>CM076686.1:68152147-68874647 GCA_038501925.1 Xenopus petersii
TTGTTTTTTGGATTCTTTCAGTCCATCTGCCAGTGTGACTTGTATGGATAGGTATGTCCCAGAAGTACTGCCCACTCTGTAGATTGGTAGAAAAATTGGGTGCATCAGGCAACAAGAGTCCATGTATATCTTGTAAGTTAATGTTTTATTAATGCAGGAATAAAATATCTGAAAATAGGTTGCAATGTTTAATATTGCAATAACCAAATAGTGTGTAAATACTTGTTTCTTTTCTTAGCATCCACAAATAATATCTGATGAAGTTCTTTGTGGGAAGTGTTTGGGGGCTTAATAATAATGAAGAGTACGACCAATAAAAGTGAATATAATTCATCTGACACAAACACATACCACCCACCATTTGCTTACCAATGAGCAGTTGTACCATCTTAATTTAGTGAAACCAGGCAGGTGTTAAAGGACAAGAAAAGTAACAAAAATTGGGGGCTACCAATTTATTAGGCACCCTCCAGTGACTAAATAAACCTGACCATAGAAACATCACAAAAGTGCAAAATTGTGAAGATTTATAGACTAAACACAGATTAGGGATGCACCGAATCCAGGATTCGGTTCGGGATTCGGCCAAGATTCGGCCTTTTTCAGCAGGATTCGGATTCGGCCGAATCCTTCTGCCCAGCCGAACCGAATCCGAATCCTAGTTTGCATATGCAAATTAGGGATGGGGAGGGAAATCACGTGACTTTTCGTCAACAAGGAAGTAAATTTTTCCCCCTTCCCACCCCTAATTTGCATATGCAAATTAGGGTTCGGATTCGGTTCGGTATTCGGCCGAATCTTTCACAAAGGATTCGGGGGTTCGGCCGAATCCAAAATAGTGGATTCGGTGCATCCCTAACACAGATGTTCTTGCCTTAGGACAAGGAAAGGCAAAAAAATTAAATCCCATTTTTACTTTCTTTAATGAAAAAGAAACATATCTCCAATATACTTTAATTAAAAAATGTGTACTGTTTTTATAAGAAACCTGACTGTATGCAGTGAAATTCTCCCTTCATTTACTGCTGTGGATAGGAATTGTCAGATGGTCCCTAACTGCTGAGCAGGGAAACAATCAAACTTATGAACAGCAGGGGGAGCCCCCGCCTTACTTACCAGCCATGCAGAATTCAAGCAGCTTTGTTTATGACGATCCCTAAGCAGCCCAGACCACACTGAGCATGTGCAGGGTCAGGCAAATATGTTTAAAAAAGTTACAAGATGACAGCCCCCTGTGGCCAACTTTGAAAGCATAAATCATTTGTTTGATTAGGCTTTGTGGTGCAGTAAGTTCATGTTTATATTTAGTATACAAAATACAGCATTTCTAGCCTTATTCTATTTTAGACTTTCCTTGTCCTTTAAGGGGTGTTACTTTAAATCCATATTGTACATACATAAAACTGTCTTGCACCTACTAATTTGTGAGCACCAAAAGCTTTGTCATACTGGAAATTACAGCATTCTCACACCCCTCCCAATGCCAGGAAAGCACTCGCCCAACTTGCATGCAATATGCCAATTAGCAGCTGCACTGGCAAAACACATACACATTTTAGTCAGTACATTTCAATACCCTATTTATTCAGTACCTATAATTTATTTTTTCCCTGAAAACTGCCACGTTGCTGGCAAAAACCTTGGCTATTTTTGATTTGCACATGACTTGATTATTAATAAGCTCAATGTTTAGTAATAACTTGATTCATGTAAATTGATCATGCAAATCGATCATGTAAATTGAATTTTTATATATATATATATATATATATATATATATATATATATATATATATATATATATATATATATATAAAAAGCCATTCTTCCTTCTATTCTTCCTTTTATTGATCAGTACATCAGAAAGTTACATTCAAACTGGTCTTTCTCTTAAATATTATTGAAATAAAATATTAATATCATTGGGGGTTATAGAGTTGGTATAAGAGAATAAAGGTAATTGCAATCAAGCAGGAATCAAATGACTGGAAGAAAGAAGATAGCCCCAAGTGTACCATATACATTTGGCAATGCATACTTTTTTTAAAAAAATTTAAGTAAACCATATTTTATAAGGCTAGTCTAAACTATGCTCTTTCAGTTAAAGGCTTTACTCAGAAGTGTCACAAAATTGTCAGTGCAACCAGCAAATTGCTTACATATGAGATTATCTTGATGATTAAAACTTTCTTGCTCTCATAGGACAACATAAATGGTAATTTTGCAGTACTGCAGTACAATTCCACAAGTTGTTTGAACAAAGTACGTATATATAGAGAGAGAGATGTTACAAAGTGGGGTTTGTTTTGTTAAAGGATATGGTTTTGTCTGTTATAAAGGGTGTCCTCCAGGTGGGGTACAAGCTTTATTCTTGTTGATTTTAAATTAGTAGAATCCAGGTTACTTGAGCAAGCTGTCTGTTCTGTTACGTAGTTCACTGTAAGGATGGCTGACAAATTAGGTAGGTGCTCTGTTAGATAAGTATGCGATGAGAGCTACAACAGCACCAACGTATGTGCAGATGCCAAAGAAGATGGACAACACAGCCAACAGGAAGGTCTGTCTTGAAGCTACACTTGCTCCATGGTAGTCACCCTGAGCTGAAGCTTTGTTGGTCTGTAGAGAGGTGCATACAAGGAATAAGTTCATTAAATGACAGTATCTATGTTGCCCTCCCTCTATTACACTGTTCATTCAGATTTCCAGTCTGCACAAGTTTTCTTATATCAGACCCTCTAAGTTTTATTCCAGATGTACTTCTATCTACATTCACTAAACCTAGTGCCACCACAATCACTTGTTCCCTTTTCTTTGCATTCAACTCTATTTGCCTTTCTACTTCTTACCTTTTGTGATAGGAAGAAAGCTGCAATGCCAAGGGGCCAGAAACAGCAAAGCATAGAGAACACTGCCAGTCCCAAATAGTCCTGAGGGAGAAGCAAGGAGAAGTGGCTTTCGCTGTCTGTGTCACTGTCACTAGATGTGTTCTGCAGAAGACAAAGGCAGCATAGATTTAACCCAGTTGTGCTTATATGCTTCACATAGTACTACACAATGCTATTCCATTTAGCTATGTATTTAAAAGAGAAATATTAACTGATGCAGACAAGGAACACCAAATATAGTTTATAGGTTTTAAAGATACCAGCAAATTGTAGGTAATGGAGGTGTAGACATGGAGCTTTTTCCAAACTGCTGCAATGTCCAGGTCTGGATTTACCCGAACGTAAAAATCCAATGGCAAGTGCCTTGTGTGTTGCTTTACATCCCACATTTAAGAATTATTAGATGGACCTTGAACAATGGTTTTTGTGGGGTTTTTTTTGGTCCAGCTTTTCAAAATATGGGATAAGGACCCTTCACTTCAGAATACATTTGTCTATCTAGTTTTGTTTCTTTAAGGGTACATTATTCTGTTGTAGAAGCCATCAGTGAAATCTGGAAGAATTAGTGTCAATTACCTTTCACATTAAAACTGAATAAAATGCTCAAAATGAAGGAAAGGGGTGCATATTAATCAGCCTGAGCTACAAATCTTATCTTACGCAGGACACGAGATGGTCACAATAGGCATTTCTGTAAAGAAAAATATGAACGAAGCAGACAAGGTTAAATGAAGTCAAAGATAAATGTTTTGACAAGCTGTTGGATATCTGGGAACAAGCAATAGGGTGACTAGTGTATTGAAGAAAGTCAGTAGGACACAACATAATGGAAATATGGATTACAATCTGCACCTTGCTGTTGCTTCTAAGCATTTTAACCACCTGGTTTGAGTGATTTTAGACAGTGTTTAAAATAAAACAAATCAGATTTTTTTCCCATTGTTTTATCTATTACAGGCTGGCATGGGTTAATGCCCCCATGCACACAAGATATTTGACTGTGCGATTAACCCAAGTATTAGTCACCACAATGTTTGTCTAGGGATAAACCACAATTCATGATGTCATTCATTAATCATAAGATTGTAACTCTAGAAATGCACCTGTTGAAGGCAGAATACTCGGGCGACTAAAATGCTTGACCATTATCACCTCTAATAAGGGGGGAGACTGGTGGAAATATTGTCACCAGAGCTTCAGAACAAAATTTAAAGCAGAAATTATATTTTGTTTGATGTGCTTCAGCAAATATATTAAAAGCCAAGATTGATGAAGAGTAGTACAGACTAAATTGCAGGTTCAAACTCAGGGCAGCACCACAGCTACACGTTTTTTTTTTTTTAACAGTGTCCTGCTCTGAAGTATAAAGGGACTCCCAAGGCACAAATAGTTAACGCTTTACTGCAGGAAAAAAAATCGGAATTATGAAGGTGCCAATTTACATCCCTGCATGTAGGAGTTAAGTTATATAGGGGAGGGAGGCTTGGCTCATCATCAGCATCTTACAGAGACATTGTCCTTTTCAGAACTAGCACAGTGCTGATATATGCACATTATGGTGAAATTATGTGGTTGTTACTGCATCTGGCTGATGAGAGCCAAGTCACACTGAGTATAATGAGAAAAGGGTGACGAAAGCGATATCAGGACCAGGTCTTGAGGGCTTATTTACAAACACAAGAATAGCAAGCAAAGAGCAATTTGGGTGAAAATCGCCTTGTTATTTTACCCAGGATGCAACTTTTCCCCTACAATCCCAGAGTAATTGTGGCTGTGCAGAAAAGCTGCATCTAATGTAATAGCTCCAGAGTGAGAAAATGTGTACACTTGCACATTTTGATAAATTAAACACAAATGTGTTATTTGTAGTCTGCTGGGCCTATAGTTACAGCCTGCAATGCCTCCTTAGCTGCTACTCCAGGATTCTCCTGTTTAAATAGGCATAATTTGATTAATTGCAGCAGACTTGGAAGGCACAGTTGTGATTGGCACAAATACATGCAAATGCATTTAAAGGATGATGCAAAAACTGTGTCCATTTTTGTGTAACTTTAATTTTCGCTGAGTTCGAAAATAAGCCCTTTGATGTTGTTCCTTAACTCCTGCCTATAACTGCCAAAGCTATAATGCACTTGTCCATGCTGCACTCCTAACCCCCTGCACTGTTATGTAACGGAACTTTAGAAAAGCTCACATTCCCCAAAAGTGCAGTGATCAACAAAAAGCTAAGGCACTCTCAATTGTTCAGTAGAAATTGACTTGCTGAGAGGCAATTCTTGAGTAACTGGTTCTAAGTGCCTCAACAGGAGCAAACACAGCATTTCCACAGGTATTCGGTTTTGCTGTTTTATGAGATGCTGTCACAACACATCTAAATCTCATATTCCTTTAATAAAGTCATTTCAAAGTTGGGCAAATAAGAATTTAGAAGAAAAGAAGAATTAAAGGAAGACATTTGTGCGCATTGTGCTGTGAGGTCACTTCTGACCAGTGTCCCAGGCATGTGCACATACAGCAAGTTTTACTCTATTGCACATGTGTGATTGCCACTTGGAAAGTAGTGGATCTGTGTATGTTTCCCCATCACCAATTTGCATTGGTGATGGGGAAGCATTGGAGGAGGTTAGTCCCCCATGCTAGAGGAGGTTAATCACAAGATGTCTAATCTCCTCATGTGTCATTGCCCTAAAAGGAGAAGAGAGAGTTTTTCTACAGAACGGTGCAGTTTCCTTCTAGCAGGAGCACTGGCCCAAGTAAAACTGATCTATTACACTTAGGGTTTCCACCTTTTGATAAAATGTTCACTGGCTGGTGGTGGGAGCAAGTGGGGGGGGGCGTGATGTAAAAGGAGGCGTGCTGTGCTGTAAAGAGGCGGGGCCTGAACGTGTAATTGGCCAGAAGACGGCAAAAACTGTAAATTTGGAGCAGGTTGGGGTTGGGCCGAGGGCTTTTGTTAGGAGTATTACAAATTTACTGGCAGCTACATTGCTGGTAAATTTGTAATTTGTAGGAAAATGTGTGCTTTGCGTGTCCTTGGCCTTAGAGTACTTGCCTACCATGACTTGTATAGAGCACATGTTATACAAGCAGTATCTGAATCACCAGGTACAACACAGTTATTATTACTCTAGAACAGTGTACAGGCTCCACAGGCAGTAGCAGTGAAACACGCCCAGACAGTTTCTATTGCATCATGACTTGTATAGAACACACATGCACTACTAGATGTAGGAGAAGCAGTGTACTAAGCTCTAACCACTGTACACAGTACATACCGTATATACTACAGGCAGTAGCACCATAGAATAAATAACGTACCATGTCATGTGTACAGAAACAAATATAAACTGGGGGCAATACCAGTCTCCCAAATGTATAAACGGCCAACCATCATGGGGGCAGATTCACTAAGGGGCGAATGTTCGCCAGCATCAGCTTCGTAGCCCTCGCGCCACTTTACCAGGTGCCAATGTGCTACGAATATGCTAATTCACTAAACGTTTCATCCTGGGCGACGAACGCAGGCATTTCAATATTGTTAATTCGCTGTGTGCGAGCAATTCATAGCGAAGATGCACTTCATTGCAGTTAGGTCAATTTGCAAAGTTTATAATTCAAAGTTGCGGTTAGGTCAATTTGCAAAGTTTAGAATTTAAAGTTATGTGGAGGTCTTTATTACAAATGTTGGTGCAAATGCTTGAAGTTACCACTTTTTATTACACGTCCATAGAACCTTAATAAAGACAAGAGAGTTAATATAATGCCCTACACATCAGCCCACTGTAAAATGAATGTTCCATATGTTATAAAATGTGTGGAGAAAACCGGTTACCCAAAAAAAGTCTAAGTTAGGACTTTTTCCGCCAATCCCGCTTATGAAAATGAAAAGTCGGCAGCTTTTTTTTTTTAACTTTAATGCATTTTCGGCACACAGGATATGATGTAAGTGACAGAAGATTGAGGATGATCTAGCTTCTTTTTTTAGCCTGGTCTGGGGTGGCAAAGTCAACTCTGGCGAAAGAGGTAACGTTCAGTAAAATCCGCACTTTAGTGAATTTGCTGAGTAACGATCGTTTGCCAGAGCTTAAAGTTGTCTGGCGAATGAACGCTAGCGATGGTCCTGTTTGTTAGCGAATTGCCGGCCTTCGTCGGTTGTGAATTGCCAATGTCCCTGCGAGTGGCAGCGCTGGTGAAAAGTTGCTAGCATTTGCCACTTCGCCCTTTAGTGAATCTGCCCTATGGATTCTCCGCAGGCCAAGAATCCACTGGTCCTCTTCTGCTGAGCTGCGGGCGCAGTGGATTTCAGGGTGAAATGCAAAATCTCCTGTTTTGGTTCAGAAATCCTTCACGTCTGCCTGCACCTGAGGCAGCACAGCAGCAGAAGAGGAGCAGTGGATTCCCAGCCCACGTTTCTCCACAGCCTGAAGTCCGTGTCGTGTGGCCCTAGCCTACAGCTTCATGATGGCATATTGGGTTCACGATCAAGGCTCCTCTCAATTGATCAGGGAAATTATTCACCAAGTTTCGCCATTAAAATGATGCCCATAGATTTCAATGGATGAAAACATTTCTTGCGTGTCAAAAAAAAAATTGTCACCCAAATTGTGAATTTTTACCATTTCCTGAATTTTGGCGAAGCGAAACTGGTCAGATTCTTCCTCTCTCATCCATGCACATGACTGTATACTGACTTGTGCTCATACAGTAGATTGGGTACAATGCAGGCAGCACCAGCCTCCCCCTTGCATGAGTTTATTTGCTCAGTTTTTCACTCCCCCTCTCCCCTGTCACTTCTCCATCTGTCTGGTCCATGCCTCTCTGTCTTGAAAACAGTTTGTAAATCAGCAGACGATTGTTAAGCACTGATGCATGCACAGACTGTCTGTTATACACCATTATATTATACAGTCCTGTATCACACACAATAATATACCCAAGGCATCCAATTAAACTGCATATGTGCAGACTTATGCACACATTGTGCAGATATACATAAAAGTTGCTTTACTGTATAAATGCCATTTTAATAAATACAGTTTGGAAAGCTGACACATATAGATATGAGCTTATATAAATATATTCCTCTATATACATATACCGTATATAGTGATAACCAGCACTGCCCTTAACAGGTCAAGTTAAAAAGATTTAAGGGGGAATGTAATTGAAAATCGCAAGCAATGTTTAAAATGGCGTTTTTGCAAATATTTAGCGCTGCTCGCAATGTACAGTATAATCATTCGCTGGAGAATATTACATGGCAAAGCAAAGGTTAGTGTTAACTGCTCTGGAGTTTTGTTAAATATTTTGTCACAAAATAGCCTATGCAATTGTGAGATTTTATTACATACTTTTATTACATATAGAGGGGCCAGATAACCTTTTTTGATTTAGGTGCAGAGCTATGTTTTAACTGCTGCCTTCCTGGTCCAGTGCTTAGGGAAAATCAGGCAGGAATCAAGAAGTCTTGGCTTCAAATCTTAGCTAAAATTGAACTGTGAATAAGATTGACAGAAGGTAGTCCAGGTGTGCAGCGCATCCTCTTAGGAAATACGAGGATGTGCCATCATCAATACACCATACAATCTAATCCTGCAGGTTTCCAGCTCACCCTCCCAATAGTGCCACAGCTTCCAGCTGCCCTTCCACCACAATGGTGTCCCACAGGACCAGTCTGACCCTGAGCACTATCATAATACACATAGGTAGGGTTGCCACCTTTTTAAAATAAATTTACCAGACAGTTGTGGGGGCAAAATAAAAGGGGCGGGCCGTGATGCCAAAAGCGTTAGAACCACGGGGCTGTGACACAAAAGGGGGTGGAGCCACATTGCGCCTTGGCCAGATAGACGGCGAAAAGGTACTTTTCCAGCGAAGGGCCAAGGGCTTTTTTTAAGGATATTACAAATTTACCAGCAACTACATTAAATTTGTAATATCGGCCCTGCCCTTGGCAGGTGTCTTACAGGCCCAGGTGGCAACCCTACACATAGGGAAAGGTCCCCTTCTCGCAAATCCTAAAATGCTCCCCAGCAAATTTCGAATTTCTATTTCTCATTGCCCAACTACATACCTCCCAACATATTGGGAATAAATAGAGGGACAAAAAAGTTGACAATTTTTTTGGCCACACCCCCTAATTACCATGTTCATTTTACAAAATTTGGCAGGTTATGAAAGTTTGAACATATAGTTTTTTTCAGTTATTACAGTTTTGCTAATGGTGGGGAGTCTAACTTCTCCCAAGAGACCTGTTATCTTATATTGTTACAATTACTTATTTGCTTATTTCAAAATTGTCACAAAAGTATATTATCTGCAGCTGTTCTGGTCTCTCTGCAAAAGCCAATTAAATTAGAAACTTAAGTTCAGTGCAGAAAATCATCTGGACTTTCCAGTACAAACGAGGGACTGCGGGTTGAGCTGTCAAAAGTGGGACTTTCCATCTGAACGGTTTGGAGGTATGCACCTAATCAGCCTAGACAGTAATTTCTGCAGCAAGGACAAGTCTGCTAGGCCTGAGAGCAGATGACAAAGTAGGCTGATACAGATTAGGTAACACAGGGGTGACAGGGCCCCATAATCTTATCGATATGAATGTGAACCATTGTGGCAGCAGGACAATGCAAGGCAACATGTGAAATCATCTCAGCAGCAAAGACAAGAGAACGTTCAACAACATAGGACTGTGAGGCTGCCACGGAAAGAAAAAGTTGGTATGAAAGAATTTAGGTTTCAAGTTAAAGCAACAGAAGAACAAAAGTGGTCATCAAGAGGAAGGGTTCAACT
Source organism: Xenopus petersii (assembly GCA_038501925.1). Lineage (NCBI taxonomy): Eukaryota > Metazoa > Chordata > Amphibia > Anura > Pipidae > Xenopus > Xenopus petersii. The sequence goes on from CM076686.1 coordinate 68,161,822, forward strand.
CAGCGAAACAAAGAACATCAGCTTCTGATGCAGCAATAGATGGGGGTAAGCAAGTGATCCAGGTAGTTAGTCTATAGGGGTGTTCAGTCTGGTTATTTATTTAGTAGGATTCATTGGTCAGATGGAAATATTTGTGTTGCAGAGACAACAGATAGAGGCATTGAACATTTCGGGCTCATAAAAAAAATCACACAAATCTACGAAAGGGTGAGCTAGCAGTATGGCATGCTACCCTGGTCTGTTCCACTTTTTTTTTGAGAAGTTTTACCCATAGCAAAATCTTTTTAGGATGTTCCATTCCCACAATTTGGGTTAGATAAGATGCTCTGAACAAATATACTGAAACTGCATGATACTGAAACTGCGTGTGTCAGGACTCTAGCTGAGCTCTCTATTTCTGAGCTTTACCAGCAGCTGCTTAGTCTGCTGATCCTATTGTTATATAAAACAGGGAGATTAGTAGCTGCTGCTTGCATCTGTCTTGAAAAATGGTTTATTGTTTTCCATGGTACAAGTACATGTAACCTCTTTTGGCAGGCTACAAGTAGCAGCTTATGTGTACTCAAGTGTTACACATCCCTTACAGGGTTTAGATTAGTCAACATTTCTTTGTAATCACAAATTCATTATTCAGAGGAAAGTGCAAAATAAATCTGTCATGAAATGTAATGATAGAATGTTAGTTATGGTCAAAGAGTTATATTTTTCCTTAACAATCCAGAGTCGTACACACACACACACACATTTTTTCTCTCTCCAATCCATTTATGTTTTAATATAGGTAAAATGCCCCATTATAGATAATGGCACAGATATTAGACTTTCTCTATGTACACAGCATCCATTTACATTCCTTACTCTTGCAGTGTTTTTATAAGTGCTCAAGATTGGAACAAGTTATGTAGCAGCCAAAAGTTAACACTTTTATAAATTTGATTGTAATAAATTATTCCTTTGCAAAATCTACTAAAACACATATCTATGCCCTTATATGTCCAGCCTTGACTGCTGCAGCTTCCTGCTAACTGATCTCCTACTGGTCCCCCTGTTCAAGATGTTGTATACTCTGATGCTAGCATCCTCATACTCTCACTAAAAGCAGAACCCTCTTCTTTCCTAACCTTAGATAGAGATAGATAGATAGATAGATAGATAGATAGATAGATAGATAGATAGATAGATAGATAGATAGATAGATAGATAGATAGATGTATAATAAATTATGGTCATAAAATAGCAGAAAATGCAAAAGTGGCAGTAAAATCAAATGTTTCTACTGCCAAATCATCTTTAAAAAAATGAGTTAGAGTGTAAATCCACCCACAGTCAAGTGAATTATACATTTTCTTCTGCTGTGGTCGTGGATGCCAAAAGGAGACCAATGCAGCACTATTATTCTTTTATACATTCCATGCAACAATTTCACTTATTTATGTATGTAGTGTACAACTCCTATAAGAGACTGTTCATCATTCAAATCAGTCCTAGCTCAAGTGAAGCTCACACTCTAATTTCCCTGCCATGCAAAAAATGCTATGGTACTTTACACATGCTCTTATCATTGTGTTTCCATCCTGCCTTATAGCTTTTATCTAGTATTTATGTGCAAGAAGCTCACCTCTATATCCATTACGTCATCTTCTCCCACTTCACAGGAAACAGTATGGATATCCTTCTCTGGTGAGTACAACAACTTCCTGCAGCTGTCAGGGCTTCCATTTTTGTCCACAAAAGTTGTTTCTATATAGTCTGTTCCTTTCCAAACCTGAGCCTCTGCTGACCTCCAAAAAGGCACATCTGCCACCTTTCCACACCTTGGCTCTACAGTTCTGCGCAGACTTCCAGGATCCAGAAACTGCTGAGTGAGTTCTTTTCCAGACTGTCCTCTGTGGGGGAGACATTTCCAAAGAAGCCCCCCACCTCCCCCACTATCTCTAGAAAGCAGAGGTGTCAGTATCCCCCCGCCCAGAGATCTTTCAATTAGCGGATGCTGTAGTTCCTGCATACACTCCATTGCTCAGGAAGAGTCAGTAATAGTCACTACACAAGGATTCTGCAAGTTGCCATTAAGTTGCCTATCTTTGAGGTGATCTGACACCCAGAATCAATTTTTGTTGATTTTGTTTTTTATTTTAATCTTCCACAATATTTATTCCTTTTGTTCCCAGGGTAACCATTTAGACAAGCTACAATCCATGGTATGCTGTAGTGGAATTAAATGGTTAGTTATATTGAGATCCTATTTCAGTAGCGTTTGTTTTTTAAGTAAACGTCCGAAAATGCACCTTCAGTAAAAATGAAGATACATATTAAAGGAAGACCCATAGGACAGACAAGTTAGAAATACAGCATTAAAAAAAGTTTTTATTCCATATGGAGGAAACGGTAATGCCTGCAGAATCTTTTCTTGGTGATGAAATGGTAGTTGAATGGAGAATGGAGTCTTGAGTCTATTTTATGTTGAATTTCTTGTTCTGGTTTGGAATCTGGGGAGAGAAATTAAACCACGGTTAGTGAATATCAAAACCCAACAGAAGGCATTTAAAATATATGAAATATAGTTCTGCATCTGCTTGGTCACAGTGATGAAGACATAAGGGAGCTATTGGATGTAGATGCTTCTGTTCTGCCTGTGAGAAAAAGAAGGAAGCTATAAGAGAAGTTATGACTGTGGAACATACAATGCTGCAAAACATTTAACAGAATCTCATCTGCCTTAAATATGATATGAGGAGTCATCTACAAATTTTAATAGAAATGGAAATTGCAAATAAGCTATGGAAACTAAAGGCATCACATTTTAATATTTCAGCATGGACAGTACATTATATCTGCATTCAAGCAAGGGACACATGTTGAGGCCATAGCTGAAGTAAATTAAAGAGGTTGCTCACATTTGGGTTAATGTTTAGTATGATGTAGAGAGTGATATTCTGAGACAATTTGTAACTGATTTTCATTTTCTATCATTTGTGGTTTTTGAGCTATTTAGCTTTTTATTCAGCAGCTCTCCAGTTTGCAAATCCAGCAATATGGTCCAAATTACCATAGCAGCCATGCACTGATTTGAATAAGAGACTGGAATATGAATCGGATATGGCTGAATAGAAAGAGTAATAAAAAGTAGCAATAACAATATTTTTGTAGCTTTGCAGAGCATTTGATATTTAGATGTAGTCAGTGACCCCCATTTCAAAGCTGGAAAGAGTCAGAAGAAAAAGTCAAATAATTCAAAAACTACAAAAATTTAATAATGAAGACCAATTAAAAAGTTGATTAAAATTGGAAAATTCTATAGTATACTAAAAGTTATCTTAAAGGTGAACCACTCCATTAACTGTTATTAGGAAGTCTGTTTGAAGAACTTTCATTTTGGAGACACAGTTTGGCTGCTTGTGTGGCATGCTCTTAGTCACATGGCTGCTATGTGCCCAGTTTGTAGCTTCATGTATACAAATGTTTACGTGTCTGCAATAGTAGATGAAGATGACGATTGTACATGATTGCAGTGAATTACACACAAAATAATTATGACACATATACTGGTCCTGTGACTGCCACACACTACAGATGGTATAGACATGTAAACTCTATGACCTTCAATCTGTCCTTCCAACTGTAAGCTGCACAGTTAGACTTGATATACTGCACAGTGAGCAGTGCAGAAACAGCATTATTTGCAAGTTTTTACAGCAGAGTAAATAATCTTCAACTGAGGCTGTTTGATTTCCACCTTTCTTTTAATATAGCCCTCGTTCGTCAGATGAAAACCCATATTCCAGCACTCATGACAGTGCTTCTCTAGATCTGCTAGATCTGTATTAATAGTTATATCCCATTGTCATACTCCTTTCTCGCAAAGAATCATTTACCAACTCCCTGCTCCATTCAGTCTGTTGCTCAGTGTTGCCTTGCATTATGATTTTGTTTTCCTCCTTCCTGTTAAGACCATAATCTAGAATGATAATAGGCTGAAGCATGCACATAGCAATCTCCAGTGGGTGCTTCAGCTAACATAGTAAACAAGAAATGAGATATTAGCTCTAAAAAGAGGTTCTGTAATTAGTATGTTTTAGAGCCAAGCACTCCAGTTAATGTAGGTAAATGGACACAGTTTGAGTAAGGGAGAGACATGGACAAGGCAAGGGTTGGAGGCAATAAATTGGGGGCTAATATATGTGAATGGAGTGTAGCCCAACAAGGAAGTGCATTTCAGCGAGAAATAAGTGCCTAAATAAGATGTGAAAGGTGCCTGGGGCAGCCCTGGGAGGGGGGCAAGAGGGAGCGATAATCTGTCAGTCAGTAGCCGAGCAGGGGAGCAGAAAGAGCAAGCAAACGATGTAATAAAATATTAATAGGCTTTTAAGGCGCCTGTCTTTGTGATGGAAGCGCAGGCTCACTGCGTGGAACTGGCAGCAGGGACACAACATTTATCAAGTGACACTGCCCCAAAGGGGGGGGGGTTTGCAGACTGCATGTAATTGTGCAGCTAGTTTGCTATCAGAGGCTCTTAAATTCAGAACCTTAAAAGTATTTTCCATGTGTTTACCTGGTGTTCAAATACAATCATTTTCCCCCTGGCATACTGAGCACTTCCACAGGTACCTTGTAAGGGACCTATACTGATTAAAATGAGATGCTAATGAGGTGATTTTATCTATTATCCAAATGATTCTTGGCACCTTCCTCACATACTGGATATATCTGGTAATGAAGGCAGTAGGGAGGGAGGGAGACATCTGAATGGGGGACATGCAGTGACTAAGGGAAATACAAGCAATAAAGGGGTTTCATTACGAGAAAGAGAGGGGGAAGATCATAGTATTAATGAGAAATAGAGTCGGCTGTGACTAATATGGAAGAGAAAGCAAATGGAAAATTCTTAATTTAAGAGAGTGCAAACCAGAAAGAAGAAAAAAAGAATGCAAATGGAGAGGATAAATGTTACTCAAACAGCAAGCAAAATATTTTACCCAAGCGCTGTAAGTAAGGAGAGATAAGTGAGACCCATCTGAGACACCAAGAAACCTGAAGAGGCAGAAAGTCTACATCATAGATACATTTCCTTCACATATATCATGTACCACAGCAATGGAGCTTTGCAAGTGCAGATTAAAAACCGTTTCAGCCTAGTGTAGGCCCCTGGGGATCCCATTAATATTGATGGCCTGTCAATACAGTTTTCCTTTTCAGGAGGATATATGTGCGCTCCTCCTTCTCTTGCTACTACGGTGTGCTGGCAGCAATTAAAGGGTTAAGGCTCTTTACATTGACTCTTGAATTTGTTCATATCTCTACACAATGCATCTTTGACAAAACATGATTTATTCTTCCCCAAATGTTTCATTTTCTTCTCTTTTTAACCACATGTAATATATACTGTACCTATCTGTTCCCACACAAGCCTACTGTCATGCACCTCCATGCAATATCATCATACTAATAGCTTTCTCTCTCTATAAAAATATATATACACATGCATACCAACTCTGACAGATATAAAAACATATTATTGCGTATTAAATTACAAAAATGGATCCTTGTTTGTACATCAGGTACATCTGTATGGTCTCCCTGTGTTCATCTAAATTCATCTGTTTTGGTTATATCAGCATCTCTCTATTCTCAAAGCACTCGCTCATCGTTAAAAAAAATAGATATTATAAGGCATATGGTATAAAGCCCTACTTTTCCGTAATACAAACAGCTGCATTGGCAGTAGGCTGGATATAAGTCTGGTGTAAAGCCTCATTTTGACATAATCTTCCTATCTAATGCAGGAAAGCCATTAGGATACACAGTCCAGTAACTGAATGCATTGGCATGCTTTGAGAACAAACCTCATCTCATCCTTTACCTTTTACTGGCTCTGCAGTTGCTATCTGTGGCAAAAAAAATTCAAGTCAGTGTTTCTATTCTTAAGCGCACATCTGCAGGGGCTTTCTTAATGCTGTTGGCAGGGAAGCAAGGAGAATATATAGAGGACTGACCTCTTGTCTTTCCGCTTCATTACAGATAATCCATTAGTGCAGTTTTCCTGCTCAGGAATACAGATGTAAGGGAGCCTTACTGAAGCTCTGCTACATTTCCATGGTGTCTCATTATTACTCTCCCGCTGCTAGACGATCAATACCAATCCTATTGCTTGGCAAAACCATTAATGCACAGACACTGATGTTGGAATAGCATTTTATCTTGGCAACCCAACTCTGGGGATTTTTACTTCAAATTGCAATTAATAACTTAGCACAGCTAATGTCAAGACCCCACTCTGGAATGTCTTATAGTCCTTCCTGTCAGTATTTGGTGCAGCTTAGTGCATACCCCCAAACACTTTATTAAGCACAGGAGAGAAGACAAAACTAGGACAAATAATGAAAAGCTTATTGATACTTGCAGAGACAGGCAGAAAATACATTAGGAACTAATGATATCTAAAATCAGATGTAGTTGTTTTAATGAACACCCTCCTAGCTCTACGTACAAACATGTTTTTTTTTTTGTGTGTTAGTGTGTTATGTGTAACTTTTCTTATGTAGATTTGTGCGTATACACCTGCATGTTTGCATTTTGGCAAATTCAGTGGTGGGAGTTAAGCAATCAATGAAAAGGGATATAGATTAAAAGGGGTATAGATTAATGGGAAGGGAAGCTACTTCTTCCCTTTACAAAGCACTGGCAAACCCCATGTAGAATAAGAAATGCATTTTGGTCTCCAAGCAACGTGCATGATAGATCTATGTTATACAAAAACACTGGCCAAGGTGGGATTGTTTATGCTGGAGAATAATATGCAGGATGGGCTTTCTGACACCTAGCATTTTCCACCATGGCCAAAGAAGTTTAACCTCATTAGATCAGAGAACTTTCTCCCACAACCTAAGTTACCCACATGCATCTGACAAATATCAAATGGTTTTTTTTTTTTTCAACAATGACTTCTAGATATTCTTCAATAAAGCCTGACCCATGGACATTATCTCAAATCTGAGTTGTGGATGTCTCCATCTTTTTCAGAGTTATAAAATGCCTCTCAATGGGTTGCAACAGAGCTAATTTAGGGGTTGGCAAAGGGCATGAATACTTAGGAAATAATGACTTTAGAGCTTTAGAGTAATTTTAAAAACTATATATATATTTTCCAAATGTTCCCACTTTGTCATTGTGGTCTATTATGAGTACATCACTGACATACAATTTAAATAACATCCATTTTAATTTCAGGTTGCAACAAAACAAACCGTGGAAAAGTCTAAGTACTTATGCAAGGCATCGTATGTCTTTTTTTTACTCTTGGCTCTTATGTAACTTTGTAAACAAGGATGAGAGGAAAGGATGGGCAAGAGAATAACTACAAATGGTGGTAGAGACAAAACATTATGGGCAGGATTGGACTGGAATTCAAAATAGGCCCTGGCATTATACAGTATATACACAGAGGTCCAAGCAGCTCCATCTGACCAATGAATAATGTCTGTCTATGGCATCTTACAGCAGTCCCTCTGGCATTTGCCAGAATCCACAGATTACCAGGCTGGGCCTGATTCTAAAGGCATGGTGGTTATAGGTGTTTACCTTGATTGGAGAAAGGAAGACAAGTACAGTATTGATGAGTGACAGAATTCATATGGGGAGTGAGAGTTGGAAAGTGACAACATGAAGGTGATGAACTGATGGAGAGCAATAAAATAGTGAAAAGGGAATGATAGTATTCCTGGAGGGAGATGGATTGTGACAATATAAATAAGTAGCAGAGAAAGTGACATAATGAGGATCACAAAGAATATTGATAAGGGTAAGAGTGACGTACTCCAGAGTATGGAGAAAGATGAAAAAGGTTTGGAATGGATTCTGTGAGTGGCAGGATGGGGATAGTGGGGAGATAGTATGAGGATGGGTAAAGGAAGAGTGAGGGTTGGGGAAAATGGGGAGAAAAAGGGGGAGAAACAGGACTAGGATGATTGGGAAGAACAGGACAGAATAAGGATTAATATAGAGGGAGTGTGAGAGGATGTAGATAGGGAAAGAAAGTGTAAGAGAATAGGGAGATTGAGAGCAGCAGGCTGAGGATGGTGTTACAGGAAAGTGATATGATGAGAAGAGGGAGACTGATAGGATTAGCAGTGGATTAGAGAAAGAGTGACAGGATGAAGAAGGGGGAAAGGATAAGTAACAGGATGGTGATGTGGGAGTATTTTGGACTAAATGAACAAGAAATAGAGCAAGAGAGGGTGACAGCATAGGGAAAGTTATATGATAGAATAAAAAAGAGAGACTGAAAGAGATAGTGTGGTAGTTAGTAGACTGTGGGCAGAGGAAAGGGATGGGTTACTGGGTAGAACATATTGATATGGGAAGAGTGACAGGATAAGCATGCAAACTGGTTGTAAAGTGTGTGGATGATGCTAGAATTAGAGTGACACAATGAAGGTGGTTGGAAGTGGAGTGAGAATATGAGCATGGGGTAAAGGGAGAGCAACAGTATCATGACTGGATAAAAGGAAGAGAAGAGCAATAGGACTAAGATGGTACATGGGGAGATTGAAAGAATAATTACAGGTTAAAAGAAGATTGACAGAAGGTAAAATAAGAAGATTTGGGGTTAGCGTGTAATAGAAAAAGGACAGAATGTAGAGGAATAAGGTAAGGATTTAGGAAATGGTAAGGATTTAGGAAATGGTGAAAATGACAGGATTAGGAATATTGTCAGAATGAGGAGGATCACAAGATGATGAGGGCTGATGAGTTGAATAGTGACAAGATGTAGATGGATGTACAGTAGATGGATGAGAATGAGAAAAGAGTAGGGGATAGGAAAGTGTTGAGAAGGGGTTCAGGATACAATTCAAATTTGAAAACAGTGTCACAAATTATAATATATCATGTTATGGGGAAAGGGAGCAAAGTAGATTAAAAAGTAGAAAAAAAATAAAGGGTCCCATTAGTTTGCACGTTGCAAGAGAATTCTAATTTTTACTAGTGTAGTTACCCACAGCAGACTGATCATATTGAATAAGCTAACCCTTTGTGCTTGAAAGAGCTTGTAAAAATCATTAGGGTTGAGGGGAAAGGTATGAGAGATAAGAGGATGGAAGCATTATAAAGGATATGTAAAAGATGTGCATGTGGGGACCATGCAGTTATGGTGGCTACCTTTTATAAAATAAAATGCTGGCAGTGACACCAGGTGGTGGGGTTGTGGCATAAATGGGGCAGGTATTGGTTGTGTAATGATAGACCATGGGAAGCTGGCAGGAACTGGGGACATAAGTGGGGAGGGTGAATTTGGAAGAAAATACCAGCCTTAGAATTAATTTCTAAGCCACTGAAATACTGGTTGTGTGGCAACCCAACATGAAGGTCTGCAGGGAACATAACAGATAACACATTAATAATTAATTTGGGGTCATGGCCCACTGCACGCATATACAGTTTAATGGAAGATTTTAAATAAAAAAATAAATACTTTGCTGCAGCCAAATATTGTATTAGCAGTATATGAACAGAAAGGTGCCATCTATATACATTATTGTCACATTTTAGACCTATTGGTTCTTTCCATATTTACCCTCAACATGACCACCCACCAGGCACAAATACTGGCATAAAGATAGAATAGTCTTTCCATACATGGCAATAGATGGTGCACACATGGATAGACTACACTTAAAGTGAGAGAAAATACACACCAGGAGGTAAGCCAATCATTTTATAGCAATAAAGTGTTTACTAGCATTGACTAAAATGACTACTATTGACATAGTTTGACTAAGAAATCAATAAACTTTCATTTGAATAATTAAGAAGTTGTTCACAAAACCTGGGCACAGCATAACATGCTGTCCCTAAATCTAAATGCAATAAAGAGCAGGTATAACGGGGTCACTAATATGCCAATGTGGGGTTTCGTTCTGTAGTACAGACTATGAACACTTATATCATGCATTGAACATACAAATGCATCTGTAAGTTACACACATAATATATAAGTAAGTGAGCAAATGTTCCTTGAGACACTTTGTGCCATATACACAGATATTTTAAAATCCTTTCACGTGTATAAAGGCATGGCTTTGGCTTGTTTTTGCGTGGTTTCTGTCTATCTGTCATAAAACGTAAAACTGGAGATCACACTCTTGCTCTTATAACACATTATAGAAAGAGAACTAACCTGTCCGTGGAGTCTTAGTTTACAATAAGGAACTGTGGATATAACTTTACTGTATATTAGACTAAAGGCATTGCTTGACAATTATTGGTTGGATATTGGTCATATACAGTGTAAATGATTGTCAAATATTGACCCAAGAGACATAAAAATTGAGGCCAAAGAAAGGATTTAAGAGTGACTGTGTAGATAAAGGAGAGAATACAGAGTTATGTATAGTTCAATGTCTTGAGTAAAATTATAGGTATAGGGATGGGTTCCGGAATGGGTTCCATTATCCGGAAAACTGTTGGATGGCTGTCTCTCATAGACTCCATTCAAATTTTTAAAAATGATTTCCTTATCTCTGTACTTGATCCCAACTAAGATATAATTAATACTTATTGGAGGTTAAACAATCCAATGGGGTTTGATTAATGTTTAAATTGTTTAAATTATTTTTTACTGGACTTAAGGTATGGAGATCTAAATTACTGAAAGACCCCCTTATCCGGAAAACCCCAGGCCCCAAGCATTGTGAATAACAGGTGTCACACCTGTACAAGTTTATAAGGATTTTGCATATAGATATGAGGCTATGGGACTGCAGAATGTGGTATTGTTGTGTACGTAGTATAGTACTCTAATAGAGGCTGCAAAGATTTAGAATCTTAGTGTTCAGTGCTAACCCTATACAGCAGTGACGACCAGAAATCCCAGCCCCCTGTATTACCCTATTCTTCAATTCCCTCTCACCTTGGTGCTGTGGGTCCAGATGCCATCCTTGTACGCTTTGAGTTGCTATATGATGTTAGTCCTCTCTCTCTCTCTGCGACTCTGTGCTAGAAGGAAAACGATGAATTGGGAGGAGGGAGGAGAGGAGGCTGGTAACCCTTCATACACTGCCAACCTTCCAGACTTATAGGATGGGACTAAAAGCTCTGTACAGTTCATTCAGACTTTGGGGGCAATTCTCCCCTTCCTAATATGCTTATATTTGAACATCTTCTACCAACTGGAGTCATAGAAAGCAGAACTGAATGTCAACGGTCTAAAAAATTACTGTCTAATAATCTGATGAGTGTGTATCGACTGTCCATCTCAGCAAGTTAGTGGTTAACGTGTCATGCACAATGCCAATCCTCTCTCTTTAATCCGCTTGTAATCCACATGTCAGGCACTTCGCTACTATCCTGTACAGATGTGGGACATTTCCTCTGTCCTTGCTTAACATTATCTGTGGCTCTTTCCCAGATTGTTCCAGATCAATACTATCCTATTCCTAATCACTAGCAGAAAGGCGATTCATTATATCCACAGGGTATAAGAATTGCTGTCATTGGAACATTTAAGTCTTGCAAGGGACTGGCTGATAAACATATCACTGCCCTTATTTGCTGTTCCTTCCAGGATGGCGAACTAGCAGTGAAAGAGTCAACACAGGAGTGAACAATTAAACAGCATTGGTGCACAACAATAGCTTCTTATAATGACATGCAGCAGAGTGTGATTGTTCATAATAAGCTCTATGAACTACTTTACTCATCAACAGTTTGTTTCAAATATGTCACAGTTATTGGTACTTTACAACTCCATTTTTTTGTGACCCTGGGATTTACTCAGTAATATGTCACGGATACATGTCCAGTTTACTGCTTAACTCTTAGGCATTGACTGATTCATGAACATATTACTGATATTGTAACATGTTCATCTATGTTGTAGAAGGGGCTGACTAATAAGTATTCTATTAGTACACATTTGACAGAAGACTGAACAATAAATAAAGAACATGCACCTTATAGACTTACCCTATGAAGGACGTAACCATAGTATATCGATGGCATTAGCATACATTAGAGCAACTGACCCATAAATATATAAACGGTTTTATTGTTATTGCTGATTTATTTAGCAAATGCATCCTTCCACAATGAGTCAAATGTTGAGCCTCTATTAGCCAGATCTATTCCCCTCTGTGCAGAGCTCCCACACCTCTCCCCTCTTCTGCTTCTGATGCATTATCTCACTGAACATGCACAGTGTGTGGGGTTGTGAGCGTTAGAGATAAGAGCACACAATCCACAGCTTGCTCCCCTGGAGACACGGCTATTCTCTGCACACACACAGCTCTATGTGTTACATTTAGAGGATGCTGTACAATCTGCCAGATTTAATGAGAAAAGAATCTGTGGTACAAGGTGATGTTACGATAGAATTTGTAAGTCAATGAGTTTTGCACAAATATCACTGCTATAATGCCAATGGCAAGGTAAAGATATAATCAGTAGTCACTATCATCAAGTGTCTAGCCTGGGCATTCTGGCTTTACAGTATTGCCCAAAAGGGAAGATATCCACTACCTTGGACCTATCTTTTTGTCCTCTATATGTGGGACTACTAGAATGCAAAATTAGTATGCTTTGACCACCTTAAAACAGTTTATCATCCAACTAATATAGGAAATGGTACACTGCAAATGTATCAGTGTTTATTAGACATACCTGGTGAAGCATTATAGAAAATGTACTGCTATTTATACTAACTGTATAGGGCCCCCTAGTGTTATACACCCAAAGTTGCTGTATGGATATCCATATTAAAGTAACACACAGCAGAAAAGAACTGATACAAAATTAGGTGAATATTCAACGTACAAAAAAATAAAATAAATAAAAAAGTGTCATTCACTGGGTTGTATATATATATATATATATATATATATATATATATATATGTGTGTGTGTGTGTGTGTGTGTGTGTGTTTAGCAAATTTTAGCCAAATTAAATAGCCATTTCATTTAAACCCTTAACAGATTTTGTGTGGAGGGCCTGTTTTTACTCTGTAACCCATGTTTATTAAATTATTGTAAGACACCTGTTTATTATAGTTTGTTTCAAATTAATGTAAAGCTCTGATATACAAATAAATGCTGCTGATGATCAGAGCAATGTAGATAGTTATCCATCCCATGAAATGGAATGAAATGTTCATATTGCCTTCGGAAAGATGTCTAGACAGTATGAAGATTACAGTAAGAATAAATGATTTACTGGGTACACTCTGGAGGCTCTCTATTGATCTGTGAGGCCGTCAATAACATTATGGGTGTGACCAAGCGTGAACTAGGGGGGAAAATAGCAGCCTATATTTCTGGATCCACTGATTGTTTTGACGTGCAATTTTTCATTGGCTTCCATTGCCTAGACTGGTGCCATGGTTTATGCAGAATCAGTAAATATTATCCTTTTATATATTTTTATCATGAGTCACCATTTTGTGGTGGTCTATGTGCTCCCTCAGAGATCACCTGACAGGAAATAAGGCGGGCTCTGTAACAGAAAAAGTGTGGGAGTAAAAAACAAAGCTCTGTCCATTCATTGACTGATGTAGCCTAGTATGTATGAATGCCTTTGGTTTGTGTGTGGGCACAGTGAATTACATGAGTGGGAGGCCCTTTAGTACATAATGAAAATTTTTCTATTTAGGATTATCCAATGGCAAATACTACTAGAATCAGTGTCGGACTAGGACACCAGGGGGCCCACCCAAAAACCTTTGACCAGGGGCCCACCAATTAATCTAAGAAAAGGGGCCCACTCTTAGTACTATTATTCTTCCTCTACTCACTCAATTTCTATTCTCCTAGTCTCTTTTATTTACATACTATAATATATTATTCCATCTGTTTTGTCTCTTTGTTCTCATAGAAATAGAGAATGGCCATGAAATAGCCCAAATGTTTAGCAGCATGAGGGCCCCCTGACACCTGGGCCCACCGGGACTTTTCCTGGTATCCCGGTGAGCCAGTCCGACACTGACTAGAATAGTATTTTTATGAAAATGGTTTAGAAAGTTTAGATGTCTTCTGCATATTTTGTTTATGTGACAGGGGTATAGCTTTTCCTTTAAATGGGCAATATATCCCCTTTTCTGTATGTTCAATGAACAGGGCTTGTGCTGAACATACATTTTGCCTATTGTTTTAGTTATAAAATCTCAAAACCTGAAAATGAAAGTAAAGTCACATTTGACTTTGTGGTTTGTACTAGCACTAGTATCTTTGTGGTTTGTACTAGCACTAGCATCTTTGTGGTTTGTACTAGCACTATCATCTTTGTGGTTTGTACTAGCACTAGCATCAAAACGAATGAACAGTCCACTAGAAACCCTCTGGTTTTTCTTGGGGCTGCCCAGTTTATAATAGCCTGTTTTGATTTTAATGATTTAAAACCCAGACAAAAATACACTCCCAGTGCCTACCAGTGACATCACCTCCCCTGCCCCCTACATTACTTCCCTGCTCCTAAATGTCACACCCCACCCTTAACCATCATCACCATGCCTCTGATGTCACAGAACTACTCATGTTGAGCAAGCTGGTATAAAGCCTTTTTAAATGTCACAGAAAGCTAAAACAAATGCCCTTATTCTTACCTCTGGGTGATGCTGCTTTAGCTTTCATGATACAAATGATATCTTGGGCCTGCCCAAGCTAAGTTGCATTACTGGCAGAAATTGTTAAACCTGGCCGATTCCCAAACCAGTCCCTATACACAGTACATTGATATCGGTCAGGATCAGGACTGTGGGTACTGATAATTGTACAAAACAAAATAACTGGCTCACTTTGGTTGGGCTACATTATGAGTATATAAAAAGGTATAGGAAGAAGCATATAAAGGCAGCAATGTAAGATTGCAACTCCATTGATATATCCACCTGTAACCAAAAAATGCCAAACTTTGCATCATTAATTATGAATCAATAGAAGCATTAACCTCACTTACCATCTATCCAATTAGTCTGTTTGCCACTAGACGTCTGCAGAACCGCATGCAACAAAAGTAGGACAAGCGCTACAGTAACATTGTCTTAAATTCGTATGAACTGCACAGTTTTGAAATTATTCTCATCTACTACACTGTTGGTCAAAGCATTTACTATTGCTCTATCCCTTGACAGAAGATAATGTAAATCTTCTCTGTCTAAAGTAAATACTATGTCTAGTAATTTACATATAATTATTTGAGTTAATTACTTTATATGTAACATCTCCCCATAGACATTAACTGCAGTAGAGATAAGGGTGCTGAATAAAGGCATTTTCATTTATTTCTGCACACCAGAAACAATATTTTGATTTTCACATCAGCTTCTATTAAGTTTAAAAATTTCTCAGGTGAAGAGGACGATTTCAATTGATTTTGGAATAGATCCTCCTTTCAAGTCGTAAGGATGTATTACAAAATTCAGTTTGATAGTAATATCCTCTTCAGATGGAATACTTATGGACTATATATATCACGGTTTTGTACTGTATAACATTAATATGGAAATTTATATTGCAGTCTTTTTGTATGTCACACTAGTGAACTCTGTGCATGTGAATTGTTAGCTCTGTAACATATGAAGAAGGGGAAACAGTTATACTCCTAATGGTTCAAGCACACGGGCAGATTCGGGGATCCGCCTCTTCTGCGGGGCGACAATCTCCCCAAACTGCCTTCCCCTGCCTGCCGCCTGTTATAATAACAATTGGCCAGTGCCAATGCACTCGCGTCATTTCTTTTTCCAAAGTCGCCCGAAGTTTTCTCGTGAGGCGACTTTGGAAATCGAAGCACCGAGAGTGGTTTCATGTTTACAAAAGGTTAGATAATTAATTACTTTCATTATAATTATATGCATGGTCGCTGTTGGATGTATCAGTTAGTTCTAATTTGTTATCTTCCATCCCTTGAGAAAAAATGTGGGGAGACATTAGCGCTCCATCTTTTACCTATACAGAGTAAGTAGTAAGAAGCACCCACTGATGTATTTAGACATATGTTACTGATTAGTCCTGTACATTAATGTACAATGGTTTAGAAAACCCTTTTGGATTTAATATTTAATTTTCGGCATTAATATGACATAAAACCTATTTTTCACACAAGTCCCACAACTAGATATTGAGAACCTAATTAAGCAAATGAGTCAAATAAGCTTGTTTCATTTACAGTATTATTGAGGAAAATCATCTGCATATTACATAGCTACAGTACATATTTGTGTATCAGTGGCGTAACTATAGAGGAAGCAGACCCTGCAGTTGCAGGGGGCCCCGGGGAACAGGGGGGTCTGGACCAGGCCCGGACTGGCAATCTGTAGGTTCTGGCAAATGCCACAGGGGCTGCTGTAAGGTCCCATAGAAAGTCACTATTTAGTGGGCTGGTGGAGGATTATTTGGGCCTCCGAGTACTTGGACTGCCAGGATCTATTTTGACTCCCAGTCCAGGCCTGGTCTGAACTGTGGGGTCTGCTTCCTCTATAGCTAATAAAAACTCTCCTCCCCAGCCACTCTCTTACCTGGAATGCAAGTCGGCATGAGTTGGCAGAGTCGGGGCAGGGAATGTGCGGGACTGCACTCTTTAGTTACGTCACTGTTGTGTATAACAACAGCATGTGAACCTTTGCTTCCAGTAACTGGTGTGTCCCCCTTGGGCAGCACTAACTGCAACATAACCCGTAAATGTGGATCAGTCCTGCACATAAGCTTGGAGGAGTTTTAGCCCATTCCTACAGAACACTTTCAACTTTGGGATGTTGGTGGGTGTCCTCAATTGATCTGCCCATGTCAGGTTCTTCCACAGCATTTCTATTGGATAAAATTCAGGACTTTTACTTAGCTATTCCAAATCCTTTTATTTATCCATATGGACCAATCAACAATTATAATTTGTTCGATATTTTGTACATATTTTTATGTTTTGTATAATTTGTATAATTATCTAGTTTTAGAACTACAACAAACAGATCACATTCTAGCTCATATTTTTCCTGATATACTCATAATTCAAAAGGGTTCACAACTTTTCAAGCACCACTGTATCCAGAAATCTTTACACAGAATTCACAACCTCAGCCCTGGTTAATCCATGATTAATAAATGATATATACTTAACCAAAACTTTATCCGGAACACATGTGAATTACCTTTACCATTGTTCCATTCTTTCCCTAACATCCCAACATTGCATTACTTACTGCGCCTACTCCAACCCGGCACTAATCTTGGCAACCGGGGGTTGTTAGATTTTCACTAACTATCAGTTTAGTGATAAACCCTCCTGACTACATATATACAGTGGATTTGTGTATTAAAATATGAATACAGTGGCATGACCATTGCTAGCACTGTACCCTCATTTACTAGCTACTCATAACAACAAATGGCAGATGTGTAAATGTAAACAGTGGTGATTTTGATCAATGTGACAATACAACCCTCCAACTCCATGAAAATCTTGCCCTTGGCCATCTGTATCCATCACTGAAGATTGGATACAATTATTTAGGAATATGGTTATAGTAGCCATGTAATTCTTGATATGATTATAACTTTCAAACTTCCTGTTAGTATCCCTCTTGTTTCTTTTTTTTGTTAACAGTAGGCACAACATCGTTTTTCATTTGCTTTTTCTGTGCCCTTTGCTGCAGTTATATATCCTTTTATTTCTGGTCATATTTAGCAAAACAATACTAAAATGTATTTAGCCACCCTTTGATTGCTCCTGCAGAGAATATATACTTTTATCTCTTTGCCATGGTTGTGTACCAGCAGGTTGAGGTGTTGTCTGTACCTGATGCAGCCACATCTGGAATTTTCAGTAACCAAAGAGCCTATTTGCAGTATGGGATCACTCCTTGGCCTGAATGGAGCCACAGTAGCAATTATGTTTCGTATGCCTTTTCATTGTTTTGTAGAAGAGAAGAGATAACAAGTTCATTCATATATAATTAGATGCCACTACAGTGAAAATGTATCATGTGCTCCATCCAACAGTGGTGGGGTTCGCCAGGTCCACTAAAAATTTGAAGTATTATATTACATCCACTGGAATGCAAGCAAGTCAGACTTCTGTTTAGTTTTTATTTAAAGATGCATAGCACTACATGTTTCGGACCTCATGGGTCCTTCCTCTGGTGCAGTTGGACCCAGTGGATTTAATATAATACTTCAAGAAGAGATAATATAAAGCCCCAATAGGGCTTTATATGAATAATAATTTTGTTATTGAAAATAATTCACTTGCCATACCAGCACAGGCATAAGCAGAATATTTTACACTAGATTAGTAGAAAGCCTTTTTTTCTCTCTCACTCTGTTTCTCTTATTCAGTCAAGCTTGTTCTTTTACCTCTATACATTTTTATTAATTGGATTTTTTTTTACTCTTTGCACATTTTTTCTCATTCCTTACTTCTTTACTATGCCTCCCCCTTCCGTACATTTACATATGTTTAAAGCCTTTTTCTTGCTTTGCTGTCTTTCTGTGTCCCCTCTCTTTCCATGCTGCACTACATACGGGGGAGATGTGCTGGGTCACTCGGATGTTCTTTTCTATATATAGAGATGAGATGGGCAAGGGAGTATATTGGAGATACTGTTGTGGGGGGGGGGGGAGCTGAGAAGCAGGCATTGAGCTGTCATGGCAACCAAAGTTCAAGGACATTAAGACTGGAATCACAAAATCTTCAGTTTGTAATATATTGTAGGAAACTGGTTTTGAGGGGGTATGGAAGTAATGGTAGCTTTAGAATAATGCACAATGCTATCAATACATATAAAAGAGAGATATATGGGTGGAGACAGAAGGTGAAGAAGAGAGATGGGAAAGCAATGGGCTGATAGGTATTTATGTATGCACATGGATTTGTGTGTTTCTAGTTCATCTGAAGAATGGAAGCATTTAAATGGACCTAAAACTAATATTGTTGGATGATGTAAACACACCAGTGCTGGCACATGTGCTTGTGCTGCATTGCAAACCATGGTTGCGGTATTTTTTTTTTTTTTTACATTAATCTAATTTGCATAGGGGTCTATGGAGACAAAGTCCAAATGCATATATAGAGTGGAGCGAAAAACTGTGACAACATAAAGGGAGAAAAAGATGTAAAAAAAAAAAAAAGAGCAGTTTTTTTGGTGGTGGTAGTGTGTAAAAATCTATACAGAGAAAAGGAAAACCATAAATCTAAGAATAGAGAGAGAGTGAGCCATACAAAGTGGATAATGAATGAACAATGAGAAGAAAAAGAATAAAGATTATTATAATAATCAGCATAAAGAGGGATAGTGTCAATACAGGTGCTAAACTTATGTAAGATAAAATGAGATATAAATGAGAGTGTTTGGTGGCTGACTTGTGGGAAAGCAGCAAGTTAATGAGCCCTCACTTGGAGGGATATATTCTTTGTATGAAAGGTGAAAGTGGTATATGCAACACAAATAGGCCATGGCATTGATAGGGAAGGGGCAGGAGGAAATAGATTTGATAGGGCCAGGCCAGAAAGGAACAAACAGGTAGGTCTAGACTAGAGGATAGATGCTGGATCAGACCTTTTCAGCTAGTAGTGCATTATGCGGATAAATGACATGTTAATAATACTGCAGAATGACAGATAAATAACCTGATAGGCTCTTAAGTTGGTAATTGCCACCAACAGCCTCAGCTGGAAAATGCCTTATCTTAAACAATAAATACTTTCTGATGAACTAGGAGAGTTCAGGGACAGAAACCTTTCAGCACTAGGCAGTGGCATAAATATAGAGGAAGTAGACCCCACAGTCATGGTGGGGGAGGGGAACAGGGGGGAGGGCAGAGCACGGGGTCTGCTTCCTCTATTGCTATAAAAAATCTCCTCTCCCAGGCCATATCATGAATGAAGGAGAGCCAGTGACATAAGAGGGAGGGCAGGTGGCTGGGAATGCAGGCAGGTAACAGTTTAAGATTAGGGTTGCCACCTTTTCTGGAAAAAATACCGGCCTTCCTATATATTTATCTTTTTTCCATATTAATAACATTGGGATCAGCCAAAATTTTTACCGGCCAGGTCGGTAAAATACTGGCCAGGTGGCAACAGTAGTTGCCACCCACTGGTATTTTACCGACCTGGTCGGTAAAACATCCGCCCTGGCCGGAGCCGGTATTACAAATACCGGCAATGTAGCTGACGGTAAATCTGTAATGCCCTTTAATGTAGCCACTTTGTTCCTCCTAAACCCTCAATCAACCTAGAACTTACCCTTTCCTTTCCCCAATCTCAACCAAGTTTGCAACCTTTTCTGGAAAAAAATATCATCCTTCCTATATTCTTTCCGTTTTTTCCTATTAATAAAATTGGCATCAAGCATCATTTTTACCGGCCAGGCCAGTTTTTGGTTATTCCTTGAGCTAAATAGGGCAAGCAGGGAAACTACTCCATGTATGACTATGAACATTTTCATTCATCCAGATCATGGTATATCTAATATAAGTAATTAAAAAATAAACAACTGGACTTGCTGAGTAATTATTGAAGACATTTCACTGCTCATCCGAGCAGCTTCTTCAGTTCAACTGATTGGTGTATGAAGTTCTCGGCATATAAACTCTTCCACCAATCCAATCACACCGGTACACTGCAACTCTTCAGAGAGGTGACATATGAAATTTACAGGTGTTGATTCTGTGTAGTTACCATGATAGGATTATCCAATTTGTCGTGCAACTCCTAGAAAGAGGTGTTACTTGGAGTTGCATGAATGGATGTGTGAAGTGTTCTGAAATCACCGGGGTACAGATGTCAGAACAGCATTGTATGTAGCAGACAGGTGGTGTCGAAGGCCCCCACCTCTACTCATACTCTACTCATACTCCATGTATGTGTAAGGGCCCGAAGGCACAGTTGGAGTGTGGACCAAGGAGGAGGCAGGTAGTGACCAAAGTTTGTGGTATCAGAAGGGTGAGGCAAGAGAGTAGTCAAAGTTCAAGCAAAAGTTCAAACCAGGCAGCGAAGGGTCAATCCGAAATAACAGGCAAGGTTGGTACACACGAATCAATCAATAATAACACACCCAGGAATACACGAAGTTAAACCTATACTTGGGCAATGTCTGCAGTGTCCAGAAGGCTTTATATAGGGCAGGATTGGCGCCAAAGTTTGGGCGCAATGGCGTCATGATGCTGACGCTGGCATCCAGACGCTGGCGTTTAGACGCCAGCGCACGTTCTGACGTTGGCGTTTATGCACCGGCGCACGTTCTGACGCCGGCGACCATTCCGTCGCCGGCAACCAATCGGCAGGCGGGAAGACGCTGGCGTCATATCGCTGCGACCAGCAGGATCCACATGGAGAGGCAAGGGGTCGCCATTTTGGACGCCGTCGCCATCTTGGATGTGAGTGACTTCCATTTCCATTACAGTATGGTCCTTGAGGTAGATAATTTTTTGGTTAGTTTTTGGTGTAACTAGCACTTTAAATGAATTTATTCAGCTATTGAACAGTCACAGGTATTGAACTGGGTAGAGTACACAATTTATTAAAGGGCAATATAGTTCCCTGTTTAACATTAGTTGGAGGAAATATAGCTTATGATAAACAGAGAAGCTCAAGCTACTCCATGATTCTAACTTCATGGTTCTTACAAGGTAGATAATTCAATTACCACTGTACAGGAGTATTCCCTACATAAAGGATTTCTATAGGCCAAAACAAAGAAGTGAAGGAGGGGGATGATCATACAGAGATTAACTCACTGTTAAAACTACCTAAAGCCAAGGGCAGACAGAGCATTGGCTCCGTTGCTCTCAATCTGCATATTTTTTCAGGCTGAGAGAAGCAGATCTGATCCATGCCCCATCTCCATTCATTTGAACTGCTTGCACTTGCATGCAGTCATACACAGCAGAGGCTGGCCTGAAAATGTCCGCTTCTCTTAGCCTAAAGAAAATACTCAGGCTGAGAGCTCGCCCCCCCCAAATACAAGGGAGTTCGAAACTCTCTGATTACTACTTTTTGCTCATTTTTAAAAGAGATGCCCATAGGTGTATTTTTCCACTTTAAAGGGTTGCTAAAAAGCACGTCTAAATAAATAATAAAATAGTTAATGTAGGAGTCTTTCTATGCATCACCCAGAGGAGGATAAATGCACATTTGGTATATCTGTTAACAGCTCTGCTATACATAGCCTCTGATGGAGTAATATTTCATGAATGACTAAGACCATAAATATTTCATTCACAAACTAAAAGCAATACACAACTGGAGTGTTGCTGTTGCTAGGTAAGCCTGTTTCTTGACAAATCCAGCAATTTCTTATGTAAGCAGATGTTTTTTTCCAGATCAATTTAAATGCTCAGCTCTGGACTTTGCTTTTTATTTATTTTTTAATAATAGAAATGTTTTTTAACCTTTTTGTACTTAGCTAGGCTTGTCATATGAACAAGTGATTATACTTAATCCCAGATAGGGCTACTGCTATAATTGGAAATGCTTACCTATCAGTGTGTAGTGCAACAATCTTAGGGACAGTTGGTGGAAGGCTTAGAGGAGAATGAATATCAGAGCAGTATCTCAGGCTTAAGGCTTCAATATATATTAGAGGAAAGAGTCTGTTTGGCTACTGCTGCCACTTGCCTTTTCATAGGTGACAGGAATATTTATACCAAAGTTGCAAACGTCCAGTTCGTAATGAAATATAACCTTCTTCAGGCTGACCCACAGGTTGGACAAATCCAAACTTTTATACTAATGATGGCTCTTGACAACAGGGGTACAGATCTAGTAACACTATACAGTAAAGCTGGCCATAGATGTTGAGATTTTTAAAAGATCCGATCGTCATCGTGAGACCACGATTATCTCGTAACGATCGTACAATCGTACGAATTGTCCATCAACTTGTTTGCCAGGATAACAAAGGGGAGCTGCCTGCTTGGCCCTGCAAACATAGATAGATTGCACTGGGGCGACAAAGATTTTTTAACATGGCCGATCAATTTCCTGACAGATGTTGGCTGAAAAATTGTAAGATGTTCGACTGTTCGAATTCCATTAACTGCACAATAATTTTGAAGGATTGGTCGGACTTCACTAAAATCGGTCGTTCGCAAGAGAAATCTTTGTAATAAAATTACCTGCACGGCGGGGTCGGCCACCGCTCCACCGACGGGGACGCCCGCCGCGTGTCTCCTAGGCGACATCTTTGTTATTAGGGCGCGTGCGGCGCGCGTGCGGCACGCCTGCGCGCCTCTTAAAGGCGCTTTTTGCTTTTTTGGCTTTTTTGCGCACATTTTGGCGCGAATTTTGAATACTATTTAAGGCCCATTCAGTGTACTGTTCCTTGCCCGTGATAGAACTTGTTTCTTGTGGTTTCCTGAGCCTAGTGCATCTGATCTGAATCTTGTCTGTCTGATAACCTGTGTTTGACCCTGCCTGTATCCTGACTACTCTGAACTCTGTATCTTGACTTTAGCCTGCCTACGACAACTCTCCTGCTTAACCCCTTGATTGACAACCCGGTTTGACCCATGCCTGCCTGACGATTCTGATATCCGCCTGCCTCGACCCAGCCTGTCTGACCACCCTTCTGCCTAATCCTTTTGTACCGTGACCTTCGGCCCAAAATACTTTGCTAACAGCCGTGCCCCTTTGCCAGCCAGAACATCTCGCCTTGCACCCCTCGTAAAGTCCAGGTGGCACCCAAGTAAGCTGAGGGCTCCTCCTGAAGCCCAACGGTGGTCACACTACTGGTGAAGCCTTGCCGAGACCAGGGTGCTTGGCATTTGTTCTGGTATCGGGTGCCGGCCGTGACATTATCACGGGCCATGGAGGACGAAAGTCACAATGCTGCTGCTCCTCCTTCTTCAGCTCTTCCAATTACCACCGAAGCGATTCTTACCACCTTGCTACAGCGCTTGGAGGACCAAGAGCAGGAGCAGAACAATCTCCTACAGGGTTTTCACAGCCTAACCCGTCAGCTGGAGAATCCGCAAGTTTTGCAGCAGCTGCCTGTTCCTGTTACTTCTGTGGGTTCATCTGCTATGTGGGGTAATACTATCAGGCCCCATGAACCCAAAATTGTGTTCCCCGAAAAGTTTAGTGGGGATCGCACCAAATTTTTTGTGTTTATGGAGGCATGCAAACTGTACCTTGGTTTCTTCCCTCACTCATTTTCTTCTGGTGAGGAGAAAGTAAGGTTTGTTATGACCCTGCTTTTGGGCGACCCCCAAATTTGGGCCCTAAGGCTGCCTATTTCTGACCCTGCACGCTATTCCCTTGAGTCATTTTTTAACAGCATGGCAATGCTTTACGATGACCCAGATCGCGCATCTTCTGCCGATTCCACGATTCGTAAATTGCGCCAGGGGAGAAGGGATGCGGAGGTGTATTGCACCGAGTTCCGCCGGTGGGCAGTAGAAACTGGGTGGAACGATATGGCTCTACGGAGTCAGTTCTGTTTGGGGTTAGCTGATCCTGTCAAGGACAGTCTTGTTAATTACCCCCTATCTTCCAACCTGGATGACCTTATGTCTCTCGCCATCCAGGTAGATAGGAGACGAAGGGGTGAGAGGGGTGTTTCTACTTATTCTGGGGTTACTAATGTCAAGTCTAATATGGTGACCAATGTTAAGTTTTCAAACCCCTCTGTGCCTCTGCCTCAGGAGAAACCTATACAGTTAGACATTTTTCATCTAACTCCAGAGGAAAAGGCACGCAGGTGTTCCCAAGGTTTATGTATTTATTGTGGGGAAAAGGGTCATTTCTTGAACCTATGTCCAAGGAGGAAAGGGAGACTCCCTAACCTAAATGGAGAAGGGGAGCTCCATTTGGGCGCAGGAGTCTCCTCTCCCCAATCTTCCTCTAAGGTTTTGTTACCGGTTAAGCTAACCTGGCCTACAGGTTCTGTCAAGGTGTCAGCATTTGTGGACTCAGGGGCGGAGGGTAATTTTCTGGATACTGCTTTTGCAGCTAAATTCTGTATACCTGTAGTTCCTCTAAATGCCCCCATGAGAATAATGGCAGTGGACAGAAGACCCTTAGGGTCAGGTGTAATTTCTAAGGAGACGGTAACTCTTTCCATGTGTATTAATAATTTGCATTGTGAGGAGATAGCTTTTTACCTCATAGAGGGTGCTTCCTCTCCTCTTATTTTGGGGTTACCGTGGCTCCAGAGGCATAACCCTCTGATTGACTGGGTCTCAAGGGAGGTGGTTCAATGGGGTGCTATGTGTGGTGGAGTATGTTTTCCCTCTGTAGTAGCAACTACATCGCTTGAAGGGTTACCTGCTGCATATGCAGAATTTGCTGATGTCTTTTCTAAAAAGGCAGCAGAAACCTTACCCCCACACCGGCAGTATGACTGCCCAATAGATCTGGTCCCTGGGTCAACTCCTCCTCGTGGTAGAACCTATACTCTTTTATTGCCCGAAGCCCAGGCAATGAGAGAGTATATAAAGGAAAATCTAGAAAGGGGTTTCATCAGACCTTCTAGTTCCCCTGCGGGGGCGGTCTTCTTATTTGTTGGGAAAAAAGATGGTGGTCTTCGCCCCTGTATTGATTATAGGGGGCTCAATAAGATCACCATAAAAAAACGCTACCCTCTCCCTTTAATTTCTGAACTCTTTGATCAGGTCAAAGATGCTAAGATCTTTTCCAAGCTTGATCTTAGGGGGGCTTATAACCTGATCCGTATTAGGGAGGGTGATGAGTGGAAGACTGCATTTAACAGCAGGGATGGCCACTACGAGTATCTCGTTATGCCTTTTGGCCTCTGTAATGCCCCCGCAGTGTTTCAGGAGTTTGTTAATGACATCTTCTGGGACCTGCTGGGGATCTTCGTAGTGTTCTACCTAGACGATATTCTGATTTTTTCCTCTAACATGAAGGAACATCAAAATCATGTTCGTGAAGTCTTACGAAGGCTAAGGGGAAATAATCTTTATGCGAAACTAGAAAAATGTACTTTTGGGGTTTCTTCTGTTCAGTTTTTGGGGTTTAACATTTCCAGCAAGGGTCTAGAAATGGATCCAAGCAAGGTGAGAGCAGTCCTGCATTGGACCCAACCCCTTTCGTTACATGCAACCCAAAGGTTTCTTGGTTTTGCTAATTATTACAGTCAATTTATCAAATATTTTCCCCTCATTGTTGCCCCCATCACTAATCTGACTAAAAAGGGTGCTGACCCCAGCATGTGGCCCCCTGAGGCCGTTCAAGCGTTTGAATTCCTCAAAAAGGAATTCAGTTCTGCCCCAATCCTTCGTCACCCCGACACTGCGCTTCCTTTTATTGTGGAGATTGACGCCTCTGAGGTGGGAGCTGGGGCAGTCCTTTCTCAAAGGCACCCGACTAAGTTACATCCCTGTGCTTTCTTCTCCAGGAAGTTTTCACCCGCAGAGGTGAATTATGATATAGGTAACAGGGAATAGTTGGCAGTCAAATGGGCCTTTGAGGAATGGCGGCATCTCCTGGAGGGTGCAAAACATCTGGTGACAGTCTATACTGACCACAAAAATCTATTATATATAGAGTCTGCTAAACGCCTTAATCCAAGGCAGGCTAGGTGGGCTCTATTTTTCACAAGGTTTAATTTTTCTTTGACTTTCAGGCCTGGGACTAAAAACACCAAGGCGGATGCACTCTCTAGGAGTTTTGAATCCATCTCTTCTGACTCTAGAGAGTGTACTCCCATTATTCCCAGAGAAATGATCATAGCAACCCTTGAATCTGACCTTTCTTCTTTGTTGCTCCCTCTTCAGACATCTGCTCCTGCAGATACCCCTTCGGGGAGATGGTTTGTACCACAGGAGTTAAGGGAGCAAATTTTGAGGGAGGTGCATGATTCTAAAATGGCAGGGCATCCAGGCATTTCTAAGACGGTGTCCCTGTTATCCCGTCATGTTTGGTGGCCATCATTCAAACTGGATGCTAAAGCCTTCGTTAATTCCTGCCCAGTCTGCCAAAGATCAAAGTCTTCTCGAAATTCTTCCCAGGGTCTGTTAATCCCCTTACCCATTCCAGTAAAACCTTGGTCCCATTTGTCAATGGACTTCGTTGTTTATTTACCCCCTTCTCAGGGGAAAACGGTGATCTGGGTGGTGGTGGATAGGTTTAGCAAGATGAGCCATTTTGTTCCCCTTCCACACCTTCCTTCTGCTAAGACTTTGGCTGACCTATTTGTTACCCACATTTTTAAGTTTCATGGTTTTCCTGAAAATATTGTTTCTGACAGGGGGGTTCAATTTGTTTCGAAGTTTTGGCGTGCCTTCTGTTCTTTGGTTGGGATTGAGTTATCATTTTCCTCTGCTTATCACCCCCAAACAAATGGTAAAACTGAGAGGGTAAACCAGTCCCTAGAACAGTACCTCAGGTGTTATGTGTCTGACAACCAGTCCACGTGGGCGGAACTGTTACCCTGGGCAGAATTTGCATACAATGCTACCCATTCTTCCTCTGGGGAGTCCCCTTTCTTTACTGTAAATGGGTTGCATCCCAAAGCTTTTTCTTTTTCTGGGTCTGGTTCCCCTGTACCTTCTGCCAATTCTTCTGTCGAACAATTTTCTAAGGTTTGGTCTCAAGTGCATGAATCTCTGTCAGCAGCTACTGCTGCTCAAAAAAAAGCTGCTGACAGATCACGTAGAGAGACACACCAGTATAAAGTGGGGGATCAGGTCTGGTTGTCTACCAAAAATATCAAGTTAAAGGTGCCCTCTCTCAAACTAGGACCCAGGTTTATTGGTCCATATACCATTTCCGAAATCATTAACCCATCTTCAGTTCGCCTTCAATTACCTGTTAATTTTAAGATTTCCAATTCATTTCATGTATCCCTCCTGAAACCTGCCTCTGATATTCGTTCTTTGTCTGTTCCTCCCCCAGTGTTGGTTGAAGGTCAGCCTGAGTTTGAGATCCAAGAGTTCCTCGATTCCCGCCTCGTACAAGGTAAGTTACAATACCTTATTAAGTGGAAGGGCTATGGCCCTGAGGAGAACTCTTGGGTCTCAGTAGAGGACATCAAGGCTGACAAACTCAGGAAGCAATTCCACCAAAAGTTTTCCGGGAAGCCTGGGGGTCCGGTGGAAGGGGGGGTAATGTAATAAAATTACCTGCACGGCGGGGTTGGCCGCCGCTCCACCGACGGGGACACCCGCCGCGTGTCTCCAAGGCGCCATCTTTGTTATTAGGGCGCGCGCGTCGCGCCTCTTAAAGGCGCACTGGCGTGTTTGCACCAGCGCGTTTTTGCGCACGTTTTGGCGCGAATTTTGAATACTATTTAAGGCCCATTCAGTGTACTGTTCCTTGCCCGTGATAGAACTTGTTTCTTGTGGTTTCCTGAGCCTAGTGCATCTGATCTGAATCTTGTCTGTCTGATAACCTGTGTTTGACCCTGCCTGTATCCTGACTACTCTGAACTCTGTATCCTGACTTTAGCCTGCCTACGACAACTCTCCTGCTTAACCCCCTGATTGACAACCCGGTTTGACCCTTGCTTGCCTGACGATTCTGATATCCGCCTGCCTCGACCCAGCCTGTCTGACCATCCTTCTGCCTAATCCTTTTGTACCGTGACCTTCGGCCCAAAAGACTTTGCTAACAGCCGTGCCCCTTCGCCAGCCAGAACATCTCGCCTTGCACCCCTCGTAAAGTCCAGGTGGCACCCAAGTAAGCTGAGGACTCCTCCCGAAGCCCAACGGTGGTCACACTACTGGTGAAGCCGAGCCGAGACCAGGGTGCTTGGCATTTGTTCTGGTATCGGGTGCCGGCCGTGACATTTAGGCAACCTCTTATGTAAAGAATTACCCCTGGGCTGCTAGCTTGCAGCTTCTTTTCCCAAAAGGGAAACACTGTAGCATGTAATATTTTTTTTTTTTTAGACTTTTCATTGGTTCACTGCAGGTAATGAAAATAATTTTTTGTTAAAGGACCTAGGAAAACCAAACATGCTAGACTAAACATGTAAATATACAATCTTGTCTCTAATTTTTGTAGCACAATAATTAACATTTCTGTGTGTGTGTATACAGAGTAAAGGGTGGGTTCAGAAGTTATTTTCTTGATGTTATCATTCAGTTTCTACCCTTCACCATGGTTCATGGACCTTCCTGCCTATTAAAGTGAAGTAATAGTTGGAAGGAATTAAGTGGGTCAAATCAACAGTTACTTTTAAAAAAGCATATATACAATACACAATATATCTAAAGTTAAACCCACATATACTACTGGGAAACACCTGGGTGTACTATAAAATCCCCCCCCCCCTCCCACCTGATTATATTGGTCCTCTTATGGCTACACTGCAGAGTGCTTAGCACATACATGTATGGAAGGACGGGCAATAGACTTTCTGGTAGGAAAGGGCATGTGTTTTACTATGCATTCTACAAGATGGTACACTTTTAGAAGTGCGGAAGTGGCCTTTAATTATTTCAGATAATAGCAATGATTTAGTTTAATTTGTCCAACAACAGATGAACAGTTATATAATTATTGTCCTGTAGTTTCCTTCCATTTAATGTGAGCCCACAGCAATCAAAATATGTATTGTTCCATTAGATAATAGCCTATAACCTTCCCCTTCGGTTAAAGGGTAAATATTGCACATTGATCAGATCACTACAGATGCGTAGTCACGTCTATGTACAGTGTCACATCACCCAGACACTTTCAACAATTTGCATTGCAGCTTTCTGTTAGAGGAGCTGGCTCATTGCAGCAATTGCTAGCTACTTGCTAGTTCATTCTATGAAATCCAGTTTCAACCATCCATCGGCCATTCTACTACCAGCATTCTACTTCTCAATTCTGTAATATATTTTGCCCCTGGAAACTGACTACATTCACCCCATTTCTATATATCGACCCTGCATTCACAATGTCTTTACCAACATTCACAATGTTTCACCAATTCTCTGCTCTGGGCTTCTATATTTCTTCTAACTATATCCCCCATTTTCAGCCAACCAATATTTGCCTTGTGTGTATCCCATTGTCTCATGCTTTCTTTCCTTGTCTCCTTCTCATTCAGTTTATATAGTATGGTCTCTATAATTCTTATCAGAACACATCTCTCTCTCTCTCTCTCTCTCTCTCTCTCTCTCTCTCTCTCACTATCGATCAATCTCTCTCTCTTTTCTCGCCTACTTTAACTCCCAGAATGGGTGCACTAAATCATTTGTAAGTGATCAACACCTGCTGGAAATACTCCCAGTTCTCATCAAGTACTGGCCTGCAGCCAGTCGCTCATAAAGCACAGTGCACAATATGTCATCTTATAAGTCTTAGCTCAGCTATTGTGACATAAGCTGTCACCATTCCTGTATTAACCTCTTCCCTGCCACTCTGAAAAACATATGTTATGGGTATTTCCTCTTGTAGTTCCACCATTTGCATAAATATCAATGCCATGGAGATTACCTGTATAATACATCCTAATAACTCCTAGTTCATCTTCAATATTGTATATAGGAAAGGATACAGACAAAGGCAGAATAACTGCAATGTGCATTTGTTTTGGGTATAACAACCCTTTATCAAGTGTAAAAATGTAAAGTACAAACATATGTTAAATAGCCCAATCACAGGAAATTACATCACAATTAACCAATCCTCACCACCACCTTTTCTAACCCAAACAGGATTAACCCCTGTGTAGTTTTCAGTCCCAATCCTTGTTAGGTGAATGAGGAAAATCCTACACCTGAATTAAAAGCCCATCCATAATGTCTTAAAAGTTTACCTGTAGTGACTCATGCTGACAACCAAAGTCCAAAACTCTTTTTTTTCATATAGTAGTTTTCTTGCAACATAAGCACTGATAATTCGAAGCTGACACCTGCTGATATTATACTTGTAGCAACAACTATACTACCGTTATAGTCTGACATTACTAAATAATAATTTACAGACAGTCTTTATTGGGATTCAAATACAAGTGATTGAGTAATTTTAGGTAGTAGAATGCTAGGGTACCGTTGAAAAAGATGAAAAAAACTATTTATTTCATTATTACATACAGACTTGCATCTTATAGTGATCACATGTGATAGTGGGACTACACTGAGCAGCTTGAAGATGTAAAAAGGCCCATTTCTCATTAAAGTAATTTAGTTCTGGATCAAAGCCCAGTGAGTGAGATGCTATTTTTGTTATACTGTGCATTACTCTTTCTAGAGCAATTGATAATCTACTTGAAATGCATATTTATCCACTGCTGTTTATTTGCAACAGAAATCTCCACAGTATTGAATACAATATTCTGCCACGGTGTTCCATCCGCTGGCACTAAACCATGGTGGTGTCAGTCTTTGATTTATACTCTATTGTTGTCTGGCTGTCTAGTAAAGTTTTCAGTGG
The DNA here is from genome assembly GCA_038501925.1 of Xenopus petersii. NCBI lineage: Eukaryota > Metazoa > Chordata > Amphibia > Anura > Pipidae > Xenopus > Xenopus petersii. The sequence goes on from CM076686.1 coordinate 68,193,125, forward strand.
ATCTATGTTTCTCTACAGTCATATACATCGTATAATTTCCTGTGTTGTCCTTCTTCAGAACCGTCAGCATCATCATGGTAGTTCTCACTAAGCTTTTCCTGATCTGACCTATGAAGGGAAATTCACACATTCCCTGCCCTACAGACAGGTCTGGACTGGGAGTCAAATTAGGCCCTGGTATTCTAGGTACAGAGAGGCCCAAGCAGCCCCCACCAGCCCACCAAAGAGTGACTTTCTATGGTATCTTACAGCAGACCCACAGATTGCCAGTCTGGGCCTGCCTACAGAAAACTATGCTTTTATTATACCAGAGTAGTCCCAAATTTTCCATGTTTGGACCAGTCATCCAATAATTCCAATATCGGTGCTGGGCTATTATGAAAAGCAGGCTATGCAAATGTTTTGCATACTGTGGACTATGGAACTCTAGTGGGATAGTACTGTATTACAATAATCCATCTTCCTCCAAACAGCACACACCAGTCTACACTCTACTCTTGCAGTTCATGCACAGCTGGTATTGTGGCTCTTTATGCTGTTATGAACCTGCTAATGAAATAAATATCAATTACATGCTAATTAAGTGCACTTTATTAAAACTGTCATTATATCTTGATTATCTGCTCCCTGTGTAGCAGGAAGAACATTAATGCTGTGATGACACTGCAACTAGACTTTTGTCAGTGAGTATTCCCAGGGATCTACCTCAATCCTAAGGGTGAAGAAATCAAATTGATTTTATTGCAGTAATTGATGACTGATCAAAATGACTGGAACTCTATGGCTCTGACACAGTTGTTGCATCTTCTTTTTTCCTTTATCATTGCTCTTTATCTCTTCTTGATTCCAAAATCCTTTTGTGCTCATTTTATTCAACTCCCGTCTCCCTGTTGCTTTTATTTTCATAAAACGTAGCAAAAGCTTTTAATGGAGCAATAGATCAACCTTATGAGCCATTCTGTCTGGGAGAGGGAGAGCATAACGGAGAGACAGAGAAAAGGACAGAACAAAGCAGAATGGAAAATGGGCTGATGGAAAGAATAGGAGCTTGCCTCTGTGAGAATGGGGAAAGAAAAGAAAGAATGACAGACAATTAAAACAGAAGGGAGTGCAAGCGACAGATCAGTTAGTAAAAAAAAGTAAAATTACAGAAAACAAGATAAAGGCAGACATAACTGGATTGGTATTAGGAAACTGGCTAATACAGAAAGAGAAAAGAGAATGAGATAATGGGACAGAAATATAGAAAGTGACGATAGAGGAGGGCGCACACTGCAGCAGTTTTAGACATCTTAACATGGGGACTTGCTCAGTCTAAGATGACTGAGGACCTGTTTCAAGGTGACAGACATTTACAGTATGTCACATGTCCATGAGAGCATGGAACCCACGAATACACTCCAAAGACTAACAGTCATATTACTGTGGGCTGGCACACATATAAGAACAGGACACACCGGCACAGCATGGGTAAGTTTCAGCAGGTTAAACCTTGCTCATTTATTGCGGATGCAACGTTTCGGGGCGTGACCCCTTTCTCAAGCATGCTTGAGAAAGGGGTCACGCCCCGAAACGTTGCATCCGCAATAAATGAGCAAGGTTTAACCTGCTGAAACTTACCCATGCTGTGCCGGTGTGTCCTGTTCTTACGCTGTTTTTGAGGTTGCCTATTCCCTCTGACATCGAGCACCTGGGAGTCGCTGAAGTCTGGACGGCCAGGGTGTGCGAGTGTAAGTCTTTCTTTTTACTGGCACACATATACCCATTAGGGGCTTACTGGAATCATATCTATATTTGATTATAAAGAGACAGATTTAGATATGATACAGAAAAACAGACAGTGCTAGAGAATGTCTCCTATAGGTCCTCAGCAGGACATCCATATGTGTGTCTTATACTTGCTGGAATCTCTCACTTTAAACTCCTTGAAATAACTGTTTCACTTCTCTAATTATATTCTGTTGTCTCTCTGTCTCTCTGTGGTAAGCCCCTAATCTACTCTATGTTCTCTTTTTTCCTTTCTATTATTTTGAATCTCCAAACGTCTATTCCCTCCTCCCATATATCTCTGTCACAGTTATTACTTAAACCCCACTTATCTTTTGTGATTTGCTACATTCCCTATTTTCCCTACATTCCCTATATGTCCCATCCTCCATGCACCCTCTCTCTCTCTTATTTCTCTGCCCTGTTCAGTAACTTTTCATGATTTCTGCCAATTATACAGTATGGTTGCCCTTTATCAGACAGAGAACTGTACTTTCTCTGATTTAGATTGTGCAGTTTTGTCTTTGTCCTTTTAATTAATCCTAACCATTAATATGCAGCTCTACAAGGAGCAAAACATTTTTCTGTCTTATAATAATGAGATTTCTCCCATTGTACATGGCACATCTGAATGATCTATAAAATCCATACAGTTATTAAGTACGGTATTACTGTGGAAAGCTGAACATGTTATTTACAATGAAGCAGGATCTGCTCCTGATAAATATCAATGGCCTCATACAATTTAAGTACTGCAGTGCCGGTCTGTTACAATTACATGTGGAGGCCTATATATCAATATTCCAATTGCTGTAGTTTTAGAATTTAGAGGTTTTTTCAACCTTGACTAAACTCCCATTTTAATTATTAAACGATTCAAATATAAAAAGCGTGTACAGAATCTGGAACGAATCCGAAAAGGAATTTACATTCCCTTGAACAAATGCCCAAAATATCTGAAAATAACTGCAGCAGGCTTGGTGCAATTATATGGCATAAGCTAGAAAGGGGATTTTCACCTTTATGTTAATAGTTAATATAACTGTCATTTTGAGTGTCTTATTTATTAAAAAAATTAAATCTGCTGCACAACCATATTCTACTTGAAAAACTGGAAAAAAAAAACACTTACATTTTGCTAGGATAACTCCCAGTGACTTCTACATGAAGTTGCTAGCTTTTAGATGACAAATTTTTACATGTAAGATTTTTGAGTTTTTTGTGCTTAATAAATCTCAAATATTCAAGTTTCGAAACTCAGTGACGAATTCATGAGTCATAGCTCAAAAAACTTGAATCGCTGTAGAAACTTGCAGCTTTTTAATTGCACTTCTTTATTTCTTTTGTATTTTTAGGGGCCGATTCACTAACTTCGAGTGAAGGATTCGAAGGTAAAAAACTTCGAATTTCGAAGTGTTTTTGTGGCTACTTCGACCATCGAATGGGATACTTCGACCTTCGACTATGACTTCGAATCGAAGGATTCAAAGCAAAAATCGTTCGACTATTCGACCATTCGATAGTCGAAGTACTGTCTCTTTAAAAAAAACTTCGACCCCCTAGTTCGCCATCTAAAAGCTACCGAAGTCAATGTTAGCCTATGGGGAAGGTCCCCATAGGCTTGGCTAACTTTTTTTGATCGAAGGATATTCCTTCGATCGTTGGTTTAAAATCCTTAGAATCGTTCGATTCGAAGGATTTAATCGTGCGATCTAAGGAATTATCCTTCGATCGTTCGATCGAACTATCTGCGCTAAATCCTTCAACTTCGATATTCGAAGTCGAAGGATTTTAATTCCTAGTCGAATATCGAGGGTTAATTAACCCTCGATATTCAACCCTTAAGTGAATCGGCCCCTTAATGTTTAATGGTTAATGTTCCTCTTCTGACTTTTCCCAATCTTTTACTGAAAATACTATCTAATTGTCAGGGCCACTGATCCCAGCAACTACAAACAGATTAACTATGAGGGTTCAGATTTTTATGAGTGAAAATGTCATCTGCTATAAACCTAAGTATATAGGAAATAATGACTTAGCTGATCTAGGATGGATTGCCTGAGATATCACACATGATACATCGGACTTTAGCAAAAGCCAGAGAATGTGACTTTGCTGTACAGATTGAAGCAGACCAGTTGTCAGTATGGTCAGTTATACCCAACTGCTTGGGAAAAGGTCATTTTACAAAAATCATTAACTAAATAAAATAATTCACAAAATTATAAATTCCAATTTGCGATTGCTTTGGATCGTTATTTGTGAGTTATTGAAGTCTGAATTTTAATTGTGCTTGATTCGTTTTTTAAGAAATGCTTGAGGGTGTCTGAAAATAATGAATTTTTAGCAAGACATTTTACATATTCTGTTAAACGTACAGGATTGGCCTGTGTTCCCACATGCTGCGCTCGCAGAGTGATCCTGTATTAGGTGCATAATGCATCACTGCCCCTGTTGCAAGTAGGGGGCAGTCTTGCCGTTTTGCATTTTTCCTGAAATGAAAAAGACAGCTTTGATAGCAGTTCATGTAGTCTGAAAATATAGGATCCTGGACTTGGAAGGTGATAAAATGATTGTGTGTAAAGGCCCCACATACACGGGCTGATAAAAGCTTATGGGCCCGTGTGTAGAGCCCCCGACGGGCTTTCCCGATCGATAGCTGTCTGAAAGTCGGCTAGATGGTGATTGGCAGGTTAGAAAATCCCGTCGGATAACGGCCGCATCTTTTCGTTGATACGGTCCCGCGATCTGACCGCCCGTTTGGCCTCCATTCTGATCTGATAGTTGGACCCTAGGGCCCGATATCGCCCTCTTCAATGTGGGCATATCGGGGGGAGATAACCAGCTTTAGGCTATGGGCACACAGGCTGTTTTGCAGAATTAAAATGCAATTCGATGGTTTAAGAAGATAGTCAGGTGGTGTGAAGAACATGCCTACAGCAGACAGGGCAGGATTTCTGTGGCGGGCGCCCCTAGGCCACGTGGTCCAATCACCCGGCTGCGTGGTCCTAGTGCCCACCTGCACTATCCCCACACCGACCCTTCCCCACCCCCTATGCTCAACACAAATCCGGGCCTGACAGTAGAAATTGTACAGGAGAGTACAGAATTGTTGAATTGTCTATGTCAGGATAATTACAGTCTGCTGAACACAAACAGCCTGTAGAAAAATGTACACTGAGGTGCTCATATTCGCTCATGTTCGTATATTCATCGTACAGATATTTCAAAAGTGATAACTCCACAAAGCATTACAAGTGGATTCCTCCTTACAAGCAAAATTATTTATATGCCATTTAGGAATAAGTTGTTGCATCCCCATAATTGTGCAGTAAAGTTATTGCGTTTGTAGTACTCTGTGCTACTCAACATAAGGCTGGAAACAGTAATACACATTCAACTGCTTGGTGCATTTTTCTTTTGCTAATACTACTTGTTCTCAGGAGAGATGGACAAATTTGCAGTCTAACAAGCCAAAAATATGGCTCTACTTAAAGAGGCTTCATTGCACTGTATTACTATATTATATAGACTATGTTCCAGGGCCTCACATAGGGTTGCCACCTGGCCGGTATTTTACTGCCTGGCCGGTAAAGATGATATCTGATCCCAATGTTATTAATAGGGGAAAAAGTTAAATATATAGGAAGGCCGGTATTTTTTTCCAGAAAAGGAGGCAACCCTAGCCTCACATTGTATCTAGCAACAAGATTGGTTACTAATTTGAGCGTATAGATCAGTAATGGAATGAATCAGTTGTCTGCAGGATCCTACAATGGAGGGGAATATGGAGAGAAAATAATATGAACTTTTAGATATAATCTAGAGCAGGGGCTTTCAGATTTCTTACAGATGAGCTCAATCTTTGAAGTAGAAAATCTGATCAGACACCTTTTAATTTATAACCAGTGTCCCGCTGGGGTGTCAAGGGCTGTCGTCTCAGAAGTCTACCCCCCACTGCAGTTGTGATTTCCTCAAACCCACCACCAACCCCAAACACCTGGGAAGAGGGGTGGAGCATCCAAAGTTCCTGGCAAGTAGTCGGGATTGACTGCATCAGCAGGGCCCACTACGTTTTTTCGCAGTGTCTGCCTGTCCAGTCCGACCCTGATTATAACAAAGTTACAAATACATAAAGCTTATTGCTACTTATTGCTTACTCTGCTATTCTTTGTGCGTAACCTGCACAGCAAATACTCTAGGTCTCACCATACTGGATCTCTGGGCTAGTTCCTTTTATTATTTTGACTTTCCCTGGGGTGGACAGCCCTTCAGTCTTGAATCCTCAGATTTAGGGACCTATAGTGGAAATATAAATATTAAATATTTATATAATATATAATATAACAGTACAATGTAATTTAAATTGGCAGCAAGAGAAACTGTGAAGTAATTAACCCATGCATCTGTTTACTGATCTCTCTATAGATACCTTATGTGAAATTGTGAATACTTCAATATTGTCTACAGGCTAGAGTATTAGGAAACCAGACACTGTTTAAACCAAAGAAATAAGAAATATTATATTAATCTCCATTATTGTGATGGATTTTTTTCTCTCTATTCTTTTCATTGCCAGATGAGAAATGCTATGTTTTACAAGAGTGCCGCTGAAAATAAGCAGTGAGGCCTTATAATGGTATAACACTGTGAGAAACATGTAGACCCTGATATGTAACCAGTTTATTGATGTATGGTGGCCTGTGTTGTGTGGCGGGACATAAAAAGATAGTGTAGCCCATTTGTCTTCATGTTTTGCTGTGGATTACCTGTTAAATCTGTAACACATCTGTATTCGGCAGCAGCAGATTAACAGCACATCATCAACTATTACTAATATTGGCAAAAATGTGTTCAAATTAGCGTCATGTGGTACAACTTGCAGCAACTGCAAATTAGCCTGCCAGAAGGCTTCTATCTACTAACACTCCCTATGTTGCATGTGCCACCCGCAATCTACTGTTTATTATTACAGCACTGCCGAGTGCAGCTTGCTTTATATTCAAAGGAAGGAGGAGCTCTTTGCCCTGCAAGCTAGAAGACTTCCAAAAAGGTGCCCATATTCTGGCTACAATGTGCTATAGATGAATACAGCATTGTCAAATGCAGGCAGCACTGTATACATAGGGAACACAGCCTTTACATCCATCTTTTAATCTTGGCACCAGGGGCAATTATAGCTCCTTTGCCGGCGAGGCAGCTTGCGTCTTCAGCCCCCCTCCAAGTTTATCTTTTCTGGCGCCGGAGGGGGTCCAGGGAGGTCCAGGGTGTCCAGGTTCTAGCACAGAGAAGCACAATTGTGTTTGTCTCTTAAAGTTACTAGAAGCTGCATTTTTGATGCCCCTGGTAACCAGTGGGGTGCTGCTGCGTGAGGCGAGTTACTCAACTCGCCTCATTGGCGCAGCACCCCTGCTTGGCACCCTGGTGGCAAAGATCAATCTCACTTCCCCAAATAAGTTTGTTCTTCACTTGGAAATATGGCATTGAATAGAACTTATGTTTGGGTTCCTTGCATCTCCTCTAGTATTAGAAGGGAACTACTCTTTTATATAAAACTTCCCCTGACTAAATTCAGCCCCTGGTTTTCTACTGTAATGAACAGAATTAATTGCAAATATTTTATATAGCACCCAGCCAGCATTATCCAGTCTGTTCTGATTTACCAGTAGCAGCAACTGTACTTCCATCTTTATTAGCAACAGCAGTGACATTTTTTTGCTGAGTGTGCTGTTTAGATGGCCCAGATGTTTCCTCTCTCTTCTTATAGAGACATGTATAACAAAAAATTTGCATTCCCAGACACATTTTTCTTTTGTTGGTCCATTTTTTGCAGTGTAAACAGAATGTGGGTGCAAGGAGGTGTTTTCAATTCATCACACTATAATTGGCCATTATTAGCAGGCTTCAGTGTAAGGATTCTCTTCAGAGCCGGGTAATGAGGATTTACACTCATTTCCTGGCATATTTAGGGCATATTAATCAAACTGTGCAATGCACTTTTAGTAGCACAAAACAGGGGTTTCAGTTTCAATTGTTTAGCTAAATAATGTATCAAACTGTAAATTAAGTTTATCTTTTTATTTCATTAAGACCTAAACAATGCAGTTATATACTACTACTAGTTATATACTATTGTATGGATGTGGTCAGAAGTTTCTAAATAGGCAACCAGTATTAATGGGTAGGTTTATAAAAAATTGATTTGTCATTTTTCTCGATTTTAAAGAAATGTTGGAAAACAACACAAATCTATGTGTATAGCATTTTCTGAAACCTAGAATAGTCGCCAGAAAATCTCGCCAAAAAAAGCTGCCGGATCTGTATAGAGGTCAATGAGAATAGTTTCTAAAATCGTTATTTTCACAGTTTATTAAAACATTTTAAGATTTCCAGTCTTAGTGAAAATGAATAGAATATTTTTTTTCCATAAATATTCTGTTGCATTTCTCATAAATAAGGTAGTATCTTGAAGGCAAAAAAACATGTAAAAAAAGTTTTGCTGCATTTTTTTACACGAGCCTACTTTTTTTCACTCTACCTGGAAAATTAGAAAATAAACTGAAAAGCCACAGGTAAAAAAGAAGCACAGACAGCATACAATTTATAATAATTAGCGATGGGCGAATTTGAGGCGTTTCGCCAAAAAAGGTGCGAATTTCCAGTGAAATTCGTGAAACGGGAAAAAAATTCACGAAAAGGTGAAAAATTTGCGAAACGACACAGGCATCCTTTCCATTTTCGTGGTGGTTTTGCAAATTTATTCGCCACGAATTTGTGCCTGGCAAATAAATTAGCCCATTACTAATAATAATATATTACATAAGTGAAGAACACAAACATATCACATAACCCCCCTCCATCATTTGTTGTTCACCTTTAAATTAACTTTTAGTATGATGTAGAGAGTGATATTCTGAGACAATTTGCAACTGGTTTTTATTTTTTATTATTTGTGGTTTTTATGTTATTTAGATTTTATTCAACGACTCTCCAGTTTGTAGGTTCAGCAGTCTGGTTGCTAGGGTCCAAATTACCCTAACAATCCGACCCTGTTGGCATGCACCCAATGTACAACATTAGCCTACAAAGTTAGTCTAAAGCTGGCCATACATGGAGAGATTTGCTCATTGGCGACTTTGCCAAACAAGCAGATCTCTCCCCAATATGCCCACCTTGAGGTTGGCGATATCAGGCTGATCTTATCAACCATCGGATCACAACCAGAAGAATACGGGTGGTCAGATTAAGGGCGGCATCAACGATCAGATCGAACCTGCCCGATCGACATCTGGCCAACTTTCAGCCAGATATCGATCGGGGAAGCCTGCCAGAGGGCCCCATACACTGTCCAATAAATCATAAGAAACTGTCACAAGGACAGAAGTAATGAAAAGTTGAGTATTATTTGTGTTAATTTTAGAACACACTGAAATTCAGCCCAAACACATTTCCCAAAACAATTTCTTCTGTCTTTTCTGCTCTATTGTACATTCACAGAACATACTGTACAGTCCACATTTCCATACTGACAGCTGATATTCAGCCTTGCCTTGAACAGCATTTACTTCACAGTTCACTGTTTTTCATAGTCTAACATGACATATTAACAATAATGTTCAAACAGCCAGGCAAAGGTTGCCCTGGTCCAGTAAACCATAGCAGCAAATCAGGTTTTTTTTTTTTTTCTTTAGCCGTTATAGACGAATAGTGTCTGCTGATTGATTTCTATGGATTACAGGGCAATAACTCTGGCCCCCTGAGTACTACCTTTACTATAAAAGTTCACATGGGTACATATACTACGCTTTCAGATTTCCACGGTTAATGATGCATAGAAGATTGATAGATTTGTAAGAAGATTTGTAAGAAGATTTGTAGATTTATAACTGCAGAAAAGATTTGCATGTTTAATGCATTAATGCTTTGGAAATATGTCTGCAGATATACACACTGGAAATCACTATTGAATAGCTCCCACAATAGATTAAGTATTCATCACAAAACATATAAACAGATTCCAAGGTCAATACGATCTTCAGGATGATGAGCACTAATATGGTCATATAGCAGGCAGCATTGAAATAAAGATATTTCTCATGTTAAAATAGTGTGGCTCAGAGTGCAGCTCTTAAGTAAAAGCTGATTAGGGTGCAGTATTTATTCCAGCATGCCGAGCATTTTACCTAGGGCACTCCCTGTGTCTCATGTAAACAAATACCATATTATGTCAGTTATGGATGTTAGGAGCAAGAAGGGGAAGCACTGATGATCCAAACATTCTCCCTCCTTTTCTTGGCAATCTAAAACAGTATAACAGCTATTGGGTTAAGTGGTCCAGACCCGATCCACAGAGTGAGACCTCCTCCTGGTTGCCCGGCTCCGCCTCTTGCCCCTTCCACTCCACCTCTTGCCCCACATGTACTGCCCCACTTGCCCCGCCCACAAATGAGCTGGTATGTGCTGCCAGGGGGGGGCGAAAGAGGGCATAGCTGGGTTTGCTGGGGAGTGGGGCCTGCGACTTGGGAGGGGGCCCTTGGGGGTTGCAGGGGCCCCGATGTGGCAGCCCCAGTGGGCCCTGACCCCCCCCAGTCTGACTTTGGGTTTTGGTATAAGAAATTGGAGCTGCAATCCACAGAAGTGTTGGTAGGTTCTTCAGTATCTCCTGTGTACCCTGAAAACAGTCCTGAGTAAACCCCAAAGGAACCTTCCTGCCTGAAATTAGGGGTTGTATCAGTGGAAATCATGGTTTGGATGGCCAAACTGGATACACAAGGACTAGATCTCTGACTCGCTCTCTTTTATTTTTTGGAGAACATTCGGGAGAATATAAGGAGGGAAAAGGCATAAAGGTTTGTTAAGCCTTTTTACATGGGAAGGAAAGTGCATCCATTCTCCATACATTGCTTGTCCAGGTTCTGGCTATAAATGACAATCAGAGATGTCAGATCAACAGATTGATTTGATTTATATCAAATTAAGTGGCAAATTAAAGAATCTTACCAAACTGGAATATATATTTAAGTAAATATTGCCCTTTTACATCTCTTGCCTTGAACCACCATTTCATGATGGTCTCTGTGCTGCCTCAGAGATCACCTGACCAGAAATACTGTTGCTATTATAATGTTTGGGTAGTTTTTGTGAAATCCCAAACTTGACCAAATTTCTTTTCTTCTCCTTTCCTCATACAAACTTTTTTGCCTTAGGAGAGATGTCTGATGAACTCTTACCCGAGTCTGAGGATATTATATTTTTTATTTTTGTTATTTTGTATGAATTCCTCTTCTGAGGATGAAGAATAATCTGGAGACTGAATTCGTCTCCTTTGCTTAGCATTTTTTAATGGTCTATGAGAAGAAACTTCCGACTCAGTAGCCGTTACAGAAAGTGCGTGCTAAATCACAGTGCTGTGAAAAATTCTGTTCCCATAACTTCTTCCCGCTCTTTTCAGAGCATTCAGAAGTTTCCAGTGATTTATCCGGGAGGCTTGCACACCACCCAATAGCTGTTGCTTGGCGGTATCCTCCTAACGAACAAATGGTCAGCTCCCAGGGCCGGAACTAGGGTTAGGCAGAAGAGGCAGCTGCCTAGGGCGCAATCATAGAGGGGCACTGGGCAGCTAACTCTAAAATTCTTCTGCCTACTCCTAGTCCACACCTGTCTGTTTAGACCCCACCATCGCTGTCTCTCCCTTCCCTCTGTCCCTCCCCTCCCTCCATCACGTACCCCTCCCAGCCATCTCTTTACTCAACGTCAGGGGTCCCCAGCCTTTTTTACCCATGAGCCACACCTAAGTATAAAATAATGTTGGAGAGCACAAGCATGCAAAAAGTTTCTGGGGCTTCCAAACAATGGCTGTGATTTGGTATTGGTAGCCCCTATGTGGACTTGCAGCCAACAGGAGGCTCTGTTTGGATGCATTCACTTTTTATGCAACTAAAGCTTGCCTGTAAGCCAGGAATTAAAAAAGAAGCACACATAGCCATCCTCACAAATCTTTTAATAGGGCGGGAAGTGTGTGCTGCCTTAGAAGACAAGAAGGAAATTGAATTTACAAGTAACAAATTCCCCCATTCCTTCTGTCTTCCAGAAAGACACTTAGAGAATTATATAGCAAAAAAAAATAAAATTAAGTAACAGCTGCTTGCAGAACCCTTTTTTTCAAAACCAGCTTCCTCTGCTGAAATGAAATCTAGGTGATAATACCTTGTAAATTTATGGACACTACTCCTGGCTGCCTGGCAAATCTGCTCCACAGAAGCCTCTGCCTTTTCTGCCGAAGAGATAAAGACAAAGATCTAGTTGAATGATCTTTGATTTCCTCTGAAGGTCAGAGCTCCACCCAAACAGAATAAGCTTTAGCAGCCCATCTTACATCTCTTATTATGCAGTTCACACCCAAAGCTGCAGTGCACTGACCACAGCAGAAATCTTTATTCTCACCTGCACTTCTGAAACATAGCAAAGTGAAGGAGAACTGCCACACCTCACTGGACCAGGACTCTCAGTGGGGAATGCCCCCTCTGCCCAGCATGCTAGCTAGCAGCAAAATCCACCTCTCAGTTTATGCTGCACAAACAGTGTCAGAGCGGGTAAAAGAGGGACCTGAGGAATTGATTAGTGCCACAGTGATCCTCTGATATGGGTAGGACGATATCACACTGGAAAGCCTGCCAGAACCTGTGGGGCAAATAACAGGAATGCAAACATATCCAAACCTCTTTACCGCTCTGGGAAAGTAAGTTATTCTGCGTGAAGGGACCTGCACTGAGCCCCTTAAAGAAAATAACTAACATTACGGTGCACAAACTGCACACCTACCAAAATTAGGATAGGAAAAACTCTGGTGCGTGTAGGGTGGGAGGCATTTTTTAGGTGTTTTTCCTGTCCTACCTAAGGGGGAGGGGTCTCTCTCTCTCTCTCAGTGTGCTGCCAGAAGACAGAAGGAAAGACAAACTGCCCTTTTAAAACCTGCACGTCACAGTTTCCCCAAGTGACCTGCTGATCTTAAATAGTTACAATAGTATCTTTGCTTATTTGAAATTGTTTACAAATGCATCTAAATGCAGGAGCTGAGAATTTTGGGCTCTCTGCCAAAAACCTCTTATTTAATTACATTTCAGAAACATTGTATCTTTTTCTGGCTGCTCAGTGCAGGAGATAAAAGAAAAACTTAAAACCAGGACTGTGCTTCAAGCTGTCAAAATCGGAACTGTCCCGCTAAAAAAAGCAGATCTGAACAGCTCTCATTGCCCATTGCGTACACATTCAATGAGTGAGATAAAAGCAGCTCCCACTACAGTATTTAGCACTGAGGAGTGGGCAGCCCATACTACATATACTCTGGTCCACTGATATCCCACACTTTGGACATCTGTGGATACAGTAGCGTCACTAGAGGGGGGCAGGCCCTGGTGCGTGACTCGCAGCCGGGCCCACCCCCCTCCGTATGGCCGCATTTGTCAGTGGCGCGTGAGCTGCCGGGGGGCCCTGAGTAGGTGCGGGCCCTGGCCTGCTCGCACCCCCTGCTCCCCCCAGTAGTTACGCCACTGTGTGGATAACACGATATTTCCCTCAGAACAAATATCTGAATGGACCTCCTTGTGGCTATTCTGGCTACTCTGTCCTATGTGGATATTATATGAATATGACTCTTGTCTGCTTCTACCTACACACTATCCCGTCTCTTTTGCTTTGTGTTATATTCTTGTCACTTTCTCTCCTATCTTTTCTTTTTATTGCTCCCAGAGTTCAGAAGTCTGCTGTATTTAATTAGACCTTTTGTTGTAGTCTTGTCAAAGAGTTCTATCTTTCTGTCAATATAAAAATCTCCATTAACTGCTGATAACCTATAATTTTAAGTGATGTTCACTTTATGCACTGAATTTACATAGAGCATGGGAGAATTATTCACCCTAATATGCTGTTAAATTTCCCACAGGCATATTACACTTTAGATATTAACCTTTTTCCACACCTACATGAACGCTAAATTAAGAAACACGAAAACCACATTTATTCTCAGTACCCTGATAACCATAAATGAAAAAATGCTTGTCATATTTATAGCAGGCATTCTGGAACCACAAGTATTTAATATATGTGCACAATTACTTGACATAATCAAAGCACAAAAACAGTGTATAATGTATGGCTATGTTTATTTAATAGGAGTTAAAAATGCAGTAAAATAATCTGTTTTCTAAAGGAAGGATAATTCAAAACAGCCCGTGCATCACCGTGTTCAGATTTTCGTTTGCATATTGCACGTTTAAAATCTGACATCTATCGGCCCAGTCCTACATTTTACCAGATTCAGAAATGATGCATAATTCTGTTAAAGGATTACATGACATAACAACAATATTCAGCCCAAAATTTAAATAAAACCATATGCACGTGAATAACCTAGAATATTGGAATAATATGGTCTGTGTTCCTATTGTATAAGTAGTTACTGGCTATACCTATCAGATTGTACCCTTAAGAAACTCCTGTCTACTGAATAATGTAGAGGTAGAACCTACTTGGAGAATAAGAAATGAATGATGGGTTTAGTTCCTCAGTGGCCAAGCTATCAGTATAGCTACTAAACGCGTAAATTCCTCTTGAAGTTATCTAGCAGTACCACAGAGAAACCTTTCAACCTAGGTTGTGAGAACAGGTATGCCAGAATGCTTAGGACCTGGGGTTTTCTGGATAACAGATCTTTTAGTAATCTGGCTCTATATACCTTAAATCTACTAGAAAATCATGTAAATATTAAATAAACCAAATAGGCTGGTTTTGTTTCCAGTTAATTATATCTTAGTTTGGATCAAGTGCAAGGTACTGTTTTATTATTATAGAGAAAAAGAAAATCACTTTTAAAAATGTAGATAATTTGGGTTATTTGGATAAAATGGAGTCTATGGGAGAAGGCCTTTCCATAAGCTTTCTGGATAATGGGTTTCCAGATAATGGATCCTACACCTGTATTAATATAGTAAATATATCCATATAGAATGTATAAAATTAGTTATTGCTGGGGCACTCCTCACTCTCAGGAAAACCTGACAAGTCTCTGCAACAGAAGAGAGAAGGAATGTTCAAACCTGGTCCAGTTTGTGGAGTACCTTCACAAATGATCCAAGGGCTACAAGTTAGGGGCCATACTATTAAAAAAAATAACTCAAGTATAAATTATGCTTTATAAAATGGGAAAATTCTAATTCAAAACTGAAGCCATGTGACAGGGACACACAGGGAGTATAGAGTGGCTGCCTGGCTATAGCAATACCATTTTCCCTTTAAGATATTTTAATTATGATTAGTACCCCATTCTACAAAGCACATTTTTATGCACAGAATTATAGAATGACCTAATTGCAAGTGTGCAGCCATCATCATTTCTGCTTAAATATAAGAATATTTTGTTTCTGCCCACACTAACCTAAACATATCTGGGGTTTCCTTTGCCAGATCGTTTTTGAATTTAAAAGGTTAACAACAGATGAAGAAGAACTGCTAGCTACAGATGCATATTTTCCAGCTGACGGCACTTTAAAATATTCTTCGGTTTTGAGGCCCACCATATTTTAATGAATTAATAGTACAACAACTGTATCCAATTTTTTGACAGTGCCATTAATTATTATATAGAGAACTTGACTGTAGTTCATGTAAAAATATCACCCATTTAAATATAAAGTGAGAACATTCTGACAGCTACAGAATCAAAGCCAAAAACTCTAGTCACAGTGAATAACAGGAATCACATTCTCCACCACTGGCCGTCTCTATGGCTACATACTATACCTAAGGGACTATTTATTAAACTATGTAAACAGCGGCCAGTACACACATTTCTGCCTGATTGCCAGGCATCACTGTGCAAAAAAAAAAGGCAAATATTAAACTCTGTATTTTCAGTGTGAATTTTTTCTGTGTAGAATTAATAGATGAACCAAGATTACGCTGACCAGTTATTGATTTAGAAAAAAAATCATATTCTGATACAACTTAAAAGGGTTGTTCACCTTTAAATTAACTTTTAGTATGATGTAGAGAGTGATATTCCTGAGACAATTTGCAACTGGTTTTCATTTTTTATTATTTGTGGTTTTTAAGTTATTTAGCTTTTTATTCAGCAGCTCTTCAATTTGCATTTTAACCAGTCTGGTAACTAGGGTCCAAATTATCCTAGCAACCATGATTTGAATAAAAGACTGGAATATGAATAAGAGAGGGCCTGAATAGAAGTAACAATCAGTAATCAGTAATAAATGTAATGATCTGAAGGACGCCCAACAAGTCTCATACACCCAAATATGGCAAGAGGACATAGGCTGTCAAATGAATATAGAGGACTGGGAGGTAATATGGTCTAATATAAAGAAATCCTCTAGAAATGTCTCACTTCTAGAAACAAATTATAAGGTTCTGCTTTGATGGTACCTGGTTCCCGCACGAATAGCACAATTCATACCTTCAGCTGATAATCGATGTTTTAGAGGTTGTAACCATAAGGGAACTATGTGTCATATCTGGTGGCAATGGCCTCTTGCCCAAAGATTTTGGATAAGAATATATAATATGATTTATTCCATTTTTAATATTCCCATTCCAAAGCACCCTAGTACAGCTCTATTATGTAAAAAACCTGACGCACTAACATCGAACCAAATTCAGTTATTCCTTTTAATAATGACAGCTGTAAAACAAACAATCGCAAAAGCTTGGAAAACTATCTATCTGCCTATCTATTGAGGCCACCAAAAGGTAAAATCAATTGGATTATAGTCCAAGAGAAGATGTCCAGTATATTATTGGACTCTCATCAAAAATACCTCCTGGTTTGGACTCCTTGGATCGAATATATAGATTTGGTACAAACTATCCAATTACTTGTCTGCTAGTTAAATGGTTAAATTCGTATTGTCAGTATTATTTGACAGTAAATTGACAGTGGAAGATAATAGTTTAGCTATGAGCTATGTGATAAATTATGTTTATTTTGATGTAACTGTATAAAAGAGACAATACGGTGTATTAGAGGTTTCAGTCTGTAAAGGCTCTTATTGTATGCTACTGTAAACTATTTTTTTTGTGTGCAAACTAAATAAAAATATTGGAATATAAAAAATTTGGTCCGAAGAAAAACAACCAGTGGGTTAAATGTTGCTTTAAAGCTCCGTAGAATAGATCTTCGTGGAGGCATGCACAAAAATTATTTGTGGCCCAAAGTAAAGGGGGAAGCCTGCTGCAGACCAATGTAAAAGTAGTTGGAAAAGAAGTATATAACTGAAATGAAATAAAATGTATATGAGAGGAGTTTTGGGGAACTTATGACTTGGAATGACTTTATGGATTGGTATAAAAAATAATCTTTCAAATAATCATCATTATGACAATTACTCATATTAGATTTATATATACTCAGGGCAAGCCTTATTATATAAACAAGCCCCCTCATTATACAGTATAATCATTGTATAAACAAAACTCCCCATCATTTGTTGAGCTTTGCACAGTGCACAGTGGGGGTTTTAGGTTGGGCTAAAACCATCTGCCCCATGGGTAAACCTGCAGACCCTGCAGGCTTCAGAATGACCAGCACATCCCTAGTAGGAGGTGCACACAGCTACTTCCTGAACTTGAGTTTTTAGTCTATACTATAGCCTTGAGTAGCTAGAACATTGACTTTTGAATGACCTCAAAGTAGTTTGGATAGGTAGAGATTATGAAGCACTGCAGTTGAAAGAGCCATCAAGAAGTATTCGATTTTTCAAATTTTCACTTTTTGAATCCACTTAGGGTGGTGGCACACAGGGATATTTAGTCACCTGCGATAAATCCTTGCTACTGCGGGCAACTAATCTCATTAAAGTGCCTTCCCGCCACCAACAATAATTCAAATCACCAGTGGGATGGCATATGCTTTGCTTCGGATTTCCGAATTCACTCCAAGTTTCCTACTAAATCTCCCCTTGTGCCACCAACCTTATGCAGTTTATGAATGAGAAACTTTGGCTTTTTAGTTTATTAGTGTCACCACCTTCATATTAGATTAGGTCATTCTTAAGGGCTGGGGCAGACAAGCAGATTCGGGAAGATTTAGTTGCCTGGCGACTAATCGCCTCTTCTGCGTGGCAACAATCTCCCCGAACTGCCTTCCGTATGCTTGAATGAAGAATTGCCTACGATAATGCACTTGCATCGCTTAGATTTCCGAAGTTGCCTCACAAGAAAACTTCAGGCGACTTCGGAAATAGAAGCGTCGCGAGTGTATTAGCGCAGACGATTCTTCATTCAAGCAGACGGAAGGCAGTTCAGGGAGATTGTTGCCACGCAAAAGAGGCGATTAGTCGCCAGGCAACTAAATCGCCCCAAATCTGCTTGTCTACTCCAGCCCTTAAAGATCCTTGTTTATCACGGGGAACTGCCCCATGCTGTTAATTAGCCTCTGATGAGGTGATAATTAGGTGATAATTAGTCCTTAAGGTTCTAAGCATAACTTATAACACCATAGCCTTTGACTGGTTAATTTGGAAAACCACATCTTTTGACCAGTACTTTTTCCAATGTTTACATCACTTTAGCTGAGAAAGAGGACTTTCTCCATGAAACACTGCGTATGATATAAACCTAGTAACAGTGGACTTTATAATTTAGTGCTGAAAATCTAATTGTAGTGACAAAGCTAGCCATTGATTATGTAGTCAGTTTTGTTGAATAATGTTTTTAGAGCTCTCCACAGACCTGACGCCTTTTCATTACAATTCTCTCTTTTCTCATTATTACAGAATATGAGGCAGAGTATGGGAGGGTTTTTTTCTGCTTATTACTCGACTGCTCATGACCTTTAACTATGACCTTGGGCAAATTCCTTATTCGTGTCAAATGGTGTCAAATCAGTACTTGGTAGAACACCCTGTTTAACTGAAACTGAACTGAACTGCCCAACAATTCATTGCAGAATGCTAGTGCTTGCTGACAGTGCTATAAACATATCAGTATCGTTAGGAATGTTAATTAAGTTATGAATAATTATAAAGTGTAAATATCCATGGTGTGTTGGCTAATGTATTTCATAGGAATATTATGGCTTTGTACTTATGAGGTTGGAGATGAATGGCAGATACAAACATTAGATTCTGATCTATATTTATGTATTAATTGTTAATTTAAGGGTTGCAATATTTGCACTCAAAATAATTAAGGATTTGCCATGCTGCAGTATTTTGCAATGCATGTTAACATTATCATGATGTTGTTAGTTCTTCTTATCTATCTACATAATAACTGATTATAACTTAAAATGACCTGTTACAATTTATATCAAGCATTATGTGTATGCCTTGCTGAATGACTTGCTATATACATAATAGTACAAATCCACTAGAGGATATTACTGGGAGCACTGCCAGATTTTCATAGTGTCAACCTTGGGCTACTTTTTGGATTTATTACACACATTCTGTCCTTTCTTTGAGGCCTTAATGCAGCCTCAAGTTTATTAATTAGTTGTAACAGGAGATTGTAACTATGTTGCATATAATTCACTCTACCATATAAAATGTTATTCCTGAACCAACAAGTATATTTTGTAGCTGTAATATTGGTGTGTAGGAAGCTACCTCAGTGCGTTGTGCATGGTCCTGTACTTTCAGAAAGAGCCAGCACTTCATGATGGACCTGCTTTCAGATAAGCTATTGTTTCTCCTAATCAATGTAACTGGTGGAGTCACAAGTGGGTCTTGAATTTTTACTACTGAGTGCTATTCTCATATCTACAAGACTGTGTGGACCTCTAAGTGTGCACTAAAAGTCCCTTATATATGTGACAGTGGTGCCCCATAGGGTTAATTCAGGCTGTAACAACTAAAAGATATTTTCTATGTATTGTTCCCGCTGTCTGCACAATTAATGTTTTGTTATAAATGTGCTGCCTATGCAGACATGCTACAAAAGCCACACATGAGCTGTAAAAGTCTTATAAATGTTGCCTAGTGCTGTTAATTATAATTGGTGCTTTTGATATCACTGTGTGACACAGTTCAACATCGACTAGGAGACTGATTGCAGATACAGGCAGATACAGTTTTTGCTTTATTAGCTAGTAAGGAAACAAATATTCTTTATATTATTTATTTACTATAATTTTGGGAATACTGTGTGTATATACATATATATATATGTATATATATGTTAAATATCAGAAAATAGCAATGAATTTGTATATATATATATATATATATATATATATATACAAATTCATTGCTATTTTCTGATATTTAACACAAAGCATTTCCAAGACACATATTGTTGCAGTTGTGTTATGACAAATACTGCACACAGTAATCCCAGCAAATCACGATGAGTATTTGCATACCATCTGTGTGTTCTATGATCAACTGGCTTATTTATTAGCCGTCACATTTCACTATTTTTAGTTTAGTGTCATAAACCATATGCTCTATATTATTTATGTAACATTTGTAGCTATTCCGTTTCTTTATCAAGTCTTTCAAGTGACTTTCTGACTGAGTGACTGAAGCCTGTAGATGACTGGAGAATCCTAATATAAAGCAAATTATATGCAATATGCTTGTAATCTGCACTTACACTATATATACGTCAAACAGACATATATAGTTTAGTCTTCAAGACTCATTTAAAAATATATATACACAGAGAATGGCAGATGTTATTCTGTGTGTGAGTGTTGGTTAATTAGAGTAATGCTGAATGAGGTTACTCTTTGTGTTTAATCCTTGCCGGGCAGTAACGATGTGAACAAAAAGTTCTCTCTTTAATGAGGCTGCCCCCTTATTTTTTTCCCTCAGGTTCCCCTGGAAATATAACATTATAAAAATGCCGCCCACGATCCGCAGAGACGCATAACATTTCCACAAAGCTAATTGCATGCGGCGCAGCTGGGAACATAGGCTGATTAATGAGACTGTGTGACTACAGAAAAAGAAGCAGGGCTACAGAGAGGACTAAAAAAATAGAGGAGAGAAGAAATCCAGAAGAGGAACTGGGAATATAATAAGGCTGAAAAGTGTGAGAGGGCATGGCTTTAGGGTGTGTGTAAACATTAATAAACAGTTTTCTTTGTAAGTAATTGAAAAATACTTGCATATTCCTTAACAGAACTACCAGCACATTTATGATTTGTATCCAAATAGACACACAAATACGATAAATAGTAAATATAGCAATGTGTTTTTGGTGTAATTTACTGCAGATTCATACTTAAAGGAGCAGTAACACCAAAAAATAAAAGTGTTTTAAAGTAATGAAAATATAATGTAGTGTTGCCCTGCACTGGTAAAACTGATGTGTTTGCCTCAGGAACACTACTATAGTTCATATAAACAAGCTGCTGTGTAGCAATGCCGGAAATTGATAAAAAGGCTATATGGCATAGGCTAAATAGTGGATAACAGATAACACCATTATGTTCTACAGAGCTTATCTGTTCTCTGCTGTGTAACCTGAGCCTTTTCTCCTTTGAATAGCAATAGTAATAACAATAGTACTGCTTTTGAAGAAAACACACCAGTTTTAGTAGTGCTGGGCAACAGTGCATTATATTTTTATTACTTTAAAACAATTTCATTTTTGATGTTACTCGTCCTTTAAGTAACCTGATCAAATTTGAAATACAACCTAGGTTAAAGCAATACTAGTCTGTTTTTGTGTGTGTGTGTGTGTGGGGGTCTGTTGTTTACAGCAAACAAAAAAGGAAGACTGCTGACAAAATTGTATTATGGCACTCTGAAATTTAACCAAACAAAACGAGCATGCACTCCAGGAGCCAGTCTTTTGAAGTAAAAACGTAGTTTATTCCATTTCGCTAAAACGTAATTTTATACAATGAACAAAGATTCCAAGCAGTCTGCTAATGATTGGCTTGTTTAAGGACAAGGCATCAGAGAGCTTATGTATGTATGTAAAAATGTGCATAATTTGGGCTACTCTTAAACTAAATTAATGTTATTAAGTGAAAGTGGAGACAGACTGAATCAAGCTTGTACATAAAACTTTTTATTTCCAAAACTTGTGGAAATATCATAGGGTGATTGGCACACGTATTTTCGTGTATCAAAATGCAGGGAGATTGGAAGTCTTGCTAACAAGTTAGTCTGACATCAGTGGTACGAAAGCTTTTCGAAGGGTTAATAAAAGATAACATACTGGACTTTATAGCAAATCATAATACTATGAGTGTGTGGCAGCATGGTTTTATGCGTAATAGATCTTGCCAGACTAACTTAATTTCTTTTTATGAGAATGTAAGTAGAGGCCTCGATTCTGGGATGGCAGTGGTGATTTACTTAGACTTTGCTAAAGCATTTGATACAGTGCCACACAAAAGGTTACTGGTTAAATTAAGGAATGTTGGCCTGAAACATAGTATTTGTACCTGGATAGAGAACTGGCTAAAATATAGACTACAAAGAGTGGTGGTAAATGGAACATTTTCTAATTGGACCAGTGTTGTTAGTGGAGTACCGCAGGGCTCTGTACTAGGTCCTTTGCTTTCCAACTTGTTTATTAATGACCTAGAGGTGGGCATTGAAAGTACTGTTTCTATTTTTGCAGATGATACTAAATTGTGCAGAACTATAGGTTCCATGCAGGATGCTGCCACTTTGCAAAGTGATCTGTCTAAACTGGAAAACTGGGCAGCAAACTGGAAAATGAGGTTCAATGTTGATAAATGCAAGGTTATGCACTTTGGCAAAAATAATATAAATGCAAGTTATACACTAAATGGCAGTGTGTTGGGAGTTTCCTTAAAGGGATACTGTCATGGGAAAAAAAATGTTTTCAAAATGAATCAGTTAATAGTGCTGCTCCAGCAGAATTCTGCACTGAAATCCATTTCTCAAAAGAGCAAACAGATTTTTTTATATTCAATTTTGAAATCTGACATGGGGCTAGACATTTTGTCAATTTCCCAGCTGCCCCATGTCATGTGACTTGTGTCTGCACTTTAGGAGAGAAATGCTTTCTGGCAGGCTGCTGTTTTTCCTTCTCAATGTAACTGAATTTGTCTCAGTGGGACATGGGTTTTTACTATTGAGTGCTGTTCTTAGATCTACCAGACAGCTGTTATCTTGTGTTAGGGAGCTGTTATCTGGTTACCATCCCATTGTTCTTTTGTTTGGCTGCTGGGGGGGAAGATTTCAAGATTGAATATAAGAAATATAAAAAATATAAAAAGATAAATGCTGATAAATTGTTGATAAATGTATATAGAAATTAGAATTAAATCTTTCATTATGCAAAATTTTATATTTGGGTTTTTAACCTATTTAAGGCCATTGGATAAATGCTGTCCATAAACCCTGAACCTTAAATCATTCTTTATTTGTTTGTCTCTGTCGTGTTTGTTATGGTGCTATTCAATACTTTTGCTTTAAGATTCAAGGAGTAAAACGATGGGTCATGAAAGGGATGATTTACAATTAATTGGTAAACCTGACTATGTCTGAAAGGGGTTGTAAGTCAGTGTAACAGGCAGTTCTTCTTCTGCACACATTTGTTACTGTATAGACTATAGAGAATATGCCATAATTCTTTGTTTGCCAAAGGGGACTAATGTAGTTGAAATCTATTCATTCATTTAATACAAAACACAGTTAATTTACTGCAGAATGCTCATGGAGGAGACTCAAAGGTATTCTTTCATTGTACCTTGTATCAGTAATTCTGTTTATGTGGGATGTTAATTCAGAAGGAATTAAGATATAGCTACACTTATCTAAATGCATGCATATGAGAAATTATTTTTTTGGAGCAGCATTCAAATGTGTGTGTTTTTCTAAAGATATCGTTTATTTCAAAAAACATATCGAAATGGCTTAAAGATAACTAGCGCGGCTAAATACGCATACTCTTAGGATCCTTTTTTTTAAGATCATCCCTCCACTTTGTCTGGTGAAAGCTGCTTATCAGCAGTTGAAAGGGTTGAAAGGGTTGGACTGGTGTTTAGAGATCCACAGGCAAGGCAGAAGTTACTTCATTTCACTTATAATTTGTAAGCACCATTTACATCTAATATCTGTGAGAGGCCTCTGAAGTCAGGTTCTATGGTGAGCCTCAGACGGCCCAGCTGACACTGCAACAAATGACTGCATATTCAGCCTTCAACTTACCTTATAGCTGTAGATCGGGGTTTTAGATTTAAGCCATACGTGGTTATTATCAAAGAACAAAGATTATAGAACATGACACTAGTACCGAATTGTTGTGTCGTAGAAGAAGCTCAAGATCCTTCTGTTATTAGGGTTGTAGAATGTTTACACAGAACTAGGAATACATCTGTTGTCCCATGTCACAAGTATTGATAGTGCAAGGCCAAGAAAGACACATAGGGGGTCATTTAATAAAAGGTGCTAAGCTTGCCCAGGAGCAGTAACCCATAGCAACCAATTAGCAGAATTTACTGGTCACCTTTTTAAAAGCAAACTTCCTATTGGTTGCTATAAGTTACTGCTCCTGGGCAAACTTACTGCCTTTTATTGCATATGGAAGATATCGTTTCAGAAACTACAGCATAGATACCATTCTGCACACTGTGCCGACACAGTAGATGCACCTTATTTGGCTATTGTACTGAGACTGTGAGTATATTCCTAAAACTTAGAAATAGAGTCCCTAAGATGGAAATAGAGACACAGTTAAGCTAAAACAAGAATGATGATTGGATGCCACTGGATCAGCCCCATGGAAAAAGAAATGGTTAAATGGTAAAATGTTGCTAATTGTTCCCTCTAAGTCCTCACAAGCTTTCAGGATGTATAAGCTATTATTTAATACTCTGTATTGCATTACTCTATATTAATGTATACCTCAAATAAAGCTGTCTGGTTAATATCCTGAGTGAATCTGAATGGTTCAAGTCAGGCCTAGGGGGAACTTCAGGGCCAGGCTCGATTTGAGTAAGTACATTATTTATTTAAATCCAAGAGAGACTTACTCATTGTGGGTGAGAATCATATATCCGTAGTTGAGAATCATATCGATAGCAGAACAACAATATATAAGAATATATTTAAAATATATTTTACATTATATTGGACATCAATTTTAAATCCGGGATATGTCCATTTAAATACGACATAAAAAATGGTATGTACCAATCTATGCATGGAACATTATTATCTGTGTAAAAAAGTATATCTGATATGTGGATTCTGAGACTTCAGTTCAGCAGTGCAAAGTGCATTTGTCATTTATAGTAATGCTGGAAGAAATATACTCAGGGGTCTATTTACCCAATGCTGCCCATTGCACCAATTAGGAATTAGATTTCAACAGTCACCTACAGGTTAGAAAACAAAAGCAAAGCTCTGATTGGTTGCTATGGGCAACATCACTAGTGATGTTTTTAGCCACTGTTTTTTATACAGCATGATAAATAGGCCCCCTAATGTTGGGATGTGGAGAATTCAGCTCTACTATGTATGGTGCAATCCTCATAAGCTCCCAAGAGAAGAAAAATATCTATAATGTTGGCATGTGAAAATTTGAGCACAGCCTTGCATGGTAAATTTCCCATAAGCCCCGTACATGAGGAGAAGCATTGCAAGAATACTCCTGAATTGGGTCCACAGACATTTTCAGCACAGCCCTTCATAGCACATTTACCAAAAGCAAAAAATATGAAGTGAGATAAAAGAAATTCACCTAAGATGGGTCTACAGAGATTTCAACAGAACCCATCTGTATTATACATGACAGTGTATCTATTTTTAGGGGGTGGAAGGAATGTAACTAATAAGGTAGCGGAGATTTCAGTACATCCCTTCATGGTACATTTCCCACAAACATTATGTACCTATATAAAGGGAATGTTTGATGGCAAACATGTACATACATACTGTACACACATATGCACACTCGAATGGAAAATACACAAAGGCTCAAATTTCTCTTTTGCAACTATAAAAAAGTGAATCTTTTCCTCAAGAATTTGCCTGTAACAAATAAAAGAAAATCCATGATCCAGTTCCTACTTGGATCCAAATATAGTTTAAATGTCCTCCGCTTGAACGACAAAATCGATTGATCTCAGATGGCTAACTTTGAAGATTATATTTTTTGAAGCCATTTCATCTGCCTGAAGAGTTTCGCAAGTAAATTCTTTATCGTATTCACCACCTTTCATGATTTAGCACGCTCATGTAGCCTTTCGAGCATGAGTGAGTTCATCTTTTTATTGATTTTGATGAGCTAATCGTTAATATTGTATGTAAATAGAAGCTGGATATTTTAATGCAATGCGAAGAACTGTAGAGCAGGGTCCCCAACCTTTTTTACTTGTGAGTCACATAATGTAAAAAAAAAGTGGGGGTGCAACACAAGCATCCCTTGGGATGTAAAATAAGGGATGTGATTGCTTATTTGGTAATCCCTATGCAGACTTGCAGCCTACAAGAGGCTCTGTTTTGTAGCATGCTTAGTTTTTTATGTAACCAAATGTAACCTCCAATTCAACCTCAAATAAGCATCTGCTTCAAGGCCACTGAGAGCAACAAAGGGGTTGGCAAGGATGTGTTGCTCGCAAGTCACGGATGTAGATAATGCAGGTGCAGTTAGCAAAGTTTCCTCTAATTTACACTATCTGGAAGTTTAGATGAATCCAATAGCGCACAAATTGTTTAACTTCATAGTTGTGGATTTTTGCATGTCTTCAGCATAGATGCAGGCGCATGGTGCAATCTACAAATGCCTGTAAGGTTTTCATCATGACTGTGCATGTATAAGCAAATTATTTATTTACCAAATGGAAGTCCGTTAGCAAAAGCCAAACACAAAAACTGTATTTGGAGTCTTTGCAAATAAGGTGCTATGCTACATTTCTGAAAAAAAAATTCACATTTTACATTGGGGATCAAAGATGGTCATAATCAATGACTTGAGTGTCTTTTTTTTCACCTTAATGTCCCAGTAGCGTCTCAGAGTTTGGTTTGTTCTGCTGGTGCTCAGAGGCCAAGCCGTGCCATAAAAGCTGTGATTGCATACTTTGTTTTTAGTCTCAGACAGAATCCCTTTCATTCTGACCTGGGATCCCCTTTATATCCGATCCTAGTTGTGCTTGTCATGTTTATACAAATCTGTTTCTTTTTCCTGGCACAGACCCTAAAATGCATTAAATCTTTACCAAAAGACAGATCCACAGGTCTGTTTATGTGAGCGATTGTTTGCTCAGCAGATGACAATAATATGACAGCTGCCTGTGGCTCTGTTTCTGGAAGCGAGAAAGACTGCTATTTATAACTAATGTTTAAGATGAATTACCATCCCATCATGGTGCCTGATGTGTTTACATGAAATGAGGGTGATGTGCGCAGAAATGGTGTATTTTTATACCCAGGTGTGCCTGATGTTTGTAGTAGGTCAGACTATTGATGAGTGTTACCTTGGCTAGTCTACCTTGGGCCCGACCTTCAGATGAGCATATGTAGGTATGATTTATTGTTCACAAAGAGATAAGTGCATTTACATTCTGTTACTCTTGATAAACCTCTAGACCCAAGGTAACATTTCAGTTTATATATGACAAGTAATCTAATATTTAAGTGTATTTATATTCAGAACATGAAAGAGAAACAAAACACTTTATGCCTCTCTGCATGGTTTCCAGAAATTTTCCAGCAAAATCAAATTACAAGCATGTCTTACCTGTTTATAAAATGCCTGACTGATAAACTCCTGCGGGCAAACTCTCCATGCTATTTCTTCAAGCTTAAAACCTTATTATCTCTTAAAAGAGAATTCAGTGGGGCAAAGATCATGCTTTCTCTATATACTGTACATGAAAAGGAAATCGGTATTTTAATCCCAAGGTCCACAACCTGTAGGGAAGCGAACTGTGAACATCAACTGAAT
Source organism: Xenopus petersii (assembly GCA_038501925.1). Lineage (NCBI taxonomy): Eukaryota > Metazoa > Chordata > Amphibia > Anura > Pipidae > Xenopus > Xenopus petersii. The sequence goes on from CM076686.1 coordinate 68,220,782, forward strand.
TTATAAACAATCTTTGGCAGCATTGTGTAAAGGTTATTATTGCATAGTATTTAATTTTGCATGCTTACTGTTATCTGACTTTTAAAAAATCACGAATTTTCCTGGAATTTATTAAACCCAGAGGATGGAAAAGTCAGATTCAGAAAAACCGGCATCTCAGACCTGTTGATATAAGTCAATGTGAGAAGTCCCAATGATTTTTTTTGATGTGCGTTGGGTTTCTTTGCTATATCCCGAAGTTTTCGGCAAAGATAAAAATTTCGAGTTTTTGGGTGAAAACATTCGAAAAAATTGTGAATATCAGATAAAAAAATTCTAAAAGAAAGTGGAAATTTGATTAATTTTTTCTCGCAAAGCAAATTTTCAGGAAAATGTAATAAGCGTAAAAAATCTGAGCGTATTTAATCTGAGTTTGTAGTAGAAAAAAATTGAGATAATTTTGGACTTTTGTTAATCTCATTCTGAGCTTGGACAAGTCACATTTATAGTTAATAAAACTTCTATTTATTTATCTATTTTTTGCTTTTTTATTTATAAATTTCAGTTTATCCACTCCCAGAGGGGCTCACCTGGACCTTACATTTACTTCAGTAAGGCCAGAGCATTTCTTTATTGCCTGCCTAATTATATTCAAGTTTGCCTACTTTAAAGAGGTTCTGTCGCAAATTTATTGGCTGTGGGGGCCCACTAATGAGATCTCTGCCCTGGGCCCACTATACCAGCCTAAAGTTTATGATTCTCAATAGCAGCAATGATCCATGCTCAGTGGGCTCTGAGCAACTGTTGAGAATCTAAGCTTAGAGGTCGTCGCAAATTATCAAGCAGAAAATGAGGTTGTACTGTAATGTAAACTGATGCTACAAGGCTGATTATTAAATTCTGTTGCTAGTTGCACTGGTTTCTGTGCTGGTGTGTAGTAATTATCTGTGTTAATTATTAATCAGTCTAATATTGTAACATTTCTATTCTGTATTCACAGTATACTTTGAGTTGGTCCCTAAGCTCAGTAACTGACAGCAGCACATGTGCAGTGAATCAGCAGAAAAGAAGATGAGGAGCTACTGGGGCACATTTGGAGACACAGATCTTCACTGCTAAAGGCTTGTGGTTGCCTTGGGATGCTACAGAAGCCCAAAACATAATGTACAACATTTCTAGCTACTTCTTTAGTTAATCTTTAGTTCTCCTTTAAGATGCAATCTGTCACAGCTATATAGATTATACCCCAAGGTACTAGTGGAATCCAGTGCTCTAGGAACCCAAGCCCTTCTATCCTAAAACCAAACTTTAGCCACACATTAGCTCCCTAAATTCTAGCTGTCTTTCAAAATTTCCAAAATTACATTGGAACATCTTTAAAGGGATACTGTCATGGGAAAACATGTTTTTTTCAAAATGCATCAGGTAATAGTGTAGCTCCAGCAGACTTTGGCACGGAAATCCGTTTTTCAAAAGAGCAAACTGATTTTTTTACATTTAATTTTGAAATCTGACATGGGACTAGATATAGTGTCAGATTCCCAGGAGCCTCCAGTCCTGTGACTTGTGCTCTGATAAACTTCAGTTACTCTTTACTGCTGCACTACAAATCTGAGTGATATCACCCCCACCCTCCCCCTCCCCCAGCGGCCTGAACAACAGAACAATGTAACTAGATAGCAGCTCCCTAACACAATATAGCAGCTCCCTGGTAGATCTAAGAACAACACTCAATAGTAAAAATCCAGGTCACACTGCAACACCTTCAGTTACATTGAGTAGGAGAAACAACAGCCTGCCAGAAAGCAGTTCCATAGTGCAGCACTGACTCTTTTGGAAATCACATGACCAGGCAAAAATTATCCCAGTTACACACTGAATAGTTCCTTTAACCTCCATTTACCAATAGAATTAATGCTAGAGAAACTGGTAGAGAATCTTCTAATCTTCTTCTGCATGTCTTAATTAATTTTAACGTTCTCTACTCTCACAGTATTTAAATTAAATTCCTGTTTATTATGTAGGGAATCTATAACAAAAGAAGTCTTAGATGCACACTAATGCTTTTAATGCATGCCCATAATGATTAGCCAATAAATACTCACAGTAGCTTAATTAGATAAAAATATCCTTCTCTGTTGTTTAATTTATATCCAGCAACACAGCACTGGATTGTTTATGAATGTAACCCTGAGTTGTTTCTGTAATTTTTATTGCAGCTACCCTTCTCTAGAAATTTTACATTCATCTCCTTCAGATGGGGCTGACATGTTCATTTATCAAATCCTACCCTCTGACCACTTGCATATTGACTTCTAAATCAGTTATGTGTGCTTATAAAAGCTCCATGTGATTTCCTTCTTCGTAAGGTCTGTCTCAAAGCTCTTATCAAAATAAAGTATTGTTTGGTGCATAAGAATGGAATTAATGGTTAAAGTAACCATTTATGGTTAAAGTAAATAAAATAAATAAAAGTTAATACAAGGCTCTGGGTTGTCAAACAAATGTCCCTCCAACCGTAGGATAACCATTCTACTTGTGAATGCTGGGACATATATTGTAGTTTACAGAAGTGAAGGACGAATTTGTCCTGATTTCGTGGCAAATTCGCAAAATTATTCGCCGGTGGCGAAACGTCGAAATTCGCAGCGAATTCACGCCTGCCGAATTAATTCACTCATCGCTAGTTTACAGTTACAGAAGTACATCCTATATGGGAGCATTATAAAGGGATTCATAATCCTCTCTTGCACTTGGGCTTACTGTATGTAAAAAAAAGTGCATAAACATAATCTGAACTGCCAAAAACAAATAAATATATTTTTTATTACACAGACTAAGAGGAAACCATAATACTCATAACAACTATTATCCAACCCTCCTTGGGCACACAGTGTAATGCAAACTTTTACTGTATATTTTTAATTTACTGTATATAGCACTACTTATGCACACAACACTATACAGTACAACAATTGATTGATTGAACAAATGGTCCTTACAATAATAAAAACAGTTGTATTCAAGATTAATCTAAGAGAGACAATAGGAAGGTCCCTGTCCTATAGAGTTTATAGTCTAAGACACAAATAGAGGATATTAGATGCTGCAGAGTTCAGTGGTTGGTGGAGGATTTCAGGACTCTTCTTTTTATAGTCGGTGGTTCACAGACTCTTTGCTGGGTTGAGCCAGTGTCAGGCCAGGCCGGTCAGGTGCATTAGGCAACCCAGCCGGTCGTATTGTCTCCCACCCCCTCATGTACGCGCAAACGACATGGGGTAGGCAGAGGAAAAGTTACATGCTTGGCTCCCCTCCATCTTTAGCCCTAGACATGTGCCTCTTCTGCCTACCCCTAGTTCCAGCCATGGGTTGAGCAATGGTTCATATAAGTATCAGGCACTTATAACAGATATGAAAACATATATACAGGAACATCAGAATGTTATTACAGTATTTCTACATTAATTACCTGTGAAGCCCAGAAAAAGACTAGACTTACTGTCTGTACTACTAATATTGGAGACACTTTGGCCACAAAAATCTCTTGGAGGGCCACATTTGGCTCACTAGCTGATTGCTTTTAGAATAAATAAAAGCTGCTAGGTGAAGGTGAACATTACTATAAAACAGCTAAATAGTGGAAGAAGGGTTCATCAATTTTAAAACCCCCTGTTAAAAATGTTGCCTACAACAGTTCAGTGCATGAGCAGCTCTACCTTTGCTGCAGAACTGTGAGGATTGGATCCTACCTTTCCCTTCCATGGAATCACCATCTCAAGCCCATCTTTCCAACTGGGCCTCATATATGTGTAACATTTGAAGTCCACTGTGCCATTTGCTACTAAACATTGACTTTCTACAACAGTACAATACTGCCCTACCTTCCCAGGAATAAAAAATGGGAAAAGAATATTGAAACAAAATCAATGAAGGGATGAACTAAAGCTATAGGTGGCAGCAATCTCAGAAGAGAGATCTCCAAGGTCCCTCAAAAGTTTGATCACCACCAAAATCTTTGAAGTACATACTGTATATGGGATCTACTATCTGGGACCTGGAGTTCTCCAGATAAGAGGTTTTTCCATAGTTTGGATCACTTTACTTTACCTACTAAAAACCATTTAAACATTAAATAAACCCAATAGGCTTGTTTTGCTCCAATGGATGAATTATATCTTAGTTGTCATTAAGTATAAGGCAATGTTTTATTATTAAATAGAAAGATTAAATATTGTTTAAAAATGTAATTATTTGCTTAAAATTGGCTTTATGGGGGATGACCTTCTTGTAATATGGCACTTTCTGGATATAAAAGATTAAAGTACCGATAACTGTTTTTTGATTTTTACATTTCACAATTATATACTTTACATTTCAGGATATAATCAATCTAATAATGTAGCCTAGTTATGGGAACAGCTGTCATCCCTGCCTACGCTAACAATCTATGGATCTTGCAGAGCACAAAGACGGTATGCAAATTTTTTATATATGCCATATGGTGACACCTGGTGGCATTATACCGAAAATAGATTTTTCTGTAGACAAAAGGTTTACGATCCAATTTAGCTTTTGTACATGCTGCAAGCTCTTAAACTGTCTTTATTATCTTTTAGTTAACTCTATGCACATTTACCAAGGTTATCCGTATTCATCATATTAGAGGAAGGCAGGAGTTCATTAAAGGGGAATTGTCATGGAATTTAAAAGTTAATAAAAGCTTCATCTTCTGGAAATAAAGTTTCTAAATATAATCAATTTAAAATCTGTACAGTTTCTGAAATAATCAGGTTATTCTTCACCAACCCCCTTTCAGTAATCTGTGTAGTTCACAAATCCCTGCAACTGATTTCCGGTATTCAACCCAATAACACTGGTTAATTTACATGTTCATGGTCATAAAACATCTAAAGCCCCAAAAAATAAAACATTCTGAAACTATTTTATTAATGAAAGGGCTGCTATACATGTCCAGGAGAGAACCCCTGTGGCACAATGATGTCTGCTGTGGAGAAGAGATGGGGCAGGGACCCTTGAGGTAAATAATTCTGGTAACGTTATTGCCTTTTACTCTAAGGTGAATTACTGTTTAGCTGTTTATTTGACTTCTTTTCTGTGTATATATTCCTTTGTCTTTGGTGATATTGATTTTATGTAGCAAGCACCTGCCTATTGTGACAATCCTCTGATTTATTTCTGTTATCTCTCTTTGGGGACAAGATATTGATTCCCTTTCACTATATGGAATTAAGGAATGATTACATCCTAATTGAAAAGAATCCCTTTAGGAATAAGAAAATTGCCTTTGTTAATCAGAAGAATCTGGCTTATTGTGACTATAGCACTCCTGTATAGCAATATCTAGAGCTGAAGGCAAACTGAAGGATGGAAAGCATGGCGTGTGGCATTTGGTAAAAGATCATTAGTTTTTCCCTCAGGCTACTGCTGCCATAAGTGTATAGATAATGCTAGATAACATTTCAGTATCCTTCAATTGTGGAAAAAGGGATTTTAAAACTTTGTATTTTACAATATGTGTCCATAGTGGCTCAATAAAAACGATTTGAAACTTGGTGGCTCCATTCATATACAAACTTGCAACATCAAAAGTGGTAGGTAGTATCTTGCTGAAACAGACAATAACATCTTGAAAACTGAATTAGGGATCAGAGCCCTGTCCTTAAAATTAAAATGTTTCAGTCAGGATTGCAACATATTTACTGATTGCCATTTAAACAACAGCTATGCCTGATGTATTAGGCAAAATACTGCTGCCCCCAGCATTCCTGTGCAAGAACAGGTACACTTGCAGCCAATTCAGAACAGGAGGCTGGACAGACCCACTGGAAAAGAGTGCAACTATGAAGATGAATGGTGTCAATGCACACAACCGACTGCATCCATATTGCACAATTTTGAAGTCTGTACCATTAGTTTAAGGGCACTGTTATTTAACCAGGGAGTAAAATTCCAAGTATAAAAACAGTATAGCAGCACTATACACCTATAAATTTCCTACATTTGCTGTCAGGGTTACATAGAGACGTACACATACAAAAAAAAAATAAAACATAAAATAAACAGTACACTTCACAAAGAGCCTCTGCATTAAAGTATAAGATCTTACCATTGGTGTGGAATCCATGATGTCTCTGCGGCTAGAAAGTGTTAACAAATTGAATTATTAATGACATTTCTATATCTTCTATTGCAGCAACTATTTCAAGTTTCACTCAGAATCTAACATTGCTTTCTAGACGTGCAGTGCATTTGAATGTGGTCTTCCGAATCACAAGCACTTTTTTTTCCTGAAATAGAGGGTCCATGAAATTTAACAGTATAAAACAATTTTAACAGTTAAAAAATAACTTTAAAACAGTTAAAAGAAAACATTTTAGGTTAGCTTAATTTTTGGGGTGGTTAAAACTAAAACCTTCTGTACGTACCTTGCCCCTCCAAAGATTTATTTTCAGGGGGGCCAGAGCCATGTAGTTATGCCACTGATGGCCAACAACTTAACTGTTCCTTGTTGCACACAAATCCCATTGCATACAGAGGGAGACATGTATAGTTTAAAAAAGAAGATATTACACACAATACACAACAAGAGGTGTGCATGTAGTCACCACTGCTTCCCCTTATATGGTGGATGCAATTTGTGCCTGCTTTTTGTAATTCATTTTGACCCCCAAACTCTTTGAGCCCATTTCTGATGTGTACAGAATTGTATCTGACAATGGTTAGCACAAATATATATGCTTTTTTTTTTCAGATATCAGCAAATGTTTCACTTGAAGAAGGGGGATTGCCCCCAAAATGTTTGCTGGAGATCCTGTTGAGCAACAGGAGTACCAATGAGAGCTCCACTTACATGTTTATACAGTTTTATGGCTACATGCATGGACTTTTTTTGAACAAATTACAAATCATGGTACTTTGTGCCTGTTTCTTGAACTTTCCCTTGTCCCCCTGTAGTAAATGCAGCCATTTATCTGGAAAATGTATTGGAGACTAAACTGTAAGACAGAATCAAATTCTAAAAGAATGTATCTAGAAAATGCCAAATGAAAATCTGTGAAGCAAAAAAAAAAATAATTTTGCCCTTTTATAAATTATTATCTTGCAAAATAACTTATAGGGCTAGTAAGTAAAAACACTTAACAGTTTGTTTAATAAGCTCCTGGGCACTAGCACAAGAGAGCATTTCTAACATGTGTCTGAGCTTTGCACCTAATATCAGATACAAAAAAATGGCAAAATTGGCTACTGGTTTCTGTACTCTGAAATCATTTACTATCAAGCACATTTTACATTAGTTCTTAGCATGGGTCTTTGGGGTCAGGTGCTGTAGCATTCAGCATATAGATACAGGTGCAACTCTTTGCACTACATTGTGGTGCTCATGTATCAACCAGTGCAAGGTGAATTGTGCAGCATTATTTGCCAACAATGAAACTGGTTCACCAAGCACTATAATTATTTGTCCAGGTCCCCTGGGAGGTGGGTTTTAAAGCACATGATGCACTGTGACTGTGTTTTACACTTGACACCTTTTCCCCTTTTGATAATTGGTTCATATTTCTCCTTGTACATATGTGTGTGTGTGTGTACACACAATCTTGCATTAGAATTAGATATATATTATAACATTTAGAAACAGGTTTCCTTATGCAGACATCAGGTTTTTTTTTTTTCTCTGTTGCAAAACTCATACTGTATGCTTGAATGTTTGGTTTAATTGCAGAACTATGAGAAGGACAGCAAATAAATGAAAGGGGCTGGAGGCAAAAGTTGATGCATTCATCATTTTTCCCGTGAAATAACACAGTGTTCTAGATTCATTAATAACTGGGTGTCACTGGCAAACAAATGATTTTAGAAACAGGATACATTTTTCTAAAATGATAGGAACACTCATTAAAATAGTGGCTCATATCTGAATTCAATGGAAAGACACCATTTCAGGGGAACGAGGCACAATTTGTTTCACATCATCTTCAATTTGCTAGAAATCAATTTAATACATCTACTAAATTATTGTGGATCCTTAAAAAGTATTTTCACAAACAGCATTTATTCATTTTTCTTGCAGCATTTGAGTTATAAAATAATCATTAATGTGCTTTCTCAAACTAACAGCTTTTACACTTCGAAATTAGAGACTCATGCTTTAAATAAGCCAATCAAAACAGGTGAAATGTGACAGTGACTAACAGCATAGTAGAGTGTGTTGGTAGCAGCTAGAAAAAATGTTAGGTAACCCACAGATTGGTTGTTAAGTACAGGTATGGGACCTGTTATACAGAATGCTTAGGACCTGGGGTTTTCCGGATAACGGATCTTTCCGTAATTTGGGTCTTCATGCCTTAAGTCTACTAGAAATTCATTTAAACATTAAATAAACCCAATAGGCTGGTTTTTCTTCCAATAAGGATTAATTATATCTTAGTTGGGATCAAGTACAAGCTACTGTTTTATTATTACAGAGAAAAAGGAAATAATTTTTAAAAATTTGATTATTTTGATAAAATGGAGTCTATGGGAGCCATTCTGTAATTCGGAGCTTTCTGGATATAGGGTTTTCAGATAAGGGATCCTATACCTGTATATACCTTAAGAAAAAATGTCAGCATAAAATCATGACTTGCTAATTCAATGACTCTGTGCCTTGTTTAACAATATGTTGTATGTTACAAGAGCAGTGCAATGTATGGTAACATGAGTAATCTGCCATGCAAGAGACTGTAAAATAGCATATAAATAGCTGCAGTGGATTAGTTATGAAGACAAATACCCCCTTAGCTTTAAGGGTTGAGCTACAAGTGGCATGGTTGATCAACTTTTTAGACAAATATGTTAAATTCCATTTACATATATTTTATATTTTATAAATATTTTTCTTATAGTTTTAACTACGGTATTTAAAGGACAAAAAGAGTACCCTAAACGTCAGCTCTCCCATTTACAAGCCTCCGTAGCCCATTCTGAATTGCTAGGTTTATTTTTACACTACTTTTTTTCCCAAAATTCCATTTAAGGAATGAATATCTTTATTGCATCGGTTAAGTTAGATGTCTGCCATCTTGGTTCCACTGACATTGTAACACAGCCATCAAAGTTTTCTGCGCTTGTGTCCATAATTGGGTCACTGGTGAAGCAAGCATTTCTTTCACTGACTGAAATGTTGCATTAGCTTCACTGTGCAGCTGGCCTTTCCAACCAGTGGCTCATGCTGGAATCATTTAATTATACAGGTGTGGGACCTGTTATCCAGAATGCATGGGACTTGGGGTTTTCCGTATAAGGGATATTTCAGTAATTCATACATTAAGGGGAGAATTTACTTAGCTCGAGTGAAGAAATGAATAAAAAAAACGTCGAATTTCAAATGTTTTTTTGGCTACTTCGACCATCGAATAGGCTACTTTGACCTTCGACTACGACTTCGAATCGAACGATTCGAACTAAAAATCGTTTGACTATTTGACCATTCGATAGTCGAAGTACTGTCTCTTTAAGAAAAAAACTTCGACCCCCCTAAAAGCTACCGAAGTCAGTGTTAGCCTATGGGGAAGATCCCCATAGGCTTAGCTAGCTTTTTTAGGTCGAAGAAAAATTATTTGATCGATGGATTAAAATCCTTCTTATCGAACGATATTCGAAGTCGAAGGATTTAACTTTGACAGTCGAATATCGAGGGTTAATTAATCCTCGATATTTGACCTTAAGTAAATTTGCCCCTAAGTCTACTAAAATGTCTACTAAAGAATCATTTAAACATTAAATAAACCCAATAGTATTGTTTTGCCACCAATATGGATTCATCAAATCTTAGTTGGTTATAAAGTAAAAGGTATGGTTTAATCAAAACAGAAAAAAGGAAATAATTTGTAAACATTGTAATTAATTGATTATAATTGAAGCCTATGGGAGGTGGCCTTCTTGTAATATCTGGATTACGATTTCTGGATAATGGATCCCACTCCTGTACCATTGACATCACTGATCTGGATTACGATTTCTGGATAATGGATACCTCTTCTGTACCATTGACATCACTGGTTGATTCATCAAACCAACTAATGCTAATGGTTAGGGATTTATAAGGCCTTGTCACAAACAGTATTTTCTCTGTGGTCTGATCCACTTCCTTCTGTCCCTAAATCACTGCGAATTGACAAACACACCATTTACCTCTTAGTGCATTTTGGTGTAGAAATGTGTCAGTATGCATCATGCTATGTGTGATTGACATGCTATGTCTTCAGTGACATCTTTTGTGAAATAGAAGTATTGTTTAAGGGAACACCATACTGAAATATCCTGAATGCCATAAGAAAATGGCATCATTGATGAAGCAGATATATTAGATTTTCATTATTAATGTTGCATTACTGACTAGAGCTCTAATATTCTTTCTCCACACATATTTAACAGGAAGGAATATGTATGACAGACATGTATAATAAGACCTTTTATGGCAATGTCTGACTGGCTCAAAAACCACAAATAACTCAAAATAACTCAAAAACCACAAGAAATAAAACATGAAAACCAAGTGCAAATTGTCTCAGAATATTACCATCTACATCATACTAAAAAATAAAGGTGGACACCTCCCATGTATATTGGAAAGTTGCTCAGAATTTTCTTCAGTATGCAAAAAAAAAAAAAATCAGTTTTTTGGTTACAGGACCCCTTTAAATTGTATTTTTTTTAAACTAAATTGTAAATGTTTTAAACTTTCCCTTTGTTCCAAAAAATAGATCAGCAGGCAGCACCATGGAGCTAGAAGCAACCAGAGCTGTATTCACCACATAGGCACCAGACCTAAATATAGCCCTAGAAGCTTCCCCTCCTGTTTTCTGCCAAGGCTGCCCGTTGATTATATTGATCAGAATCAATATGCTAAAAGGTGATTTGACAGCATTCCCTATCTTTTTGGTTGAAAAGTTATGAAGACAAAATCTACATATGACATTAGTGTTAGTCATTTATTATACCCAGTCACAATATTATTATACCCAGTCACAAATTGGGATTAGAATCTAAGAGTTAGTACCAGGGATATATGGATAGATTTACTAAAGGGCTAAGTGACTAACACTGGTGAAGATTCGCCATCGTTACCATTTTCAGGGACTTTGCAGATTTACTTCGCTAGCGAAGGAGATAGACGCTAGCGGTGATTTGCACTCTATCGCCAGGCGAATTCTTGCTCGGGTGAATGAACGTTACTCTGCAAATTCACCAAGATGCAGATTTTACTGAATGTTACCTCTTTCGCCAGACTTGCGTTCGCCAGATAAGACCAGGCGAAGTGCAATGGAATGCATAGATCTTCCTCATTCTTCTGTTACTTACATCATATTTTTTAGTGGAAAAATGCTGGCATCTTTTCCTTCTTTCAGAGTGTGCGCCTGCAAAAGTTCTTAAAAAATGTTTTGGGTAACCGGGTTCCCCCATACATTTTTTATCATATGGAACATCATATGGAACATTAACTATACAGTGGGCTCATGTGTAGGGCATTATAACAACTCTATGTTCTTTATTAAGGTTCCCTGGCCCTGTGTAATGTAATGTATTTGCTGCAACATATACGCACATTCAACTTTAAATTTTCCGCTGTATGCAAATGAACCTGAGCGAAAACCTCTAAAGAAGTTGCGCGAGGAATAATTTAACGCTAGCGCATCTTCACTTTGATTTGCACGCGTTGCTGAAGTAACACTAACAAAAATTCCGAGCCTTTGGCACTCTGGACACAACTTTGCATTTAACTAAATTAGTGTTGTCTGAGCGAATTCTCGCTTAGTAAATTTCACCGCTTAGTAAATTTACCCCATAGTCACTGCAGAGCTGGAAGGAATAAAAATGTCAGAGCAGACACTAGAGCATATTCAATAGCTGGTTTATAGCCTGTGTAGAGAGCCTGTTTCTAGGGCATGCATTTCCCTGTAAAGGGACATTAAAAATGTTCGAGGTTAAAGCCTTATGTATCAGACACACACATCAAGAATAAAATCACATTTTATAGTTGCAATGAATGTTAAAAAGTATATGAGGATGTAAATTCATGGATGTGTCTGTGGTTGAGAATGCAGAACACTCTTTGCAGAAGCGTTTCCCCTATCACAGCCTTAAGCAGCTTTGATCAGTTGCATTCATTTCCCAGCTCCTAATACAATTGTGTACTGATTAAAAAGATTTTGAATTAATCTGAGTTCCCTGTTACCCCGTTACTGTCAAGGTCATTTATCAAGGCGATGCAAAGCCACTATTATACAAATATCTCACATTTTCATTAACACAGTTCTATTTTTTATTATGTTATATCTTTGCAGCAGTTAACATTTAATTAATGAATGTGTGTGTACACAGCAGTGGCTTTTTTCTTTACTGTGCTTTGTGTATCTCTCCAACCAGAATACAGGCAAGTCAACAACTGCCTTGTATTTTCTGAAATGGAAAAGCCATATAAAAAAACTGCAGTCAACAAAATGTGCAGGATATCAATAAATGAGTTCACTCTGGATCCAGAGGCCAGTTCTTTGCTGGTTTAATTTCTCCCCCACATATTTTGTAGAAGTAGTTTATATAATAATTCTTCAGAGGCCAGGCCCTGGCTGGCAAGGTGACACTATGCTGTCCTTGTTATTTACAGTATATATATAGTAAGGAGAACTTGTGACATCAGTATGCATCATTTATGAGCTTGGGAAGATTGTCCCTCGGTGTAAAAAGATTTACTGAGAGATGTGTTTCTGTTAAGGAGCTGTTAGCAGCCTGGTGCCAGAAGGACATTGCCATCACAATGGAAAAAAATAGATTTGTTTGTCAGGAGGTTTTGGATTATATGCTACTGGACTAATACCATTTACTCTAGCTAATGGAAAGTTTCATGTAACCATCTCAGTGTGTCAAAAATCAAAATGCAGATTACAGATACCCCCAAAATCACACTCCTTGGAAAACACTCTAAATGGTTAATATACAGTGGATTTTATTTAAACTGACCACAGACACTTTACATTCTGCACATTTACAAAGGTTGCAGTTTCACACAGAATAAGCACATTTCAAAATTCTAAAAAGGAACTAAAGCCTGTCAGTTACTTTGGGGATCCTTTCGAACTATGATGTCAATTTCAATTCCTGGAACTAGCCTTACTTAATAGAATGCTTGACAAAGTAACTACTATTCTTCTATTTTTCTTACAACATTTTTAAAATGTGTAATATGCACCAACACAGACATACATACACATCACAGATGGGTGCTACAAACCAAGATACTCAATAGAAGTAGTCTTGACTCATGCCATCATTGTTTCATAAAATCACAGAAAATCATTTCTGAGAATAAATATGTATTTTCTGCCTGATGGTAAAGAATCTTAACAATTTATTGTCCCCAAGCAAAACCCTGATTGTTCAGTAGCAGAAGCTATTGATTAGATTCATAGACTCATAACTGATACATGAAAAGCAAAGCTTCAACTGTACAAAATAAACAGCCAGAATGACTCATTCTCAGACCACATGTGATTACTGAATACTCACACTTTCTTCTTTCTCCTGCCTTAAGGTCAGACTTTAGATATGGTAGGAGATAAAGGAGATGATGTATATATAAAGAGTAAGATTATGATTTGGGACCCGGTGGCTCGTGAAGAAAGGTGTCTAGTCACTGTAAACCACCCAAGGTGCAGTTTTTACACCTGCAACCTATGCCATGCTTATTCCTTTTGGTAAATATAGTTGTGGGCTCTATTTCTTTTCTGTCCATCAGAAATCATAATAACTTTTCTTATCTACATGTCCAAAGGGCAATTTGTCCCAACACAATTCCTTGTCCTTAGGCATTATTAATGTTATATTTATGAAGCTCCAATGTCCACTTAGCTCCATCCCAGTACTTGCATTATTAATTCCTAAACCAGTGCAAAGTGAGTAAAACCAACAGGCCTGGGAGATGTGGACTCAAGATTGTAACTGGCAGAATTACTTCATATCATGGCTCAGTCAGGCACGTGGCCCCAGCATCATTATTGATCCCATACTAAATAATAGCACAAAGTTTATATGATATTTATACGGATACAAGATTCCTACCATAATCAACCAAGATTCCAGCTGTTAATAAAAGACTGTAAAAGAGAATAAAACAAGGAAGGAACTTATAGAGACTAACATAACACTAATGAAAACATTCCCAATAAAGAGACATTTTGAAAGCATTTGATGCATGTGGCCACACCATTTCCCTACTGAAACAAATAGTGTGCAACATTCATTGTGTATACCAGATTCTTTGGTAGTGCATGTTCCTTATACAGTTTACAGCATTTCCAGACAAAGTGGGCAGTTTATTTGCTGCTGCACATCTAATCAAGGTTAAATGCTGTTAAACATATGACCAAAGAGCCTCAGTATAGGTTTTTTAGTTTACTTTGCTAACATAGCACTTTGATTTTTTTTTTTTGGTTTTAGATGTTCCTTTTGATTTCTCTCTATTCTCCAGACTGCTACCCTTTAAATCATATAAATATGGCATCATCCATGTTTTAGTATGGCTCTAGAGCTTTTTAGCGTTCTTTACAGAAAAGCTTATTTATGGGACCCTATTACTCACGTAACCTACTTTGAGTTTTCTTCAGAATGTAAGAGTACTTCAGAACTCACCTCTCAAATTAGAATAGCCACCTATATGATGAATTAATCTCAGCATCTGGGTTTGAATGGGTGGGAAGTAAAGCAGGAAGCCCACTAATTCATTCCAACATATTTCAAATTGAAAAAAATATTGCCATAAAACCAGAGCAATCCTATTTCTCTTTCCTTGCTGAGCTTGTAGTGCTGCACATAAACAGAGAGACCCTGTTATTATGTATTTATATAATGCCAACATATTATGCATTACTTTACAGAAATGATATTAAATCGTTCACATCAGCTCCTGCCTCTGTGGAACTTACAGTCTAAGGTCACTATAATATTCACATACTATGACCAGTTTTAGCAGGAGCCAATTAACCTGCCTGTATGTTTTTGGAGGAAGAATGACTACCCAATGAAATTGACACGGCCACAGGGAGAACATACAAAGTCCTTACAGAGATGGTCTTGGAATGAAACCTAGGAACCCTAGTGCTGAATGGCAATAGTGCCAACCACAGCATGACCATGCTTCCCTGACACAGACAACTCCAGTGTAGCAAGTGAAAATTTGCTTTTTTTTATAATGTATTTAGTTTTTCATTAAAAGTCCCTTCAATAAAATAATGTTAATGCTTGCAACTGACTTCTTAATTTCCAAAATCAGCCCCATGAGATATTTATGGAGCACAACTTCAGGTTACAAATAAGATGACATGATTGCTCCACCCTCAAAGACTTTAAGATGTATCCCCCTGACAACTGACAGGGCTCTCGTAGTCAAGCTAGTTCCCATGTTTACAGTTTGCATGGTCTCTAGCTCTGCTAAGCATAACATTTCCCTGGAGCTATTACCAACACATTCAGAAAGAAATTAAATCAAGAACATGTTGCCAAG
Source organism: Xenopus petersii (assembly GCA_038501925.1). Taxonomy (NCBI): domain Eukaryota; kingdom Metazoa; phylum Chordata; class Amphibia; order Anura; family Pipidae; genus Xenopus; species Xenopus petersii. The sequence continues at coordinate 68,236,320 of CM076686.1, forward strand.
TAACCATCTGTGGAAATTGGAAATACATTGATATTTCATTATTTTTCCATGATTTTCAAAAGGGATGCATTTACTGTATATAAGTTTGATATGTTGGGATATAGATTTGGTTTACTAGTTCATTAAAACACAAATCAAAGTCATACTTGATTAAAAAGTAACATTTAGGGGCAGATTTATCAAGGGTCGAAGTGAATTCAAGGGAATTTACGAAGTAAAAAAATTTGAAATTCAAAGTAATTGTTTGGATACTTCGTCCATCGAATAGGATACTACGACTTCAACTTCAAAGTAAAATAGTTTGAATATTCAACCATTCTGTCTCTTTAAAAAAACTTCGAATTCAATACTTCGCCAAATTAAACCTGCCGAAGTGCTGTGTTAGCCTATGGGGACCTTCTAGAGTAGTTTTCTAAGTTTTTTAAGTCAAAGAAAAATCGTTCGATCGATTGCTGAAATCCTTCGAATCTTTCGATCAAACGATTTTACTTCGACCGCAGGTTACCAAAATTCGCTGAAAAAACTTCAAATCGATATTCGAATTCGAAGTATTTTAATTCGATGGTCGAATTTCGAACTATTTTTATCTTCGAAATTCGACCCTTGATAAATCTGCCCCTAAAGGTAACATTAAAAAAGTTTTTATATGAACAAATCTTCTTCTTCTTCTACATCTTATTTTCTATTTATAGTTATTGTTTTATACATTTTATCTCAACCTATAACTAAATGTTAATAAGTAGATTCTCTGTCCAACAAAGGGCCAAGCTGAAGGACTAGCTAAAGGAGAAATGTAATATGAGCTTAAAAAGGAAAAGCTAACTAAATAGAATCAATTAAAAGTCTGTACTGTAAATGAAATTATCCTCTCAGCACCTGTTTCTCTGCATGCAGAAGTCTGAATTTCTTACAAAAAATGGTAAAACCATAAAATCGAGGTTTAAAAATGGGCTCCTTAGGGCAGATTCGGGGAGATTAATCGCCATGGCGCCAAATCGCCCCTTCTTCGGGGAGACAATCTCCCCGAACTGCCTTTCCTTACTTTCTCGCCGGCTATAATGAAAAATCGCAAGCAGGATGGCACTCGCGGCAATTCGTTTTCCGAAGTGGCCAGAAGTTTCCTCGTGAGGAAATACATTTTGAGGCACATTTACTAAAGGTCGAATTTCAAATATATATACTCCAACTTCGACTAGGGAGATTATTTATAAAAAAATCTAATATTTAAAACTCATACAAATTTTACTGACGCAAAACGAATATGAGTCGAATTCGACTAAATGTCAGGAAGGCTACTAACTTGTCTAAATTGGTCCTTGGACATCTCCCATTGACTTAGTCGAATTCGAGTTCTTAAAGGGTCAGAGTATGATAAATCTCAAAATTTGAATTCAAATTAAAACTTGATTCGGGTTTGGATAATTCACAATTCGAATTTGAGAGTCTTGACTATAAAAAAAAGAAAATTTGAATTGTCAATTCGACCCTTAATAAAGCTGCCTCTTTATGTATTTATGTAAATAAATAAATTTTATTTATGTAACAGTGTGCAATTTAAGAAACACTTCTTGCAAAATCACACTATAGGGGTCATTTGCTATAGACTAAGAAGTGAAGAGCACTAAGGGATGCAATAGCATGCCCCTTAGTTCTCACTTTGGAATCCCTTCTTTCCCAGTTTGGCTATGGTCACCTCGCATTAAAAAAAAGAATCTGGTGCAAAGTGCAGAACACAGCATTGTGTCAGTGTATGCATGAGAGGCAGTAAAATAAATGTCAAATATAACATTAATTGTGTGTGGTTTGGAGGATAAAAAACATGATTCCAGATAAAATGAAGTTCACCTCTGGGACTGGAACTAGCTTTTGATGTGAAAGATCTCATTAAAAAGCATGGAGCATCATTCGTCCTTTACAGAGAAAGCAATTTCCTCTCCTATCAGTGGAGTAGGTAGCTAACCTGGTGTGAACATTTCCAATCTAATATTAGATAAACTGTTCTATAAATCTTGGTTGCTGAAGGTTGGATTTGGCTGTCTTTGCCTGAAGCCATCGGGAGTTCTAATACAGAGTTAGAGAGGAAATCAATGTAATCCACTGTAATAATTCTTTCCCGTTGGTCTACTTTTTAAGAATTTACTGAATGATGATGAATTCTGAGTCTTAGAGAAGGATATATTGAGTGGAAAAGTCACACTGCCTTTGCGTGCCACTTTGATGAATAACTGTAGCTTTAATAAGATGGAAAGAAAATACATAGAAGAAAACAAGAGTGGGGTGTGTGTATAGAGAAGCTAATAATAATAATTGGGTACCTGAAAGAAGAGACAGAACTGAAGTGGGTAGGTCAAGGACTAAAGAAGAGAATTAAAGGGGTTGTTTTACCTTTGCATAGTATGATGTAGAGTGATATTCTGAGACAATTTGCAATAGGTTTTCAAGTTTTATTATTTGTGGTCTGTGTGTTATTTAGCTTTTTATTCAGCATCTCTCCAGTTTGCAACTTCAGCAATCTGGTTGCTAGGGTCCAAATTACCCTAGCAACCATAAATTGATTTGAATAAAAGACCTGTCCCGCTGGGCAAATGCCCCTAACTTGTTACTTACCCTTCTGCGCATGTCCAGTCCACGGAGTTCACAGGCACCATCTTCTTCCATGCGATCTTCTTCCTGCTTTGACCAGCATTTTGGCGCAGTAGGAGCAAATGAAAGTGTTTTAAAGTAACTAAAATACATTATAATTAGCAGATAACAGATAAACTCTTTCATAGCATACAATGGGATCCTGCAGAGTGCATCTGTTTTCTGCTATGCAACCTGTGCTTGAATAGCTGCCCCACATGGCTACACAGCAGCTTGTATATTAAACTATAGCAGAGTTTCTGAAGCAAACACACCACTTGTTCCAGTGCAGCTCAATAGCATATTAAATTCTTTAAAAAACTTAGATTTTTTGGTGTTACTGTTCCTTTAAACTGCAAGACTCATGGTGGTGATTGTAAACCTAATCAGCTACTGCAAACTAATGTAGGTGCCACAGGGATAATTATAATAACATCCCGTGTCCTCAAAGATTACAAATTCAAATAAAAAACACTTCACTTGGGTATTCGGGAAAATGGTTAAGAGTAAATCCTCTTCTATTTTTTCCTATTGGCCTAAATGAAAATTGACATGGACCTATTCCAGTATCTTTGGGCTTGTCCTAAAGTAACTAGTTTCTGGCATAAGGTGGAAAATTTTCTGATTCATAGACTTAAAATGCCACTAAAATACCTGCTTCTCTAGTTCAAAAAGTAAATTATGTACTAGTTCTTTTCATGGCAACCTCCAAAAAAGCATTATTTTCTTTTTGGTTAAAAAGTGAAGATCCTTCTATAACTGATATATTTTCTTATCTTGATCAATTGTGTTGGCAGGACTAATAACTAATGATGCAAAGTTTAAGCTACTTTTCAAAAAGTTGTGGTCATTCTATTTTAGTGTCGTTGACCCTAAAGACAGAGATCAGCTTTTCAAAATGCTAAAGATCTAATTGTTAATGTTTTTTTCAAGCATATACCATAATTTAGAAGACATAATTATTCAGGAATAATAGTTCATCTTTATATTGCCTTTTTTTTCTTCTCCATACTTTTTTCTACCAAGCAAGGTTTAATTTGTTTCATTTTATACTAGTGGTTTTATGCAAATGTTAAATTCCAAATTGTATTGATCTTCTTGTATCTTTAATTTTGCTGTTGTTTTGACCTTGAATCTGCTGTCATTCAAACGTTCGATAGTATCTTGCCTGTTTCATGAAAATCTCAATACATTTTTGAAACAGAACAAATTCACATATCACATAATGGGGCTCATTTATTAACGCAGCGCAGCGCATAAGTGGACGCAAAAGATTGTCTGCGACATCACGAGTGTGATCGCTAATATATTTGCGTGATATTGCGCATAACACAGAGCTTTTGCGATGGTTTTGTTTATGCGTATTGCGCAAAAGATTGGGCATTTATGTCGCAAACGATGCCGTGGTTGTTAGGGGCGTGGCTGTGGGCGTGGCTACAATGCGCTTGCACTGCGGCCGTCGCAGATTTGCGTCTGTATATGTGCAAAACTGCACCCGGTCAACAGCACCACAATTTTTACGACTGCCTCTTCGTGGCGTAATAGTAACGCTCTTCAAAATGCGCATTCCTGCCCAGCTGCTCTAGCAGAGCCACACTGCTAAACTGGGTTCTGGCAAATACAATGGTGCTGCTGTTGGTGGGGATGTTTGTTAATTCAAAGTTTACTCAAAGATGAACAACCCCTGTAAAGTGCATATTAACCACGCCTTCCACCCAACATGTTTATATTGACCAAGGTTCCTTTAAGGGTATCAGGTAGGCTAAACACCATTGCAACCAAACAAATATTAGCACAGAAACAAATGCAGATGCGTCTAAGTGAACGCAATATGCGCAATATGTGACGCAACTAATTAAAGCAGCGCATTCATACATGAGCACAACTAATCCTTACCTTTGCGGTATCTTCCTGTGCGCACAATTTATTATAAGCACTGCGACAGCTGATACGCAGTTTCACACAGTTTCACAAGTCGCACCTACATTAGCGCACAAAATCGCACTGTTAAGGTATCGTGCGCTACATTATTAAATACTCGCATGCGCTGGGCAAATGTCAGGCCACTGCGCTCTTTTTAGCACTGTGCTGCGTTAATAAATGAGCCCCAATGTGTAATAATGTGTAATGCTATGCTTGTAGCAGTTGGGATATAATGTACGTAGGGTGCACACTACATACATTATAACCAGTCACTATAGCGTTTACTACTCATTCAACATAACTGGCAACAGTGCACTTGAGTCAAATGAAGGGGACCCGCCTCTTCAGGATCCATTTATCACCTTGGCGACCATTTTGCTAAAATAATGGCTCCCCATAGTGTTTGTAGTGGGTACACAGGAGCCAATTTAAATTTGAATACAGTAAAATATCTTTGTATAATATAAAGTAACAAATTAAACATGAATTGGAGTCAAAGACCCATGGATAAACAGGTTTTAAAACCCTCCCAAGGGGTACTCTTTAAAGCTATCTTCATCATTTACTGTATAAGAACAGACCAACACTGCAAAGACACATTTTACTCTTTCAGAACTAGTTATGAATGGTATTCATGTATCTCTTTTTTTTTATATTATCTAGAAATCTTTATATAGCACATTTATGCAACAATTTATAGTTACTTTCTGTTCTGTGTAAGCAGGGAATCTTTGTTAGGTATATTTGTTTTTTCCTGGCTTTTGCTTAAATATGCCAAAGTTAACCTCTTTTTTGTTGGATATTTTTGTTTGTATTTTTGCTTGATAAGCTAAATGGCACACTAAATGCAGTATTAATAATGGATACTTCCTTTTAATATCATGTGGTGCTAAGTCATTGAACCACAACAGTGTACCCTTATTTGGACAGCGCCTGTATTCTTCTAGAAGCTATCCTACCTGAGGCTTTTGCATCCATAGTGCAGAAGGTCACAGTCTGATGCATGATATATAATTCTAAGACCTAGATAAAGAGTGAAGTTGAATGTAGGATGATGGTAAAGCTACAAAAAAAAAGGGAAGGCTTCTGAGGGCTTGCAAATGACATCCAAGGACCACTCTCACAACAATAGTGGCAAACGTTAATAAGTAATACATACGGCTATGCAGTGGCGTAACGAGATGGTCCCAACCACCAAAGAAATGTTCAGATGGGCCCAGCGTGCGTAACTGCCCCATGTCTGCAACTCCCTCCTGACAATTTACAGAAGAAGAGTGGCAGGGAGGTTGGATTTTAGTGCTATAGAGGAAGCTGACGCCACGGTCCAGACCCAGTGTGGGGGGTCTGGACCCACTGGGGCTGCTGCATCAGGGCCCCCACGGGCCTCCCCCCCATGTCCCCCTTCAGGCCCCCTCCTGAGACGTAAATCCCACTCTGCCTGATCAGCTCTGCCCCTGACTACCTGTGCTCCTCATTTCTTCGATCAGGCAGTGGGGTGGAGGTCAGGAGCACAGGCAAGTACGGAGAGGGTGTGGAGTGGGTCTGGCGCCCATGAGGGCTGGCGGATCAAGGCTCTCGTCTTTCTACTCAGGCTCTCTCCTATTCATATTTCAGTCTCTTATTCAAAAAAGTGCATAGTTGCTAGGGTAATTTGGACCCTAGCACCAGATGGCTGAAATAGCAAACTGAAGAGCTGTGGAATAAAAACAGAAAAAAGTAGAAAAATTAAAACAAACTGCAAATTGTCTCAGAATATCACATATCTACATCATACTAAAAGTTTAAAGGTCAACAACCCCTTTAAAAATACAACCACATATTTAACGCCTACTATACATCTTTTTGGAATTATCAGTGTAGATCATCTTATCTTACAGTGCATGATGGTGGCTGGAGCCTTCCCATTTAGTGGAGGCAGTTTTAGACATATTCCGCCCACGAAGCTGGGCTAGCACTCTGTCACGCAGTGGGTATCATTAGTGCTAGGGACAGATGCCAGTATTAATGTTTTTGCAGCTTCCTGAGAGCACAGAGTGCCAGACATTCGTTGTTCTTTATATAGACACATGCATTACAAATGAAGTGGGGCAGCACCACTGGGAACAGCTTTCCTGAGCCCCAATGAAGTCAGTCTCTTAAAAAAAAGTCCTGTGCAGCATATAAATGCCATTTGGTAGGACTGTGAGCAAGAAGGTATGTGCTTTGGATACACAAGTGGAGGAAAACAAGGTTTATATAGACAAATAGCTCTCTGACAGGGGGAAGTGCAGCACTGTTGGTTAATCAATGTATGTTCCCTGGAATGTACATTTTTTAACATGACTTTCTGCTATATGTACAAAAATTATTTTGAAATGTATATAGAAATATATATAAAATGAGACTATTAAAATATTGGGCCAAGGAATGTGAGCTGATCCCTGTGTTGGTCAGGTCAACAGTGCTTAAAATAAATCTTTCTGTGCTCTCCTAACTTCCTTGCAACAATATGTGAATCATGCCAGTCTCACTTAAGATGGCAAAAGGTTGCCCTGAGTTTAGCCATGTGAATCCCAAGGTGTTTTATTACAGATCCCTTGCGCAGTACATGTCTTTTTACAGGAATAATATATTGTTTGTGCTATGCTGCCACCAAGTGATTAAAGCTGGAAATTAATCACTTTCATACTGTTATGCTCTAGTTTTGTCCAGCAACTTTTAGGCTGCCAGCAGAAATCTTAGGGCCCTCTACAAGTTACTGGTCTGGGCTCACCCATGAACACAAGCGTGTAGTACCAAATTTTTTGGCCATACTCCTTGTATGTGCTACACATACGATAAGATCAACTAGCAATTTTGCCAGAATAGGTTGAACTTGATGGATTTGTTTTTCAAGTTCACCTACTATACAAACTTTAGACTATTGCAATCTCCTACTACTGCTCTTCCAGACTCCCACCTGTCTCCACAGCAATCAATGTTAAACACTGCTGCTAGAATCTTTCTGCTCTCTCCTAAAAGGAACCTGTTCATCCCCTGGTTAAAATATATCATGGCTGCCTTTTAACCAAAGGATGGCATACAAAATCCTTCTGCTAACATTCAAAGTCTGGTCCAGTCCTAGCATTTATGGGACAGTGCTCAAAACTCTGTACACTTTTCCCTTCAATTTGCATCTGTATGTTATCCACCCACTTCAAATTTAGGGTCTTCGGGCATGGACCTCCTTCTTACTGTGTCTATCAGCACATATCTGTGTATGCTAACCTATTTATTACAATGCTTGTTAATTATTTATTATTATGCCTGTCCTCTCTGTATGTAATTTTCTAATCTGTGAAAATGTGAATTCATTGGTGGTCAGTGGAATTAGCTCAAAGTTTAAGTACTATAAACCCCCTTGATTTAAAATTTGACCAGCAACCCCCCTGTTAATACAATATTATTATTAACATTATAATATTAATACAATAACAGCTATATCAGTTCAGTTGTTGCAAGAAGATGGCAATAAACCTACAGTTATATTAGTTTTAATAATTTAATCCAATTGAATCATATATTTGTCTGCAGCCTAAAGAACGGCATTGCTATACTAAGGCTCTCATAATCCTCACCAGGTCACTGAGGCAGATTTTATGAATGCCAGTCAGGCATAGCTATCTAGCCTAATCACAGTTTATTCCCATGTCTGAATCTGAGAAGCTGTGATTGCATAAAACTGAAGAGGTAAAAAACAAAGCCTTCAGTCTCAACAAGGTTCATGTTAAATGGACAAACTTATACTAGTACTAGTACTAGTTCTGGACCATCTGACTTAATTTCCATGGCATCCCCACTGACATACCATTTTGTCACATCATGCAATGTCCGTTTATACCTATAGCTTTCTCTTGTCCTCTATGTGTATTAATGAAGTGCACACTTTCAACAGAACACTCACAAAGAAATGGGCAGAAATAAATGGAGCAATGTGATTTTTACAGTTAGGGGCCGATTCATGAAGCTCGAGTGAAGGATTCGAATTAAAAAAACTTCGAATTTCGAAGTGTTTTTTGGGCTACTTCGACCATCGAATGGGCTACTTCGACCTTCGACTACTACTTCGACTCGAACGATTCGAACTAAAAATCGTTCGACTATTCGACCATTCGATAGTCGAAGTACTGTCTCTTTGAGAAAAACTTCGACCCCCTACTTCGGCAGCTAAAAGCTACCGAAGTCAATGTTAGCCTATGGGGAAGGTCCCCATAGGCTTGCCTGCGATGTTTTGATCGAAGGATATTCCTTCGATCGTTGGATTAAAATCCTTCGAATCGTTCGATTCGAAGGATTTAATCGTTCGATCGAATGAAAAATCCTTCGATCGATCGATCGCAGGATTTGCGCTAAATTGTTCGACTTCGATATTCGAAGTCGAACGATTTTAGTTCCTAGTCGAATATCGAGGGTTAATTAACCCTCGATATTCGACCCATAGTGAATCGGCCCCTTAGGGATTAGAATATTTGTCATTCCATGTGTTCGTGGGTCAGATTAATTTCTGTTGTCACTAAAAGATGTAGTGTTTGAGCAGACTGGAAACCATAAGAATTCCCTGGGGGGGGGGGGGGGGCAGAGGCCTCCAGTTGGACTTTTGTGCTCTAGAGGGTTTTCAACAGAAAATAAATAATATATTTATTATAATCATATCTCTTTTAGGCTCAATGTGCCAGTCCTTGTTGTTCTTTTAAACCTCAATTATTTTTCCACCATACCCAGGGGTTGTGACATTAGCTTGTTCTGCAACTGAAGTGATAGGGAAGGAAAAAATTTGAGACCAAAGTCCATGGTGTCTGGCTTTTTCCATCTTAGTGGTATCCCTAGAGCTACATTTAAGACAGTAGTTATTTTTCAAGGAGATCTTCGCTTTTTTAGCCAATTTCCTTTTTCATAATTCTAATGTTTTTATCAGTACATATTGCAAGTGAAATATTAGTCCAATTATTGGTTGTACTAAGCATTTATCACTTTTTTTAACCGTGCAATGTTTCTGTATTTAATCAAATTCACAAGTTGCAGAACCTTTTATACCTTGTTGCACAGTGAAGTAATGGTGAGATTTATACTGTATGTATTTGTGTATATTATTATATGCAGGTTTGAGATTTAGAGTCTGTTTTCTTCAACTGTGTTATAGCTGATTAATATACTGATATATTCTAATCTACAGATTTTGCTCCAAAGATCTGGTCTATTGTGCAATGTTGATATAGAACTGGCTTATAAGCAAGAAGGAGACATATAGCATAACTACATATAAAAACCTATTCTACTCTTGTAGGCAATAATGAATAATATATGGTGCTGGTTTCACTCTGGGTTTAAAATAATGTTATATTTAAAATTCAAAACATACAGCCAAAGCAACCCAGGAGTTTATTAAAGCAAAGAAGTGGACTCTTCTTGAATGGCCAAGTTAGTCACCTGATCTGAACCCAATTGAGCATGCATTTCACTTGTTGAACACTAAACTTTGGACAGAAAGGCCCCCAAACAAACATCAACTGAAAGCTGCTGCAGTGAAGGCCTGGCAGAGCATTAAAAAGAAGGAAATCCGGAATCTGGTGAAGCCCAAGACTTCAGGCTGTCATTGCCAGCAAAGGGGTTTCAACCAAGTATTAGAAATGAACATTTTATTTTCAGTTTTTTTTTGTCTAATTACGTTTGAGCCCCTGAAAAGAAGCCATTGTGTTAAAAAAAGGCTTTAATTCTTCTTTTAGTTCAACCCACTGAATTAAAGCTGAAAAACTGTTGTTTAAAATTCATTGTGGTAATATACAGAACTAAAATTAGGAAAATTTGTCTCTGTCCAAAGATTTACGGGCCTAACTGTATATATATTGTTCCAGCTTGGCTCAAATAAGTTCAGGGCATGGAAAGTGGCAGTCACCAAAGCGGCATTAGTATCTAATTGAGTCCAATGAATAAGTAAGTAGTTTCCAAGGCTTCATTACCACCGATTTCAAGGCATAGTTATGTTAGGAGACATGCCCTGCATAATATACATCTCATTTCAGCCTGGTCCAAGATAGTGGCATTAAAGTGGGGCATCCTAAGTGCTTTAATGTTTTAATTTCTTTCATGTACTTTTCTTTGCTCTAATGTAATTTTTATTTTGTTCAGATTTATTTTTATAATTTTTTTTGTTAGATCATTTATTGCTCTAGGTTTGTTCATGTAGATCATCATTTATTATTGTATTTTTATGCTTCTACATTCAATATTTTGGAATTTTGTTTATGTACTGCTCCATTATTGTCTTGTTTATGAAAAATAAACATGTTGTAAAAGGTAAAGTGGGGCATCTTAGCAATTCTGCCTTTTTGAATAAGTAGCAGGGTGCTGAACAGTTTAAATGAAATTGGGGGCACAGATTTCATAGAATATATGCCCAGACCAGCTATGAATCTCATCCCAGTCTGGCTGGTTGGAATTTGAGCATTAAATGGGACACAAATGTAGCATCATAGAAATTCTACCTACTTGAATAAGTAACTAGTGTTGTGGCTAAGGGCATGAAAAGTAGCACAGAGGTAGGATTTCTAGCAATTCTGCCTGGTACTGAAGAGGTTAAATGTCTTTGGGCAATAGCTTTCAAAGTATGCATAGTATAATATAAATTATGTCTAAGGAAATTGGAAGCCGAGGTGGTAGAATACATGTAGGGCAAACAAACATGAAAGAAAATTCTTCTGTAACCCTCTAACAGAAATAGCAAGAGTGAGCCGAAAAGAAAACAGATTTGGAGGCGACTTCCAAACAAACACCGAGTTACGTCGATTCGTCACGCCCACAAGGTGGCTACGTGATACGTCACTGCGCTTACGTGTAGTTGTGACGCCGGTCTCGCGCGATGAGACTTGTAGCTTTGGGATTGTAGAGAAAACAATATTGTGGCATCCTAGCAACCGGTCTCCCTTCCGAAGTCTGCAGCGCACTGACAGCAGCAGGGAGCCCGAGAATCCAAATAAGTGCAGCGCAACCGGCTGCTCTTAAGATAAAAAAAAACAACTAAAGAAACATATAGGGTGAGTGCAAATGGATCTCTTTTGCAGCTCTAATTACAATATGCTCACAGCCCCATGAAGCCCTCCCAGGTTGGTGGTGCACATTCATATTTGGGGCTGTTGGAAACCCCATTTTGGGGGGTAGACTCTTCCAGAGTATTAAATATGTATCTTTTCAGCTGTTCTTGCCTGTAGAACCTACTTCTGATAAAATAGATCCATTTTGTTTCTTCACTATATTGGTGTGACTTAAATTTGTTTTCCGTTTCCCCCTACAGTAATGGCAGAGGTCCACATCATAGGGCAGATCATTGGAGCTAGTGGCTTCCCCCAACACAGCCTATTTTGCAAATGGGGAGTACACACGGGTAAGAATCCTCATTTTGCTACAATATGTGCTTATATATGTCTCTGGTATACCTTTTATTTATCCTACCAATGTGAAGTGAAAGAGAAGGCTGTACACGTATAACCAAAATGCAGATTTTTCACTTAGCCAGCATAAATGGCCTTAATGGAAACATCTTGGTGTATAATATACTGGGTTGAATGGATCTGTTTTACACCATGCAATATTTCTTTTGGTAATCACTTTCCCTACCGTAACATTTAGGTGGGGCCTGGAAGCTACTTTCTGGGGTTGTGGAAGGCCAGACACAAGTAGATCACCCGCAAAATGATGACATGGCATTCTGGTCTCACCCTATCGACATGCACTTTGCTACTAAAGGATTACAAGGTAAAAAAGTGGTAGAATAAACCTCTGGTGTAAAAACACTCATAAACACATTGTGGAAAACGTTTAAAGGCTCCCACCCCAACAGCATCACTTCTGTGTGAGTCCTTATACCTCAGGTTTCTAAGTTGCTATTGGTTAACTGCAACTACACATTTCAAACATTATCTTGAATTAGGGATGCACCGAATCCAGGATTCGGTTCGGGATTCGGCCAGGATTCGGCCTTTTTCAGTAGGATTCGGATTCGGCCGAATCCTTCTGCCTGGCCGAACCGAATCCGAATCCTAATTTGCATATCCAAATTAGGGGCGGGAGGGAAATTGCGTGACTTTTTGTCAGAAAACAAGGAAGTAAAAAATGTTTTCCCCTTCCCACCCCTAATTTGCATATGCAAATTAGGTTTCGGATTCGGTTCGGTATTCGGCCAAATCTTTCATGAAGGATTCGGGGGTTCGGCCGAATCCAAAAAAGTGGATTCGGTGCATCTCTATCTTGAATTATTTGCTACAGATTTAATTCTTCCTCATAGAATCGTGCATATATTGTGTTTGGACTGCTGTTCACTGACTATAACAGCAAGTTTCACGATCTTTCCTTTTTCCCCTCTCTCGTGCCCATTGCAACAGGTGCAAAATAAATTATATTCTGTAAAAGTGTGTATTTCCTCCTCCCAGGTTGGCCAAAACTTCACCTTCAAGTCTGGCATCAGGACACATTTGGTCGGAATGAGCTTTATGGTTACAGCTTCCTCCACATTCCTTCCACCCCTGGCACTCACACATTGCTTAGCCCAACCTGGCGACCTCTGGGAACGTGGCAGGAGCAAATATGTCAGATGTTTGTTGGCGGTGGTCCACAACTCAAGTCAGCCAGCTTGATTTATGGAGGGTCTGATCGCTACCGTCTGCAAACAGTGGCCATGGGGCAAGTACATCTCGAATTAACAGTCATACTCAGGAACTTTGAACGATATGGGGTGGAGTCTTCTTGAAATCTGCAGAGTGCTGAGAATATATTGCTGGTTTTTGAAATTAAATAATGATTATTATTGATGCCAAGGACATAAGCACTGAAATAATTAGCAAGACTTTTTTTTATGGAATTACTTGTGAGCAACTTAGCCATTGTTGTAAAATTCCTCTCAGCATTCAATGACACCCTTTTTTTGTTTCTCACTAAATTTGATGTTTAACAATGTTTCATAATACTTCACCCACTAAGCAGTGTATGTTTATATAAAGTAATTTGGGTCTTTTTGTTTTTAAATACAGATTCTTAGCAGTTATCTTGAATCAGTTAATAGAGGAAATGTAATTCCAGTGGCTCTGCTGTCAGCTGTGCTATGTATACACATGCAAATAACTTTGCCCTGTTTGACTCAGGTTGGTTATCTGACAAATTTTAAAATGTGTCTGTTCTTTCCAAATGGTTTTTACTGCAAATATTTTTTTAGATAAAATTATATTTTATGAAAAGGAAACGGTGAGCGCGTTTTCTTTGCTGCGGTAAAAAATACTGTGCAATGTGTTAGCGACACGAATGTATTGAACTTAACTAAAATGATGCTATGAATTTTAATAGCACAATTAACGGGGAAAAACATTTTAATCGAAATGGAAAATCATCTATACCTGAGGTTTGCGGTATCAAGGACCTTAAGTAAACAAGTAAGTAAATCAGCAGATTTGGTGTAAGTTACTAAACCATCTTTGATAAAAAAAAAAACTGTCTTCCTCTGTTCTTCATCTTGTGATCATATATAACTACTTTGTTTTTTTAATTCTATGCCCAAATGTATGGGTTACCTGGGATTCTCCAGTGCAGTTTCTCTGGCAGACATTACTACAGGTTGGTCCAGTCTGCACCAGTTAAAGTTAATAAAAGACAAAGCTTTTCAGATTATATCATGGTACATGTTATTATGGCAGTGTCTATGAATTAAGTTGCATTATGACAATGAAGGTTTCCTTCATCCAAACCAAATTATTTTTCTGAGCAAACTTGGAAACATTTCACCACTTATCAGAATGACTTTTTCAATCCAACAGAGGCTGTCAGCATCTCTGTTGCTTTCCTTACTGGTGTCACTTTAAGTGCATGATCAATGGTGGATCTGCACACCAGTGCTATTCCTGAAGCCACACATTATTATTCTGTATTTATATAGCACTGACATATTCTGCATTGCTTTACATTTGTTGAGGGATTTAGGTTTTATTTGCATATGGGACTTCCATTGGTTTGTATCTCTACTTCAAAGCCACACTGTTTTTGTGATTATTTATTAGTGCTATGCTATGAGGTTATAACCATTATTTTTTTCATCCCCTGATTTTAAGTCTTCCTGATTTTTTCCACCTTTTTTCTGGTCCTCTGAAACCTAGGGGTTCTAATGAAATGAAGTTGCTTATTTATGAACTTTATTGCCATTTATTCGTGTTACATTTATCGACACAGATTTTGTTTCCATTTTTATTATATACACTGATTGCAGTGCTACTTCCTAACCTGTATTCTTTGCCATTTTTGTTTGTTTTGTTTTCATGTAACTTATGTGTGTTATTACACTTAATTGCTCCAAAGCCATTTATTATTCAGTGTTTGTTTACAGTACTGGGGGGGGGGGTAGGTGGAGGATGTTCACATGGATGATAATGACAACATAAGAATCCTTCAGTGGTATTCTATCAGTGTGGCATTGTCATATATTTTAGGTTTATATGGGTGAGTTACTTTAATAGAAATTTTTGTACCATTAAAAGCTCTTTGAGCTCAGATCTTTCATCGGGATAGTGTACATGAAACATGGACATGCTTTTTACTGTTTTCTTAATAAATAGGGATATACAGTTGTCACTCTACTCAATCTATAATAATGCAAGTAAAATCTGCTTAAAACCATGGTAAAAATACAGTACATGTAAGACAACTGTCTGATAAAAGGAAAAACTATACATTTATAAACTGTAATTGGTTTACCGCGTATTTGCATTGAAATCTCAGGCTGTGTGTGAAAGAGATAGCAAATGAATGTATGCATGGGCTATATTTATATTCTTTGCTAAGTCAAGTTAAGTTTGGTGAGACAAGCAGTTTGGGCAAATGCTGAAAAATATTAGGACTAATTTAAGAAGTGGAGGGCGCGGTGCAAACTACCATGTTTTTTTTTTTAATTTTCACAGATCTCTGACATTTTGTACATGTTTTGTGCTTAGGCCATAAGAAGGCACTGTAACCATGGGTGTCCACAGAAAATTTTCCAGGGTGGGGCAAGGAGGCATCTGTGGGCGGGCCTGTGAGATAGGTGGGTGTGTCACTGCCATCAGGGGGTGGAGCTATGCCACAGCGATCAGCCGATCGCCCGATCGCCGGGTCAATCAAGGGAATCCTGCACAGTTTCCCTAATTTGAAAAACCATCCAGGAAGTTTTGACCCGGGCAACCCTTCAAAATACCGGTTGTCTGACAAGTGGCAACCCTAGTTCACACAAAGATGGCAAAGTGGCAAGTTCATGTATAAATACCCCCAGAACTCACAAACAGATGGTACAGGGGCAAGTACATGTATAAATACCCCCAGAAATCACAAACAGATTGTACAGCCGGCAAGTAATTGTATAAATACCCCCAGAACTCAGAAGTACAAGGCTGAAGACTGCAATAGATAGGGCTTTCTTTCCTTCGTTTTCTCCCGTGCTGCAATCTGTACTACTGGCCAATCAGATGCTCCCTGGCTGCTCTCTCTCTCTCTCTCTCTGTCACAGCTGAAGTAATACGATCCGGCAGCACTGTGACAAGGGAGGGGGGAGCAAGCACCTAGGGAAGGAGCTAAAAGAAAACTCTGCTGCACAGAAGAAAAATCTTCGAGGGATCGCGACAGAAACCACAGTAAGCTGGGGCCAATGCACGAACAGGTGGAAACTTATGTGCACAGTCCCAGGGGGGGGCACTGCCCCCTCTTGCCCCCCTCTGTGGACGCCCATGACTGTAACATAAAGTTCTATATTTAAATGAGAACTAAAATCTAGAGGATTTGCTGCTTGATGAGCTGTGACTGCATTAACATAAAATGGGCAGACATTTGGGGGGGCACTTTTCATATTCTTTACATTTGTCTTGTGTCTAGTTTTGTTTGTCTTGTGATTTATTGTTTATTATTTTTCCTGCAAGAAACTTTCTTTTTTTAACATTGTGGTTAAATGGGGAGAAACATGGTTTGCCTGGGCCCCCCTCTGCAAACTGTTTACAGCTCTTTCCATCCATTCTGGGCCTACCCCATCTCAACTGTGGGATCTGCTGCTCCAATAGCTACATCACTGATTGTTGTCTTTGTTGTATGGGCTGGAAAAGATATTGCATAAAACAGCTCATATGTAAAACCCTGCTTAATGTAAATAAACCATTTTCATAATAATATACTTTTCTAGTAGTATGTGCCATTGGATAATCATAAATAGAAAATTACCATTTTAAAAAATAAGGGCCGCCCCCTGGGGTCGTACGATTCATTGTGCACACAAACATACCAAAAAACCATACTTGTTAGGTCACATGAGCCAATTAACAGACATAGTTCTGTCTTTTGTTTTAGCACTTCTTCCTGTTACAGTTAGAGTTGTAGTATTTCTGGTCAGGTGATCTCTGAGGCAGCACAGAGACCTTTTCAAAATGGTGGCTCAAGGCAAGAGATGTAAAAGGCAAGATTTACTTAAATATATATATATATACCAGTTTGATAAGATTCTTTAATATGCCACTTAACATGATGTAAACTATCTGTTGCTTAAGTGTTCATTTTGGGGGTATAGTTTTCCTTTAAATGAATATCTGTTGCATGAAATGGGCTATGAGCCAGGCCTGCTTGTCCAGTCTTGTGCATACCTAGACTTATGATTTTTGGAGGGGCAAATCCTACTAACAAGCTTTCAACATCTAGAGGGAAACTTTCCCAAACGTGTTGGGGCTGTTATTATCATAGAGAACACTCTTCACATAAATACCTTGGTTTTAGATTAAAATGATGGATGGGCAGGTATTTAATACCTTTTGGTGTCCTCACTACATTCAAGGAAAATCACTGGCTCCATATTTTGGACTTGAATGAATAGGAAAATTGGTATGGGACCTGTTATCCAGAATGCTTAGGACCTGGGGTTTTTCCAGCTAAGGGGTCTTTACATAATTTGGATCATCATACCTAAAGTCTGCTAAAAATAGTTTAAACTTGAAATAAAGCCAATAGGATTGTTTTGCCACCAATATGGGTCAACGAGCTTAGTAGGGATCAAGTACAAGGTACTGGTTTATTATTACATAGAAAAAGAAAATAGTTTTTAAATAGAGTAATTTGTTTAAAATAGAAGAGGGCAATCCTGTAATTCAGGGCTTTCTCGTTAACTGGTTTTACCCATATCTGTACTTAAAATCTATACTATAAATTAATTTGTACTATACGTTCTTGTCTTTTTCCAAGATGTAAAGATTAAGTCAAATTGCAGATAATGAAATTAAGTATTTACACCCTAATATTATTTTGCAGAAGAAAGATTTTTTTGCACTAAAGCCTAGTTCATAATTTCAGACATGCCCATATTTTAGTACAGTGGAACCTCTCCTGATCATGTCATGACCCAGCCTGATGTTTCCTGGCATTGTAACTGTTGGATCAGCAGATTCACCCTGATGTTTTGAGAGATCAGCAGAGCTTTGCAGAAGAGAACTTATCCAGAATTGAGGAGCGGTTTAAACTAGTACATGATCATCTTCTAGGCCTGATAGGTGGTCTTGGCTTTCAGAGCTTTTACTGTTGAAGTAAAAGTTAAAAGGGCTGTCTGCATCACACTTAAAATATAGGTTTTTTTTCTACATATATTTTTTGCAGATTCATTTCTCACCAGAGAATGGTGCTGTTTTATGTGATACAGCCTCTAAAGTATGTCAACTTTTTTGGCATAAATCCCCTTTGATGCTTGAGATTTAAGGATCCAGAGAGGCACTCTAAATCCTGCAAAAAAAGTGCTAGGATTTGTCCAGGCTTATGTACTACAACTCGGGGGCATATTTAGCCACGGGTGAAGAGACCGTTTACAAAAAAACATCTTCACAGTGCTGTTCCTGTGTATAGGACTCTGGAAGTCTCTTCTGATGAATAGTGTGTTTTTATAAAAATGCCCCAAAGTATTATGGGAGGTGTTTGAAGTTTTACAGCAGTGGCAGTTCACCTCAGGAGGTGTTTATTAGGGCAACATATCCCTTGTTGAGTGACACAGGGGTAGTCAGTTTCTATGAATAAGATCAAAGCCACCAACTTCCATCCAGCAACACATTTCGGATCATTAACTGTTTTTAATGAGTGAGCACTATTTCTTCTAGCCAAGTAAGTACCATTAATAATCACCTCACAGTCTCTAGCCTCAAATATTAAGGTGTTCATTACAGGGAAGCCCCCTGAACACTGAATAAATATTACATCAAATAATCCATATACCAAACACTGTTTCATTTAAATTATTTGTTATTACAACATAATGTTTGTGTATTGATAAAGCCCAAATAATGCTTCTTCATGAAAAATGTATGTTTGTTTACGTATCAGATAAACTCATAATGAGACACTACTGTTCTAAGTATAGGTATGGGATCTGTTATTGAGAAGTTATCCAAAAATCTTTGGATCACAGGAAGGTATTTTCCCATAGACTGCATTTTAAGCAAACCATTCAGAATGTTAAAACATAATTCTAAAACATTTTTTATGTAATAAGAAATCAGAGCCTTGATCCTTACTAAGATATAATTAATCCTTATAATGACAAAACATTCTTATGTGGCTTATTTAATGTTTTTAGTAGACAACGTCTGGAGATCCAAATTATAGAAAAATACATTATCCAGAAAACCCACATTCCGAGGATAATCAACCCCATACCTGTATCAAAGTTTATTCTCACACACAAACCAAGATCGCTCATGCAGCCAGTAAGTTCACAGAACATCATGTTTAGTATGTAGTTCTCCGTTTAGTATGTTCTCTGTTGTTTAGTATCTTATAGAATGGCTAATTTTAAGCAAATTCCCAATTGATCTTCATTTTATCTTTTTTCTTTTTAAGAAATATTTACCTTCCTCTAACGCTTTCCATTTTTCAAATGGGGGTCACTGACCCCATCTAAAAAACTAATTTTCTGTAAGTCTAAATATCCTGGGGAATCTGGAAATGGTATAATAGTGTTAATTGCTTTTAATCATATTTCATTTAATCTGCAATGATGACATTATTGGATTGCCTTGTTCCCACCCCACATAATGTGACATTTATTGCTGTGGCCTCACTAATGAAAAGGGGGATCTCTAGAACATATATTGCTGGACCACAGTGTTATGCGGTACTGGGGTCACGGTGACATACTGCTGGAGCCACTCTGTAATATATTGTACTGGGGCATATATTGATGGGACCACTGTGCCATGAAATACTTGTTTCACTGTGTTATGAAATGCTGCATATAACTGAAAGTTATGGAATTGTGCATATTACTTTGAATTTGAAAAGTAACCATTTGTAGTGCAGATCAAAAAATACAACGAAAACCAACAAAAACACATTTTGATTTATTTTAAGATTAACCCTTAAGCTACATTCTTAAATGTGTATGCTTCTGTGCAGCAAGGGCACACCTGAGGTGATAGTGACCCTTGAAATTAATCATAGCTGTGCCAATACTTAAAATTGTTGTGTCAGGTCTTTTTTTTCAGATTTGTTCATTTGGTAATTGGCACCCCAAAGTGAGTAAATGCTCTGTTAATTAGAGATTACCAGAAATGACTTGAAAGGCTTTTAATTTGAACTGGTTAAGCAGAAGGAACATGCTCAGCTCCCACGCAATTCACTTAAAGCATGTAATTTAAAATTCACCATGTTAGACATTTATTAAAAGAAACATGGATATAGCCATATCTGTGAGGGCACAGGTACTAAAGTAAAAATGCTGCAGGGAGTATACCAGCCCACACCTGTGGTGTATTTTGTTTGTTTGTTTGTTTTTTTCAGTCAACATGCTGGGCAAGCAAGCACTACTGATATAAATTAATGGCATTACCATTGTATAATATGATGAAAGTTGCGGATCCTACAGCCCTAGCAACAAAGGGAAAGTTGTGACCACACACAGCCTCATTGCCCCTAATGGTTTAAAATTTAGTGGTGAGCATAACTTTCCCTTTTTGTATTCTATAGTTTTTACAGGAGCATTGGCCAGCTCCATGTTGTAGCTCCCACCCTTTCCAGCTATAGTCAGGTCATCCCAGTGGTGGTCAATAAAAGAGCAATCATTTGGGAGTTTTAGCCTTCAACACAAGCAAGTTGCAGGTAAAACTTAGTCCAGGTGTAAATTGTATAATGAAGCAGTAGAATTCTTAAGGAATACGATATACAGTAAGTGAGTGTAGAACTGCCACAAGAGGGATGACTTTGACATAGTTGGCCAGCTTGAGTTTGTGACAATATACGGACAAACAATCAAAGTTTTGTTTAATAGGGAGGGCAATTTTAGTATCTTAATGCACAAAATGTCTCAGTGTCCCTAATATATTGATTATGGGTTGAGTGTAGAGGACCATTTGCCCTACAGCCATAAATAGGCCCCTAAGTACATTATACTTAGAGGGCAGTGTATAATAGAGGCAATGGATTCTGGCACCTAAAGCACATTATACAGGCATGGGACCTGTTATCCAGAATGCTATGGACTTGGGATTTTCCAGATAACAGATCTTTTTGTAATTTGGAGATTCATACATAAGCCTAAAAAAAAAAATCATGTAAACATGAGATAATCCCAATAGGCTGGTTTTGCTTCCAATAAGGATTAATTATATCTTAGTTTTGATCAAGTACTAGGCACTGTTTTATTATTACAGAGATTTTTTAATTATATCATTTTTAATACTTTGATAAAATGGAGTCTATGGGAGATGACTTTACTGGTGCTTTCTTGATAACAGATCCCATACCTGACTGGCACAGTCAGGAAGGTGGAAGGGTAAATATGGGAGACAAAAAGAAAAACCTAAGAAAGACACGAAACAGTACAAAAGAGACAAAAAATGATGAAGGGGTTAAATGGATAAAAAGCCAAAGCTGGAAAAGAGAACTTTCCATTCTAAAAGTTAGATGTTGTTACAGGCCTCCAGTTCTTTGCTTTTTTGTGAGGGCTTGCGAGCCACTGGCTACTGACTTTTCTGTATACAGGTATGGGATCCATTATCTGGAAACCTATTATCCAGAAAGCTCCAGATTACGTAAATGACGTCTCCCATAGATTCTATTTTATCCAAATAATCAAAATTTGTAAAAATGATTTCTTTTCCCTGTAATAATACATATTATACCCATACCTGTAATAAGTTTGACTAGTAACTATCTCCTCTAATGTTCACCTCCATCAAGTGGATGTAGCACATTCATACAATGTAATCACCTAGCAACCTGAAATGTAAATAAGATTGTCAAGAGTAATGAAAAATACCAGCCTTCCTATCTTTCTTCCCTATTGATTACATTGGCTCCAAAGCATCATCTCCACCAGTTGGCCAGTATGATAGAGGCCAGATGACGGTAAATGTCATAAGTCAAACATATCAAATTGGCATTTTTGTTATGAAATGGCTCTTCTAAAAATATTTTTGGAAACATGTAAGTGCCACAAAACCATAACCTTCAATAAGAATAACTGCAGAAATTAAATTTACTTGTAAAATCAAGAAGAAATAACCACGCAAGGTAAGAGGCCACAAAGAAAAATGATCAGTGTATGCAAATGTTCATTTGTATGCCGCTGCTTCTCATCTAACATATGGCCTGTCTCACAAAGCATCGGATCATCTGCCCAAAATTAAGCAAAAAGCTGTTGCCTTCTGAGGAAACAAATGGTATGGCCCTAGAGCTGTTATAACAGCAAATGTTTCACTGCTGCTGTTGTTAGACCCTTGAGCTATTTACTGCAATACCCAATGGTGTACTTTTCATTTGGCTGCTGTCCTCTAAACCAGCATAGCAAAAACATAGTATTAAGTGTGGTTAAAATTTAGTATAGCTAATGCTTATGCCTCAGTAATATCTAGTAAAATATATTGAGATTGCCACACTCATTACAGTTCATAATCAAATATATCCCAGTTGTCACTGTGTCACAGGAATGCCAATCCTGAACTGATGACTCCAAAAGAGATAGGGTTTACTGGAAACTGGATGGGGTGTTGGCCAGATTGTGGACAGGTATGGCAATTGCTGGGACATATGCATGGTTTGAATTGTCCCAGTTTTATAGGAAATATAGTTTAACTGCTACATCTAAGCACGTATATTATTAGGGCCCAGAAACACTGCAGTATAACAACCTGTATTGGTTGTGATGTATTTAACTCCATGGGGCAGATTCACTAAGTGCAAAATTTTCGCTAGCGTCCGCTTCGCTCACATCTCAACAATTCCCCAGGCGTAAATTTGAAAGGACAACACTAATTCACTAAATTCTGAAGTTGCGTTCAGGGAGCTGAACGCTGGCGAAGTAGCGCTAGCATTACTGCGGCAAGTGAAGCGAAGTTGTGCTAGCGTTGGCTAATTTGCATACAGCCGAAAGTTACAGTTGAATGGACGTATATGTTGCAGCCAATACATTACACTACACAAGCCCGGGAATAAGATAGAGTTGTTATATTGCCCTACACATGATCCCAGTGTATAGTTTATGTGCCATATGTTAGGAAATGTAGGGGGGATCCCAGAAAAAAATTACAATCTTTTGCAGCCTATCACCATGAAAAATGATATGAAAAGTCGCCAGCATTTTTTGGGAATTTTTTGAGGAAGTCCTGTCTACTCTATTGCACTTTGCCTGGTCTGAGGTGGCGAAGGCAAGTCTGGCGCAAGAGGTAACGTTCAGTAAAATACAAATCTTAGTGAATTTGCGTAGTTACGTCCCTTCGTCTGAGTGCAACTTCGCCAGGCGTAAGGAAGCAAATTATCACTAGAGCATATCTCCTGCTGTGCCGGTTAGTAAATCGGCGAAGCAACGAAATGACGTCATGCTGGTGAATTTTCGCTAACGTTAGTCACTTCGCCTTTAAGTAAATATGCCCCCATATGTTCTACGTAAATAATTCATGTGATGTAAGTAAGTTGTCCTCTCTTGTTGTACATAGGAAATAATTATTAATAATATTCAGGAAGGATCTAATTCCAAAGGCTGAGGTACAGCAGACAATGTTGGGGAAGGAGAACCTGTAAATAAGGATAAGCACATTAAGGGGCCCATTCATTAAGTTCGAGTGAAGGAATAGAAGAAAAAATGCTTCAAATTTCGAAGTGTTTTTTTTGGCTACTTCGACCATCGAATGGGCTACTTCGACCTTCGACTTCGACTTCGAATGGAACGATTCGAACTAAAATTCGTTCAACTATTCAACCATTCGATAGTCTAAGTACTGTCTATTTATGAAAAAACTTCGACCCCCTAGTTTGCCACCTAAAAGCTACCGAACTCAATGTTAGCCTATGGGGAAGGTCCCTATAGGCTTGGCTAACTTTTTTTGGTCGAACGATAATCCTTCGATTGTTGGATTAAAATCCTTCGAATCGTTCGATTCGAAGGATTTAATCGTTCGTTCGATCGAACGATTATTCCTTCGATCGTTTGATCGAAGTATTTGCACAAAATTCCCCAGTCGAATATCGAGGGTTAATTAACCCTCGATATTCGACCCTTGATGAATTTGCCCCTTAATTGCTGTAGTCACAAGTTATATGAGCCGGGCTTTAGTAACTGAGCAGCCTAAAGACTCATGTTTTCAGAGCTGATCCCTGACAGGATTAATAAGGACGTGTCCTGTAAGAGGCAATGAAATATGTATTGCTGTGATTGAAGTTTAACGTGAAAATAAATTCTTGCTGCATTGTTTTACTATAACAGTAACATGTAACGCGACAACTCCCAGGGCCCTCTGACAGCAACTCCTCTTCGCCTCCTTTTGTCTGTCTGATGTCAATTTTCAGCAGGACAAATAAAACTTGAGGATCACAGAATTATTTAAGTGCCCCCTGACTTGCCACACGTGCCCAAATGGTCAGGCAGTATTGGCAGAATGCCGGACCAAATTTAGGTAGGTGAAATTTGCAGTCTGGCTGTATAAAAAGCGTGCCTGGGAGCTATTCGTACTAACACAGGTATTCTACATTTGTAAATAGGGCAGCTGGTTTTGTGCACTGGTTCTGTTGGTGTGTTTACCAGGAATGATGGCGTTCTTCTGTCTGAACAAACAGAGGGCAGGAAAAGGGAAATGTTGGCATTTCCACCTCCCTACACCATGAGAAATATTTCCGTCTGTCTGATTTGTAACCTGTTATTATGTCCACCCTGCACTTAATCTTTATTATGTGTGTTCTCCATAATGCGTGTGTAATATCCTACCCAGTCATACAGAGGAAAGATGCTGGGGGTGGGCAGGGGTGGAGTCAGTAAAATCACCTAATCTCAGCCTTAAAGGAACACATTCACTAAAATTCAAGCTGTACAAGCAACTCGTGATGATTACAGACATTTACATTATAGCTTCCATTTGGGGGAGATTATGTGTCCCTTAGGGTTAGTTCACACGAGGAGATTCGGGGAGATTTTGTAGCCTGGCAATTAATTGCCTCGTCTTCTTAGCGACAATCTCCCTGAACTGCCTCAGCATGTTTTCCCATAGGCTATAATGAAAAGTCGCCTGCGCTAAAGCACACACGGTGATGCGTTTTCCATAGTCGCCCGAAGTTGCCCCATGTGCTTTAGCGCAGTAGACTTTTCATTATAGCCTATGGGAAAACACGCTGAGGCAGTTCGAGGAGATTGTCGCTCAGAAGACGAGGCGATTAGTCGCCAGGCGACAAAATCTCCCTGAATCTCCTCGTGTGAACTAACGCTAAAGGAACTATATTAACTTATTACATTATCTCACCATACAGAAAGCACTTTTGTAAGATTTTTCCACACGCAGTGCTCACTGCAGGCCCCTCACTGCTTTTGCATTGTCATAAAACTCTTGTAGGAATAAATATTTTTGTTATTTTGCAATTACACATTGGCTGATAAAATATGCCCAGCATATGATATTATCAAAAAATAGTAAATCCTCTGGTTATAAGTTAGGGTTTTCAGATACACCTTATTTTGCAAATCCATCATCCATCTTGATGATGGATCCTAAATCAATTACATGTCAGAGGTTTGTGGAAAGGCCACCTAGGCCCGGGCCTAGGATGGCAGGACTTTAGGGGGGCGGCATGCTGCCCAACCACACCCACATTGGTTCAAAAACACTGGGGATGGGCTGGAGATACAATCATTTTTTAAATTTCCCGTGTGCCAATGCCCATTGCTCCAGTCCAGATGATGAAAATTTGCACGAATAAAAGGGAGGGGAAAGGAACGGCAGTGAGGCTAGGGGCACCCACTATGTAAATCCGGCCCTGACCGTATCTAAGGTCATATACCTCTACTAACAGAATTACAGTGGAATAATGGTCGCATCAGCATAGCATAATTGCACCTAGTGCGGCAGAAAGTCTAAGGGGCACACAAATTGACGGAATTGTGCCAGCAACAAAATAAGGTTGGGACATACGCATGCACTTACATGACCTTGCAATTTGTATTGTCCCAAAAAAAAAAGCGTGATTAAGTACGATGCAGAAATTGAGCCCTGTATTTCATGCCTCATCAGTGGCAGATTTATATTCCTTGGCCCAACCCCAAGCAATGAATCCATAGCCACTCAGCTCACTTAATGAAAGGTGTGAATAGCAATTTATTTAGCAAAGAAGGGCCAGCACATGGGGTAAATGCCAACCCCTAGACCACCCCTAGCTTATGCGTTGTGTACAATGCCTGGAAGCCCTGTACATAATGCCTGTTTATACTGCTGATGTTTGGGGATCAGACCTGGCTTGAAGTAAGAATTCAATTTGCAACCAACAATTCAGTCATGTTGAGGTCAATGCTCTGTGCAGGCCAGTCAAGTTCTTCCGTTCCCATATGAGCAACCCGTTTTGTGTAGACCTTGTTTTACACATGGAGGCGGTATTGTGCTGAAATAAAAAGACTTTCCCAAATTGCTCCCACAGAGTGGAAAGCACAGCATTGTATGGGGTAGCATTAAAGGGGTTGTTCATCTTTAGATCTTTTAATATGATGTAGAGAGTGATATTCTGAGAACTGAGAAAGCCAGTTGGATGACCAGCAAAATAAAATACAGAAATTCCACTCAATTTGACTTATTACTATAGATATACCATGTGCTGGATGAATGAGAACCTCACAGAGATATTCTGCGACAATCTGCAACTAGTTTTCATTTTTTATTATTTGTGGTGTTTGTTATTTAGCTTTTTATTTTTTTGGCTAATTTTTACCAGGCCCTAGGCATCTGGTGCCCCCCTCAGCTCTCTCCTTCTCCCTTACCCCTTTCCTTTCTAAAATCAACTCCCCTACTTGCCTCTATTGCCATACATTCAGATAAAAATTTTACCTGCACACAGGCTGAATAGAGTTGCAGGATGCAGGCGACAGAGTTAAGTAGGGGACATGTGATTTTAGAAAAGACAAGCTGACATTTTATTGCAACTGCACCCCATTAAATAATGCACCGAGGCACCTGCCCTTTCAGCTTACATCTTATTTAAGCCCTGCTCTTTGCTTACTTTTCTTTTTTTGCATCCTATAATTTCACACTATAACTATGTTGCTTGGTGTATCTCCTCTTTATGACTCCTCCTAATGCTCTATATAAGCTTCTTTCTTGTGACTCCCTTTGATCTACATTTTTTGACCTGCGTTGCCGCCAACCTTATCCCTGCCCACACCCAACCCAAGGCAACCCCTTGTATATACTTGCACATCCATGTATGCAGTCCTGCTCTTCCATATAGCCTCCCACCCTATGGCTCCAATTGCTTACGCATACAATTGATGCAAATAGCTGGCCTATTGAATGTAGCAACTGAAACAAAAATTATACCTTCTACTGCTTTTATATATCTGTTTATTTTTGAAGAAAAATGTTGAGTGTGATGTCTGTCATTTCCTCTGCTCTTATTGTATGAAAGAAATGCTATTCTGTAACATTTAGGATTGTTTCTGTTAACCAATGGTTAAAACAAAAATCAGGATTTCTGTTCAGGGTAAGTTTTGGGGATGCCAAGACTCTCAAAATGTAACCTAGAAATTGTACATGGAATTTACTGGGAAGTAAGAATATATCTAAGTTGAAATAAGTGTTGTAGCAATAAGTATAAAAGAAATGTTAGAAATAAAATAGGACATGATGTGCTGAATTATTACATTGCTGCAGTTTTGTTGCTCTAAACACGACCACTGATTCTGTTGCAAGTTTATATAGATCCATTTAATGCCTTATATCTGAAAATGAAACCAATAATTAGCTCAGGCAAGAGTGGTTCGGTTGAGAGGGAGGAGAAAAGGATCAGGTTTACTTGTAGTGCTCCCCACCCCAAAACGTAAGAGCATTTCCTTAAACCATTTCAGTGTGTGTGTTAAGACTATTTTATCTCCCATATCCTGGGTGGAGCTTTAAGTTACAGCACACAGGAGGAAGCCAAGAGGGGGGGGGGCGGTGAGAATCATGTTCTAGCAAGCAGGGTTACAAGGGCCGTCAAATTACATTTAGAGGGGGGAGTTGACTGCATACAAGGCACATATTCTATAAGCTCTAGAAGTCAACCCGGATCTCTCACACTGCTCAATGCAACTGCTTCATGAAGACAGGACAGCAACTTTCAAAACTGCTTTCAGCTTTTCTCACCAAGAGACCGTTCCATCCCTTTAACATAAACACACAGTGTTCCAGTTGTAATTATGTTTTCGTTTAATGGTGGCAGCAAAACCTTTCCTCGTTTTTAGGCTGGCACATGGTACTCTGAGCACAGCACATATACAATGAATTGGGGGCGCTTAAACTGACTGGAAGTGAATCTGAGCTGGTGCTGAGACTGTTGAAGGACATAAAAGTAAAAGGAAACTATTCTAAAAACCTAAAGCCCAAAACTTGAGTTTTGTTGTGGAACACTGCATCATGGAGGTTCTGTGGATGCTGCTGGTGCTATTGGTCCTGCATC
Source organism: Xenopus petersii (assembly GCA_038501925.1). NCBI lineage: Eukaryota > Metazoa > Chordata > Amphibia > Anura > Pipidae > Xenopus > Xenopus petersii. Next base: position 68,264,802 of record CM076686.1, read on the forward strand.
TTTCCAGTTTAGCTATGTCCATGTCTACCTGTAAGGCTGTGGATATGGAAGAAGTCAGGAAGAGGAGAATTGAAGCCATCAGGGGCCAAATTCTCAGCAAGCTAAAACTGGACAAAACACCAGATGTAGACAGCGAGAAGATGACAGTGCCCAGCGAAGCCATCTTCCTTTACAATAGCACCTTGGAGGTGATCAGAGAAAAAGCAACCAGAGAAGAAGAACATGTAGGGCATGATCAGAACATACAGGACTATTATGCAAAACAAGTTTACCGATTTGAAAGCATAACCGGTAAGTGACAGAACTCGAGTTTAGAGAATCTGTGGAGTAACACTTTTAGTGGTTTAAATGGCTCTGCAGAAATAGCCAAAGGAGTTTTCCATCTCTTGTTGAACTAAAACTGCACTGGCTAAGGATTATGTCATGGGTAGCTTTTATTTTCTTTTTTACTCAGGTAAAGTCTTGGCAATGCAGAGAAACATGATAGATTAGCACCATAAAATAAATTATATACAAAGCATGTATCATTTACTGTGTGCTCTACATCTGCTAAGGGGCAATTTTGCTTCTGTAGAGTTGTGAAGGTTTACTTACAAACCTAAATGCTAACTTGTACAAATGCAGTTGCCAATAGCAACCACTCAAGTTTTTGCTATTATTTCCCAATTGACCATTGCCATTGGTGTAGTGAAGCAACAGTGTTTGTAAATCAGCCCTCGGGTTTTCAGGCTTTTAGGTTTTTCCTCTCTCTCACTTCAGATTAGTGAGCTGATTTATGAACAGAGAGTTCCCAGGCATACCAGACACTTTACGCTTACATGACTTGATGTGAATGGGGATAGGCTTGAAGGCATCATTACTGGTGATTTGAGAGATGTTCCATTGGTGTCCCCTAACATTGAGCTTTATGGCTAGTGTGCAAGCCAGAAAAATCTGTCACAGGTTGCAGCCAGGTATCTAGTGCCAGTTACAGGAGCTCCTGTGGAGCTTTGCCGGCATGTCACTAAATTATGCTCGAACAAGTACTCTTTTTAATAATTTGTCCACTAAATTTTTAGGGGTTACACATTTGAGTAGCATATTGCACCCATCTTAAATTCATTATGACCTATATTTCTATCCATTGGCTTCTTTGAAATTCGTTTCCCTGCCGATTTCTTCCAAATCCCTTTGTATTTCTCTTCCAACTGATTCCTTTCAGTATCTGTTTTTGCAATGCCTAACCCAATGATACTGTAACAAAAACAGGTAATGCACGTCAGTTCAGATGAACACTAGTAACAAAACAGGGAAGATGCTGTCACCTTTTCTGTGACAATTCAATAGCCAGTGGGCAGCTTAGCAGTTAGTAATGTAGGATGCTTCTCTGAGCACAGAAAATTCATTATTTACTGTAGCTAAATAGACTGCACTTAATAAGAGAAATGAGAGCAATTATGGTCTTAGCTGAGTTTATTATTCAAATACATGCAGAATTGCACTCAGAAGGAGCTGTACATGTGTATAGACATGCCTGAGCACACACAACGCTCAAATATGTATACTTGGACATGGATATAAAGTCTTCACGGTCACGTATATATTTCTTTATACTTCACATTAGAGATGCACAAGCCTTGCTTCCTCAGCTATTACTGAACTCCCATCATCCCATGCTGTGGTTGAACACCGGAAGTTGTAGTTTTGCAACACCTGAAGAGCCATAGGATTTATTAACTGTATCCAAAGAGAATGCACTTAATAACAGGAATAAGAACAATGATGGTCTTAGATGAGCATATTCTGCACATTCAGCTATATTATATATTATTATGCAGGATTGCACTAAGAGGATGTGTATAGGCATGTATGAGCACACACAGCTATTACTAAACTCCCATCACTCCCATATGGTGAGGTTGGACACTGAAAGCTGTAGTTCTGCAACAGCCGAAGAGCCACAGGATGCAGATTACAGCTTTACATGGTAACAATTTATACAGAGTATCAACATCTTCTTTCTTTATCCTTTTGCAAATAACATTTTAACTGTGATCAACTGCAGATCATATAGTCAAGGCCACTTCTTCCAACTGTGCATGTGTATTAACGGAGTCGTTCACCCTAGTATTAACTTTTAGTATAATAAATTGTGACATGCTAAATTAAGATGGTGTTGTTTTGTTATAATTTTGTGGTGTTTGAATCAGACAGTTAAATAGTTGCTTAGAAGTCAGAATGGAAAATGAATAGTAAAAGATAGTAAGTGACCCTGACAGGCAACATTTTCAGTACCAGGCCAAAAAGAAGCAGAATAGGAAACCTGAGTTCAAAAGCCATTGTAAATAAAATTGTAAATAAAACAGAGGACCAGCTGAAAATTTGCTTAGAATAAATGTCTATTTATAACATAATTAAATGTGTATCTATAGGTGAAACTCCACCTTAAGGGCAGAGACACATGTGGATATTCGGGGAGATTAGTTGCCCGGCGACAAATCGCCTCTTCTTCAGGCGACTAATCTCCCTGAACTGCCTTGCTGCTGGCTAGAATCTAAATCGCCGGCCGGATGGCACTCGGAGCACTTAGTTTTTTCCAAAGTTGCCTCACGAGGAAACTTCGGGCAACTTCGGAAAAAAAGCTTCTCACTGATAAAGTGTTGATAAGCTTGTTATTCTGCTGCCCTATATGTAAAGAGTTGCTGTCTTACATTTCCCTTGGGTTTTCCCTATTCTAGCTTCCTAGGGGACCTTCTCTTTCAGCTTTTGTCTTGTTTTAAAAGAAATTGGCTTTACTCCTGGGTATAGCGTGGTTTTTATAAAAAATAAATAAATTGCAAAAAACTTGCTGTAAAAATGGAGGAAATAAGAACAGGAAATTCATCCAATTTATTATTTTCTATGCCAACTCTCTTCCTCTACCTCTATTAGCCTTTGTCCCCTTTCCTTGACTTTTTCCCTTGGCTTTTCCTTATTACTATCCCACTGACCCATCTGTGTATAAATACAGACACATACTGGCAATCTGTAGATCAAAGGGGCTGCTGTAAGATTCCATAGTCACTTTTTATTGGGCTGGTGGGGAACTGTTTGGCCTCTGTGTACTTGTAATGGCAGGGCCTATGTTGTTTCCCAGTCTGAACCTATATCACTGCCACCATCTTGCCACCCCCTCTGTTTTCTCTTCCCCCCCTTACAGAAACCGAATTTTTCTTTTTAAACCCAAGGAGTGCTTTTTGTTTTGCTATTTTATCTGTCTGGGTAACCATTCAATAACACACTTTGCAAAGTTTAAAATGTTCTTTTGTTCTCATCTTCTTACTTGACTTTGTTTTACAACCAGGTACTTCACCATGGCAATATTTTTAACAGGGTAAAACTAAAATATTGGCAGTATTTTTACAGAATTGGTATCATAATAGTGAAACATTAATATAAATTGTTTACTTATACTGCAGCATTTTGAAACTTTCACATTCTGTTATCTTAAGAGAATTTGAGATTATGGTTTCTCAGCATACTAGGGAAAGCATTCATTCTTTGCTCTTCCGTCTAGATAAGCCAGTAATTATCAATGACAAAAATCCTTTGTAAAACTTGCTTCCCTTTTACCTATAATAAATGAATAGCTTTAATATCAAGTATGATAACATTTATAAGGGCTGAACTACATGGAAGAACTTGGTGGATCTCACATAGACAGATCACATTCTACTAATCAGATGTAGTCGAGCATGTCTGAAATAATTTGATATTCAAATCTGAGCTGTAAACTACTTAACCCCTTTTCCCCAACTGACTCAACACGGCTGTCAGACTGCTCCATTTTTATCCAAGAATTTATGCAGGATAAACTTTTCTTTCTCATTGACATACATTAATTGTTGGATGTGGATGCACGGAAACAAGAAACCATCCAAATTGATCTGATAGGGATCTCCTCCTCTCCCTAGATCACATCACTTTATGTGGAGCAGATAAATCTATTCATCTAAAGTCCCTGATGTAGTGTGACCCTCCCATTTTGACAGATTATTGAACATCTTTCTATTGAGCTGAAATATAAAGACTTGTAGTGATCTTGCCCTGGTTATGACTTTGTGGCAGCAATTTAGGGAAGGCCAATTCTTGTTTCAGTGCTGTCATGCCACATTAACAACCATAGGCTGTACAACATTGGTTTGCTGTGATCAAAGTAGAAGAACTTGACTGGCCAACAGATTCCTGACCTCAATCCAGCTAAACACTGACTGAGACTCTGACCCGATTGTGGGCATCGGTGCGTAAGCTCACTGACGCTCTTGTGGCTGAATGGAAGCACAAGGTCACATCTTGTGGATAGAAATGTGCAGGCAGACTTTCAGCACAACCTTTATGTTTATTTTAGTTAAGGTTAAATAAATGAAAAAAATTCCCTGGGATTCCAAGTTTCCACCAACATCCCAGACTTTCCCCACAGTTGACAAATTGTGTGATTCTTCCCTACTCGATATTGCTCATTCTGGGAGTCACGTCAAACAGGACCAGTTACAAGAGGAAGTGCAGGAGAGATAAATTTAGACTGAGTAGAAGAGCAAAGGAAGAAGGAGGGGGCGGTGGAAAGAGACTGATTCTGGGACTCTGATCAGGCAGAGGGAGGGTTAAACCAGCTGCCGTACTGTTGCACAAGGCCAGGCTAATGCATTACAGGCAGCAAAAGTGAACAGAGCACCCTCACGAAAAACTCTTTGCAAGATAATAGGTTTATGAAAGCTTTGATCTTGAATAAAAATATGGAACTGTTTAGTATTCATGGGACAAAGTCCTACTGACAGACACTACTGGTATTTCTCTTACAAAAAGTATATGATAAGCATATAGCTTGTCCTGTATGTTGCTTTAAACACTGCAGTCAGGCCACTATTAATGGAGCTTTACACTAACCAACCCCTTTGGTTTTCTGAATGGTCAGTCGGGGAGCAAAATGGTCAGATATTGTGAAATTTGGACATCCATGCAGAAGGATATTTTTTATTGTCGTCTCCAAGTTGCAGAAATGATCATTCTCTCTCCTCTGTCACCAATCTATTAGATTCTCTCTTATCAACTTCATATTTCACAAATGCCTAATCTGTATTTGCCCTTTCTTTCCCCCCCCCAATTCACTTCCTGTTCAACTGTTTTTCAGCTGTGCCTGCAACTTTAGTTCAACTGCTCCACTTACTGTGATCCCATCAGGTCTATACTGAGATTTAAAAAAAGGCTCTAGAATTTCAAGTACATAGAGGCCCAAAGAGCCCCACAGGCCCAAAAAAACAGTGACATCTTACAGCAGCCCCTCTGGCATTTGTCAGAACCTGCAGATAGCCAGTATGAGCCTGGATCCCATCCCTAATCCCTTACTTATGTCATCCCATTCAATGTCTTTATACCCTAAATCAGTCACTTTGCAATCCATAAGGGCTCATCTATGGCATCACACCCCCATCTCTTTCCTTTCCACCTTGACCTGCCTAAAGGTAAAGGTAAGGATTATTTATGGAACCCGACATTTTACTGAGAAATAGGAAGGTATGTCTTAGTATTTTTAGTTCACTGACTAACAGTTTTTAGTCTTTATTTGTGGAATCCAAGCATGTGAGAGTGGTGGTCCAGATACTGTTTATTTAACAGTCTGTCTGAGTCCCCTGCTTCGTCTCCCACAGGGTTGCTGAATAAGGATGGATTGTTACCAAAATGCCAGAATTACCCTCATTATAAACACACAGGAGCTACCGTCTGGAACACATATGCAACATAATCCATCTGGCACACATGTACTGCACTGTTACTTTCTGTGACTCTTTCTTTATACACCTCCTTTCCATTTAAAAATGATATATGAGTTATAGTAAAATGTATGTTTAGAAGACTTTCATTTAACAATGTGTGCATGTAAAATAATTTAAATAGTCTTTCTTTAACTTCCTGATAAAATGTAGTGCTCTAGAGAGAAGCTCTGGAAGCCTCGGCTTAGCTTGGAAATTATCACTCTGAAATTTCTGCCATAAAATAAAACACTAAACCTTTTCCAGCCAAAATACTCATAACAGGCCAAAAATATCGAATTACCTGCATCTGGTTGTCATCCAGTCTATTGCTTAACCAACACTTTTTTAATAATTTCAGAAACTGAAAAGAGTGAGTGCCCTTTTATACTGTACATGCACTTGCACTGATAAGATTGTATGAACAATTGTACCTTTTTTAGTACATGTATAATGTGCCGACTGATATCTGGGTACAATGATTATATTTCAGTTCATTGATGAAACACATTTCATCTGCTGCTGTATCATGCTGGTCAATGGTGCACTGTCAGACGAGGAAGAGAAAAAGAGCCAGAGCTGCTCTTTACTTCCAGCTGTTCCAATCGCTTGGGCAGTCAGCCTGAATGAATGGAAAAAAGAGCCGTGGCCATATAGCCCCTCATATGGAATCCAATCAATCACATACCATAACAGTATTGTGCGAAAAGCCGATCTTGCACTGGCGCCCCCACGGTTTTAAATGACCCATTTGATTTTTGTAAGAAATCATTGACAGTGTCTTGTATGTATTTATTTATATAAAACCTTAATATCCCACTATGTCCGTCTACCCCTAGATTTGATCAGAATCTTTCTTCATATAGCAGTAAGTATTTTCTGGAACTGGGCTTCACTTGTTTGATGCCCTTTTCTTCTGAATTGGAGAACAAAACTTCACTGCCTAAACAAAAGAATCATGCCTTAAAGGAACAATTATACTTTATTGCCTCATTTATATCTATTTTAATTCAGACTAATAGTTGGTTGGCTAAAGCTGCCACGGATTGATATTACTTGCTTCTTCTTATTTTATTATCCAGGACCCCTAGACACATCCCAGCAAGAATTTGTTTAATGTAGCCTTATAATTCTTATATATTATAATTCTGATGATGCTTCTCAGCACAATGTAACACAAGTGGCTGTCCATTCCCTTTTTATTTGTTCACCTGAAAGTGTACTATAGTTCTTTTAATATGAGACTGGTGTTCTCCAAACCATCTTTTCAATATCTAGTTACTTTTGCCTATATAAATGAAATAAACACAGTGTGTAGTCACACAATCATGCTTTTCCCAATGTTAGGATGGCTAAAAAAGAAATGAACCAACAAGCATTGCATTGCAACAAATGCAGTTCTGACATCTAAAACATCCTGTAACAGCTGGATGAATGATCGTTATTCATTTTATATGTATCTGCTGGAGCTGCATTAACTAAAGAATCCCATATTGATTTTACCCTCCTCTCACAGTGAATGATCAGCTTTAATCAATTGCCAATTCTCGACCACAGTCTGAAAATGAAATCGACTCAGTTCATTGAGTTTCTTGACTATGCGTAGGATCAAGTGTTTCCTTTATGTTTCTGTAATGGCCAATATATTGTATGATTTTATGTTTAACAGTATTCATTTATGGGGTTCTGTGTCACTAAATACAGGGCATCATTCTAAGCAGTCAGCATCCACCACAGTACTAACCAGCCTTCTGCTTACGTTTTCCATTCCTCTGGTACTGTACAAGAAAAAAGAGAAGCTGAGACAATTAAAAATAAAGACTTGGCTAAAACCCATGGAATTATTGTCGTGACATACTGATAACTGGCAAAATCAGCAGGTTATGGAGAACTTAAAAAACTGGGACAGAGGGATGGATAATGCATTGCTGGAAGGCAAAGTATCTTCCCTAGTACTGCATCACTCATACTGATACTGAAAGTTTACAGCAGGGGAATACTAGAGTTTCCTTGAGCTGGGAATATTTGTGATGTTTGGAGAGCAGGAAAGCAGTAGAGATAAAACTGACATATTTCTTCTTTCCATACCCCACAGAACTGGAAGACCATGAATTTAAGTTTAAATTTAATGCTTCGCATGTGAGGGAGAATGTAGGTATGAACTCTCTTCTGCACCATGCTGAGCTGCGCATGTACAAGAAGCAGACAGATAAAAACATGGATCAAAGGATGGAACTATTCTGGAAATACCAGGTACAGGCTTACGTATTTCATTACAAAGGATTAGTACAACATTTGGCTTGTGTTTTTATTCAGTTTGGTAAAAGTGGTTATTTGGTCAGAAATTGTTGCTTAGGATTATTGAAGAAGCTTGTATCAGGAAATTAATCCTACTGTTTCTCAACACTCTCACAGCCTCTTTAAATGTGTGTGTACAACCCAACAATGTAGGTTTCTATAAAAAAAATAATTCAAAATAAAACAGCTCATAAGTAAAACTCTGCTTCACCTATATACACCATTTACATAAAAATATAGTTTTTAGTAGTATGTGTCATTGTGTAATCATAAATAGAAAATTGTCATTTTAAGTACTTAGGGATCATACGATTTACATACAGGTTAGGTCACATGAGCCAATTAATGGACAAACCATTTCTGTCTCTTACTCCCACACTTCTTCCTGTTATAGTTTGAGCTGCAGTATTTCTGGTCAGGTGATCTCTAGGGAGCACACAGTAGAGTCCTGCATGAGTCCAGTCAGACAGACCCATGCCTGAACCAGACCCACTGTCACGTAACCCGGCCCGGCACCCAATACGTCCCCTACCCAGATCCACTCCCCAACCCGGACCACAAAGAATAAACTTACCTTCCGAGCTGGGACTCAAAAAAACTGGTAGTGACGTCACTGTAGACAGAAAGTGACATCATTCCAGTAGCTAATCTGCTGGCAAATGGAAGAAAACTGCCGAAACCACAAGGAAGGGTGGGAGGGATCAGTAGCCAGGTACCCAGGTGGGTTACCCATGGACTTCCCGCATGGCCAGGGAATTGGGGACTTTTTTCCCGAAACCTGATCACTTTATGGGTATTCCATGGGTACCCGACACGGTTCTTTAGCACACAGTCACAAAATGGTGGCTCATGGTAAAACATGTAAGAGGGCAGTATTTACTGATCTCTATATTCTAGTTTGTTATGTGTTTAATAGGCGACTTAATATAATATAAACGATCTGGTGGTTAAGTATTCATTCTGTTGGTATAGTATTCCATTAAATAAAAACTTAACTGAGCTGAGCTATAAGGAACACAGTTTTATCTTGAGTCTGTGTCAGACTTGACACCCATTGTTTTGCCAGTCATTTTTTTCCCAGAAATTATACTAGCCCATATGCACAGACATACGCACATATTTTTTAATCTGTGTTACAATCATGATAGCTGGAGTTTCCCTGTTTAACTGGACAATTATACTGTTCCTGCAACCATTATTCATATGAGCAGGTAGGCGGAACAGACAGAGCACAAGGGAAATGCCCTGAGTATTGTAGCTTTAAAGAAGAGATAATACAAATAGGGAAATGGGAAAAGAAAACACAACACAAAACACAGAACAGTCATAAGAGTGAGAATAGGGAATAAGAAAAGTGAAAGAGTTTAACAAAGACAGCGGATATCAAATAACTAGAAATAATGATGTATGTAGAACTACCAAGTTCAGCCTTTATATTTGTATAGAGTAGCTTATGCTCGTCTAACTTCCTTCATGATACAATATGAGATGCAATACTCAATGCTACATCTCTGTGAGCTCCTGAACTTGCCCAACCATAAACTTTGTATCTCATACTTTCTTCCTCTTTTTGATTGTAAGCTCTAATGAGCAGGGCCCCCTCTTTACTTCCTGAATTGGTCATTATTTAGATGTCATCTGCTTTATGCATAAATTCTTAAATAGTACAGCAATGCAGATTATGTGAATAGTAATGTTAACCTGTTTTCACACAGGAAAATGGGACCACTCACTCAAGATACCTGGAGAGCAAGTACATTACTCCAGTAACAGATGATGAGTGGATGTCATTTGATGTTACAAAGACTGTGAATGAATGGCTGAAACGTGCAGGTAAGAGGCAGAAGAAAGACACATCTGCAAAACGGTAGATGTATAGAATGAGTTGTCAAGATTGATCTGTATATTTTTTCATCTATGCAACTATGTAAGTTCTTGCCCAGGAAATTAACCGATCTGTCTTATCTACAGAGGAAAATGAACAATTCGGGTTGCAGCCTGCCTGCAAATGTCCCACCCCACAGACCAAGGATATAGACATAGAAGGTGAGTGAAGCCATGGAATAAAATTTCTGTCTTTGTGCACAAAAGACTTGTTTTAATGTTTGATTATTTATTTTGAAAAATACAGGTAATTTTTATTTACTTTACCCACATAAAATGCTTATTTATAACTGCAAATGCAATTTTGGAAACCATTCGCAATGTTTTTTTACTATAAGGTAGACATTTTTTCTACAATTCCAGCATCATTGGGGGACTTTGCTTGTGCGTGATTCACTGGCCATGAGTCTGCTGTGGCTATTGTCATAGGAGGCAGAAGTAGCCCTGGAATCTCAGCTAGTTTGAAAGAGGCAATCTCTCCAAAGTTTCCCCATGCCAGTAGGTGCACATGCACATCATTCACGTGTACTAGTGAAGAGGCACTCTCAATATACCCTGTCCTATACTGGAATCACTAGCTCACCCAAAACCTCTCAGACAAATACAGCTCCAGTATCCAATTGCAACACAGATACATGACCAGAACAACAGATGTGCTTGTCGTTCATCTATTTGGTTATTTCCCCTGCACCAGGCAGCCTGATCTGATGCCACGGCACTAGAGTCATTTAAGAATTCTTCCACAAATGCTGTTTGCTTACAAAGGGGCATATTTATCAAGAACAACCGAATAGAGGTGGAAGGTTTTTGGGGGTCGAAGTGGTCCGTATTCGGCCGATCGAAGGAATAGCGCCTTCGATCTACTTCGATTCAAAGTTTTTCCCCCAAAAAACTTCCATCTCTCAAACTCCCCCAATTGCCTCCATATAGGTTCTAGGAGGTCCCCCATAAGCTAAAACAGCACTTTGCCAGCTTTTAGGTGGCGAATGGTCAAAGTCGAAGTTTTAAAGAGACAGTACATGATAAATGTCGATATTTGAATTTCAAAGTTTTTTTTAACTTGGTCGAAGTACCCAAAATTCGAAATTTTTTACTTCGAAAATTCACTTCGACCTTTGATAAATCTGCCCCAAAGTGAGAGATATTATCAAATAGATAATTAAAGATTCTTTACTCTTGATGCTATTGTAAACATCTAGTTTGAATGTTCTATACTTCACTTAACAAACGAAATCCTGTATATCCTGTTCTTCGTTATTCATATACTTTTGACTGAAAATCCTAATAATTCCATTTTCAAGAAAAATAAATTGTTAACAAATATGTTGTGTTTGAAATGTGAGAGAAAAGCCAGGTGCCCGTTTAAACCAGCCTGACACCGCTAAGCTGTATTACCAGCCTCATAACATGCTACTTTTATTTCAAGGATTTCCTGCTTTACGTGGAGACTTGGCGAGTTTGAGTTCCAAAGAAAACACGAAACCCTACCTGATGATCACTTCAATGCCAGCTGAGCGTATTGACACAGTTACAAGCTCACGGAAAAAGCGAGGGGTTGGACAGGAGTATTGCTTTGGGTAAGTAAAGGCAATCCAACTTGTGTTTTTACAAGTGATTATATTATATGAAAGGTAAGAGAATGATTTACTGGTCTTGCTTTTGCAGGAACAATGGGCCAAACTGCTGTGTGAAACCTCTTTACATAAATTTTCGAAAGGATCTAGGCTGGAAGTGGATCCATGAGCCTAAGGGATATGAAGCAAATTATTGTTTAGGAAATTGTCCTTACATCTGGAGCATGGATACTCAGTACAGCAAGGTGAGGCTGCTCAGAATGCATGCATTATTAAAAACACCAATGTGTGAGAGTGATATATTTAATAACATGTGCCATGCATTCCAATCACTGCAATTATTGCAGCTAACACCTTACATTCTATTTTTATTCTTTGCCATGAGAAACTAATCTATTGTTATTACTACTTTTTATTATTCATCTTTCTATTCGGGCCCTCTCCTATGCATATTCCAGTCTCTTATTCAAACCATTGCATGGTTGCTAGAGAAATGTGGACCCTTATAAACAGATTGCTGAAACTGCAAACTGAAGGGCTGCTGAACAGAAAGCTAAATAACTCAAAACCCCCAAATAATAAAGAATGCAGACCAATTGCAAATTGTTTCAGAATATCTCTCTATATCATACTAAGGGTTTAATTAAAGGTGAGCAACCCCTTTAACACTGATATTGGAAATAGCTTTTAAAGGTTGTCATTCAAAACATTGACATCAAACATGCATTATGGACTCATGGGTCCATGTCTATGTATTTTAGCTTCTAGTGGCAGTATCCTCACAGTTATCATTCTGGGGGGGGGAGGGTATTTTTCTTATGTTTTACTAACCTTCAAAAAATGCTGTTTCTCACATTCTGTTATATAATAAAGCTGTGCATATATTACATTGGATCAAAACCTGGTGCCCCCCAATGGCGAAGGGCCTGTGGGGTCCTTATTTATGCCACTGGCTATTCATAATGCATGGCTTTTGCAGTGTAGATCCAAGCCAGACAGTATTTCATTTGGTTTCTACAAGATAGATAAAGAAATCTGAATCAGACTCTCTGCTACCAACTGAACATTTGTTGGCTTTAACTGGCAAGCTAATGGAACCAGTCTAGCCTAGGAAAGGATTCTTGCGCCATCCATGCTGAATTCAACCAGTTTTTTTAACCTTAAATAGCAATTATTAACACTATAAAATAAATTATTGTTACACTAGTCCTCCCATACTCTCCCAGTTCTTTTTACTTTATGTTGTAGGCATGCACATCCATTGATTATTTCTATGATACATTTAATTTTTCACAACATTCATTTTCCTATTTTACTAATACTTGCTGTTATTCTTTCATTTAAAAAAACGTTTTATTTTCAGTTAAATTGGCACTCCAGATATGTTCATCTTATACCAGTTTTGGCTTGTCCTCCAGTACTAATCCTGGCTCTGTGCTGCTTTCTCATTCTCTATTCTTGCGATTGCAGCCTAAGACCTTGGCTGAACCCAAACATGCATTTACTTCATGCTTGTGCTGTGTCCTTGGGGGACTTGCATTTCCTGATTTTTTTCTAGTACAAGTTTCTCACTCATTATCAAACTGTCCACTGTCAAACTAAATGTCAATGCTGAATTTTCCAAATCATCACTGAATGACAAACCTAGCTCCCACTGCTTTGGTTATTCTATACTGAGGCCTCTGATATTCTCAGGAGAACACATCAAGTCTAAGGGTTATGCTATTTTCATTGGAATTTGTTACATATGTAAGGACAGTCTTCTCTTTTTACAAAGTTTACAAAATAACTCAAGTTATCTGTTCTTCTTTGAAGAGCATAACTAAAGCGACCTTTCTTTGTATCAGACGCTGCATCCTATCACTGGATGAAATGATTCCTTACCTTCTCAAAACACTTAAACCCAGTATTGTCCTTACTTCTGTTATCTGGCATTCGTATTATTCAGACATGTACTGATGAAACCTAACACCCTGAATTACCAATTATAACTATTAAGATGTATTCACCAAGTATATCACCAGTGTTGTCTCCAGGGCTGCAAAATAGAAGGGTACATACCTCAAACATATATAATATATAAAAAATGTTTACCAAAACAAGGTGTAAAGAGGGACCTAATGGAAAGGAATTCCAGAGAACGGGTGCAGCTCAAGCTAAGAAAAAATGAGTAAGATATTAAAGAGTAGAATAGTGATGAGCGAATCTGTCCTGTTTCAGTTCGCTGAAAAATTTGCTCGGAAAAAAATTAATAAACTCGCAAAATGGTCAAAACGCATTGAAGTTAAAGGCTTAAAAATAATGTTGACACTCGGGTTGACCTCTTCTCCTGCTCTTCCTGCCTGCCACCGTCAAATGGCAGCTTCCGACTTCCGACCGGGTTCATCTTTTATAGACGGTGTGCCTGCTCCCCCCGCCCCTTTTGTGACGCCATTGCGGGGTGGCGCGGGTCTATAAAAGCAACCCAGAAGCGTGGGCTAAGGGAGGGTGGGTTAGGGTCGGGGAAATCCCGACCCGCACATCACTAATGCACAACTCTTTTTTTGCGTGCGGAACTTTTGTTGTTGCAGCAATTTTTTTCACTGCAAATTTGTGCAGCAGTTTCATAAAACTGGCGAAGTGCAGAAATTCACGTGAATCTATGCCTGGAGAATAAATTCGCCCATCACTAGAGTAGAGTGTTAGAAGAATGATGGGTGGTTTGTTTTGTATTTGGGTGAGTCTTATAGGACAGGGCACAGTTTTGAACTGCTTTGAATATAAGGGTTTGCAATTTACATTATATAAAAGGATGTTTCCAAAAGCACATAACACCTGATAATGAACATCTTGCAATATCACATTTGAACATTTATAATAGTATGCATGTACTGATGCTGGTCTATGTTCTGCAGGTGCTATCACTTTATAATCAGAACAATCCCGGTGCATCTATATCTCCCTGCTGTGTTCCTGATGTCTTGGAGCCACTGCCAATCATTTATTATGTTGGCCGCACTGCTAAAGTAGAGCAGCTCTCTAATATGGTGGTAAGGTCTTGCAACTGCAGCTGAGAAGGGGGCAGAAATCAAAGCAAAGACATGGTACAGAACCCACAAACCACCTTACTGCTTTAACCAGTGTCGAAGAAGGAGACCATGTAGTCAAGTCATGAAGATCGATGAACCCATTAATTCTACATCTGAAAAGAACAAATGCTGAAAGTAGTTAGTAACTTCACAGCCCACACATGGATTTAGGATTCTTCTACAGCAATACACCTTTGGTTACAATATCTGTATTCCTGCACTTCGCACCTCAGTTACTGTATCAAGTTTTTAGCTCTCTGCTACAGCTTTTATGAAAGTGCTTCCTTGCCAAAGGTTACGGACAAATCTTAAGTTTTGGCAACAGCAAAATCTGGGTTCAAGGTAAAGTCACTCATCTGAAAGCATCCAGTCCATGTAAAGTGGTTTTACATGGACTGGATAATACAGTTGTTATGGCAGAGAAATAAGGGATGTACCACATGATAAATAAACAGAAGGCCAGCTAACAAGAGACAGACAAAAAAGCAGAAACCCCTTCTAGAATTTGTTTGGTGGCTATTCCATTGTTTTTATGGCAAGCTAAAGACTAATCCACATTCAAAAAATGCTGACAAGAATGCCATACAGAGTAAGTTAACCCACTCAATGCTGAGCACAGATTGGAGAATCACAAGGCTCTTTATAGATTGTGTATTTATTAACATATATAATTGCCACATAAAAGCTCAAGCATTTCGTATTAGATATATTAATGATAAAAAAATATTCACAACTGTTTTTGATAAAACATGGGGGTTCTCATGTTCATTTCTACTATCCCAACTTGTAGAGCTGTGAATGTGTTTAAAAGGAAACAAAGACAATGATTTACAAATCCAGAATATAGGAATCAATCAGAAAAAGAAAACATATGACTCTGCTGCAGGACTGACCTGTCAGATATAACTGGATGAAATACAGAAAGCCATGTGCAGGTACCCACTGAACAAAGAAGGGGCTAATAATTCCTGTTTAAATGAGAAGGTTTTTTTTTTACCTTTTTAAATGGTCTTATTTTATATAGTTTTTTTTAATATTTAAAAGGTTTTGTTTTAATGAGGAAAAATAAAAAAGGTACATACATATGGTGTGTGTTTGTGACTGTTAAAATACATTTGTGCAATTCAGCGGCCTAACTACACAATGACGCCCCCTACTGGCCCTGTTGCTCTCAGGTAGGGGGATTTCTTTATACTTACAGAGGAAGCAGACCCTGAGGTCCTGTCCCCTGCCCCCCCCCCCCGCAAACAGGGGGTCTGCTTCCTCTATAGTTATTCCACTAATACAATTAATTGGTCTGTTTAAAAAAAAAAAACATAGGTGAAAACTAGTGACTTTCCCTTGGAATTAGACTGCTAGTTTTACCCCTTGATATACCACAGAGACTTACATTCCACAGTTCAGATTGGGAGAGTTTCGTGTTTTTGAGTGCTGTGCCTTTTGGTGCTGGCAATTGACAATTGAATTATTCTTATGCTCTAAGATTCTAGCCCTACCCATGACAAAGCTACAAAGCTTAAAGTTAATCACATAGCAAATTACACATATTATATACATAATGTAACATTAATATATGCAGTGTGCAATATGATGTCCACTGAGTACTTCAAAGTGCCAGTACATTCAAAAGTACCAGAACCTGTAGATTTCCTAAATATACTCCTGCATAGAGGCTGCTATACAAAGTATACATGCATACGAATCACTATTAAATAATAACATTTATACACAGACAAAAGGCAGTCATCTCACTGACGTATAATAGCATTCAAAGGTATGTTTTTTTATAGAAGAATGTATCAGAGATAAATATTGACTGTAGCTTGATGATACCATTGTGGTGTCCACGGTAGACTTCCTCAGCACTCAATCATTCATTTCCCAGAAATTCCACTAACAGTTTATTTTAGGTATAGATGCAAATACATTGGCACAGGCTGAAAAACTCAAAAATAATATTATACAGACATTCTATTTGTTTTCAGCTAGTGCAGGGTGACATACTGTGGCTATTCATGAATTAAAATAACTAGGTGACGGTGCATACACGTGTTTAGATCTAACCCTGTCCTCTCTGCTCTTTTATATGTCTCCTGCCCTAAAATGTTTCCCAGTTCTTTGCTAAAGATTCCATATTCTTGGCATCCAGAGGGTGCAGAGTTCAAAGCATACCCTAGGTAGTCACACCCCATGCATCTTGCAGTGCTCTTCAAAGCGTTCACAGCAGCTGCACGGTCTATAGTTAGCCCATCATGGGCTAGAACGGTCCTCTATCTACCCCTCCCTTATCATGCTGCTTCATATTTTTCCTGGTCACAGAATATCCTCCTTGTATGTAATTATAGCTTTCTGGGTAGATATGCACCCACTAACCAGTCTGTAAATGACTGGCTTCACTGTACCCAAAATAACTTCACTATCTCTGCAGTCAAGACTTATTTACTAATGTGCAATAGGAAATGATGGTTCCCTGAATGAACCTGATTTAGACAACGTTGTATCATCAAGTATTCCAAGCCCTGTGGTAGTTGCCTGTTTTAAGTTTTAGGATATCTTAAAAAAAATGTATAAAAAGGTACCACAGAAAGTGTTTTTTTCTTATTACATCTGTTACATAGAATTGTTATTTTCTTTACCAGTCATTTTGACTGAAAGATAGTACAGGTATGGGATCTGTTATCTGCAAACCCATTATCCAGAAAATTCAGAATTACAGAAAGGCAGTCTTCCATAGGCTCCATTTTATTCAAATAATCCATTTTTTAAAAAATTATTTCACTTTCTCTGTATTAATAAAACAGTACCTTGTACTTGATCCAAACTAATAAGTAATCCTTATTGAAAGCAAAACCAGCCTGTTGGGTTTATTTAATGTTTTCTAGTAGACTTAAGGTATGAAGATCCAAATTATGGAATCCTGAAAACTCCAGGTTCCGAGGATTCTGGATAAGTTCCCATACCTGTAGAGCAAGTTATATAAATATAACATTTTACAGAACGTCTTAATATACCATAATGTGCCACAGAGACTCCATGTTCCATAGATTCGGTCATGGGTCACAAACTATATTCAACAGCATTCTTCTAATTTCTCCAATAGTACTGGTTTCATTCAACATAGCTGTTTATTTGTAGTGGCAGGGGCAAACTCTATATCCCATAGCTAGGGGCAGAGTGTTTAAAAAAAATTCACTGCACACATGCATATAACATGGAGATGTCAGCTGGGAAAATGTTTATATATAGTGAATAAAGTACCCCCTATTGTAAAATATAAGGATATTATAAGTCACAGAGGAGTTCCATGACCATATAAAAGCACAAGGCCGAAGGCCAAGTGCTTTTATACAGGTCATGGAACTCCGAGGTTACAAGGGGTACTTTATTTATTATAATACACAAGTTTTAGTGAGTCATGTGACTAAAATGACATCACTACTCACTGTTTATAACTGATGACATCACTAGTCACCATTTATAAGGATTTATTATACAGGATATTCATGGCTTTTGTGTATTATATATATATAAATTTGCACACTAAACAGCATTCTGTACAAATTAGTTGTTTATGGACATCAGGGTCAACAAATTACTTATAGAATAGCCCATATGACATCACTTATCTGATACCTTAAACACATTCAGTTATCCATGGCAATGCTGCAACATTGTGACTGTGACTTTATGTGAAGCCCTCTTGTGAGTGACGGGTTATTAAATAAATTGTATAGTCTGAGGTGGTGCAATGAATTACAGTATTGAATAATGCAGTGCTACACAAAACAGTGAAAACAGCAAATGTGAATAAACATATAAATAATTTCCATTGACTGGAGACAAATGGACAAAAAAGTAGTCTGCTCCGGATTCAAATCAGATTATCTCTATCAGTGGAGTAACTAAATGTTACTGGGGCCCACAGCAAATTCAGTTAAAGGGGTTGTTAAGTGAACTTTTAGTATGAAATTGAGAGTGATATTCTGACACAATTTGCAATTGGTTTTCATGTTTTATTATATGTGGTTCTTGATGTCAGGAGTGCCCTATGGCGCCTCGCTCCTCTTCGGCGCCTTGTCCAAGATGGCATGAACTTTGGACTTTGATTATTGCCGCCAGCCTTTTGCACTACTGCCTGAATCCTGACATTTACTCTTGATCCCTTCTGTACAGCAAACTTGGACTTTAACAAGCAGCTTCCTCCTTGGTCCGGACTTCCCCCGCTGGGAGATGGATGATAGGCCCCCATGACATTATAATCATCCATGGATCCCACTGAGGAAGCTACGCCTGATGTTGGAAGAGCTCTCCGGGGATTGGTGTCCCACATGAAAGCTTATGAAAGTCAGCAGGTCCGCATTGGAAAGTCCCCGCTCCAAAGAGGGAAAACTCCCTCTTTGCCAAGTTGGAGAAATGCGTATCTGAGGTGCCCAAGATCCCCTTTCTTGGTTATGTCATCTCCCCAGAATGATTTGAGATGGATTCTGTCAAAGTCTCTGCGATCCAGAAGTGGCCTCTTACCTTAAGCACTAAGGCCATACAGAGATTCATTAGGTTTGCTAACTACTACCGGCAGTTCATCAAGTGGTTCTCTTCCTGTGTAGCCCCCATCCTTGCTCTTAATCGAAAGGGAGGAAAACCTAATACCTGGCCCCCTCCTACCATGGAAGCCTTCCAATACCTAAAAGATGCTTTCTCTGCATCGGTCCTTCTTCATCCTGACCCTCAGTTACCCTTCTTCATCGAGGTGGATGCTTCCGATATTGAGGCCAGAGCTATTCTTTCCCAAAGACACTCTACTGATAGGAAGTTACACCCGTGTGCATATTTTCCCAAGAAATTCTCCCCAGCGGAGCAGAACTACAATATTGGGAATCGTGATCTATTGGCAGTGAAACTTGCTCTTGAAGAGTGGTGTCATCTCTAGGAGGGTGCCCCTCATCCAATCACTATCAGAATCTGAAATTCATACAGACTCTCAAAAGAATGAATTCCCGACAGGTGAGGTGGGCTCTCTTCTTCTCCTGCTTCAACTTCGTTCTGACCTATCACCCTTGTTCCAAGAATTGGCCATTCTATAACACGCTAACACACTTAAAGGTGAACCACCCATTTATTCAATTTTCAATGTTTATCAGTCAGCACCCTGCCAAGCTCCCTATAGCTCCTGGGTCCCCCAGTTGCAGAGTCCAGTTTCTCTATAGTTAAGGGTGACCGAAACGCCACTCCACCAGATATTATCTAACCATTGATTTCAGCTTGGAGAAAACTTGCATCTCTAGAATAAAATAACAATTTTTGCAGATACTGTCTTGCACTATGCTGCTACCAAAATGATTAATAAATATGCAACATTAGTAAATGCCTAGTCACATGCTTATCAGTTTTATTTAGTGTGTATGGTTCTTTAGGAATTGGTAGTCTTTCTGTAGATTGCTGTAACCATTCCCTAGGCAAGATTTTTGGCAATACAGAATGTCTATCAATATCTCCCTAAATGGCTACTAAAACAGATTTTACACATATGCAACAACCTTTGTCCAGTTTCCCCCTATTATTGTATGGTATTACCTGTCAGATTATACATTACAAAACAGTCATGACAAGACTTACCCAGTCATGGCTATTTATTCACCACCATATCATAATGTTCCTCTGACACTATTTATTCTAGTTTAACAATAACAACGGCTATTTGAAAGTATGACGTTGTAATGAGCTGCAATTCCTTCTGACACACAAATCAGTTCACATGACGTGCCATTAGTTTGCAATGAAGCAGCTGGTTGGATGTAGGTAAAGGTAACAGGAAGATGTACATAAGACTCTAATGCTATGCTATCAGTGGCTTGTGGCAGACACAAAATTAATTTAATTGATCCTTGTGGGTGATAAACAAACTACAAACCTTCATGTATAGAAAAATAATAAAACACATTTTAATCTGCAAAATATAACATATATATAAATATAAGTCACTGGTGGCTTAGTCCTTATTCTCTGTGCATGAAAAAGTAATATTTGTATGCATGGGTATGTTTTTCCATTTGTGTATATATATATATATATATATATATATATATATATATATATATACAGATTACAAGGGGCAGTATTGTGATCAAGAGAAAGAGAATGTGAGGCTAGCACTTGTAATACCTGCACTTTCTACATACATCAAGGTTAGAGGAGAATGCCACTATGGCTATCTGTATACTGTATGTCAGCGGTTAAGCTGCTTCCTAAACACTTCAGTGTTGCTCCAGGCTTTCACAGTAAAATTTCCAGCTGCTGTAACATCTGCATTTCATCAGGTAATTGCAGGGGGTGAAAGGCAAGGTGAAGGGAAAATGGGGGCAGGGACCTTACTGCAGGGAAAGTGAATACTGGATCAACATACAGACTATTATTTAAAAAATGTTGTAGTTAGACAGCCTTTTCTATAAATCCATTTAGTTTTGTTTTGTTTTTATTTTAATAAGAATAAATCTCTTCCTCTGAGAATGAAGTCATTTGTACTTATATATACAAGGACTGAAGCTGCTGTGGGGCTGCAGAATAAAGTAATAGACTGTCCATTTGAAAATGAATGTTCATGGCTGCTTATTATAGCAGAGCCCTGACTAATTCCAAAAATATGCTGGGAATCTGGAGAGCAATGAAATGCTATAAATAAACAAGCCAGAGATCAAATGGGGTCTGAGTCTATGTGTCAGGTAGGAATGGGTGAATTGTGTGGGCTATGTTTAGAAGGAAGTTTTAGCATGCCGTTCATTAAAACTCTTTTTTTCATCTTTCAGTTTCTTTTTCTAATTATTTTCCTAAAAAAATCCCAGGTTTCCCAGCCAGTAGTGAAAGCTAATAGGGGCCTTGCACTGTACCATTATTCAGCAAGGTGTTGCCCAGTCCAGGTATCTTTTAGACAAATAGTGGTACAGGACTGAGAAAGGAGGAGTGGATCAGTATCTTACAAACAGATCTGGAAGCAGATGACATAGGGCTATGAAACCTGGGGAGACTGTAAATAAGAATAAATGGCCAATCCTGTATTGTGTATTGGTAAAATTCACAAAACAGATGCCATTTACCTTTGGACTGCAGAGAACTGATTGTGTTACTCCAGGGCAAATAGTATACCTGTTGTCTAAATTACGGTTATCCTACCTGTAAACCCCAGTGTCTGGAAAGAACTTATTTTAAAAGACATACAGTATAAATGGTGTGACTTTTTTCTTTTTAAAGTCCCTATTGCTAAAATGTTAATGTTTGCTATAAGTCAACATGAATGTTACCACTGTGTGACTCTCTTTATGTATCAAAGGATTCTACCGCTTACCTCATAAATGTGCACTCACCCACATGATCTCACTTTGTATCACTTAAATGTACTGTTATGCATCACATAATGTTACTGATACCCTTTCTCTCTCTGCAAGACATTTCTTTTTTACTCCACCTGTGAATCATGTATTTCCTGCTATCCCTCATCATGGCACCAGCTCTCTATGTGTTACACAACAACCCCATGAGCATCATTTGCACTACTGTCTCATCCCACATTCTGTATTCTTGTGTTCCCCCCACAATAATTGTACTTTGTGACCCAGATCAGACTCACTCTCCCCCAAGTCATTGGTTTCACTGACTCACAAAACCTCCCAGAAAGTCCAGATGTCCATTTATCAGCAATCGAAAAGCTCAGAGAGAGATTGAGTTACTCAGGTAGGACAATTACAGGGAGAATCACTCTTTCCCTCTCTCATTCTACTCTGTCAGTGCTACATTCAGCCATTAGTAATATTCTGTTTGTGAAACAGCCATATTTCAAGCAAAGCAGGAAGTCATATCTGTTCATCCCATGGGATCAAAAACATTTTTTGTGCCCAGATTAACAAAATAATTTGCAAAGTCAAACACAGGTTTTTTAAGAATCATAGAGGCCATTAAAGGTTTCACATCCCCATTTGTTAAAAGTTGATTTCCTCTTTGATTTCTGGATAAATACACTGGGCATGGCCATTGGAGAAAGGGGGGCATGTTGTAGATTGCTCCAAAATTCTATTCAGTAATCATTTCTAAGATAAATTTTCTTCATCTCGCACCAAAAATTTGTTTTTTTAATAATGTAAATATTAGGGATGCACCGAATCCACTATTTTGGATTCGGCCGAACCCCCGAATCCTTAGTGAAAGATTCGGCCAAATACCGAACCGAATCCGAACCCTAATTTGCATATGCAAATTAGGGGTTGAAAGGGGAAAATATTTTTTACTTCCTTGTTTTGTGACAAAAAGTCACGCGATTTCCCTCCCGCCCCTAATTTGCATATGCAAATTAGGATTCGGATTCGGTTCGGTGGGGCAGAAGGATTCGGCCGAATCCGAATCCTGATGAAAAAGGCCGAATCCTGGCCGAATCCCGAACCGAATCCTGGATTCGGTGCATCCCTAGTAAATATAACTAGGATTTGTATTTATTATTTGGACTGAGCTGTATATGCAAAAGCAGCACTACTAAAAATGAATATCCCACTTTGTAAACAAACATTAAACCCTCCAGTTACCTGCAAAACATTTCTTTATTTTCCACTCATATTACTGTATATATATATATATATATATATATATATATATATATATATATATATATATATATATATATATATATATATATATTTGTTCCCTTTGAACAATGGCAAAAACTTTATTACCTGATCAACGTCTATGTACACAGGTACAGTATGGGACCTGTTATCCAGAATGCTTGGGACCTGTGGGTTTCCAAATAAGGGATCTTTCCATAATTTGGATCTTCATACCTTAAGTCTACTATAAATTCATGTAAACATTAAATACACCCAATAGGCTGGTTATGCTTCCAATAAGGATTAATTATATTAATTAATTAATTAGTTTGTTTTATTAATACAGAGAAAAGGGAAATCATTTTGAAAAATTTAGATAAAATGGAGTCTATGGGAAACATCCTTTCCGTAATTCAGAGCTTTCTGGTAAATGGATCCCATACCTGTGTATATCTGTCACCCTTGGAATTAACCTCCACACCTAGAATTGGCAAATGATGCATCTCCCAACTGTAAGAGCAGTTAAGAGACTTGCAATATTCTTAATAAAATTTTTAGAAGGAATATGGCAAGTTTATGACACCAAATCCCTATAGAAAAGGCCAAGATAGGTCAAGTGCAAAAATCAGGCAGGTAGAGATTTCATCACCCTCAAAGAGAAAGGGGATAGCATGATACAGAAAGGCCATTGCATCCTTGCCCTTATTATTACTGTTATTAAACATCTATCAGCAGATTTCAAATTGTGGGGCCTTTGCCTTGCTAAATATAATCCACAAGATCTTTGCTAGGGTTCTGTTTAATAGGCTTTCTGACCAGCTTATGAGCCAAGAGCAATGGTTCAAATTTTAGGGGAGATATGGGTTGAAATCAGCTGCTACTGCTACTAAATTGTGGACTATGTCAAACATACAAAAGTATTTGTTGGGTTTAGAGCAGGGTGGGCATGAGGGTATCTGTTTCTCCTAGTCTAATCTGATTAGTCTGATCTCTGAAGTCAAGTCTTTGAAGGTTGATGCTCTGATCGAGCCTATTGATGCTTATTCAATGTTGGGTTTAATGTCAGAAGCACGCCGGGCAGTGGATTCACAGCCTGATTTTCATGTAGCAAATTTGCTGGCTATACTTTTGGACATTGCCAATACATGGGGGTGGGACCAGCTCTTCATCAACATTGGAGCAAGCGTAGAATATTTGGACCTTATTATTATTTCAAAATTCATTAATAAGCAGTAAAAGATATTCTTATAAATGTAATGTCATCCCTTATAATCGATGTATGGTGAAGAAAATGTAACCTTTTATGGCTCTAATCTTCTTAAAGATATCCACACATTAAAGGATAAAAGGAAAAGTGTACCTCCTCCATAGTAAAATATAAGGACAGTAAAAGTTACCTTGGAGTTCCCTGACCTGTATAAAATAACTCAAGCCTATAGGCTTGTTCCTTTACATGGCTGTATAAAGATACATACATTTTTTTTTTTGTAAATGATTATACATCATTTCTCCCACAAACACCCAAATTGATCATATAGCTTCTCTTGCACATCCTGGAATCACCACAGCTTCCGTATGGCAGTAGCCCCTGAATGGATAAGCACATCTAGCACACGTCTAAACTAGTATATGATGACTCTGTAACCCCACTCCATAAGCGCTAAGTTAACTGACTTACAGTTCTTTAACTCTGTGCTAAAGATATGCCCTTTGTCTTGTTTCTCATGGGATCATCTTGTTTTTATATTATGTTGTATATGTTACCTTTACAGTAAAAGCCTTCTAAAGAGGTTGGTAGTTTATAAATAAATACTGGCTTTTATAGTAGTAGCAAGTAAATAAGCTCTGTGCTGGGGGCATTACCATAACGATAGGCCTTCAGTGCCTTTGCCACATTTAGGAGGGGAAGAAACAAGGATCTCTTGCCTTTCTAAGATAGAATGGAAGAGGGGAGTGATGAACAAGGACAGCTGCAAGATTGCTGAGAGATATATATGTCAGTCACCTGTTTAATTATCCACAGAATATATTTGTCCTAGTGACCCTTTTCCTCTCTCTGATTACCATCTTTCTGCCAAGCTTATATCCCTGTACCACATTATATCCTCATGCCTAAAGCAAGATCATGGCTCTACATATGAAATGTCTGCAACAATTCTCCTTTTCCTTTCAACATATCCTAACTACATTCTCCCTCTCTGCCTGCCCTGACCAGGCTACCTTACTCTCTACAGGCCTTTCAATCAAATCTAACAACACTGTTTGGAGGAGAATAATAATAGAAGAGGCAAAAGCAAAGGAAGTCACAGTCAGATAATTACTCAGATACAGATAATCCCTAAAATGATTATTATTACTAAAACATTTCTGATGAATTCCTTGTGAGAACCAACTCCTCCTCTTTCATTTTGTGACCATTATTCTAAATCGTTGATTTAGAATAATTAGAGCTTAAATGTAAAGTTATGTTTACTATATTCCCACTACAAAGAACTTGCTTTATACCAGTTTACTGGGAAGGGATAAATCACTTTGGTGGCTACTCTTGCAATGCTATGAACTTATCAGTGACATAGACACGAATGTCCCTGGCTGCTAGATTAAATGTTAAAGTCAGTCTCAGGGGATTACTAACTGGAAAAGTTCAAAATGATTTTTTTCAGCCCCCCATCTCCTGAGGAAGTCTTAGTATATGCTCTCTGTTGGTCTCTTGGCTCATGATTGAAGGGAGGACCGCTGCAGACAGGATGGAGAGACATGTGGGAGGTTGGGCAGGTCTCACCCTGGTGGGTCCCAATCTTATGTTTATATACAATAAAGGCAGTTTGTGTGAACTAAGATCAGACACAGGAGGAGGAGGAGGAGGGTGGTGCTGTTTTTAGACAGAATGTTTTCTATAAACCCAATTACATTTGTGGTAATAAAGATTTAGACTTTGAGGAAAAGTGTCAACTTCACAACAAAGCAAAACCACATCTACACACATCCTAAACATTCATGTCTGTACCCAGTGACATGTATACATTAACACTTGCATTCTTTCTTTGGTCTGAGTTCCGTATTTGCACATCCATATATCACAGCCACCACACTGCATAAACACACATTATGGTCCTGAACAGCAGTCAATTATAGTGATATTTCCTTTCTTATAGCTCAAAGTGTTAAACGGATTCCATCATGATTTTGAGAATTCGTTTTTATTACTAAATTACACTGTCTATCTACATTAGGGATGCACCGAATCCACTTTTTTGGATTCGGCCGAACCCCCGAATCCTTCACGAAAGATTTGGCCGAATACCGAACCGAATCCGAAACCTAATTTGCATATGCAAATTAGGGGTGGGAAGGGGAAAACATTTTTTACTTCCTTGTTTTCTGACAAAAAGTCACGCAATTTCCCTCCCGCCCCTAATTTGGATATGCAAATTAGGATTCGGATTCGGTTCGGCCAGGCAGAAGGATTCGGCCAAATCCGAATCCTACTGAAAAAGGCCGAATCCTGGCCGAATCCCGAACCGAATCCTGGATTCGGTGCATCCCTAGTCTAGATTGCAAGTAATTCACTCTAACATTTTAAATGTTATTCTTGAACCAGTAAATTTATTTAGCTGTAATATTGGTGTGGAGGCAGCCATCACAGTGCATTGTGCCTAATCCCGTGCTTACATTTGTTTTCCTGTGACAGAATCTCTTTAAGTTTAACATACTAAATCCTGAAGCTGGGGGGCCAACAGACTCTCCATTACCTGAGATAAGGACATACAAAAACTAGTTGGGGCAACATTTGACTCTCAAGCCTTACTGCTTAAGTATAGGTCCCTAGACTGCTATCAAACATGTTGAAGATATGTTCACGGACCCAGAATAATCCAGCATGGAACAATTGAGGAATGGAAGGGTTCTGATGTCACTTAAGGTAAGAAGGAGTTTCACAGGACTGAGGTTTATTACAATGTTCTATCGTGGAAAGCGTTTCATAGTAATTAAAGGGTCCTAGACTGTTTCAGCTAGGAAAGAATCCCATAAGGAATATTATTGGGCTCTGTTTACATTGCACATACTTTGCTGCACTTTACAGACACTGGTCCTCATTCAAGGCAATGTTAGAATGCATCAGGAACGTGCATTTTGAACCTCACTGGTGAGGAAACTGTTTCATTTGTCTTAATAGTCCCTAGGCAGGAAGAGGGCTACATCTGGATTGAGTGTCCCTAGAATATTCAGCAAGGGAAGGATTACATAAGATTTAGGAAGGGGAAGGAAGAGGTTAAATAAGGATTTAGGGTCCCAAACTTGCATAATGATGGAGGAATTTGATGCTGCTGAAGCTAGAAATAGGGTTTCACACAAATTCAAGTTTTTTTTAGATTGCCGTAGAAGAAAAAATAGGTTTCTTAGGGATTGGAGATTCCCCTCTAATGAGAAATAGGGTCTGAGAATCCCAACCAAGGCTGCTTTTGTAAGGTAGCGGTTACCTAGGTTTTAAAGATTCTACACTGCTCTATACAAAAGTAGTTACATACAGAATATATAGGGACCGAATAGACTTCTATTATGTTTTTGGAAAGGGGTTACATAAAGACTGAGGGCAGCCATATTCTTTAACAGTCTATATGTCATTCTAGAATGAACCAAATTTGTAGAGCAGAAATATTGTATTTGTTTCAGCTTTCGTTGAAACCACCCAGGAAAGAGTTAATTGTGGTGGGAGGTTAAATCTAGTAAACATTCTTTCCCACAGGCACAGCGTCTGAGTGGCCCAGTGATGATTTTGCTTTTTACCCCCCAGGATCAAACCCGCAGATACTTTCTCATGCTGTATGTCCCCACATAGAGACTATCAGCAAGGCAAGTTGGGAACCTAACTCCAAACCTTTTGTAGAGAACAGGAGGAATTGGGGAGAGGCGAGAGAGGGGAGGAGGGATTAAAAGAATGGAAGACAGAACAGAACGTAAAGTAAAACATTAGCAGCAAGGAAAGAGAAAAGAATGAGTCAGAAATCTAATAAGAGCTGTGAGTGAATGTAATGTAATGAGAAGCAGAGCTGCGAAAGCAGAAGGCAGAATGAACAAACATGTGGAGTTAGGGAAGGATTAGGTGGAAAAGTGGCTGAAGAAGAACTGAAAATAAAGATGGAGAGAGAAAGAAT
Source organism: Xenopus petersii (assembly GCA_038501925.1). Classification (NCBI taxonomy): domain Eukaryota; kingdom Metazoa; phylum Chordata; class Amphibia; order Anura; family Pipidae; genus Xenopus; species Xenopus petersii. The sequence continues at coordinate 68,293,132 of CM076686.1, forward strand.
GATGGAGGAAAGAAAACAAATAAAGGAGTGTGCAATAGAACAGAAAAGTCAGTGAAATATCTGGAAAGAGACAGAAGAGCAAAATAATTGTGTCCTTTGGGTTTAATGTGTATAAGAATAAAAATGTAACAGCCTATGTGACAGTGACAATACACAATGGACTTTCTTTTAAACCTGCTGTCACACACCAATGTTTCCATATAATCACAGAACCCAAACCCAAGATACACTTGGCTAGCAGTTTTCTTTAGTATCCCTCCCTTCCTGGCCAGACAGTTATGCTCCAATATGGTCACAGCAGGAAGTGACATTTTGGTTAAATTGCTTTCCTCTGTCAGCGTGCGCACCATCATTATATGTAGATCCTTTCATATTTTAATGGAAATGTTCCAACATGCTTCTGCTTACATACAGGAAAGTTGTATTTAACAGTTACTGCTCCTTTTGAGGTACCAGGTGTCAATGTAAAGTTTTTGTCCTAGGGCACAAGTCACACAGTGCAAGTTAACATAAAATACTGCTAAATGTTGCCTTATAAAAGCCCAAATAATAATACAATGTTGAAATTATTGCGTCCAGGTGATTTGCATTTGAAATAACTGGAATTCCTAAAATGTTTTAATTCCCACCCTGGAGGGGAGGAGGAGGTGGAGGTGTGAGGAATCTGTATCTACAGGCTAATATATTTATACTACACAGGGTGTGGGCGAACAGATATTTTAGCAGACCTGTAGTAACCCACACATTCCAATAGGCAAGTACAGAACATTCACATTAGGGCCACCCACCATCATCCAGAAACTCATAAACCCAAGTTTGTGCTGTCGGATAGCAATGTTAGACACCACTACCCCCATTGCAAAAGGAAAAAAATGTATGGTGCAACACATTTGTATCTAGTAATAGCAACCACATTTGGGGTACATTAAGTTATATAGAAACATTAGCTGAATTTCAAGAAAATATTTGTCTTAAAATATCTATGTTTGTGGTATGGAGTCAATGAATGTTCTGTTTAAGAAAGACAATCCATTGTACTATGTTTCAGTACATTATTATTATTTTATTATTATTAACATGTATTTATATAGCGCCAACATATTGCGTAGCACTGTAAAGTAAATTTGATTATACAACTAAATCACATGAATTCTATACATAGAACATATGGAGTTACATACATCACAATCAATACAGGTACAAAAGATGAGGAAGGCCCTATGCATAGGCATACAGTCTAAATGGAAGGGAGTAATACACAAGGTGTGGGAGTGGGCAAGATTGAATTTAGTGGGTGAGAAATGTGGTACTGTATGTGGTGTTGCGTTTGGTAGTTGAGCAGAGTGAGGGTAGGCTTCTCGAAAGAAGTGCGTTTTAAGAGATTTCTTGAAAGCAGAAAGGTTGGGAGAAAGTCGGACAGACCATGGGAGAGAGTTCCAGAGGAGGGGTGCAGCCCTTGCAAAGTCTCGAATGTGAGCATGTGAGGAGGTAATGAGAGAAGAGTTGAGTAGCAGGTCAGTAGAGGAGCATAGTAAGCAGTTGGGTGAGTATATAGAGATGAGTTCAGAGATGTAGGGAGAGGGGCAGAGTTATGAAGTGCTTTGAAAGTCAGGGTCATTAATTTGAATTTGATTTGAATTTGATTCTGAAAGGTAACGGAAGCCAGTGCAGGGATTGACAGAATGGCGAGGCAGAGGAAGAGCGGTTGCTGAGGTGTATGAGCCTCGCAGCAGTGTTCATTATGGACTGGGAGGTGACAGTCTCTGGAGGGGAAGGCCAATTAAAAGAGAGTTACAGTAGTCTAGATGCGATATGATGAGAGAGTGAATAAGAATTTTGGCAGCATCTTGGTTTACCTCATTATTGGTTAGGATCTCCTATTTACACATCCAGTGCATACAGTTCTACAGCAATAAAGTCAGAATAAATTGCCACACTCAAACTGTTCCGCTGTTTGAAGCGTCAGGTGCACGCTGTAATCCTCTCTGCAGAGGTTAATTCCACATGAAATAATTACTGCAGCAGCACTCTGATTGTTGGTTTCTACTTTTTATTTGTGCAAATAACACGGCAACGTTTCGGGCTATACCAGTCCATTATCAAGCCTAGTGTACCGTGTAACAAACATAGTTAAATAGGTGATTCAAGGTGATTAGGGGAGGGGTTAACAATTGGTCACCACCTCCAAATCACAAGACATGATTCCCAGCAGTCTCAGTGCCATGTCAATTAATTCAATATCGTGTCCATAAAATTGGTAAAATGAGTCTCTCAAAAAGCTCTTCATAGTGAATACTCCATTCAGTGTAAAATAGTGTCACAATCAGTGAAATCCATTATAAAAATGTCATACATTTTAAAATTAGTGATTATTTGAAAAGATTATTAGAAGCTAAAATCTTACTAGCTCACATCTTTTACTCTGTCCTCGGAGTTCTGGATGTCTGTGATTATAAGGACACCAGTAAGTCCCAGGATAGGAGCATTGCAGCACTAAAATACAAATGAAAACATTTTGAGTTATATAAATCGAGCAATTCAAGCAAATCAAGTTGTGCTTAGAAGTTGAAACATTGTACATTCCATAAAGGTTCTTAAAAACATCTTGTTACACAAAAAGCACAATTTACAGGAAAATACCATATCAAATAAATGTTTTGGGAGTGTATTCTCTATTCAATCCCCCAGGGCTTAACGTACCTAATTTAAGAATCCATTTCATTTCCATCTTCTTTAGTAACTGTATTTTATCACCTCCCTGTCTCAGAGGACCTACACTGTTTATTACTTGGTATCTTAATTGACTCACTGAATGTTTAGCCTCTACAAAGTGTGCTGGTATAGGCAAATGTGTATAATGACATCTGATATTGAATTTGTGTTGTTTAATGCTATCCTTGACTTTTTGTGTGGTCTCTCCCACATATGCCAATCCACATGGGCATTTTATTAAGTATATCACGAATGATGAATCACATGTGTAAAATTCTTTAACCTTAATGGCCTTTCCCGTATGTGGATGTGTAAATGTGGATCCTTTTGTGATGTTGTTACAATTGGCACATCTTAGACAGGGAAATGTTCCCATTTTAGGGGTTCCCAAACATCTTTGTGTTTCTTTTCTTACAGGTCCTACATCAGCTTTTATGAGTGTGTCTCTCAAATTCTTGCCCCGTTGATATGCCATTAGGGGGATTTCCTTAAAAGCTGGACTGTGTGGGGCACATGTCTGCAAAATGTGCCAATGTTTTGTAATTATCTTACGTATGTTATTACTTGCAACATTGTATTTACTTACAAACGCTAATCTTTGTGTTTCGTTTCCCTTTTTCTGTTCTCTTAATGTATTTTTTGGGGTATCATTCAAATCCTATATACAGGAGTTCAGAAGTGTCTCTGGGTAACGCCTCTGTAAAAATCTATTTTAATTTCTTCCATTCTGATAGACTCACTTTTTTCATCCTAGGGTAAACGTTTTAGGTAAGTTATTCTTTAATAAGGGTGGATGAAAGCTTGTATAATATAACAAACTGTTACGATCAGTCTCTTTCTTATACAAATCTGTCTTAAGACGACCATTTTCTTTTCAAATTGTCACATCAAGGAAATTGATTTCCACAGAATCATGTATCATTGTGAATTTTATGGTGGGTACTGCTAAATTCAGCTGTCCGCAGAAGGCCATTAAGCTTTCTGTTGTTCCCATCCATATCATAATGATATCGTCGATATATCTTTTGTATAATTGCCAATGGTGTGTGTAACTCGAATTGGTGTATACATACGTCTGCTCAAAAAATCCATATACAAATTTGCATATGTGGAGGCCACATTACTCCCCATTTCCGTCCCTTTTAACTGTTGGAAGAAAATATCTTGGAACAGGAAATAATTCTCTCTCAGAACCACATTGAGGGGCTGATTCAGTAACTTCGAGTGAAGGATTCGAAGTAAAAAAACTTCGAATTTCGAAGTGTTTTTTGGGCTACTTCGACCATCGAATGGGCTACTACGACCTTCGACTACGACTTTGAATCGAACTATTCGAACTAAAAATTGCCTCTTGTGAGTACCTGTCACTGGAATCCAGCACCCCTTTTTACAGCATGTAACCCCTCATCATGCATAATTGAAATGTAAAGGCTCTGGATATCCATTGTCACTAAAATTGCATCATCTCATATTCTCACGGTATTAAGAATCTCTAATAAGTGAGCGGTGTCTTTTAAATAGGATTTAGTTTGTGTCACAAAAGGTTGTAGGATTTTATCCAAATATATTGAAAGGGGGGCAAACACTGAATCGCTACTGGCCACTATAGGTTGGCCAGGTGGATGTTTTAAATTTTTATGGATTTTGGGTAAGGTATAAAAAATGAGGGTCACAGGATGTTTCTGTTGAAGAAATTGTTGTAAAGCTTTGTCAATAAGGCCCACTTCTACTGCATTATCTACAATATTCTGAATCTGAGTTTGTATCTTACTTAGTGGATCAGATGTAAGTTTAAGATATACCCTTGCATCGGCAAGTCTTGATCTCATTCACATAATAGCATTTATCCAGCACTACAAGGGCTCCCCCTTTGTCCGCTGGTTTAAAAATCAAGTCAGGGTGTGCCAATAACATCTCCAGTTGTATTCTGTCGCGCCTAATCAAATTAGGTCTTAAACCCAAAAGGGGTTTATTTTTCAATCTCAAGTGTAATTTTTGAATATCATTTTGGACTACGGTAATTTAATGTAGGACTCCACTACTGCATCGGTGGTAGGTGGAGTAAAACAACTCTTATTACGGAAGCCAGATTGTTTTAAATTGAACTCTGTTGTGACAGTTTTGCTTTGTGTCTCCACAGTTAAATGAGGCCCAGAAAAAAATTAAAGTTCAGAGAGAACCTCGCTAATTCAATGTCTAACTGAAAAGAATCGCACCTGTTTGTGCAGCAATTGTTTTCATACAGCTCTACAGCATTTCCTTGTGATACTAACCTTACATACCACCCACATTTAAAAGAAATCTATAGGATCCTTGTATAAATAAGCCACTTATTTTGCCCATGTGATCCTCACCCATTATTGCATGTCTTTTCAATCCTACATTATCTACCCCCAGTTTATCTGTATGGGTATTCTTCCTACATGCACCATATAATAGTTATTTCCTGATGCGCTCAATATACAGTAGTTTAGCTGCAATGTTTACACATTCTCTGATAGAAAAGGTAGACCTCCTAGTGTCTTCTGCCTGCAAACCCACCGATGTGGTGACTCAGCTACTACTCTGACTCAGGCTATGTAGGGTAGCATTATTGATAGCTGTGCAATTCACATGCAGTCTGTAAACTGTCATTCTGTGTGCAGACATAGAACCCACACAGTGGTCACCAAGTAATGATAGGTAATGCATAACTACACTAAGATAAAAAGGAAGTGGTGGGGCCACTTCATGGCTAATTAAAGTACAAGTTAAGTATAATGGAAGAGAGGCTGATATAGCCTTGTGTTAAAACAATTTTTCCAGATCAGTCACACTTCCATCATACTTTATTTAGCCCCAAAGTGCTCCTACGCCCTCCTATGTATTTTAGTATTTTAGCAGAGTTGTGCAGGAAGAATTGCCAAACCTGTGGTTCGTTGCCCCCCAAACCCATTCCTTTAACAGTGGTTTTAAGCCTATAACTACCTATAACTGCCATAGAGCAAAATTCAGTTGTAAATAGAAAAACCCGGTATGTATATTGGATATAATAATGGATATACTGAATATCTCCTATAAAAAGCTACAGCTTGTAGCTTAAAACGAATTTTTTAAAAACATATGCACTTGCAAAGAACAGATAACAATTTCTAACATGGGGCTAGGGAGTGCGCATTGATCAATTCAATGTGTTTGATAACTACAGTGAGGCTGCATGCGCTACCTGTTTTGTTATCATGTGAGCACAGAATAAGCAGAAATCCAATCCATTCTTGTCTATTGAGATTGGATACAATTCCATCCATTAGTGTGTAACTAAATATGTATATATGTAGTAGGGAAAAACCTGAGTCTATTATTTATACATCACAGGCAAACTGATAGGGAGGACATGGACAGAAGATGAAGAATCTTGATGTACCATTGGGTTCTGGGGGTTTAAGAATTTAATTTGATTCAATAAGATACTTGCAATACTCTGTAAATAAAATGTGCACGTATTTCAATTCCAGGCTTGCATACTGACTTTGCTGTTAAATTATAACATGGAGACGCTGCCATGGAGTGTGTATACCTCAATAAATGCCAGATTATAGATATATAATGCTCAGTTACCTTTGCCCACTCTGTATAGATATTTACAGCGAAAGCCACAAAATCGTGAAAAATTTGTGAAACACATTGAAGTCAACGGGTGTCAAAGTAATTTTGACGCCCACAAAATTTTTATACGCGTGCCTCTTTTGTCAAAGTCAATGGCCGTCCAAATAATTTTGAATGTGAAAATATTTATGCCCGCCACTATTCTGACGTGCGCCCACATTTTTTTGAAACATGGAAATTCGCGCCTGTCGAATTAATTCACCCATCACTTATTTTGGAACACAATAAAAACAAAATCCTTGTGATAAGATTCAATCTCTCTTTAATGGAATTGTTCCGTATAAAAACTGGGTAAAATAGGCTGTGCAAAATAAAAAAATCTTTCTAATATAGTTTGATAGGTAAAAATGTAATGTATAAAGGCTGGAGTGACTGGATGTCTAACATAACAGAACACTACTTCCTGTTTTCAGCTCTCTTGGTTTCCACTGATTGGTTGACAGGCAGTAACCACATGGGTAATAACTGTTGATTTTGAATCTGAGCTGAATGCTGAAGATAAATTGCAAACAGTTACGGTATGTCCCATGTGGCCCCCCTTCAAGTCAGTGACTAACTCAGAGTTAGAGAGCTGCAATGCATTTAGTAGTGTTCTAGCTATTATGTTAGACATCCAGTCACTCCAAGGGATTTAGTGCACAGGAGTTGTTACAAGATGGGAAGGTGCAGAGGTAAGGGTGACAAAAGAGAGAAAGTAATATATTGAAGGGGATAGAGTTAGTGGGAGTTAGTGGAAGATTGTGAAGCTAGGTAATATATTTTAATATATTTGGGCTGGGGAAAATAACTGAATAATAAATGCTGGTTGAAGTCAAGGCTGGATATTTGTAGTCACAGTAATTAAAGCAATAGAAATAAAAATTAAAATAAGAAAATTAGGTGACTAGACAGGGGAATAGGGGAGACATTGGGTGATTGGAAAAGCTAGTTAAGATGGTATAGACTACACAGACATTGAGATAGAGAGTTTAGCAATCATGATGGTGGATAGAATGTAGGGAGGTAACTTTGCAGCAGGGATGATAATGAAATAGAGTAAAAGGGATTGGAGAGGGGGCAGTGAATGGCAGGAGGCAAGGAAGGTGTGAGTAAGGAAAATATTGCACTGCATTAGAGATACTGAGGTTCCTGGGAGACACAGGTAATGTTATATAACAAAGGGAACTACACAGACTTTGCAGATGTTTAAAACAAAATAGCAGTTAAATCAGTAGGGAATGAAAGACAAATATTTTGAATGGGATGAACATAGTTATAGTTACAGAGAGTAGCAAGTTAGTCATCAGAGCTTGTTTGGTAGCCTGTGTTGCCCTAGTGTTTGCTTGTGAGTAAGAGGGGAACTCCGGTGACACATTGTGGATTAGTAATTCCTGCACCCACACAGAGCTGCACACCTATGGCATGTGTACTAGTCACAACATGTACTTACACTGCACCACAAATAGAGGGAGACCACTTGCCACTCCCAAGGGAAATAGAAGCAAGGATGACTCTTCCACTAACAAATCTATAAATGTTCTGTAAATATATGGTCATTACTTAGTCTGCTAATATTTTCCTTATTGTTGCACCTTTTACACTACTATACACTTTATACTGCTAACTCTGATACTGTCATATTAAAAATATATAATGGGAATATAAAGAAAACTAATCAACAGAGAGACAATGGGGTCATGTAAAGCAAATCCTTATCTAGTAAACTAGTATAGTAACCAATCATGTTTCTGTTTTCAAACAGCTAAGCAGTGCATGATACCTGCTGATTACTATTGGTTACTAGAGAAGTAGAAACCATTTAATAACCACAAGTTTCTCTCTCTGTTCTATGCGTAGATGCATGTCACACTGTTTCATAAACAGCAACAGTTATAGGTATAATGTATCATGTATCATTATATAATACACAAAAGCCATGAATATCTTGTAAATTATATCCTTATAAACGGTGAGTTCTGATGTCATCAGTTATAAACGGTGAGTAGTGATGTCATTTTTGTCACATGACTCACTAAAATGTGTGTATTATAATAAATAAAGTACCCCATGTTGTAAAATATGAGGAAATTGGAGTTCCATGACCTGTATAAATACATTGTGTTTTTATATGGTCATGAAACTCCTCGGTACCTTATAATATCCTTATAATTTACAAGATACGCAACATATGTCACGTGATTAATTTAAACTTGCATATTATAAAACATAATTTAATATGTAGGAGCAACTAAGCACTAAGCAAAGGATAGGGGCAATTTTTCACCATTTCACAATTTTTCACTTGTACCTGCACCTGCACCTATAATTTAGTAAATGAGTTCTCAAACACCTTTTTAAGAAATACATCTAAATTCAAACCTCTGAAGTTGCATGGGTATTGTTAGCCTCTATATCTAAATGTAACCATTTGAATGGAATATTACAATTACAGGCTATAGGACTGTGGCAATCTCTAAATTCACTCTTTGATACATATACCCCTGGGTATAATGAACCAGATAAACTGGATATCTTCAGAGGTAGCAAGTATATTTTTACTTGGAGTAGCCCTCTACTTAAATAGTTGCCAGTGCATTCCTTCTAGAGGTAAGTACTGTGGAATATTCTTTCCCTTGGAAAGTCAGTGTAAGCCCATGCTATTGAAGGGTGATAACTCCAGGAGATGCAGAAGTGATGGTGTCGTAGCAGAGGCTCATAGTGTAGACTTGCCAGATTGCAACAAACACATATGGTTGCAGACGAGGGTGAAAAACCCCTGAAAACATTGATGCACAGGTGGTTACAAAAAAAGGGGTAAGCTCCCCACCTGCAACAAATATGGTGTTTGTGCAAATTTCCTCCCATACTCTACTTGTGCAGACAGGGCATGCCTGTGGGTAAGATTACATTTAAATTAAAATGCCAGCAGTAATAACATAGCTCAACCGCAAAGCCAGCTGTTTGTTTCAGAAATGAATCCATGCCTATGACACCCAGAGACACTTCTAAACATGTTAAACCAAGCACCTCCGCATTAAATCAGGGCTGTATCCAGTGTGCTATGTTTTTTTGTGTAGGAGTCCTTCCATCTATTAATGACAAAATTACTCCTGGTTGGCAGAGAGTAAATGGCAAGATTAGTTAGACTTTATCCATGCAGTTCTTCCCGCTCCAATTAGCAACATCTACAGTATACACAAATGTGTTCCGTTACCCCATATTGTAAATACCACTGAAATATGACTAAAGAATCATTTGTGCAATTAAGCGGTCAGTCAACTGTGGGTTTTATCATCTACTTAGTCTGATCATGACATATCATGATCGAAAGGATAAATGTGGTCTTGTGGTGTGGTAAGCACAATGGAAACATAACTAATGACTTCTGCTGTGAGGTATAACATGTTTTGGCATCCCTGCGAATAAGGCACACTGGGTGTTTGCCCCGCTGTCTTTTGCACTAGAAATCCCTTTGAAAAATAAGTATTTCGGAAACATCTGGGTTTCCTCATTTCTTTAAGGGGTTGTTCATCTTTAAATTAACTTTTAGTATGATGTAGAAAGCAACATTTTGAAACACTTTGCATTTGGTTTGTATTTTTTTAAATTTTTTTTTGATTTTTGAGTTATGTAGCTTTTTATTCAGCAGCTCTCCAGTTTGCAATTTCAGCAATCTGGATTCTAGGGTCCAAATTACCCTAGAATAAGACACTGGAATATGAATGAGATGGCCCATATAGAAAGATGAGGAATAAAAAGTAACAATAACGATAAATTTGTAGCCTTACAGAGCATTTGTTTGTGACTCCCATTTCAAAGCTGGTAAGAGTCAGAACAAGGCCAATAATTCAAATACTGTAAAAAAAAACAAAAACAAGGCCAATTGAAACGCTGCTTACAATTAGACATTCAATAACATACTAAAACCGATGTAAATAATGATTCTGCAAATTAATACATGGGGGTAAATTTACTTACCTGCGAAAATCTGCCAGCGCTGGCTTCGCGCACTTCACAACACTTCGCCAGGCGTAAATTTGCCTGAACAACGTTAATTCACGAAGATCCGAAGTTGCACACAGGGTACCGAATGCTTGCAAAGTTGCGCTAGCGATAATACAATCAGCAGTTTGCAGTTACGCTAGCGTTGGCTAATTTGCATATGGCGTGCAGTTAAAGTACAATGGCCGTATTTGTTGCAGCAAATACATTACACTAGTTTATATGCCATATGTTAGGAAATGTAGGGGGGAAGGAGGGTACCCTAAAAAAAAATGTATGCACTTTTGCAGGCTATCACCCTGAAAAGACGCCAGCGTTTTTTGGGATTTAGTCCTATCAATTGCACTTTGCCTGGTCTGAGGTGGTGAAGGCAATTCTGGTGATAGAGGTAACGGTCAGTAAAATCAAAAACTTTAGTAATGCTCTTTTGCCAAAGCAATAAATTAACCTGGCGTTAGAGTGCGAAGTTGTGCCAGAGTCCAGAATCTCCTTCGCTAGCTAGCGAATTTTCGCCAGTGTTAGCCACTTCGCCCTTTAATAAATTTCCCCCATGAGGTGCAGTAGCCTGCTTCCAGAGAGCACAGAGAAATCTGCAAGTATGGGACATGAGTGCAGGCAATACAACTGTTCCACATCATCCCACAGCATGCGGGTGCAATGGTGAGAGTTGTGCTACACTGACTGAGAATAAAGTGGAGAAGATATATGTATAATAAAATGTCATTCACATAAACATGGACCCAGACTGCAGGGATTGCAAAATAACAATTAATTTTTTCACAATCAGATTTTTATTGTGCTTTTGCAACCAAAGAATATGAAAAACGGATATATTAAACATCCACTACGGTTTCATTGACCACCTTTCTCTTTAATAGAATAGGGGTGTGTACTATACCATATATAAGAGAATCGCATGATCAGTGACTGTGAATTAAAAGAAGAGAGGTGGGTATACCAGTTCCTGTATACTAATATGCATGTGTGTTCAAATGACTGGGTATTATATGAGGAGAAAAGTGGGAATATCAGTAAAATAACTGAGGAGAAAAGTCTGATTTAGCCTGTGTATTGGGAGAAGAGGGGCAGGTACATGTGTTTGTATATGACAAAGACAAGAGAGTACAGAAGAGGAGAGCGGTAGGTCAGTGTCTCAACAACTGTATATTAGATGGGTAAGATTGATATGTAAGAGCTGCTCTTGCTATTGGGCAATGTGAGAACTGAGATTATTTTTTTTAACTGGAGAGTCTGTTCTTGTAGTGCAAACAGAGTAATCCCACACTGTGCACTATCAATGCATGGGAGGAGGTCTCAGAATCACCAGTAAATAGCAATAAATCTGCCCGGTGTACTGATCCCTGTATATATGACGCAGAGATTGCATCATGTCTGTTTAAGGGGCAGATTACTTGACACATAAACCCATTATTAGTTTCCATAAAATGAATCAGACTTCTTTCTGATCTCTTTCATGCCCACAATCACGAGTCTGAGAATTAACTTTCACATGGTGCTTAAGGGCACAACAGGGGGTAGAAAAGAACAGAGTAAAACATGTAGCAATGCCCTTATTAATCACTGTTAAAAGAAACCATGTGCTTGTTATATGGAGAGCTCTGGATATGGTTCACGTCTGCTTCTAATTCTAAAAGCTTAGAATGTCTCAGAGAAAGAACAGGTAGCCAACGTTTGAGAGCTCAGAATGACAAACAGCTGGCTAGAAACATATAATATCAATGCACTTTTTTTATATATATATATATATATATATATATATATATATATATATATATATAGTGAATAATGTACCCCCTCTTGTAAAATATAACGATATTATAAGTTACCGAAGAGTTTCATGACCATATAAAAACACGAGACTGAAGGCAGAGTGTTTTTATACAGGTCATGGAACTCCAAGGTAACTTCTAATATCCTCATATTTTACAACTGGGGGTACTTTATTTATTATAATACACAAGTTTCAGTGAGTCATGTGACAGAAATGACATCAGAACTCACCGTTTATAACTGATGTCATCAGAACTCACCGTTTATAAGGATATAATTTACAGGATATTCATGGCTTTTGTGTATTATATATATATCTATTGATATAGGGCTGCGTTTAGAATGAAATGTCAACTATGTTATTATTACTTTTATTATGTTACTATTATGTTGAACTATTATAAAATAGATCCTACAATCTGGAGCAATAGAGCATTAGGGAAGAAACTTCTTTCCTGCAATGTCTTTTAGCAAATGGGGTAATGTACTAATAGATATTACATTTCCCAGGAGCAGTCACCCATAGTAACCAATCAGTAGGTAACATTTACTGGCCATCTGTTTAAAATCATACAGCGTATTGGTTGCTATGGGTTATTGTTCCTGAGTAGTACCTTTTATTACATATGGGGGTAAATCTCTGTATATTTATCATAATTTTTCTCTTCCTGGTGTGTACACTTCTATAGTTTAAAATTGTACAGTGCTGCATATCCTAGTAGCACTTTATAAAGTTATACATATACAATGTATATACATAAAACATTAAGTAAAAAAAAAAAAAAAAAAAACCCCCACAGCACTCAACTTCAGTGCTTACTGTGTATTAGTATAATAGTGTAGCCCAAATAAAGACAATGTTTCAGAGCACTCAGGCACCATTATTAAGCCACGGGCAAAATAAGTTAATTGCAGTGGCACGAGCAAAGCTTTTAATTACATTACAGGAGATGACAAACATTTTTACTGTTTTCCCAAAATCTAAGTTTAAATGTCCCTGTCTCTAGTGTTTGTCTGGCAGCTCAGTAATTCAGGTACAGACTCTAAATGGTTACAATTTTCAATATTTAGTTGATACATTTCTCAACAGCATCTCAGGAGTATGAGCAACTATTGTATCAATTCTATCAACTGCCTGTAATGAAAGTCAAGGGATTCTGCTCAGCAGGGACAAAGATAAGAAATGTATCAACTAAATGTATCAATTTAGAAGTTTACAGGGTCGGTGACCCCCCTCCTAGGTCTGCTTTAGAAAGGTGAAAAATGACACTTTATGCTTCAATATTAGAAAATTGTCATACATAGAAAATGGAAAGTAATTGGAAAAGTCTTAGTTCTGGGGAACAATCTGAAACCAATTGAACTGAAAAAAAGTGTTTGAAGGTTAACAAGCTCTTTAAATGCTGGCAAACTTTACCAGCACTTAATGATGATGCCATAATGTGTCATTTCCTGTATTACCTTATTAAACATCTGAATGCCTACAACCCCTTCAAAACAAAAAATAACATTTACCTATAAGTTGCATTTACATGTTACATTATACAGGGACTAAAACCTTTACTACAAAATATCTCTTTTCAGCAATTTGAGTTGATGGTCTTCCACATATTGTGGAGCAGGGAACGTTACAGCACCAGAGATCTCAGACCAGATTCCTGAGTGGCCCTTATGCTTAGAAGCTACCTATTATTCCCCTTTCTGATGGTAGACTCTGTTCACATACGTGTCTACATACCATAAATGGAGACTGAAAGTAAATATGGGAAGTAGCCCAGAATTTGGGAATCCCATCTAGTATAACATAGACGACAATAATTGCTTAATTCTACTGGTTCAACCTAACCAGGTCACTGTCCAGAATTATCCCCTACTGTAGGAAATTAAAAAGGGTGGAGGGTTTATACCCTTTTTCTATCTACAGAGAGCGACTTCTTAATCCTGAGTGGGGTCAGGACAATCTCCCCACCTGCCTTTACAGTGGTTGCCTATTGGTAACCTTGGTTTGTGAGTATATGTTATCTACTCTTATTTCATTATCCCTTACCAATACATATTACACTATTGGGGCTCTTGGTGTTCCTTTTGTTTATTTGTAGGAAATGAAAGGATGACTATTTTATTCCAGTACTTCAAGGCATGCTGAGCTCAGTAATCCCATTGTCTGTGAAGCACCACTGCCACTTGCTGGTAGCCCAGAGTGTACTGTGTTATATATGTAGATTTCTTCTCACTCTTCTATGAGGCACCTTAATGCACCATTTTTTCCTTTCTAAAACTACGTTACAAACTTCTCATACAGCTCCTCTAAATTTCCAGGGTCACTTACCAACTGTTAAACCCTGGAAAACTTGCTAATTGAAATAGAATTCCTGACATGGGCAGGGTGAAAACAAATATATAAATGCAGTTGGTTTCTGTCTGTTGGCTTTGTACAGAGTTCTATATCATTACCTACCTTCAAACCCAAGAGATTCATGCTTTTCATGTTCATCATCATTGTGTAGTCCATATTAGTGTCATACAGTTATTTGTGATACCTCAGTACTAGAATAACAAAGCAAGCACCTGCAAGCAGGAAGAATGATTTTGAGGCACTGACCTTTAATTCACACACACGCAGTATGGATGTATACAGTGAGGAGACATTTCCTAAAACTATTCCCAGTTTTCCTCTTGTTCATCTGTAAAACTCAAGTTTTGATCATGTGATTTACATGTACTACTTTCCTCATGGTTTATAAAAGGTTCCTTAGAGGGCTGAAATGTTACTGTTAGCTATATTGGTCTATGTTGTTGTTATTCTAGTAATACTGCTTAAGCGCTGAATTTGTGAGTGCGGTTTTCTGTTTTTTTTTTTTAATATTCCTGCCAAATACAGTTGTCGATATTATGATCTTGTGCACCCTTGCATATACAAGTTTATCTTTTATATATGTTGCTGCACAGGTATGAAATCTGATGAATCTGTTGAATGCTAAAGAGGATTGTGAACACTAATGGCTCCACTTCTCATTACATAATGATGTATTAATAATGTGTAACCTCACATCAGTCATGTTCTGTATCACTAATAATGGAATGTGGCTATTGTGGAGCAAAACAGGAAATCTTACTTTATTTTAGTGTCCACATAAATGTGATCTGTTTATTCTATTAAAGGGTAATTAGTATGTATTGGAATGTATCCTGGTTGTTGACACTATGGAGTTTTTCCATACTAAACTGTTAATTTGTAAAGAGCAATTTTGTGATGCCAATCTTCATTAAACACAGGGACTAATAATATGATTGAAACCTGGAAGAAGGTTATATACAAACTCAGTAAAGACCTATGCAGTTATAAGAGAAAGGGTGGTCAATAGAGGAGAGAATAACTTGGTGTGGAAAGTCAGAGGGCTTTGTGTGTGAGTTTATATATTTATATTTACAATTCTCTGAGAAAATAGAAAGAAACAAAAAACAGATGATTTAAGCTTGAGAGAAAAAGTAGGCAAATGTGTGAAAGTCACAGAGGGAAGAGCAGAAGTTCTGAAACTAAAATAAGATAAAGAACAGAAATGACAAACAGAACATAACAAAACATTGCAAAGAGTTAATTTCTTTTACATATCTCAATGAAAACCTGCAATAAGCCCCTCACAACTGTTCAATACATGAGCAGCTGGTCATTACACTTACACAACAGAGTTAAAAATGCCAGCGTATGAAATCCAGGCCAGTATTATAACTAACATGTTAGGGCAATGCTGCCCTCTCCTGGCCAGTTTCCAGCACAGCAACTATCGTCTTTGTTCCTTTGTGCAACATATGACTTTTGCAGCTCAAAGTGATATGCTATTATTTATACTGGGATCACTTCATCCTTCTAAAGACATTACTATAAGGTATTGTTTCTTAACAGTTCAATAAAGACACTTGTAAGTTATTTGTTTGGAAGGTACCAAACAAGAAGATAGTGTCACTCTTTTACATCCATAGTTTGTTGGTTGTCCTCTGTTTGGCTGTCCTCGGCTTCTGCCTCCTTTGGATCCTCATCATCAAAGTAACGCTCTTCTTCATCTTGGTTTACAATATCTAAGTTATCCAATTCTGGGTCATCATCAACTTGGCTAGATAAGAGGTGAAAGTAAACACAGTCAAAAATCAAAAAAACAAAAACAAACAACCAAGATGAAATAAAACAAACTAACAAAAACAAATATTTTTAAAACAAACTAACAAATACAAATATTTTAGAGTAGGGTAGAGAGATATTCTGATCACAAACTATCCCATAATAGCATATACTGAGATGCAATTTGGGTTCCAGTAGAAGCAAAATCCCCCATGAACAAATCCTTTTATATAAAATGTGAAACGGATTGGGGTAGTGGCACACTTGGAAACAAAATGAAGTCTTGGAACATGGGGTGCATATAGAAGGAAGGCACTGTATATCACATAGAGACTCAAAATGCTGTATGATGCTTTATCCATGTTACCTGTAGTCAAAATCTCGATCCTTTCCATCAAGAAATCTCTGGTGCATGCGACTGATGAATTCTTCCCTCATTAGTGCTCTTTCCTCGCTGTTCACTGAGCACTCTTCATCAGACTCTATTTCACTCTCTAACAGATAAGTGCGATAAGCGTTAGGAAATAAAGGGTCAATAAACTTCCCTGTTTAAAATGAGTTTGTGCTGGAAAAATATTCTTTTTTTAATGGCTTAATTCAAAATGTATGTAAATCAACCTTTTACCTTGTCTATTCACTGCATTCTTAATGAACTTGGCATATTATAGGTTTGCTTTATTAAAAGTAATAAAAACATTACCTTTAAAAAATGTACGTGAATAAATGTTAACACGACCCTATTGGACTTGTCATTAACTTGGGCACCAACTTTAGCCCCAGAGGGATGTGACAGTTTGAATTTAAATATGCACAGATACTGTATACTGTCTAAAAATAAGAATTATATTTAACTCCTAAGACTATGTAATGCTATTCAGAGATGGCATCTGACTTTTTAAAGGAGGACTAAACCATAACCCCTATTCAACTCCTCACGCTTGCTCCCCACGACATCTATTGTGTTAAAATGTTCCCCAGTGTTCTATTTACCCTTTCTTCTAAACCTCACCTTTCATTTCTCAGATACAGATCTTGTAGGAGCATGCACAGTCAAAGCTGATTTAGGACATAGATTCAACTGTACACGCTCCTGCAAGATCCGTGTTGGTGGTCGAACAGAAGAGGATCACAAGACAGGGGAAGATAGCAACTTTGAACTCCATTGCACAAGTCACAAGTATGGCAAGTCAGCGCACAGAGGAACTTTTCAACAGCTTGGAGGTGAGAGGAGTGGGCTAGTTTTCCTTTAAAGCTAGCTCTGACTTGAGAATGGTGCAGTCCTTTATGTTAAATTTAACTTTTTAAGGATAAATAAACCTTTAAAATAAGTGAATGTAAAATTGATGAGAGTACTATTTTAGGCAATGTACATTCATTATTATTTTTTTAATTCCAAGATATTAAAGGATACATGTAACCAGGGCTGGTCTGATGTTCTTCTGGTTAGGAAATAGTTGAGAAAGGTTTATAATTATTTTCCTATTGAGAACAACATCAGACCAGCCTTCTTTAATTCTCCTTCATTGACTTCTTGGTAGTCAGAATGGTCAGAAAATGACCAGCAGGAGGCGCTGTTGTAACAAAATTCATTCATGTTAACAGTATATAAATCCTTTAATATCTTGGAATTTAAAAAAACATAAATAATGAATGGACATTGCAAAAGTTCTTAAAATAGCACTCATCAATTTTACAAACACTTCTTTTAAAGGTTTACTTCTGCTTTAATATGGTGTACTCCATGACACTATGAAAGAAGGTTGCCCACCTATTGCTCTTGCCTGTTCCCATGTCACTCATTTGCACAGCATAGCAGCCAATTGGATTACGCTATGCAAGCAAGTGGGGATAGTGGGGCAAGTGCAGCATCGATTAGAACTGCAGTGTTTATTGCTGAAGCTACATGCCTGATCTCCCTTCAGTGCTGATCAATGCAAGAAGAGCCAACCCCAAGATTTGGTAAGTGCAATCTTTAACTTGGATGTAAAACTATTTAGAAAAGTGTTTCTTTAATGAATAATTTGTGTGGCTTGGAAACTTTCTTTTCCTTTTCTAGTAACATGCATAACATAGATGAGGCTGGGAAAAACACACATCCATCAAATTCAACCTGTCTAAACTATATTTGCCTGTTAGTGGATCCATTAAAATGTTTCATCGCATGTCTGACCTGCTACTGAAACCACTGTACTGTTGCTACAGTAAAAGAGGCCCTAGCAGATGACAGATAAACACCAAACTGTCTTCTAATACCACTGTCCTCATGATATTAAGACTTGATTTGTAATGGGGTAATTCACCTTCAAATTATGTTCTAATAGTACTGTAGACTGAAAGCACTAACTCCCCATCTTTAAAATAGACACATTTAACCACATATTGAATGCGCAAGACTATATATAAACTTGTATATGCCAGGTTATGTGTTGGTAGTCCCTCAGAACACTGACCTTCCTCATCCTCATCCTCTTCTTCCTCCATGCAGCTCTCCTCCAGTTCTCTCTGAGCCTCCAACCTACGTTGAAGGGCCTGTTCCTGACATGAGTTAAGAAGAACCGTGGAGAGGCTGGTGGCTTCAGACATGTCCTTGCTGTTACGGGACATTATTTCCTCCTCACTCTGATATTGCCCCACATAATGCTCATACATAAGAGGGTCCCGTTCCCGCATCTGCTCATCGCTGAAATATTCACCTGCTGAATAAAAAAAATGCACAAAAATAATGAAATGTAAGTGCATTTTTATGCTAATAAATGTTTTAATTTCATTGCGTTTGCATAAATGCAATTTCCAGAATCAAAGTACTTCATGACAAGTGCAAATCAACTGAAATTAATAGTCTTAGAAGGAATTATTCAATTAAAATATGGGGGGGGGGGACTGTGAATTGAAATTAAAACAGAGTGAAATGTGGTGAATACACAAAAATTAAATTCACTGGCTCCGTAAGCACTAAACAGGGATTATGACCTGTACTTAATTTTGTAAACAGTGTTTAATGCTAAAATGCTGATTCTTAATTCTTGTTTTAAAAAATATAAATGCAAATGACCATGATAAGATTATGGCACCACATCTTCCAATATGCCCATCTACTTAATTATAGTAATGCAATATAGAAAAAGATTGGTTTCAGGAGGAGTATCCTGCTAAGGAAATATAAAGGATCTCTGTATTAGGTGTGGGTAGGTGTAATGATGCCTTTGCTTCTTCCATTGGCCTCATTAAGTTGCATGGCAGTTATTATATCATCGTCCTGTTAATGAAAACTATTTTAAACCAATTAAACTAACTCTCAGTATAAAAAGTTGGGCAAAAAATGATGTACAGTTATAGTGAGTAGCATGCAGAGCTATACTTTGCCTATTTGCTAGGTGGAGCGGGGGATCTCTCTCTTTCTTTTCTTCTTTTTCTTCTTCTTTTCTTATTTTTTAGTTTACTTCCCTTTCCTTTTGTTTTATTTTCTATTTTCTATCTTCTCCGGTTCAGTCAGTACTATGTGTGATATGTTGCAATTTGGTGCACTTTATTTATAACTACAATGATGCCATTTTTTATTGTATACCACAGTTGTGTTGTGATACATCTTGACAAAATGCTTCAACATTTGTACCGGCGATATTGTGCTCTAATGACAGAATGTTTTCTTTAACTATGTGAACTGGACTTAAAATAAAACTTTGAAGTGAAAAAAAAAAAGTTGGGCAAAAAACGGATACAGGGTTTTTTCGGGCAATGGTATAGGGGGAGATTTGTCACCGATGTAAGATTGTAAATGACAATTTTGCGAATCTGGCTCAGCAAAAGCAACTTCAAAGGCATTTTTTTTTTTTAATTTAGAGGTATTCGGGGGCATTTTATCACTTACAAGTAGCTTGATTTCCCTATTACTATTGTAAAAATCCACATTATCCTACCTGTGATTAGCTTCTGGAGTGCTGCATACCTCTTGTTTCGGATCAGTGTGTGATCAACCCTTTTGTGGGATGCTTTGCATATCTCCTTGCAATAGTAATCTGCTGTGTAATTCCCGGATAGGTGGTTGAAGCACTCTAGGTGTTCCTCACTAAGGACCTTACGAAAACGCTCCAGAAAGATTAGAGGTTTGGACTCATAAAGTTCAATAAGCATTGCTAACTTTTGGTCTTGGCTAAATTCCGGCTCCCCCTTCTGCTGGCTTCTGATCTGCACATCACTGTTGCTGATAGACATAAACATATCCAAAATAATTCCTTTAGGTTGTGATGGATCTTGTTTAATGGGATCTTCACGACTACCCAATCGTCTAGCTTCCTTCAGTGTTTTTTCCAGGATGTCACTATCCTCACACTGGTTGTTCTTAGACAAATCCTCACTTTCATGATCTCCGAGGTCCTGCTCAGTGGCTGCTTCTCCCACAAACACATTCATATTATTTCTGTGATATCTATTGGTGAAATGGCAATATTTAGATAACAAATGACAATTACACACTTTGTAAGTTCATACAAGGGATTTCTGTACCAGTATTTTGTATATTCAATCCATTAAAAGACTACTTGCACTTACAAACAAAACACTTACAATCCCCTTCACTCACATTCTTCTGCTTAGTTTTTGATCAATAAGGGCACTGTAATGAAGGACAAATGCTAGCTGAAAAAACTGCTGATAGGACAAGGTTTAGATATATTATGGAAGGTTATGGAAGGGATTTCAAGTTGTATCATTTCATCATAACTCAGAGTCTTGACGCGTTCTGCAGGCTAGCCAAGCAGACCCACTGCAGAATGAGCATTTATAGGGGCTGTTTATCTATGAAGCAGTCACACACTATAATATTCTTTATTATAGAAGCTTAGGAAGAATTTGCAAAGGAAATTTTGAAATCACAGAAAGTTTGGTCATTATCTTGGGGTCACTTTTTAATACCAGAATGCGTAGAAATTATTGATAGCTTCCGACCTGTAAAAATGTATTGTAGCACTACCTTCAAGCAAGTGAATTTACATATAATAAAGATGCAGTAAAGAAATAGTCTATGACTCCTGAAGATGATGTGGGGGCACAGGTCTGTGTCCCTGGATCCATGGAAATGGATTTTATTTAGACATGGCAAGGGATGGCTTGAAAAAGAAACAAACTGTGATCTAAAGTAGGGATGTCCAACAATATTGTTTGGAAGGAGCAACCCCCTTCCTCAGTAGAGGGGGTGTTGCCCAAAAAGGTTTTGCTACATTTTGCTGCAATAAATGATTTTAAAGGCAATTGCCGGCATACAGGTGTGCTCCTTCCATACAATATTGCTGGTTGTCGTTTGGCCTGGGAGCAGCCATGGAGGTGAATGCCCCCTGAATATTAAGTGGTGTGCGGAGGATCAATTTGTTTGTGGATATTTAACTGGAGGCCTGTTGGCCTCTAAAAGATTTTTATGGCCCCAAGTTTGCTCAGAGGCCCCATAGAATTCACCATATGACATTATCATTTTATTGAGTACTCAAACAAGCTATATGAGATATCATTGGCCCACCACAGTCCTGCAGTCACACAAGCAAATACAGGCTTCTGTTCTCTATCAGGTCAGCCTAGCTGCTGATAATGGCCATCATAATAATAATAATAATAATAAGCAGGAATAACTGTGCTACTGGCAGCTGCATCACATTAGGCAATGATAACTGCTCATGACCATAGTACTCACAAAACTGCTTCAGAGACATTCTGCTGTTGATTATTATCCAAACACAAAGTGGCAGTGTCTCTGAAACAACTCTACATACACATACCGCTCAACAGTGCTACTTTGCTGAACACAGCCCCGCAGTCCGGGATCGCTGTTTAAATGACTCGCAACACTGCCCTCATGTCCACTTCCTTGGCTCCAGGCAGAAAGCTAAGCGAGAAGACCCAACTCTCGTCTGGCGAGAGTGTGACGTCACGACGCACGTAAAGAAGGGATGTGGCGCAACACGTAGCAGACTACGCAACGGCCGCTGTACGTCAGCGTCACAGACGCATATGTTCCTAGTGTTGTGCAGTAGTGGCCATGGCCTCAGTTTATATTTTGTTTCTGTGCTTGCGGCTCCTACTTGTGTCAGAGAACGTGGTGGTTGCCAGCTATTATTTGCTACCACCAGTGGCTCTTTGTTCATTGCTAATTGAGGAGCATACAATCTTTGGTAAAACTTACCAAAAAAGCATCTTGTAATTCTTTTGTTGATGGTAGCATTGCAGGATAGATACCGTTGTATTTTGTGTAAAAAAAAAAAAAGGGCCAAATAATTCATTAATCTAGTACAATGAGTGACGCCTCAAATTTGTCTTATTGGACCCTGCCATGTATTAGGGGTGCGCCGAATTCACTATTTTGGATTCGGCCGAACCCCTGAATCCTTCTCGTTAGATTTGGCAAATACCAAACCAAATTCTAATTTGCACATGCAAATTAGGAATGGGAAAACATTTTTTACTATCTTTTGTGACAAAAAGTCACATGATCTCCCTCCCCACCCCTAATTTGCATATGGAAATTAAGATTTGGTTCGGCCAGGAATAAGAATCCAAAACCGAATTCGGTGCATCCTCAATATTTATTCATGTGATTATTAAACAACAATACATTTTTCCCTGAACCAGACAATAAAAAAAACCATATTCCCCCTGGTTGCCAACAATATCTGCAGCAGCCATCAGAGTCTCTGCTTTCAATCTGACCAAAGGAAAGGAAGCAGTTTTTGTGCAAACTAAGGCCAGATTCAGTCTTTTTTTTTAAATCTGGCATCAGTGTTCCAGTGACTTAGGTGAACGCTATGGGCACATGTCTAACAATTTAAAGGGGTTGTTCACCTTTAAATTAACTTTTAGTATGATTTAGAGCAGTGATCCCCAACCAGTAGCTCGTGAGCAACATGTTGCTCTCCAACCCCTTGGATGTTGCTCCCAGTGGCCTCAAAGCAGGTGATTATTTTTGTATTCCTGGCTTGGTGGCAAGTTTTGGTTTCATAAAGACCAGGTGCACTGCCAAACAGAACCTCAATTTAGGTTGACAATCCACATAGGGGCTACTAAATGGCCAATCACAGCCCTTTTTTGGCACCCCAGGAACATTTTTTATGCTAGTGTTGCTCCCAAACTCCTTTTAGGTCTGAATGTTGCTCACAGATTCTAAAGGTTGGGGAACCCTGATTTAGAGAGTGATGTTCTGAGAAAATTTGCGGTTGGTTTTAATTTTTTTATTATTTTCGGTTTTTGAGTCATTTAGTTTTTTATTCAGCAGCTCTGCAGTTTGCAAGAATCTGGTTGCTAGGGTGCAAATTAACCTAGTACACATGCACCTATTACAATAGGAGACTGGAATAGAAGGATGAGACAGAAAATATCTATAACAATACATTTGTTGCCTTACAGAGCATATGTTTTTAGATGGGGCCAGTGACCCCCATTTGAAACCAGGAAAGAGAAGAAAATGACAAATAATTAAAAAAACTATACAAATTAAATAATGAATACCAATTAAAAA
This sequence comes from Xenopus petersii, assembly GCA_038501925.1. NCBI lineage: Eukaryota > Metazoa > Chordata > Amphibia > Anura > Pipidae > Xenopus > Xenopus petersii. The sequence goes on from CM076686.1 coordinate 68,316,876, forward strand.
GTTGCTCAGAATTGGCAGCTCTATGACATTGTAGAAGTTGTGAAGACCAGCACTGGCAGGAATTTCCTGTTTCCTGAGGAGTTAAATCATACCAGCTGACTCCCCAAGTTCTCACTAAACAGTAGGGATGCACCGAATCCAGGATTCTGCCTTTTTCAGTAGGATTCGGCTGACAAATCCTTCTGCCCGGCCAAACCAAATCCGAATCCTAATTTACATATGCAAATTAGGGGTGGGAGGGAAATTGCCTGACTTTTTGTCACAAAACAAGGAAGTAAAAAATGTTTTCCTCTTCAGACTCCTAATTTGCATATGCAAACTAGGATTCGGTTCGGTATTCGGCTGAATCTTTTGCATAGGATTCGGCCGAATCCAAAATAGTGGATTCGGTGCATCCTTACTAAACAGACTGTTACAGTTATTTTGAGATCTGGTCCAGTGTATTATGAAAAAACATTTTCTCAATCTAGGGACAAAAAAGGACTACTATAAGCGAAATTGACTAAGTAATAAAGTTTTAGGCTATTTTTTTTCCTATGGTGGTAACTGTTGATCAGATCCCCCTCCCCACTGTGACCAAGGCTCATGTCTTTGCCTACCCCTAATTCGGGCCCTTCTAGCCTGGACCTTACTAATAGTCTCAATAAATTTGGGACGGGGCTCCTGGGGGATCTGCCTCACACCATGTATAGGATACAAATAAGCCCTTACAAAACAACCCTTACGCCAATAAAGACTGACCCTTGGTAACATCTTACAGCAGAACCTTTGGCATTTAGCTACTTATTTGTGGAGCCCAAAACTGCTCTTACTATCTCATCTTTAAAGGAATTGTTCAGTGTAAAAATAAAAACTGGGTAAATAGATAGGCTGTGCAAAATAAATAATGTTTCTAATATAGTTAGTTAGGCAAAAATGTAATGTATAAAGGCTGGAGTGAGTAGGTGGGGGCACTGTGCTTAAACCCAAAGGTTATTCTCTCCAACCAAGCCAGAGGAGGGTTCCTAGGTTTTCCAGATTGGCAGCAGGTAGGCACCCTGTGTATGCTGGAGCATGATCTTGTTCTGAAGGAGCATGCCAAGAAACGTATACACATGTATATGTTCACTTTATGTTGTTACTAGTCATGTAACCAAAGCAGAACACAAAGTCTTTTGATTTAGAAGTGTATCAAAGGAGCCTATAAGGTCACTACCTCAGCTCAAGCCCAAACATTTATTGTTCTGTTAGGTAAGCAAATAATGTCAAAATTCTGGCTATGCATTTTCAAATCTCCAAAAATTGTATGTAGATCATATGGCACTGTTCTATCAATGTCTAGCTTTCAAGGGTAGGACTACACGGCCGACAGATGCGTTTCGGTCGGATCTGACGCTGGGCAACAAAACGCACGCATCAAGTTGAATGCGACAGGAACAAGGTAAGTAACATAAAGTTGAAAGGTGACACAATGGTGATCCGCCGCGACAAGACTGACAGATGCAAATGCTGCAAGCTGCGTCTGCATCCGACAGTCGCTTCAGATCACCGTTGCGACACCATCCGACATTATATTACTTACCTTGTTCCTGTCGTATCCGACTTGACGTGTGCGTTTTGTCGCCCAGCTTCAGACCCGACCGAAACGCATCTAAGTCGGCCATGTAGTGCTACCCTAATACCTGTGCCTCAACTGTTTCCATTCAGCCCTTTGTCATATGAAAATTCACCTCTGAAAGACAAACGACTACAGGTATTTACAACTATTATAGAATTATTTTTCATTGCCTTTATCTAAAAGTAGCAAGGACACCTGGGGGCAGATTTATCAAGGGTCGAAGTGAATTAGAGGGAATTTCGGAAGAAAAAAAATTCAAAATTCTAAGTAATTTTTTGGATACTTCGACCATGGAATAGGATACTACAACTTCGATTCGAAGTAAAATCGTTTGAATAATCGACCATTCGATAATCAAAATACTGTCTTTTTAAAAAAACTTCGACTTCAATACTTCGCCAAATTAAACCTGCTGAAGTGCTATGTTGGCCTATGGGGACCTTCTAGAGCACTTTTCTAAGTTTTTGGTAGTCAAAGTAAAATCGTTCAATCGATCGCTGAAATCCTTCGAATCGTTGGATTCGAAGGATTTTACTTCAACCGCAGGATACCCAAATTCGATGAAAAAAACTTTGACTTCGATATTCAAATTTCAATTCGATGGTCGAATTTCAAAGTATTTTTAACTTCGAAATTCGACCCTTGATAAATCTTCCCCCTGGAGTACAATACTAGACTTTGAATAGGCTCAACGAAGTAAAAGATATTCTTGGTATATGAGTTAAGGTGGCCATATGCAGGCCGATAAAAGCTGCAGACAGACCGAGTCAGCAGCTTATTGGCCAATGTATGGGGTCCTCCCATGGGCTTCCCCAATCGATATCTGTCTGAAAGTCGGATAGATGTTGATTGGGCAGGGCTAAAATTTACGTTGGATCACGGCCACATCTTTTCGTTGTTGCAGTCCTGTGACTGCCCATATTCCTTGCTTCATGATCCGATCGTTGGGCCCTAGGGCCGTTCGTCAACATCACCAAACAAACCAGTCTCTCTGTGTACAGCCACCTTAAGTCAACTTGGACTGGGATTTGCAAGTGGCTTCCACTGGAGTCTAAAGCTGGCCATAGATGTAAAGATCCGATCGTACGAATCATCGTACGATCGGACTTTCCCCATCTCCCGACCCGCCACTAACCATTCAGATCAAAGTCTTACCAGTCAGATTAGTTAAAGAACAGATCAGCAATGTTCTGCCCCTGACAGCAATCGTACGATATCTATATCCAACCGAAGCTGGTGACAGTTTCCCACTGAAAATCGTACGATCAGCAATACACGCAGAGATATTATCGGCAGCCGACAGAAATTTTCTAACCTGTCCGATCGACCAAACGACCGATCTCCGCCGGACGAAAAATGTCGGGACTCTCCACACACGTTCCGAAAATCGTACGAATCCTCGATTCGTACGATCAGATCTTTGCGTCTATGGCCAGCTTAAGGCAGTGTTTTTCAATTTATACTGTTACAGTGAAATGTCCTAACTCTGGCCCTTACGTGGGGTAAGGATAAATAGTAAATAAAACACATTCAAGTCCTAAGATTCTTACAATTGGAATGAAGTACTTTGTCTAAACACTGGAAAAAAAATGTCAAACTAAAATGAATTGTGATACCCATGACCTGATTACCCAGGGATTACAATTTCACTTTCTTCAAAAGATGGATTTTGTGCAGATCGTACACAAAGGAAGTCATGTTGCTGTCTGTCTGCATTCCCTAAATAAGGATACTGCAAACTTCCTAATAGGTCAGGCCAGGAAGATTATGTTCCTGGGTCAGCATCACATTTTTTGTTAGATGCAGTTCCTGAGACTGCTCATTGGGAGGCCCATTTATCAAGGGTCGAATTTCGAATTCTTGTGAGTTTTTTTAAACTTCCTTAAATTTGATTGAATTCGAAATTCGATTGGGGGAAATTTATTAAACATTTTTTTAAAACTCAGACGAATTTTACTGATCCGAAAACTCGAATTGAATTATACAAGATTTGATTCGAGATTTTTCTCCAAAAAAACTCAAATGTCAGGAAGGCTACAAACATCACCAAATTGAGCCCTGGACGTCTTCCATTGATTATATAGTAATTCGGCAGGTTTTAGGAGGCGAATAGTCAAATTCAAATTCTTAAAGTAGTGTGAATCAAGTTTGGATAAATTCCCTATTCGAATTTGACATTTTTGACTATAAAAAAAATGTAAATATTCAATTTGACCCTTAATAAATCTGCCTCTTGGTGTTGGAGTATTAAAATAGTGGTCTCCTGCTTGCCTTGTCCTTGCTTAAAATCTTACAGGCATGTGCTCCACAAAATCAGAAAATATATGCAAGTTGACCTTAATGTGTCATATTGTCTCGTTATTCTAAAAGTAAATTTATCAGTGAACTATTCCCTTTACAAAATGTAAAACCCAGCAAAGTACCCAATTGAACCGATGAAAAGTTAGCTTTGGTCTTATATTACATTACTGAACAATAATGAAAGCAAATTTATGATTGGATGCTATGGTTTATCGAACTGAGGAACAGCCTACCTATAGGTGCATGAAGCCTTACATTTGTAAAATGTTAGCATGATACACTACATATCTTTTTCAGCAATTCTTTTAAATAAATTCATAATGAACACAAAAAATGTAAACATCTCAAAATCCAATATTCACATTCTCAAGTAAAAAAAATAGAATAAAAACAAAGTTACAAATGCTTAGAACGGATTAGCTGCTAAAGTAAAGTGGGAAGCACTGCCTATTTTTAACCTGGAGATACACAAAGGAATTTTAAATGGCAGCACTAACAGCCAACCCCACAATAAAACATGATGCTTTTTATCCTCCTCTGTCAGTAAAATCAAAAAGAAATGCAGTAGAGTTATAATACAGGTTGCACCTTACATACAAGTGTAATAACATAGTGTCCTGGTTGCCTTTGAAGAAAAGTAAAGAGTATAAATCTCTCTCTCTGGGACAACTATTGTTACAATGTATAGTAATACTTTTCCATGATGAATTAACCGTTCTTAGGACAGAAAAAAAAGCAGAATTCATATTAAAATGTATGATTAGTTTCAAAAGGCTCTTCAGAACTAAAGCATTCATTTCACCCACTTAGATGCAAAAAGATTTGGTGTCTTTGGGCACGTTACATTTAAAATAAAAATAAAAAAATAAATTAAAGTTTCAGATGTTTGCATGTAGGTTGATTGCTGAAGTTTTTTTTTTGGGGAGGGGAGAAAAACAGGTCAAGTATACCAACTGTTGCTAATAATACCATATTGGGTCAAACCAGCTTTAATTCTTATTACTTGTCCAGTGTCAGACAGATGAAATGTCACTTCTCTTTTAATGACTGATGATTCTCAATTTTCAGTGGCTTCCTCCTTGTGATCCATACCTCCCAGGTTGATCATAACCACCACTGCCATAATTCCACTGGCTCCACTGCCCTTGACCTTGGGAAGGACCTTGGTTGTACTGTCCTTGACCTTGGGAAGGACCTTGGTTGTACTGTCCTTGACCTTGGGAAGGACCTTGGTTGTACTGCCCTTGACCTTGGGAAGGACCTTGGTTGTACTGTCCTTGACCTTGGGAAGGACCTTGGTTGTACTGCCCTTGACCTTGGGAAGGACCTTGATTTGAACTAGGATTCTGCGGAGAAGCCTGGCTTTGATATTGGTACTGTCCCCATTGTTGTCCTCCATACTGCAGAAATATGTGGAAAGAAAACCATACATGACACAATGTGCCACCCAAAATAATCATAACTTTACACACTCATTTACAGTCATACATTTATTTGCAGAAAAAGTTTAAAATTGCAGGGCACTATTCAAAGACATGTTCTTTAGAAAGTGTAAAATGTATTCCTGCAGCAACATTAAACAAACATGCAAATATATATTTTGTACAAACCAATAGCAATCTAGAGATCTAGGCAGATTCCATAAGAAATGGCTGATATACTAGCAAACCTTACCGGCTGCTGTTGATACTGCTGGCTGTAGTTGCTCTGGCTGTTGGATGGCTGGGCAGGAGAAGAGCTTTGATGAGATGGTAGTTGGCTATACTCTTCATTGTAGCTCTGGTTCTTGTAATTGGGACCATAGCCACTGCCACCGCCTTGACTGTAGCCTCCTTGCCCGTAGTTCTGTAGCAATAAGTGGCAAAAATAAAATAAGATGGAGATCAAGTTTACCAAATAAAGGTTACTTGGAAATAATTGGCCATACTTACCTGCCCATGGCTGTAGTTACTAGGTGCATTATGCAAGGAATTTGATGATTGCCCACTGTTTCCATATCCACCACCCTGGCTACTACCTGGATTATAATGCTGCTGTTGGCTGTTAGTACCATAGCCCCTGCGACTTTCAGAGCCATTATCATAAGAGTTCTCAGACCAGCGGCTCTGGGGTTGCTGGTTATGTTTATCTCTGTTAAAACCTATAGTAGAAACAGGAAATAATGATTAAATAAATAAACCATATATAAGACCAAAAAAAATCATCAAGCACCCACCATGGCTTGTGTTTTTTTGCAAATGGATCTCTGAACCCCATGAACACCCTTCACACCGCAACGTTCTTTGCAGCAAAGGGTTAAAAGTAGTGGTGCATGTAACTGCAAGTGATAACATATACTGTGTTTGAACTGCAAAGGCAAAACTCTGGCTTCAATTGAGGAGACGGCTCTACATCTTCTTATGAAATGTCAAAAAAGGCAATACTAAAAACTAAAAAAAACTAAAACTCCCAAATTAATAATTATCCAACAGATATATTGAAGGAACAGTAACATCAAAAAATTAAGTAATAGAAATATAATGCAATGTTGCACTGGGAAAACGATTGTGTTTGCTTCAGAAACACTACTATTGTTTATATAAAATAAGCTGCTGTGTAGCAATGGGGGCAGCTATTCAAAGGAGGAAACACTCAAATTAAACAACAGATAAGCTCTGTAGAACATAATGTTATCTGTTATCCAATATTTATCCTGTGCCATATAGCCTTTTTTTTTCAATTTTCACCATCGCTACACAGCAGCTTGTTTATTTGAACTATAGTAGTGTTTCTGAAGCAAACAGATCAGTTTTACCATTATTACTTTAATATTCACATATATCCAGCACCCATAGCGAGTATCTCCTCCGTGTCCATTCCACTCCCACAAATCCAATTATAATAAGACCTTTAGGTTCTAAAACCGCTCACCATTCAGTCCACGTGGTTCAGGTGCTCTTGACCCCAAACTCTGCACTTGCAATTTCAGATTAATCCACCCGCAAATGCTGTCCCATTGTTCATTTATCTACAGAAAAAATGCTTTGATTTGCTTACCGGATTCGCGGAGTGACCCGGTTGCTGCTGCCCGAGTCTGTCGCTAAGGGAGGTAATTTCACCAAAAATGTCAAACTTGCAGTGCACTCTGGAGGTCAAGGATCACTCAATTTAACATGAGTTTAAAACCATCCATCTTGATTATTACATCTGAAACAGTGTCCGAGGTCTGACACGTTTCGTAACTCCGTACTTCCTCAGAGACCTCGGTATCCATTGTTTCACCATAAAGTTATACCCAAAGAGAAACCCTCCCACAAAAATTGTCATATCAATTAATATACCAATTAACACAATACAACTGGTTAAAAATATCCAGATAAAAAGACTTCATAGTCAAATTGATAAAATGTATCATATAGTTCACAAGTTACAGGTGTTACTTCATTTCCTGTTATAATTATGTTTCATATCATGAGAAGTTTACTACTTTGTAATACAAGTACTCCTGAACAACAGATTTAATGCTTAATCATATATGTATAAAAATTAGTTAAATTACTAAATGAGTTCATTTAATTTTGATGATCCCTCTTTGATTTACTATGCATTAAAACAGCAGCTTATGTCAAACACAGTATTTAACCCTTGGGGTTGCCTAGTCTGTAATTTATATATCCATTTAACCCCTGCTCGTAATAACTTGGATGCAAGTCACCTCTCTTTGGCCCCATAGTTACACGTTTTATGCCCTGTTCTTTTCCTAACCCCACATTGCTGTTATTACACTCATTGGACGTTGTTTTAATCAGATGTAATAATAAGGACGGATGGTTTTAAACTCATGTTGAATTGCGCGATCCTTGAGTGCACTGCAACGTTTGACTTCATTACTTTAAAACACTTTAATTTTTTTGGTATTACTGTTCCTTTAAGTGACCTATTAAAGAATCTTACCAAACTGGAATATCGATATCAGTAAATATTGCCTTTTTACATCTTTTACCTTGAGCCACCATTTCATGATATTCTCTGTACTGCCTCAGAGATAACCTGACCTGCAGCTCTAACTGGAAGAAGTATGGGCGTAAAAGACAGAACTTGGTCCAGTAATTGGCTCATGTGACCTAACGTATATGTGCCTTTGGTTTGTGTGCACCATGAATCGTATGGTCCCAGGGGGCAGCACTTAGTACATAAAATGGCAATTTCGACTTATGGTTTCCCAATGGCACATTAAAAAGTATATTTCTATGAAGATGGTTTATTTACATGAAGCAGGGTTTTACATATGAGCTGTTTTATGTAATATATTTTTATAAAGACCTATATAGTTCAGGGGAATAGTCTTCCTTTAAGCAAAATATAAAATAACACTATAATACAAAGGAATAAGGAAAATGTACCCTCTATTGCAGGAATCCCCAACCTTTTGAAGCCGTGAGCAACATTCAGAGTTGGGGAGCAACGCTAGCATGAAAAATGTTCTTGGGGTGCCAAATAAGTGCTGTGATTGGCCATGTGGTAGCCCCTATGTGGAATGTAAACCTACATCGAAGCTCTGTTTGGCAGTACAACTGTTTTTTATGCAACCAAAACTTTCCCCCAAGCTTGGAATTCAAAAATAATCACCTGCTTTGAGGCCACTGTGAGCAACATCCAAGGGGTTGGAGAGCAACATGTTGCTCACAAGCTACTGGTTGGGGATCAGTGCTCTATTCTAAATTGTAAATATTACTAAGGAGTACCATTATCATTAAGCCAATGGCCACTATTTTCACTATTAGGTGTCGGCTGTCCTAAAACCTGCAGGTTTGGAATGACATCCACGTATACCTTGCAGCCTTTACTCTGCCCTTTATTCTGTCCTCCTCCAGCAGTAGGTATTTAATAGGGATTTATACCGGTTTGGAACTTGGCCAGGATTTTACCCTTTTCAACAGGATTCAGACAAATCTATATGCCTGGCCAAATTGAACTGAATCCTTAAATCATGACTTTGTCACACACACAAGGAAGTTAAAAATTTTTAACTGCATGCGTAGCGAGCAGTTCTCTTTCGCCCTTCCTTCTCTTTATTTGCATATGTAAATTATGATTTGAATTCGGAATTCAGCAGAATCTTTCACAAAGGATTCAGGGTTAGGCCGAATCTGAAAATAGTGGATTTAGTGCATCCCTAGCACTTACATACTCGCTCCTACTGCACTTCACACCACCTTCTACACCTACACACCACATCAAGATAGGCAGGTGAGGCATGGGTCTATAAATACAGACGAATCGCTGGATCAGATTGGGAGTTGGCGGGTTAGGGTCAGATGCAGGTTGACTTCTTCACACATCACTAATGATAGTTTAATTCCCCTACTGTACATATTACATACCTAAAAATGGAAGACTATTTAGACTCCAAAAGCCCTCTCATTCTAAATGTATTACTCACCTCCAGTTCCTCTTCCTTGAAGACCTCCTCTGTGACCTGCAGGGGGACCACGACTATCAAACCTCTGAAAGTCTCCTCTTGCTCCACCATCTCCTCTCCCTCCTCCATCTCTTCCAATTCCATCTCCTCTTCCTGCTCCCCCACTAGGGGGTCCACCACCACGGCCTCGGAATCGTTTTTCTGGTGGTGGCCCAGCTCTTTTCCCCTCCTCATTATACTGCCGCACCAGTTGCTTTGCTTCTTCTTTCTGGAGCTCAATATAAACAACTTCATCCAGGAAGTCTTCAGGTTCTGGCAAAGAAAAATTTGCTGTGTGCAAAATAGAAGGAAAAAGATAAGCATTTCAGGCCAACCCCAACAATGTAAAGGATTTTTTTTTTTTTTTAGTTTTTGAATTATTTGCCTTCTTTTTCTGACACTTTCCAGCTTTCAAATGGGGGTCACTGACCTCATCCAAAAAATAAATGCTCTGTAAGGCTACAAATACATTGTTATTGCTATTTTTTTATTACTCAACTTTTTTCAGGCATATTCCAGTCTCTTATTCAAATCAATGCATGGTTGCTATGGTAATTTGAACCCTAGCAAACATATGTGATATGTAGCAATGGGGGCAGCCAGGCTTGGACTGGCAATCTGGATTCTGGCAAATGCCAGAGGGGCTGCTATAAGGTGCCATAGAAAGTCAGTATTTAGTGGGCTGGTGGGGGCTGTTTGGGCGTCTGTGTACCTGAAATGCCAGGGCCTATTCTAATTCTCAGTTCGGACCTGTCAGATGGCCAAGCTGTGTAAGTCAACTGTTGTGAGATCACAAAGTAAAGAGTGCATCTTTGCTGCAAGTTTGCTTTTGTTATAAATTCTAAATGATAAACATATTGGAGGGTTTTACCCCTACTAGGAGCACAGCTTTGTTTTACCTAATGCCAGACGTTGCTGCTTCTTGGCCTACAAGTAAACGCAGGCTGGGAATCAGCCCCTATGCTGGCATCAGCCTTTCCCTGTGCCTGTATCCGGATCCATTGCATTGGCCCAGATGTAGGCACACAGAGTACATTTCGATGCCAAAATCCGCTCAATTTGCCTGCACTTGAGCCAATGCAATGGATCTAGATGCAGGCACAGGAAAAGACTCATGCCAGTGTAGGGGCTGATTTTCGGCCTATGGATAAATGCAGATCAAGAATCAGCCACGTTTAGCATTAGTCTTTGGGATAAAGAAGATACACAAGTTGTGTCGGCTATTTTATTCATTATTATTGCTACGTGAAGCTCAAATATTCACAGAGATTTGTTCTCATTGATGACTACAGTTCTGTTTCTTTGTAACATATAATATAACTGCTAGGCAATAAAACTTCCACATTAGTTAATGAAGGATGAGATCCGCTTAAAACAGCAGTAGTTATTCACAACTATTTGCATTTTCATTATAACATCTTTAAAGTGGCAGTAGAAACATGTATACAGTTTTTTGGCAACCGTAATAAGGATGTTGTAAAATAATTTAGGAGGTTAATATAGTGCAAATGGGAATTACCTTTCATTTCCAATACAGCAGAGTCTGGGACATCCTTTCCCTCCTCACCTGTACGTTTTACTATACGATCCTGCAAGTCTGCATCTGTTGGACAAATTAATATGGCTTTACGCCGAAAGCCTTCAAATGGACGCATCTTCCTTTTCTGAGCCGTTCCATAAACATTTGTCTGGGTGCAAAAAAAAAACCATGAAACAAAAACATGAAAAAGACATCATATTTCTACAGTAGTGATGTGCAGGTCATCAAAAAGTTGACCAGCAGCTCACCCCTACCAAGCTGTCACTACTACTATATACTCCCATTCTGCCCACCATAGATATCACTGAAGGGTAAGGGCAAAACTGACATGAGTATAAAAATACTGACCGCAGGAGGCAGAAGGGGGTTGGAGAATGGCACTGTTTGGTTTGCAACCACTATGGATGTGCATTTGCTGGCCTAAAGCTGCAGGTTTATGGTCAGCCCACACATCACTATTCTACAGGTCATGCACTGTAGCAAAGACTGAATTTAGATTAGGTTATTCATCTACTTTACCTGATCCAGGATGTAGTTTCGTTTCCTACGGGCAGCAATCTGGATTAGACGGTTCAGACACTGTGTTGCTTGTTGTATAAGAATATCCCAGCGCTCTGAATAATTACGTTGCCTTCGCAGTCCCATTACCTGATTGGAGATAAAGAGATGAGAATGGTAGTAAGAATTCTACCCGATAATACGAGAACTGTAGGGATAATTCTATTTTTTACTCTTTTATGTATCCATACAAATATGATTAAGGAGGCAGGATGCACAAATTCATTTCTTATTTCCTTGACTGAGGCCATAAGCTTGTAGCAACTGCATGGTTGTAAATAACATATTAAGGAATGTGTTACTGCAGGATATAAAAAATAGCAGGCAATAATTCATACTTTTCAATTTTGGTTGTACTGGCTCTTTAAAGATTTGGAATTCTTAGGAAAACTAAGACGCATACAAGTCTTGTTCTCTGACAACTGATCGACCATTTATGAGCATATTTATAAATATGCAAAAGTGACATTTTTAAATAAGATTAAGTAGTTCTCTTCTTGTAATTATTCATCATGGTAATGTCCCCCCCATCTTTAAATTACAAAAGAACTGTAATTGCCAATATTATACAAAGTCAACTGGTAAAAACTAAAAAAATATATATTGGAAGGCTAACTGGTGGTCCTCCAATACATGAATTCATTTTATATGGTTTCCAGTCTGCACAAGGGCTCATAAGAATAGCAGGATTTTTTGGGCCAAATGAAGTTGCTGACAACAAATATATAGCCCCCAGTGGAACAAGTTACAGAATTTCTGTAACACTCAAGGAAGCTGCTGACAGTTCACAATGATCTTGCAAGCCCATTCAAAGTTACACATAGTCCTATGGGAACAACATAAAGCAAACAGAACAAAAGTGACAGGGGCCAGAATATCAACCATGTTGTGTGTTTATTTCAACAAAAATGTTTACATATATTTTGTATAGAGAAAGTGTTTTGCTAACATGCATCTTTGAACTCATAGGAAAGACAACTTAAAATAAATTTCATACCTACCCTCATTTTTTCCATGATTGCATTGGTTCCCAAGATATTATATTTCTTTTCTGGATTTTCAGCGGCATGCTTTACAGCCCAAGTTGTCTTTCCAGCACCAGGCAACCCAACCATCATCAAGATCTAAATGGAAGGCAAAATAAACAAATGCAAGAAAAGTTAAAGAATGGTACAAAAATAGGATTTATACACTTACTGCTTAAATCCCTTTCTCTGTAGTCGATCGGGGGACACAGGAGACCAATGGGGTAAAGTTCCATCCTCTAGGAGGCAGGACACTTGATTACAAATTAAAAAGGGGTGTGCCTGGACTACCTACGCTTTACCCCTAGCACTTCCTGTTCTAAATCAGTAGGTACCAAAAAACTCTGGACACATGGAAGAACATTAGAGAATAGGAACTATAGCACCTATGTAACAACTGTAACTGTGCAATCCGGATGGGAAGTCCTGTGTCCCCTGGTCGACTACAGAGAAAGGGATTACCGGTAAGTGTATAAATCCTATTTTCTCTTACATCTCCGGGGGACACAGAAGACCAATGGGGACTTAAAGCAGCCCCAACTGTAATAGGGAGAGCAGAAATTGCATATTAGGGCACAGCCTTCATGGCTGCACCACAGCTTGCAACACCTTGCAGCCAAAGGAGGCTGCCACTGAAGCGAAGGCATCAAAATGGTAGAATTTTGTGAATGTGTGTACCGTGGACCAGGTTGTCCTTCTGCAGATCTGCTCAGCTGAGGTGGAGTTGCGTCAGGCCCAAGACGCCCACACTGCCCTTGTGGAGTGTGCCTGATCGGATGAGGTGGTGACTTACCCGTAGCCACATAGGCTCTGCGTATGGCTTCCCAAATCCATCTGGCTATGGTAGCTTTGGAGGCTGCCTGACCTGCTCTCGGCCCCGTGACGATGAAGAGAGAGTTGGATTTGTTGAATCGACCCTGGTGCTATTAAGATAGGCTTGCAATACTCACACTACATCCAGGCCATGGAGGTGTCTCTCCTTCTCGGGTTCCGGACACAAGGTTGGTACCACTATTTCCTGATTAAGATGAAAAGAGGATACTAACTTCTGGAGGAAGGAAGGGTTGGTCAGTAGAACCACTTTGTGCTTGTGAAACACCAACAGTGCTGGGACACATGAAAGTGCTCCCAACTCTGACACTCTGCATGCCAAGGAGATGGCCACAAGAAAGATTACCTTCCAGGTAACCCAGTAAAGATCCACTGATGAGAGAGGTTTGAATGGTGGTTGTAAAAGAGCTTCCAAAACGACATTCAGGTCCTATGTGGGTAGGAATGGTCGTTGTGGAGGAGCTATGTGGGTGACCCCTTGTAGGAATGATCTGATAGAATCGTCAAGAGCTTGTCTGTGCTGGAAAAGGAGGGACAATGCAGAGACCTGCACCCTGAGAGAACTGAGCTGTACTCTTTTGTCGTGGTACCGTGACCAGTATGTTTCCCATATCCAGTGGTAGGTTCTTGCAGACACCGGCTTTCTGGCTTGCAGTAAGGTGGATATCACATCTGAGAATCCCTTTCTCCGCCAGATGGACTCGACAGCCAGGCTATCAAAGTGAAAAGGCTCAGATTGTGATGATTGATGGGCTCCTGATGCAGGAGGTTTGTCCTGCGTGGAAGCGGCAATGGCTCGGCCACGGACAACTCACAAAGATTGTGGAACCAGATTCTTCTTGGCCAAAAGGGTGCTACTACTATGACTAGAAGGATGACTAGAAGGATTGACTGTCACACCTTCTTGAGCACTCTGGGAAGCATGGGAAGTGGAGGAAACAGATAGGCTAGGTCGAAGCTCCAGACCTGTGTCATGGTGTCTATGCATCTGACAGAGGATCTCGGTAGCGGGCAAAGATTCTGGGAACCTTGTGGTTGTGTCTGGATGCCATGAAATCGACCTGTGGTTAACCTCAGTGACGAACCAACATTTGATAGACCTCATGGTGGAGTTCCCTTTCCCCTGGATCTATCTGATGGTAGCTGAGAAAGCCCGCTTGAATGTTGCTCACTCCCAGGATGTGGATGGCTGACAGGTTTACTGCGTTCAGCTCTGCCCATTCGATGGGCCTCCCTGAGAGCGCCCATGCTTCTTGTTCCTCCCTGGCAGTCAACGTATGCCATGGCATCGCCGCACTGAACTCGCACCGCCTGGTGTCATAACATTGCTCTGGTGGTGTTAGGACAGTAGAATCGCCCGTAGTTCCAACACATTGATGGATAACTGCACTTCTTCCTGGGACCAGTCACCCTGAACTATGCTGCCCTGTCAAGTTGCACCCCAGGCTGAGAGGCTGGCGGCCGTCTCCATCACTGTCCAGTCTGGGGTGGCCTAAGACTGCCCCTTGGATAGTGTCTGCGGAGTGAGCCACCACTGTTGGGAAGATTTTGTGTCCCGAGATAGAGGGAAGGTTTGTAGTAGCTATTCTCTATTCTACCCCTGAAAAATGTCCGATTGTAGGGGACGAAGGTGTATCTGTGGACAACTTATTGCATGCAAATCGTTGTTTTGTGAGTCAGCGCCAGGCTTTGTAACTGCCACTGTAAGCTGATCTGCTTGTTCCGTGGGAGGAACACTTTCTGTTCTTGTGTGTCAAACTCCAGTCCTAAAAAGATCATATGATGAGATGGTCACAGTTGGGATTTGGACCAGTTTATTGTCCAGCCAAACTGCTGTGTCAGGGCTATCGCCTGCTGCAGATCCACTTGTGCTTGGTGTATTGAATTGGCCTTGAGGAGAAGATCTGCGAGGTCACAGAGACTCTTTGGAGTCTTAATCCTGCCGCCATGACCGCCATTATTTTGGTGAAGACCAAACTGGTAGTGGTGGTTGGCGAATGCAGACCTGAGGTATTGGTGATGTACTGGCCATACTGGCCAAGTACCATCCTGGAGACCTAAAATCAGGGATTCCGACCAGGCTTCTATAGCTCTGCTGACCCACGCTGAAGCCAGGGATGGTCGCAGCGCTGAACCACATGCTAAAAATATTGCCTTTAGAAAGCCCTCTAGGCGCTTGACTGTGGGATCTTTGAAGGCCGCTTCATCTGTCACCGATAAGGAAGTGATCTTGGATAACCACCAATGGTGGATTGCACCATTTCTCTATCAATTCCTTGGGGAATGGTAGGGCTTGGAGAACTTGCAAGTAGCCTGGAACTTTCTGGCGAATCCCATTCGTCCTGGATTACAGAGAGTAATTGTTCATGTGACAGGAAGCAGGAAGTAGACTTCTGCTGCCTTTTGAAAAAAGTCTTGGGATTGTGTGGGTTGCTCTGGCGGTGTATCAAGCTTTAAGATCTATGTTGCTGCCCTGATGATGCCCTCCACATCCCCCTCTTATTCCGACCCTATGGATACGTCAGAGGTGACCGTGGGAGGAGAGGCGTCTGAATGTTTTGGAGCTGAATGCTTGCACTTGTCACGCGTGGGTTCGCCAATTTCGAAATGGCCTTCCCAATGGAGTCGGCAATAGAACCAGCAATGAAAATTTGCAAGGGAAGGGATGCTCTGCAGGGAGGACAGCGACTGGGACAGCTGGACCAACCATAAGGGTGCTGCAGGGTCTGGTGGTTCCTGCTAATGGTGGAACCATTGGCTGATTCCCCTGGGCAGTGAGGTTGTCTATAGAAGCTGGTGGAGTTCTCCCCCCAGGGGAGCAAGAAATGCAGAGAGGACCGGTTTGTCCACTTGGGTATTTTGTGCCTCCCTGAAGAGACAGGTTTGGAGCTGGGTGGTTTGCCTCAAAGAGGTTATTTTCTGCCCCGGGGGTAGTATTCCCACGTCGGGGGTTAACCCAGTTGGGGACAGTAATCGTGCCCCTGGTATCGCACCGTTTGTCACCGCTAATCGCTGACTGAAGGTTCCTTCACTGAAGGTTCCTTCAGTGGACCTATGTTGGTCCACCCTCCTGTGAACAGGACACTTGAAAAACTGAACCAGAACAGGAAGTGCTAGGGGTAAAGCTTAGGTAGTCCAGGCATGCCCCTTTTTGATTTGTAAGTGTCAAGTGTCCTGCCTCTGGAGGATGAAGCTTACTCCATTGGTCTCCTGTGTCCCCGGAGACAAAAAGAACTGCAATGGTAACACTGTAGGGGAAAACACCACACCTACTACAGCAGGCCATAACATTTGCTGAACACATTTGCAAAGCTTTCCCAATATATATTAAAGTAACTTTTTATTTATCTATGGGGTTCAGTAATGGAGGTATCTCCGATGTTTAGTAAAAATAAATACATAAAGTGTGCCTTGAATAGAGGGGCTTGGTCATACTTCTAAAATTTCCCCTGTTTTAGCCTGCCCTCCAACCTCTCAGCCTGATAAATAGAATGCACTACCATCACTCCCCCAATCCTACTCCCCACAAATTTAAAATTAACATAATTATTAGATTATAAAAAAAATGCTTCACCGACCTCAAATTATGTATACCTAATACAGAATTTAAATAATAATACTAATATTTGTGTAAATTACTTTTAAATAGTTTTATCAAGGTTTACTATACAATGTTTTTTAGCAGACTAACATTAAGATATAAAAAAAAACTGCTGGCTTACCTCACACTCTGCCTTGTTTTTAGGTGGTTCAGTGCCCCGCACCCTTTCATAAGGTTTGACATACTGTATGAAAGTGAACCCTGGCATTACAGAGCAAAACGGTTCAGGACGCTGGCCAAAGTTGAACTCAACAGCACAGTTTTTGACCAAGATGTGGGGGAATAAAGCCTGGCCGCCAAGAGTCTCCTTGTGTACCCGGAATGCTACACCAAGTGGATGTCCGTTCTTTGAGAACGATATCTCAACCTCTCCGTGAGATTCAAAGTCCTACATTTTAAAGAATTATTCAATAGGTTTTAAAACAAAAATTGCTATGTCAGAACTTCTGTCACTGATATGCACCATTCAACAACCAGGTGTTACTAGTTTAGAAGGACAAGGAGAAATATTCAAAATGTAAAATAGTTCAGACTCAATCACAAGAATGTGACTGATGCTGCCGTGTGTACTCTTACAACTCCAAAAGAGAAAGAAGTTTTGCTAATAGGAAAATGTTGAGTAGATAAATGACCCCTAGACAAAGCAGTGATCTAATTGCTCTATTAAACCCTCTGGATAATTTGACCTTCAAACATGCTAACTGAAAGTTTAAATTCCAACCCTGAAAAGACCCAGATTCAATAGAATAGTTCCATATAATAAATATATAAAACCTAAGATCATGCTAACACCATATAAAAGATTAATTTGAGGGTGAAATATCCCATTAATGACAATGCTTGACAGGTTCAATAGACAGAGTAGGGGAATCTATAAACAACTGCAGCATTCTTTTGAAATCTATGAAGAATGCCTTCCAAGAAGCAACATGCTGCCCGCCGACATGGAAAATAGTGCGTGTTTTAATATTTTCTGTATTGAACTTCAAAAGTGTCTGTCATCTAGAGAGATCTGCACCACAAGTGTAGGACTGTTAAAGGATTGCTGGAAATGCGGCATTGAAGTACTTGTTTTTAATAGCACTGGAAAATGCAGTGGTACCATTGCAAAATGTTTTCAGTATGAGGCCATATTTTACACCATACACATACCATATTATGATCATAACAATCATCATAACTGTAATGTCAAAAATAAAAATGAAAAAAAAAAAATAAAACTTACAATGTAACAGCCAATAACATCATGTTCAGCGAAGGTCTCCCCGTAATTTTCAAATCTACCGTTAGTAGATTTCTTTCCTGTCCCTCCGTACCCATAGGAAAAAGGTTCCTCCCCTGTGTGGCAACAGTATGAAAATAGTCAGATTAATTAGGCACTAGCAGATGCATAAATATTAATTTAATACCAGGTGAAATTGAATGTACGGAAAAAGTCATTCTAGATATTCAGATAGAAAAATTCTAAATATAAAATCGATTTTAATTTGTCAGTGAACATTGTTCAGAATCAGAACACACCTAATTGGGTGCTGCATGAATCTAGAGACCACCCCACACGAACCACATGTGGATCTGGCTCATTGGAGGGCAAATGGCCCACTGAAATTTCTTCAGTGACCTAAGGAAAAAATACAACACATAATCCAAATATATCAATTCCATAACATTTGTGATTTCTGAACTACAGGGAGATTATTTACCTTCATCTCAAAGCCAACTCTACCTCTGTTGACTCCATGAGTAGCTCTGGCCCCTGACCACAAGTAAGCAAAGCCTTCAATGGTTAGTGGGTAGCCCACAGTTCGATCTTTATCAAGCTTGAAATGAAGATCACTATTGTCTAGGGAAGAAATTAAAAACATTTTTGGTATGGTTGCTTTGCATTTTAAAACAAACCTGGGAATCAGGCACTAATTGGTCTTAATAATGGTCTTAATAATCAGAATGACCGTGTCACATGTATAAAAAGTGGTGGCTCAAATATCAAAGAATGTATTAATAGATATGCTAAAAGTTGCTTTATGAACTGCAGCTTTAAAGGGGATGTTAAGTTTGTACATTAAAACCACAAATTCATTAATTTCAGTACTGAAAATGTCTCCCAAAATACAGTCCAAAAGTATTTGTTTACTTGGCAAACATGATCACTCATTCCTCTGCAAGTCAATAGTGAAACTGAACCCAGAGGCAGAGCTAAGTTTACTTGCTGTGTGTGTTTGCATAACTGATCAGTTGTTTTCCCTTCTGTGATGTTCACTGCATGCAACCTCATCACTCTAGCTAAAATTCAGTTGGGCAATGCTTCAAGCCATTCATTCACATTGCAAGCAGCACTTGTTCTATCCCTCTGGAGCAATTCAGTTCAGCCAATAGAAAAATGTTGAGTAGATAAATCAAGCTATTCACAGCCAAAGCCTCCACTGCCTTTACTATGTATGCTATATTTATAATGCTGCTGTGAGGTTATAGGTCAGTGACCCCTCTGGTGTCCATTCAAATGGATTATTAGCTGTGTGGTGTCTTTTAACAGGAGTATAACTTGAGAAGTACAGTTTATTTTTAAAGGGGCAGCTTACCCCTTGTTCAACATGAGCTTAATGAATAAGATTTGCTCTGAGCATATTCTTTGCCTATTATAAATTATGGACAATCTATGGTTTTTGTTATTTCTTGAACGAAAAAGGGGAAACTGATTGCCCTATTTAGCTGAAGAAATAACAAAAAAAAAAGATTTTTGTGATCAAAACAATATATCAAAAAGATATACTGGACAAACCCTACTGACTTTAAGGGTGGGTAACCTTCAAATAACTAGTTGTTTTCAGATAGATCACCAGAAATAACGACTTTTTCCAATGACTTTCTATTTTCTGTGTGTGACTGGTTTTCTAATATTGAATTGTAAAGTGTAATTTTTCACCTTCAGAAGCAGCTCTGAGAGGGGGGTCGCCGATCATGTAAACCAGGTGTGCCCATACTTTACTAAAGAGAGATCTACTTTTAGTGATGTTGTCCCATTATGATCTACAGCCATAATAGCATTGTTAGCATTCTGTCCCATGCAAATATTACATAAATACTGATTAATGGGAAAATGTATATTGCTCTATTTAACAAACATCTATTTCTTAACCTTAACATAATAAATATCTGAATGAAAAGCATGAAACAAGAGGGTGATTTAGAAAAACTATTGGTTGACAGTGTCTTGAGATCTACTGATCACCAGCTAAAGGTCTACTGGTAGATCCCGATCTACTTATTGGGCACCCCTGATGTAAACTGTTCTAAGTGTATACATTTAGTTGATACATTTCCTATTTTTTTCCCTGCTGAGCAGAATCTCTGGTTTTCATTCAAGGCAGCTGTTAGAATTGATACAATAGGTACTCCAGAGATGCTGCTGAGAAACGTATAAACTAAATGTTGCAAAAGTGTAACAGTTTAGAGTCTGTACCTGAATTATTGAGCTGCCAGATTGAAACACGAGAGACAGGAACATTCAACTTTAAACGTAGATTTTCGAAAAACAATAAAAAATAAATAATGGAAAGAAAATGAAAACAATCTAAAAACAACTGAGTTTAAAAAAGTGTTTTGAAGGTCAACAACTCCTTTAACTTATTTTGAACAAGGGGTTATACTAGCCCTTTAATAAAAAATATTCCAAAAACAGTTTAAATGGAAGTCTCTATTCCCAAAGTTAGTTTAAACGTCCCCTTTAATCCGCTGATAGAGGGGAAGTTCACTTTTATGTTGACTTTTAGTATGTTATAGAATGCCTTATTCCTAGCGACTTTCCAAATTGTTTTCATGATTTATTTTTTCAGGTTTTTTTATAATTATTTCCCTTCCTCTTCTGCCTCTTTCCAGATTTCAAATGGAAGCCAAAAAATTGCTCTTGTTCATTTGTATTATTTATTTTCCTGTAGAGACCCTCTCCAAATCATCATCCAGTCTCTCATTTTAACCAGTCTGGTTGCTAGGATATATAAAACCCTAGCAACCAGGTAGCTACTGAAAATACCAAACTGAAGAGCTGCTGACCAAAAAGCCAAATAATTAAAACACCACAAAAAAAATTAAGGAATGAAAACCAATCACAAATTGTTTCACAGTATCCATGACTGCATCATAATAAAAGTTAATGTAAAGATGAACCAGCTATAACGCAAAAAATTACCTCAATATATTTTAATATAGAATTGTATAACGGTCAAAACTTTGATTAAGTTGAATGCACTTGAAAGCACCAGCACATTTCTAAAAAATCTTTTAGTAGGTGCCAATGTATTCACAATACTTCCCATTCAACTTCATGGGTTGTGATTAGGGATGTAGCGAACGTCGGAAAAAAAGTTCGCGAACATATTCGCGAACTTGCGCAAAAATGCGAGCGGTTCGCGAACGGTTCGCGAACCCCATAGACTTCAATGGGAAGGCGAACTTTAACATCTAAAAAAGACATTTCTGGCCAGAAAAATGATTTTAAAGTTGTTTAAAGGGTGCAACGACCTGGACAGTGGCATGCCAGAGGGGGATCAAGGGCAAAAATTTATCTGAAAAATCTGCCTGTGTGTGCTTGGAAGAGATAGTGTAGGGGGAGAGCTGTTAGTGATTTCAGGGACAGATGATAGTAAGTTTGCTGGCTAGTAATCTGCTTGATACTGCTCTGTATTGGAACAAAAAAATAAATAAAAGCAGTCCTTACAAGGACTACTGTTATTGCAGCAGTCAGCAGATGAGATCAGAAGCAGGACAGCTGCCCACTGCAGCTACATACAGAGCACTGCAGTAGAAGGTAGATTACTAGCCAGCAAAGCTACCTAAGCTTAAATGTCCCTCAAACCCCTGCAGACTTCTGTCCCTCCAATAACAGAGCAGTATCAAAACGATTACTAGCCAGCAAACTTTCAACTGTCCCTGAAATCACTAACAGGCAGCAG
Source organism: Xenopus petersii (assembly GCA_038501925.1). NCBI lineage: Eukaryota > Metazoa > Chordata > Amphibia > Anura > Pipidae > Xenopus > Xenopus petersii. The sequence continues at coordinate 68,338,718 of CM076686.1, forward strand.
CTCTCTCCCTACACTATCTCTTCAGCACACACAGGCAGAGTGAAAAAAACGCTGCAGGGCTTCGGTTTTTATAGGGAAGGGGAGTGGTCCAGGGGAGAGCTTCCTGATTGGCTGCCATGTACCTGCTGGTCTGGGGTGAGAGGGCAAAAAAAAGCGCCAACAATGGCGAACCCAAAATGGCGAACGTCGCGCGACGTTCGCGAACTTCCGGCGAGCGCGAACACCCGATGTTCGCGCGAACAAGTTCGCCGGCGAACAGTTCGCGCCATCTCTAGTTGTGATCTGAAGCTGAGGCAATAAAATGCTTTAAATGATCCTATGAGTAGTAATCATATGCTTATACTCACAATTATCAAGAACAACAACATTCTCATCAAACACATCATCATCATCAAATCCAGCACCTTGTGGTAACCGAGCTCTGAGGGTAAAAGAAAAAAGACAAGAACTACAATGAAAACAGTTTATGCACATCCATATTTAACAGTATTATTAGAAAGGGGAATGTTTCTTTCTCAGTCTTTGGCAACAGTGCTAAAAGTATCTGAAGTAAAGGGGCACATGCATGGTTGAGTTTTTAACCAATATTAGATACTGTTAAATAATGACAAGCAAAGATGGCAGCAAAAATGTAACCAATAACCACATTAATTGACAGATCAGATTATCAATCCTTTAGATATCCTATTAATGGCAAATAATCTTACTTTACTAATCCCAAAGGCGGGGGATCAGTCAAATGGATGCAATAGCATCAATATTTATATTTCAACATATTCATTCAGGACCTACCACGGTCCTGCTTGTGCAGCCAACTTAATACTACTCTTTTATAGTAAAACTTGCTTGTTATAGTCACCTCACCTGATGTACAAAAAGTACATACCTTCTTTCATCTCGGTGCTCATAATATCCACGACCCCTATCCTCAAATCCTCTCTTGCGGTTTTGAAATGGTTGCTCGTTGTCGGCAGCATTGAGCCCCCTGTAACCTGGTTCTGGTTGCTCCTGTTTAAACTCTGTTTTCAAAGCTACAAGACAAAAGGAGTAAACAAGCATTAAAACAGTATATTCAGACACAACATCAGCTCTTATAACCATAGCTTTTCCACATAGGATACCTGTTAAGCATAGATCTACAAGACTATTCCTAGCTGCACATTTCTTTACCATTATTAGGAACCATGTCATTACTGTATAGGTTTTAATGATGAAGCCTGAGCTACTTTCTACCCAAAAGATGCCAGAGCACCTGCAGATACTACTACTTTGACATCACTGTGTTTTCAGCACAATCCTGCTGATATAACCAATCTTTTCGCACTGGTGGAATTGCTAACAGATTAAAAAGACAGAGCAGCCAGCTAAGCATACACTACAGCTTGTAAATTGTGAAATAATAATCAGTAAAATTTCTTTAGTATACAAGAGGAATAGTACCCATATTTGGCAAGAGAGGTGGCGGTGGCTCTGAAGGTCTCCTGTCATAGCGATCAAAGCCCTGATCTCGCTCTTGCTTGATTCTTTCCTGCCTGAATGGAGGAAAACCACTGGACATTCCATAGTTTTCAGAAGGTTGCTGGCCATAATCTGGGGGGGGGGGGGGAATTACATTCACTAAGCAATCGACATTTGTAAATGGCTGCTCTGCAGTGTTTCGCCACAAAAGCTACTGCAGTGAACAGAGTAGTACAGAAAATGCAGAACAACCTATTAAAAGGGATAGTTCACCTTCGAGTTAACTTTTAGTATGTTATAGAATGTCCTATTCCGAGCAACTTTACATTTGGTTTTCATTGTTTCTTTTTTATCGTTTTTGAATTATTTTTGAATTATTTGCATTACAAAAATGCTGGGCAAATATTACCCACAAGAGGATGCAGGTGGAGTATTGCAGGTAAGCAGGATAACCTTTAATGACATTCCTTCTATAGATAATTTCACCTTTTCAGTTGGTTCCTATTAAATTATTATTTGCCTATTTTTTCCCTCACACGAAAGAGAAACAATAAGGACAGGTATTTAATTTTTTAATCAATATATTTGTAGGCATACAACCCCACATATTTTTGACTGCGGTCACTGCACACCAACTATGTAAATACAGAATTTGGGTTGCACGTTCATCTATACAGTAGTGTATATCAACCCATAGGCAGCTGGTCCTGTATTTGATTTTTATTTTTCTGAGTCTCTCCTAAAATGCAAACTGTTGTCTGGTTGATGGGCTGCCATAGCAAGGTGGCACACAATATGTTTATGAAGTACTGACTTGATTTTAATGCCTGAAGTGCCACCACCAAAACCGGAGATCCTTAGGATGGTATTTTTCCCCAACTATATCCTTAGGGCATAGCAGTCCAAAAATATGAGTGTAACGGACAGAGGAGCTCTTTAGGCAGTTGGTTTTCAACATATTAACAGTCAGAAGGGATTAAAAAATAAAAAAAGAGATCCCAAGTATATCAGGTGAGATGAGATGGCACTGCAAAAATACTAGAGCCCCGTAACATTCCCTTTAAAAGATTATAACATTTTATTGTGTTGTCTTTATTTCAAGTCCTCTGCTACCCATGCTTCATTGTTCCAACTGAAGAGATTCTTTTTTTATTTTTTTTTAAATGTTAAGATCAGTTGCAACCAATGTGTATAAGAAACTGATCCGCACAAAAGGGGATATTCCCCGACTGCATTAATCTGTGTGTGTGCGGATCCGTTTCTTATACACATTGGTTGCTAAGGGACCCGGCTGGGTCAACGGAAGGAAAGCACCACCAACTGCAGGATTGGTGAACTACAGGTGTGCGATAGGAGAATTACATTGTAAAATCAATTGCAAGGCATCCGGTGCAGTTAGTTGATTAATTTGAGTGGGGGAATGCTGTTAATTCTATGTACAGCAAGAATCGTGCGTAGAACAGTACTGTTGGGTAAGTACACTGTTTTGCACTGGTTCCCTTTCCAGAATAATTTCACAACTGCAATTTAGGATGACTGTTTAGTCATGATTTTCTTGTTTAGAAACTACAGGACATGAGATACATCTGGATGTTACACAACAAATGCCCATCACAAAATATGTGCTGCTTAGATTAAGTGTAATTTGACCACTCATAGTGTTTTAGGAGTGTAACATACACCAAAATACATGGGAGGACGTAGGAATATAAAAACCAAACAATACATGGATAGGTAGGGTTGGGAAAGGTCAGTGATCTAGAGTAAATGAGGCAGCATTAATTGATAGCTAGCTTATTGATACACTCATATTAAAGGTTCTTTATGGAACAATTAAGCAGTTTAAGTGAATGGAGGGGCATTTCCTTGTACAGCACAGAAGAAGTGGGCGCACCTGTAAGCTCACAATACACCATGTAAACTGGACAGTGCAGTTTAAAGGAACAGTTCAGTGTGAAAATAAAAACTGTGTAAATAGATAGGATGCGCAAAATAAATAATGTTTCTAATAGAGTTAGATAGCCAAAAATGTAATATATAAAGGCTGGAGTGAACAGATGTCTAATAAAACAGCCAGAATCCAACTTCCTGCTTTTCAGCTCTATAACTCTGAGTTAGTCAGCGACTTGAAGGGGGGCCACATGGTACATTTCTGTTCAGTGAGTTTGTAATTGATCCTCAGCATTCAGCTCAGATTCAAAAGCAACAGATATGACCCACGTGGCCTCCCCTCAAGTCTCTGATTGGTTACTGCCTGGTAGCCAGGGTAACCAGTCAGTGTAAACCAAGAGAGCTGAATAGCAGGAAGTAGTGTTCAGACTGACATGTTATACATCAAATCACTCCAGCCTAACTATATTAGAAACATTTTTTATTTTGCACAGCCTATCTATTTACCCAGTTTTTATTTTTACACTGAACAATTCCTTTAAGGCACAAATGTCTTTCTATAGAAATCCCCTTATCCCTGATACAAACATAGGCCCCCGGCCATAGCTAAAATGTACAGTCAGTTAATTACCCACACAATTCTTCCTTCGCGTTATTTGCTTTTAATTAAAAGTATCTTACATAGCCCCATTACTTGCACATCCCCGACCAGCCCCCAGCTTTCCCGTCCTTACACCGGCCTTCTCCTTCCCTGCGATAGTCTCTAGGCGGCCCTGGAGGAAACCCTCCCCGGTGGTATTGTGCTTGGTGATCCCCCATTGTCAACGCTGCCTCCCCCAATACGCCGGTCTCCACCGAGGGTGAACAAAATGGTGGCACCGGCCTCCAGACCTGCGCAACCCAGACAAACGCCGATTGGCTAGCCTACAACACACAAGGCAGACTAATCAATAGAATGAGCGAAAGAGCTTGTAGCAGCACTCACATTTGTTGAAATCGGCTGGACGATAACGCAAAGTGTCCAATAGCTGAGGATAGATGTTGCCAATGGCAACGCTACGTCTAGCGAGGATAATGAAGCTGTACAATCTTGGTACACCGATGTACGGAACCAGTGTCGGACGGGGACACCAGGGGCCCACCCAAAAGCCTTACACCAGGAGCCCACTCTCAGTACTAATATTCTTCCTCTCCTGACTCAACCTCTATTCTCCTAGTCTCTTTTCTTTACATACTATAATACTAATCTATTATTCCATCTATTAAGTCACTTAGTTCTCATTGAAATAGGGAATGGCCATGAAATGGGCCAAATGTTTAGCAGCATGGGGGCCCACTGACACCTGGGCCCACCGGGACTTTTCCTGGTATCCAGGTGGGCCAGTCCGACACTGTACGGAACGCATTATAGGACATCCTGCAGCGAAATACCTGTCCTGCATGCAATGTCCTATGCCTTCGGAATGGCGCCTCGGTTGCTTTTACCGTCGCCCATTGTTTCTCAGCCGTCACTCATACGAACTCTGCCCTCAGCCTTCCTCCCTCAGCCCTCTGCGACAGTCTTATCCATAAAGTGGTGAGCGAGGGCGGAAGGCAGAGGACTGAAGAAGGAGGAGGATGGAGGGCTGAGGGAGGAAGGCTGAGGGCGGAGTTCGTATGAGTAAAGGCTGAGAAGGGAGGGTAGAGGACAGAGGTGTGATTGCAGATTTGGACGATGAGTGACGGTAAAAGCAACCGATGTGCCATTCCGAAGGCATAGGACATCGCATGCAGGACAGGTATTTTGCTACAGGATTTCCTGAACTGCGTTCCATAATCCTGCAGCGAAATACATCTTCCTGCGATGTCCTATGCCTTTGGAATGCCGCATCGGTTGCTTTTACCGTCACTCATCGTCCATATCTGCAATCACACCTCCGTTCTCTACCGTCCCTTCTCAGTCGTCAGTCATATGCCCTCAGTCTTCTGCCCTCAGCCCTCCATCCTCCTAACCGAGTCATCTGCCTTCCGCCCCAGTCCTCTGCGTTCAGTCCTCTTCCTTCCACCCTTGCTCACCACTAGAAACTTACGGATAAGACTGTCGGCTGAAAAGAGAGATCTGAGGGGTGAGTGCTGAGGGAAGAAGGTGGAAGGCTGAGCAGCGAGGGTGGAGGGAAGAGGGCGGAAGGAAGAGGACTGAGGGCGGAAGGCAGAGGACTGAGGATGGAAGGCTGAAGGCGGAAGGCTGAGGGCGGAAGGCTGAGGGCGGAGTTCATATGACTGACGGCTGAGATCTCTCTTTTCAGCCGACAGTCTTATCCTTAAGTTTCTAAAGTAGTGAGCGGGGGCGGAAGGAAGAGGACTGGGGGTGGAAGGCAGATGACTGAGGGAGGAGGATGGAGGGCGGAGTTCGTATGACTGACAGCTGAGAAGGGAGGGTAGAGGACGGAGGTGTGATTGCAGATTTGGATGATGACTGACGGTAAAAGCAACCGATGCGGCTTTCTGAAGGTATAGGACATCGCATGAAGGACAGGTGTACCTGTACCGATGTCTGTGGATTGGCCTTCCATGTTGGTATGCCTAATATTGTCCGAATCGGTATTAAAGGAGACATTTTGTGTAAAATATAAGAATGTACCAGTGCATTATACTCATTTAGATACAGAAGAATTGTGCTTAAAAAAAGTATGTTTCAAGCTGATTTATTGAATATTTCTTCAAAAAACCCTAATAATCCCTCCCTTTCACTTCCTGCTCCCTGAATTCCCAGGCTGTGCAGGCGAGCAGGGGGCTCGCTGTGGACACGAACCAATCAGCAGCTAGCTGGACCTGATAGGGAACTAAAGCCTGTCTGTGCTTATGTGACTGCAGAGTTGTGATTGGCTGTCCCTCTCCTATGTTGCTTCTGGCAGGGACCATTAGGACACGCCCATCCCTCATTTGAAACACAGACAGGGACCAGAGAACATCTATAGGGAGCTCTAATAAAGGGGCTATTTTTAAAGATAATATTAATTTTAGCACCATGTAAAAGCAACACCATATATTACTCATAATTGCCTACAAAATTAGGGTCTTTTCATTTATCCTATATGTCTCATTTAAAGATGATTAACTGGACATGTGTGGTATATATACTTTGCAACACAGAGTTTGTGTATTTGAGGGAGATTTTATCAAAATTCTGATGTTCATAAATATGGAATTAGGGCTGAAAAAAACAGACCTTTGCCTTCTATCTGTTTTAGCTTTACAATTACTGGAAGAGGGTCCTTTAGTTCCAGCACAGTCCTTGGTTGAGTAACTGTCCCCAACTCCCCCCCCCCCACACACATACACTAATACAAGAAAAGACTCCTCTGCACCTTTGTGTGCTCTATTATAATTCACGGTATACAAGTAAGGGGCATGCATGTAGACACCAATTAAGGGTGCAAGAAAAACCCACTTGCATGCTATTCAACACCCAGTGGAAATTTTTGCGTCTCCAGAATCAGACATACTGATCAGCATTTTTTTTATAATTACAAGAGCATGCAGGAAAATAAAGAGTCGGCAATGCTCAGTGTGTGTCTTGAAACCCACAAAACCCTTGTCTTGAAATTTTCTTAGAATATAAAGATCCTGCAACTGATATCCATTCACAGCTAAAGTAAAACAGTGATATTGTGCCTACATACAAACAATGAATTCATTGTTATTAATTTGGGTCTGTGCTGGAATAAAAGGGGTTATACAGTAAGCAGAAAGCTTGGACCTGGTATATGAAGAAAAGATTAAACACCTAGGTATCATGTTTAGGGTGTGAGTTAATTGGAAAGGGTCAGATACCAGTTTCCTTCTGAGTGTCCTAGTATTAATCCCATAATCCCACTTATATAAGTGGGGCACAATGAAATGTTTGATCTTCAGATCAATCCTCATATTACAGAACTTAAGAAATTCAACTAAATTTAGACATTATGAGCTCAATGGGATGGGCACAGGTCTGTCTCACCAAAACCGAACATCTAAGCCATGACAATTCCTCTCGTATATGGTGGCTGTGATGTATGCCATAACAGTCAGATCAGAACAGTCAGCGCTCTTTGCATTTCCCTCTAGTTGTTCGCAGCTCAGTCTTTCCTGCTTTAGTTCCCAAATTGGACACTGCTGTTCTTATTGACATAGGGGACCTCTAGAACTTCTGCCACCTTCTAACCAGGTGATAAGAGTCTTTATTTGGCAGTACACCTGGTTTTTATGCAACCAAACCTTGCCTCCACGAAATTCTAAAATAAGCATTTGCTTGGAAGTAACAGGGAGCAACATCCAAGGGGTTGGTGAGCCACTGGTTGGGGATCACTGCCCTAATTAATGAGCAATTTTAATATATCTTGGCAGAATAGGCCAATTTATCAATACTTTGGGGCCCTAAATTGAATTTGCTGTAGGGCCCAGTAACACCTATTTACATCACTGGTATTATGTGTAATATTCTCTATAAAAGTGAGTCCTTTGTTCATCTGGTGGTGTCTGTAATGCAGACCTTTAATGAATGGCATTACAGAGCAGCCATATCTGAAATCAGTAGAGTCAGTATTTTTTAAACTTCATCCATGCACTTTTTTCTCAGCCAAAGCTAACCCAAATTCAGGTGACTCTGAAGCTCTGGTAATCTTTAAGCAGCATTTTCTTAAATTCTTCTCAAGTTTAAATATTATGATTTGTATTTGGTTTGGGATTGAACTGAACCTTTTCTGAAGGATTCAGTATTTGGCCGAAAATGTAAGTATACCCATTTTTTTTTTTTAAAAAGTGTCCTTTTATTCCAATAGAAATTCTGTAATAACAAATGACAAATGTACCACGTCTTCTTTGCAAACATTGCTTTAGTCATGGATGTCACAGACAACTCCTAAGACTAAAAATGGCTTACTGATTATGCATTAAAGTTTGTTCTGTACAGTCTCTATAGATCTATAATGAATAGCATAAGACATTGGTGTAGATACCACTGACCAGACCCGGGTGCAGAATGTGCATCCAGGCCCCACCACCCATGCTGTTCCACCTGCAATTAGACGCCATGTGGGCCCCAACAGGGTGTGGGCTTGTGTGCACCCCTGGTAGTTACACCACTGACATAAGAGCTACACTGTTGTGTAAGACTGTCCCTTAAAGGAACAGTTCAGTGTGAAAATAAAAACTGTGTAAATAGATAGGCTGTGCAAAATAAAAAATGTTTCTAATATAGTTAGTTAGCCAAAAATGTAATATATAAAGGCTGGCGTGAACAGATGTCTAATAAAACAGCCAGAATCCAACTTCCTGCTTTTCAGCTCTATAACTCTGAGCTAGTCAGCGACTTGAAGGGGGGCCACATGGTACATTTCTGTTCAGTGAGTTTGTAATTGACCCTCAGCATTCAGCTCAGATTCAAAAGCAACAGAAATGACCCATGTGGCCCCCCCTCAAGTCTCTGATTGGTTACTGTCTGGTAGCCAGGGCAACCAGTCAGTGTAAACAAAGAGAGTTGAAAAGCAGGAAGTAGTGATCTGACTGACTTGTTATACATGAAATCACTCCAGCCTTTATACATTACATTTTTGGCTAACTAACTATATTAGAAACATTTTTTATATTGCACAGCCTATCTATTTACCAAGTTTTTATTTTTACACTGTACAATTCCTTTAATGCAACTGACACCAAGAGGCATAGCTACCAACTCTTCTCCAGGCATAGCTACTGGGTCATACCAAAAGCCAAATGTTTCTCAACATTGTGTCTATTATACAGAATACTTTGCCTTCACTGTATTTCATACAATACACTTCCAGACACACACACACACACACCAAATAATCCTTGGCAAAAACTACCTGATTATATTAATCATCACTAATTCCAAGTGATTAGAAATGTGATCTTCTCACCTATACGATTCTATTCAATGAACAATCACGCTTTAAGAGATTAAGATAAGAAAGCCCAAACAAGAGTGGGGGGGGGGGGGTTAGGTTGGTCTGTACCTTCTATATAAATATAAATCCAAACATGCTACACAGAAGCTCCAACTGCATAATCCAGCAAAGATGTATTGCGCCCTGATCTTTTTCCTGCTGCACACTGCTTCCGGCTTTGTAAGTACAGATTATTCATACCCATCATACCCATCCAGCTACTACACCTGCTCTTTATAATTTCTTTCTGTTTTTGTATATATGATGTTTGGTGTATATGCAGTTATCTTTGCAGGCTAATTTCTTTATCTTAAACTACACCAAATTGAAACGGATAAAAAAGATGGCATCATTTGAATTAATATGATTAACACCTGAGCACTGTTTTTGTTCTATTTGTTCAAATTATTGTAGCATGTATGATAGAATGTAGTGAGGGGTTGATGATCATGGCTCACAACTCTTTTGGGTCCAGAACTTCTTGGCCCAAAAACAGAAATACTTTGAATTATTTGACAGGGGACCTGATTTACTGTCTGAATCTGTGTAAAACTTTTTACAACTATTCATAAGAGTGCCTTGGCACTCCAAACAAGTATGTACAACTGTAGCAGTGTGTATGGTCACAAGTACCTTTTATAAATGGCATTGGTGCAGTTTTAGAAAACCACACCTGCAGTTGAATTCCTACATAAGCCCTGAAAACTTTATGGGAGAATAAATGGCAATAATAAATGGCAATTCTCATGTGTGTCACTATATCACGCAATACATGTTTAAAAGTGGAGACTTAAGCTGAGTTTTACATTTGTAAAAATGAACCATCTGGTTGATTATTATGCTGACTGACGCTGGTGAATCCTAGAGCTTCCACTACTCTGGTCCTACTCTGGTCCTGTCGGTAGCTCCAGGGTTTTCACAGTGGATTGCTTCAGTAGCCTTACCAGACTCAATGAATAGGCAGCAAAAGCCGTGTTGTACACTGCTCCGGAAGAAACACAACCACATTATGTAAATGCTAGGCCTCTGCATTCAACTGACACATTGGTTACAATTGTTGTGGACACCACTTGCAGCATGTTAACAATTTTGGTGGAATTATGGAGTAAAAAACATGCAGATTTGTGCCTGAAAATGCATTTTTGCATACTGTAGTTGCTTAGGAAATGACCTCTTTTGAGTCTGTATTTGAAGAACATACGTAGTATATTCTCCATAAAAACCTGAGTTTACATTGATAGAGAGCACTGTCTTCAGTAAAATGCTAAATGTTATCCATTCGTTGACAACGAGGACTTGGTTCTATATCCATGTATGGTGTATATATTCAGTGTGACATAATGGTACTGATTGTCTATAAATAGACTGACAGTCAACAAGCTGCAACATAAAATGACCTGAGTATATGTAGACTACCTTAATAGTCATACTGCTCTGTATAATGAAATTGATTAATTATATATGAGATAATAAAACCTTTACTGCAAATTATTAGTGCATTAGCAGTCATTGAAGAGTTCTATGACCATAATCTTGTAAAAGAGGGATGCCCAGCTGGAGGTCCATGTGCTGAATGTAACCATTGTGATGCCCCTCAGACATCTCAAGAGCTTTAATTACCTTTTTTTGGATAAAACCAAATCATTGTATTATATCAAGCCACTGAAAATGTAGCATAGTATATATTCTGCCCATTGTATAAATAGCCGAGTCACCTTCTTGCACCCCTAACATGATAATAGCTGCTGGTTCTGCTTAACAAAACCCCATTGAAAACTCCAAAATATTCCATTCCACTTGTTCTTCATCTATTGTGGAGGCAATTTTAAAATATAAACGAATTAATCCAACACCTGTAGGCCCAGTTATAATACTCTACATCATTTTTCAAATATATGATGCATGAGTGCTTATTTTAATAAATACAAGGCCTGGGTGAAAAAGGTGACAAGTGCTAAAAAGGGATAGCAGGGGATCGTTTTGGTCACTTATGATCGAAAACTAGATAAAACTTATTAGATATTGCAAAAAACTGTTTGGCTGTGTGTTTGACTGCATAAGCCTTGTCCAGCAGGTTCTAGATTCAGCCCTTTAAAGGAAAACTATACCCCCCAAACAATGTAGGTCTCTATTAAAAGATACTGAGTAAAAAAGCTCATGTGTAAAACCCTGCTTCATGTCAATGAACCATTATCATAATAATATACTTTTCTAGTAGTATGTGCCATTGGGTAATCATAAATAGAAAATTGCCATTTTAAAAAATAAGGGCCGCCCCCTGAGATCGTAAGATTCACTGTGCACACATACAAACCACATGTAAGGTCACATGAGCCAATTAACAGACAGAGTTCTGCCTTTTGCTTCCTCACTTCTTCCTGTTACAGTTAGTGTTGTAGTATTTCTGGTCAGGTGATCTCTGAGGCAGCACAGATAGAGTCACGAAATGGTGGCTCAAGGCAAGAGATGTAAAAGGGCAATATTTATGTAAATATATATTCCAGTTTGGTAAGATTCTTTAATATGTCATTCAATTTGATATAAACTATCTGTTGCTTAAGTATTCATTTTGGGGGTATAGTTTTCCTTTAAAACATTGAACTTCAGCCTAGACATTGGCTTTACAGACTAATTTGTAATTTTAATGCATTCTGGTTTTTGCATTATCTTTTCAACAAGGCAACACATTAGCTGGATAAAGGCTGACAAGCCCAAATATGGTAATACTGTAGATTAGGGATGCACCGAATCCACTTTTTTGGATTCGGCCGAACCCCTGAATCCTTTGCGAAAGATTCGGCCGAATACCGAACTGAATCCAAACCCTAATTTGCATATGCAAATTAGGGGTGGGAAGGGGAAACCATTTTTTACTTCCTTGTTTTGTGACCAAACAGTCACGTGATTTCCCTCCCCGCCCCAATTTACATACGCAAATTAGGATTCGGATTTGGTTCGGACAGGCAGAAGGATTCGGCCGAATCCCAAACCGAATCCTGGATTCGGTGCATCCCTATAATAGATATAAAGACACTATGGGGCAAATTTACTAAAGGGTGAATTTTCGTCTTGGAAGGCTCCACCACATTTCAGGCAACTTCGTCAGACGTTAATCTGCAGCAAATACGTGTATTTATCAAAATCTTGCTAGAGTTATTTTCTTCCTAGTGAAAGTTTGTTCACATACTTACGCTTACGTCAATTTAAATATGACGGGTACATACAGGTCATATATGTTTTTATTAGTGAGTATTGGTCAAATTGCTGGTAGAGGCGACTTATTATTAAAAATGTCCAAGGAAGCAAAATAAAGACGAAAGAGATTCTCTATTGTCCTAGACATGAGCCCATCCTAAAACAAATGTGGCATGTGGCAAATGGTTAAATTTTTTTTTTTAAAAACACATATTTACCATTTAAACATAATCACACATCAAAATATGACAAAAACCCCAGCGTTTTGTCTTTTTTTATGGCTTTTTTGGCGTACAGGATATGATGTCAGTGACATAAGATTGTTGAGGATGTAGCTTCATCATCTTATCAATTTGCCAGTTATAACCTGGTGAAACAGACTGTGGCAAAAAGGTTAATGTATTGGAAAGTTCACACTTTGATAAATTTGCGGAATAATGATCGGTCACCTGAGCGTAAATTATCCTGGTGAAACAGTGCAAAACTTCTCTAGCACTGAGCTTTTTCACTAACGAATTGTCCGCTTTGCCTTTTAGTAAATTGCCGTTGTACCTTCTGAATTGTCAATTTAGCACATTTTCACTGGAAAACTCCACTTCGCCCTTTAGTAAACTTGTGCATTTTGATTGTGCCATCATAAATGCTGATACACCAGACATATCATAGTCATACAAATAAAGCAAGGTATTGAGAATAAATGTGAACCTCATCATCAATAAGTGCCACAAGGCATGAAAATTAAAGGTGTGCCCTTATAACATATAGCAAAACGGACATTCATCAACCTTAAAAATGACATATGGGACACTATTCTATATGGTGCTGGGGGTTCCCATAGTGACTGCTCTGACTGACTGTCAAATCACTGTCACAAAACTGTCAATGTAATGCAGATTTAAGTTATGTGTTGGGTGAACTGTGAGTTCCTATATGGCAAGAAGGCATGTTAGCTGGTGATAGTGCTCATTTGCTTGAGTCAATGCTGAATACACAGAAGAGCAACAGCAAAAAAAAATCAGATTTAAGGTATCATTTAAAATGTAAAAAAACGTGCAGATCATGAAGACATTTTTATAGCAAATACTGAAGAACTGTATGGTGGTACCCAGGATGTCAAACAGCCATGCAGATTCTTGGCAGATCGTATCAAGAATTTTGTTTTAGCCTTGGAAGGGATGGCAGAAGAAAATCTCACATGTCCAACAACCTAAGCCAAACTTTGGAAAATGTAACATATTTCAACTTTAGTGTATGCACCTTTAACAAACAAGCAATACAGAAATGTTTCATCTGGAGATCTTCAAATCTGATATACGGTGGAGAAAGAATTCATGGGGTATGTTTTTTTTCCTTTTTTGACTAAGTGATAGTGATCCTCTGTGCCCCACACTTCCAGCATTTGTAGCATTCTAAGAACTGCTCAAACTAACAAACAGGATATGTGTTGCCCCATGGCTACACAGAAGCTTGTTTATATAAATTATAGTTGTGTTTCTATACCCAGTAGTTTTACCAGTGGTGGGCAACAGTACATTATAATGTCATTCCTTTAAAACACTTAATTTTTTGATGTTACTGCTCCTTTAAATGGACACATTATAATTGTATAACTCTGACTGTTTTACCCTTAAGGATTTGAAATGCCTGGGTTTTGAAATTAAAAAGCAACTCAGATGAGTGTTGAAATATTTTAAAGATTACTCAGCAAGTTCAGTTGCTTTATCACTAGATAAATCTGAGGAATGTTTACAACTTTTGCCAATTCTCAGTATTATTTCATAGTGAAGCTTGTTTACTTTAGAGGTCAGCCATTCTATTGTTATCCTTTCACTTCCAATTATAGACAGAGACACCTACATTTTGTCTTTAATAAAATCCTGCTACACTTGGAACTGACCCATGAATATATTACAAACCGAATTGAAAATGCCCAACCCACACTTTCAGTAGACTATATTGGTCCCAGTAGCAGCCACTATTACTCCAACAATGATATTAAAATAATTTTGAAATTTGGGAGTTATAGGAACCATACCATAAAGATTTTATTGCAGAGCGTTTTAGCTTAGACAGGTCTGACCATTAACAATATTACAATAGCACATGTTGGTCCAAAAGTGGATCTATTCTACTGCCACTGCTATAATTGTGGACATGGTAGGGACCCCCTATATACAGCCACTTTGTTACACATAACTTAATTTACTGACTGTGGTGTAAATTTCATGTCAATAGCCCCAATCAGAAATATATTTACTGAAAAAACGTTAACGTGTTCAGTACTTATATTCTTAGCATACTTGTCTGAAGACATTAGGGGTCGATTACTTCCTGCACCATAGTTGCAGACCTGCAGATTTCCTTGCATTCCCTTGCATTTGATTGCTTGAGAAATTCCATTCATTAAAGGTACTTGCATCAATATGTGCTCACTGCAGTTTTGTATAGCTTTCCTCCTGCTCTGAACCGAACACTATTGGATCTATTGACAAAGGCTGCTGTGAGAACCCTGGAGCTACTGACTGTTACAGAAGTAGAGTATGTGTCAATTATGCAAAGCCAAGCACTATTGCATAAGTTTTAATGCACCAGCCTTATATACACTAGTGAATACTTTTAAGGTGGAATCATATCATAGCAAAAATAAAAAATGCCAATTGCTCTGGAAACCGCACTTGCAGTGCAGCAAGTAAATGACCCCTATTGTCTTCCCCTATTGTATTCCACTTCAAGGAGTATGTAGTCAAACGTATACCAGTCTTATGCTCATTTTCAGTAGTCAGTGGGTTTAATTGATTCTCATTTCTCATTGCAGAAAATTGGTCACCAGAATAATTCTGCGGGTCAGCATTCCATTGGCTGGAACATACCAACTGAGAAACTACCTTTGCAAATAAGACAAAAGGCTCTTATGTGAATTCCAACACTATTCCTAAAATTAATCTCTTTTTTAAATTTAATTTCTTTTTGTCTGTAACCATGTTTTCTTTTGTGTGTCCACCACTCTGTGTGTAAGTTAAATACAAACAGTTGAAAAAAATACACTATTTAAGTTTAAACTGCACAAGTCTCTGTATAGGGACAGTACCCCTTATTTGTCCCCATTTGTTGCCCATATTTAGTAATGCACTTACGATTTTAATGGATAGGGTGTGAATGCTAATGCTTTAGTTTCTTCCTTTGAATCAAAGGCAACATATTTCTTTATTAGGAGATACAATATGAAATAATTAATCTGTTTCTTCTTTTTCCTTGCTTTAGTGCTTTGGTTTTCTTCTCCTCATATAGTTTATTATTTTTTTTTATCTTTTTTCATTGCTCATAACCATTCTGTCCTCCCAATATGCTTACTCCTTTAATGTGCACACAGAAACAGAGAAGCAAACTTTAAGAATTGTATGCTCTCCTTCCTTCCCTCCTTCGTGGCATTTGTTTAGCAATCTCAATGTCTGTGCTCTCTCTTCAGTCACTTCCTAATGAAAGGAATTCGTAGAGGCCCAGACAGATTTTGGGATAATGAGGACTATGTAGATCAGGATACCAGTGAGACAGCCTGGAAAAACGATGACCCCATATTGGAGGAATGTCTCTGGCTGGTGAGATGGGAATTCCAGGGCAAAAGGTTTCCTTTACTGATCATGTTTTAGTTTTATATAAAAAGTTCCTATGATATCTTCTTACCATGATGGTCACCCCATGTTGAAAAAGGTATTGCTAGTTTTGAGAGTCATGGGAATGACAACTCATAACGCAACGAGTGCTGAATATGGCTACCTGTACAAACCTGGCATTCTACATTTTATCCCAACATGCAAGGGAATATTTTTCTACTATTTTCTACTTTGTCTCTACAATGTTATAACAACCTTCAATAAATTCATTTTAAATTCTGTCTCCATTGTATTTCTTCTAACCACTAGAGGGTAGTGTTACATTTCAGAGTCTTGGTTGCTATTCGGATTTAGATCAGTAGCAAACTTTTCACCTTTAAGTTCATAACCCCAATATGTTTGGAAATAAATGTTTTTATGTTGGCTGGGATTGGTTTCTGTTGCATCACAAGAGATGTTCACTTTGTTTAGCCTAAAAATTATATACCATCTACAGCCAACACAACCAGTGGAGAACTGGTAAGAACTCAAAGCCCAGTACTCTATCACACCTTGAGTTCTCCTTCGTTGTGGGAGAGAGGTTGGTGGTTGATGGCAGCTGCATACTGCTCCAGACTATGCACTATGCACTATGCAATGTTGGTAGGGTATGGTCAATAGGCTGTATGTAGATAGGGTAGGGTAGGTTGGATATGGAATAGAAACAGAGCACAATAGCAAAAACAGAAATTAATGTGGCCTCTTGGGCTTAATAGGGAAGAGGATGATTTGTTCTCAAAAAATCTCTATCAATGTTGAACACCATTTAGAACTTCATCAGGATGTCTGTTCCTAGTATTAGAGAAAGCTGCTGAGCCTTGCATTTTATGTCCACATTTATGTCATTCTTACCTAGGTACCATGTTGAATATGTTAGCAAATTTAATCTTGCTAAATCAATCAATATGATATTTTAGAAATTCATTGTAGGATTATATATAAATATTATCTTTGTGCTGCTCAGCGCTTCACCAACATTTATCTGTTGATTGTTACATCAAAATGAACACATTTTATGACTGTTTTTCATTTGTAGGTGACCAGAAATGCTTCAGGTATTATCACTGGAAAGGATCACTGTGTCTGTGAAATTGTCCTACCAGACAGTACTTTCCCAGCCCAGAGGGTAACAGCTCTGGAGGATGAGACCCAGCGACTAGGTAACCGGGTGGAAGATGAAATGGAAAAGGTAGTTCGTTATGGATATTCTAGTAAAACAATTGTGTGTTAACTTATTTAAAATAAAAACTATACCCCCCATACAATGTAGGTCTCTATAAAAATATATTGCATAAAACAGCTCATGTGTAAAACCCTGCTTCATGTAAATAAACCATTTTCACAATACAGGTATGGGACCTATTATCCAGAATGCTCGGGACCTGGGGTTTTCCGGATAATGGATCTTTCCGTAATTTGGGTCTTTATGCCTTAAGTCTACTAGAAATTTATTTAAACATTAAATAAATCCAATAGGCTGGTTTTGCTTCCAATAAGGATTAATTATATCTTAGTTGGGATCAAGTACAAGCTACTGTTTTATTATTACAGAGAAAAAGGAAATCCTTTTTAAAAATTTGGATTATTTGGATAAAATGGAGTCTATGGGAGCCATTCCGTAATTCTGAGCTTTCTGGATATCGGGTTTCCGGATAAGGGATCCTATACCTGTAATATATTTTTTTAGTAGTATGTGCCATTGGGTAATCACAACCTCTGGGATCGTTGTATTCACGGTGCACACAAATAAACCAAACAAATTATACATGTTAGGTCACATGAGACAATTAAAAGACATAGTTCTGTCTTTTGCTTCCACACGTCTTCCTGTTACAGTTAGAGTTGTACTATTTCTAGTCAGGTGATCTCTGAGACAGCACAAAGACCATCACAAAATAGTGGTTCAAGGCAACCTTTAAAATAAGTTAATGCAAGTTAGACGAAACTGCCTGAGTGAAATACAACTAAACTCTCAGGAAATACAACTAAAATCTCTACATATGTTTGTAATTCTATATTAGGACAATGTACTCTGATTTCTTTCTGAATAGCTGTATAACTATATTTTTACTTATTTTCTTATAGATAGAAGAGCAAGAAATCAGATTAGACTCATACTTGGATAGACTCATTAATTTTACCTGGCGACTGGAACGTCTAGAGAAAATGCGCCCAGAGGACCTGGTGGACATCAACTTTGGTCTTCTCAGAAAGGATTTACAGGAGATGGAAAGACTTGTTATTGAACTAAAGGCCAAGCTTAAAGGAAATGCCACTCATGTTGAGAATTTATATACAGAGGTAACATCTAATGTGATAATATGAGAAGTCATCTTGAAAATTGAGATGTTATATGGGATGATTGCAGAAGGTGAAGGGGAAAGATATTCATTGCTGGGAGAGAAGAGAATGGAGAAAGACCATAGCACTTTGAAATGATGTATAGTTATAGCAATTTATTATCTAGTAATTCATGCATTCAGATATGTCAGACTCATTTATCAACAGTGTATAGATTTGCACCTAGCCAGCAACTCAAAATAATTACTCATTATTTCAATGAACAAATACTGGTGCAGAATTGCACAAATAAAAATGCTGTTCACTTATCACTCCTTCATACTTGAACTTTGTGCCAAATTGCCAGTTGCTCCTGCTTAGGAATTCTGGACACAGGATGCAGCACTATTAAGCATGGCTGAACTGTACTTGATGTCTGCCTTGAGCAGGCTGCAATTGGAGGAACCCTCCTAAATACACAAACACTATAACATCTGCCTCAGTGCTGCAAATGCAAATCCTGGGGGGATCAGCCGCACCTGGCAAGGATCTGAGTCCTGGCGATCTTGCCAATCTATTAATTTACTTACAATTTTACTCCCAGTCCAATGGCAAGGATGGAAATGTATTATGAGCTCAATCTCTTGTTTACTACCAAAGTGGCTCTTCAGAGTCAAAGGTGAGGGAGCTACTGTAAAATAGTTAATGCTCCATCTGAATTACTTGATATGATAAATATATCATGGTATAGTATATTGGCTATACAGAATTGTGAAGTATTCATATTAGGACAGAATACACATTTTAAAAAAACATAACATGTTAGTGCCAGATTCCAGGAATTATAAAAAAGATAGGAAAGTGAAAGGACAGAAAAAAAAAGAGAAAACATAAGGCGTTTTGTCTTACAAACCTCTGAGAGATGGTAAAAAATAAATTTACTAAAAGGGGATAGGCATGTAAAATATACATACAATGTGTTCACATGTAATACTGTATGTAATGCAACTCATTCTCCCTATTTCGAGTTAACAGAACTAGGTACAACAGTTGCACCTGACAGTTAATGGCACACAAGATGGCACACAAGATAGCATCCCTTGCATCTGCATGTAACAGATACCAGTGTTCCCGTGCATATAGACAGTGTTAGAAATAGCCTATACAGGTACAAGGCGCTTGCTCTTATTTAATAATAAATTAGCTCTTAAATCACTATTCTGATACAAGATGTGTAAAACAGAAGTCACAGCTTTGCTTTATTATTTCACTTGGTTAAATTATTTTGAACCTATACAGAATTGATTAAAAGAAAATGAATGATTCAGTCGATTTTTTTAACCCAAATCTATGGATTGACATGTATTGGACTAACAATATTATATAGCAAAGAGAGCAAAAAAGTCACAAAAGACTCACCCAGTATATGAGGAGGTCCTTGTACACCACCCTGAACCTTCAGCTAATGGAGTGGATCCAAACCATAGAGCAAATCAACAGGCACTAAATGGAACAATCCTCCACATAGATGTGTAAATGAAATAAGTTTATTCAGGATCCATGACACAGTGTTACACATTTCATATCGCCACTGATACTTAATCATAGGCACCCTATCAAAACCTTACCATCAAAATTCATAAGGCTGTGTCATGGATCCTGAATGAACTAATTTCATTTACACATCTGTGTGGAGGATTGTTTTATTGAGTGCCTGTCCATTTGCTATACAGCTATTTGACTAAGCTCCACCATTATTCAGACCCTGCTCTTATTGTCTACTGTTAACTTGCATCTTTTTCTAGGTAAAGAATATCTCAAAAATTGTTGGGCTATTAGAAACTATGGACAAAAACAATGTTCTCAAAGCCCAGAGGGACATGGACATTCTTAAGAAGAAGCTTCTGGACTGTGAGAAGAACCTCAAAGCCATTAAGACACCAGTCACTATACCACTTGGTCAGTAAAATGTCTCTATCTTATAGCTTCTATACAGACACATTGGGGGTCTGAATACAATTATTGTTGAAAATATTAGATTATATGGAATAAAAAGCACTGTAAAATAGAAGTATAATAGGAGTAACCGTATTATTTGGAGCAATAAAAGTAGCTATAGAGATACACAGTGTTTACCACCAAGATGAACAGAGCAACAAGATAAATTATAGGTAATAATTGATATTTTGTCAAAGCAATACAAATAGTTATAGTGGCACATAATACACGATTCATTTATATGTGAAAAAAAAAAACGGATAGCAGTATGTGTGAGCCACTCTAAACACCTTAACCTCCAGTAATTCCCTGATGTCCCCTGGTGCACAAGGATGAAAGTGACAGTAGTCGAGAGGGCTGCTTCAAAAAAATGTATTGAACACTTGGCAGGAGATCTTGGTCACAGCATGCAGGCAGTATAATTTTCAAGTACAGTCGCAGTAATAAGTGGAAAACATTACACTTTGAGATATTTCAAGTAGATCCCGCGTAGGAGGTAGAGCAACCAGTCTTGGTGATTTTTCCCCAGCATTAGGGATCCCATGGGTATCTTGCTCCTTGACACTTTCCCTGTTCCTGAGCTCATCCACTTGTCCCTGTCCCTGTCTGGCGGCTTTATCACCGCAAGGGTGTTAACCCTACTACTCTCCTTGTTGGAGCCAGAAAGCTGCTCACTAAATACACTGCATCTAACATTTGCTCCTAGAGCGACTATTACAGAACTTCTAAATAAAACTCAGCCTAACCAGGGCCTGTAACCTGCTCAGGCCCACTCCTGTAGGACATGTGCTACATCCTTTTATACTTTTAAAGCAAGCACTGAACAAAATCCAATTACAATGGACACTTTAGGTGTCCAAATATATAGGGTAAACTGCCCAAGTAAAACATTTAACCGTCAGAGTTTCTACATATAAAATATCAGAAAAACAAGACAATCAGTTACATACATAGGCTAGCCTTGCACTGTTTGCACTTGTGTACATGGTGCCACCCTAGCGCCTTGTGTACATACTAGAGGCAAGGAAAACAACATTGCAAAAATAGTCTAACTATAAAATAATGCAGTTACACCAGAGACTAAGAAAAACACATTACTTATCCCAGGAACTGTGTTTATTTTAAGAATTTTTAATTTGAGTATAGTTTAATTTTGTATACCATGGTCTTTTTATTTTTTAAATAAAGGAAATGATGTCTAATATAGTTTTTTGTTGCATATCTTCTCATGTCTTCAGGATCGTGCCAGCATCGTGGCTTAGCTCGCATTGGCAAACCAAACATTATTCAATGGAAAGGAGTTGGTTACAAATCTGGAGCTTGGGGTAAAGATGCTGCTTGGAACACCACCAGGAAACTCATGTACTGGGTCGCACCACTGAATGTTAATGGTCGTATACTGGAGTCTGTGCGAGTCTATTCAAATCTTTATGATATGCAGTTGAACAGAAGCGCATTTAATGTACCTCTTGCTATGTTTATGAAAAACAAGTGGAACTACACCATTGCTGGCCAAGGTTCTGGAATGATTGTACATAACAATCACTTGTACTACAACTGTTATAATAGTAGAGATATGTGTAGGATCAATCTGAGCAGCCTTGTGACCCAACGCAAAACCCTTCTTAATGCAGTGTTCAACAACAGATACTCCTATGCAGGTGTCAGCTTCCAGGATATTGACTTTGGTTCAGATGAGAGGGGATTGTGGGTCATTTATACTACAGAGGAAAATGCAGGCAAGCTTATAATAGGCAAGGTAAATGTTGCTACCTTCAATATAGATAAAAGTTGGCCCACCACCCAGTTAAAATCTGAGGTAAGCAATGCCTTTATGATCTGTGGGGTTCTGTATGCTACACGATTCATCAGCCCAAAGCAAGAAGAGGTCTTCTATACATTTGACACTAAGACAGGCAAGGAAGTAAGAGTCAGCATTATTATAGATAAGATATCAGAAAGAGTGCAGAGTCTAAGTTACAACTCCAATGACCGCAAGCTGTACATGTTTACTGATGGGGTTTTAGTCTCCTATGATGTTGCCTTGAAGGCATAAGGTCCTTCCTTTACCTACAATTTTTACCACTACTTGTTATATCAAGAATTTGGCACATAAAGGACTTGAATTCCTTGGTCCTCATCACAAAATCTAATTATATGCAAATTAGCGCAATATAGCATGCCTGCTCAGATGAATGTATAATAATTAGGTACTCGAATCTTGACTGCCTATATATATCTCAAAGATGCTGGTGTGCTACCTTTAAATGGCCACTTTTTATTGTTTTTTACGTGGTTAATGATAATTCTATAATTGTAAAGTCATGTCTCCATACTGAACTAGCTGTCCAGTGTTCCAGTGAGGTAACCTTAAATCTTGATATCCCAACCTCTGATAACCTTAATACTTGGTCACTTACCTTGTCTTATTTCCACATTGCAAAATCAAACTTTTCTTTATAAATTTGAGGTTCTTTAGCCAATAAAGAGTAGGTAGAGGGTGTATATATGTATCTATATACATTTCTGTCATGTTATGCACTAAATACTATCATTGGTCTTTGCATGTTTTTTCATAACATTGTATTATCTTTTATCCAAATCGTGTTAATTCTAACTGCAAGAGAGAAATAAAGTCAATATATCAGATTATATGATTTCAGTTCTCTTTTCCTATTTGAAACTCATCTTTTATTTGTGGAAAAACATATTTAACTTGGAACCTGAAGAATCATTTGTGTTACTTGTATAAAAGAGCAAGGGTTCACCTACTTCCAACTTGGACAATCACTCTCCTGCAGCTAATTGGTTGGGTAAAATGTTACCCCTTTTAAGTGCCACTAACATTGCTATACAATTAGCCTAGCTGTACTAGACAATTCTGATTTTCCCCGTCTGTTCTCATATGGAAATTGGGAGAAAAGTGAGATCTGGGGCTCTGCCAAAGCAACAGTTTCTTGCCAGTACAACTTCATAAAACATAGACCAGTTTACCATTGCAGAGTAGTGTGGAGTAGTACAGGGTCTACACGCGGATAGACTATTTATTTGTCTCACAAAGGGGGCTCCACTGGGTCACGGAGGCCAAAATTTTAGTAAAGCTGAATATACCTCAAATAAATGACAAAGAATACACATGGAGATTCAACGATTTATTGTTAAAAAAAAGACACAAAGGGTAAAATAAGGAATATGTTGCAACAAATATTAAAAGAGAATTCAGGACCAGAGGTTGGGGTGGCGACACTGTGGGAAACTAAAAAATGTGTGCTCAGAGGACAGTTGATAGCTCTTGGCAGTAATCTAAAGAAAGAAAAAGAGAAACAAATTAATAACTTACTTAAAGAGATCTCGAACCTGGAGCAGATACATAAAACAAGAATAACAGAAGATATATTAGAGCAACTAGAAAAGAAAAGAATTCAACTGAAAGCAATATTAGACCAGGGCTCATACAAAGCATACATGAACAGCAAACAAAAAGGATATGAACTGGGGGATAAATGTAACAAATACTTTGCTCAAAAGTTAAAGAAAATGAATAGCACAACTTATATTACAGCAATAAAAGGCAAGGATCAAAAGTCTTATTATGATACACAAAGCATTGTTGAAATATTTCAGCAGTACTATCAAACATTATATAGACTACAGGGAGGGGTCGATCACAAAGGCAAATTGAAGGAAATAGATAAATTTATAGAGGAAGCACAATTACCATCCTTAGAAGCAGAAGATAGAAACACACTGGACTTACTTCGCCGGCCATGGAAAAGAGTCCTGGACCAGATGGTTTTCAGCGCACTGTATTATAAAACGTATAAAACAGAATTAATACCCTTGATGTGTTCATATTATAATACAATCGATGGAGTATGTGGGTTCCATAAACAGGCAAAAGAAGCTAACATTACAATTATTCCAAAAGAGAGGAAAGATCCCCAGCTAAAATAATAGCAAACCGAATGAAAAAATACTTACCAGATTTAATACATGATACATGAGGACCAGGCTGGGTTTATACCCAAAAGGGAGGGAAAAGATAATATTTATAAAATACTATCACTACTGAAAATTGGGCAAAAAAAAACGGGCATAAAGTAGAAGTTCCAACAATACTTCTCTCAATTCACGCTGAAAAAGCATTTGATAGAGTGGGGTGGCCGTTTTTGGAAAAAGTTTTGAGGGGATTTGGAATAGGGGAGACCACAATAAGTCACATCTTAGCTTTATATAAAGACCCATATGCAAGAGTTAAAGTAAATGGTAAATTATCTGACCCAATATATATCTGCAATGGAACCAGGCAGGGATGCCCGCTATCACCACTGCTATTTGTTTTGGTAATTGAGACACTACTGTCACACATCAGATTGGAGGCAAAGATAGAGGGAATGAAGTTTGAAAAGAAAGAATACAAGACAATAGCTTTCGCCGACGATATGCTAATCTTTGTTTCAAACCCGATGTCCTCCCTACCCTCCTCCTATCACTCATAGAACACTTTGGAACCCTATCAAACTTCAAGGTTAACCTTACAAAATCTAATATCTTGAGTATTAACACCCCAGAAAGTATGATGGATAGTCTAACAGAAAACTTTCCTTTTAAAAAGGCAAACCGTAGTATTAAATATTTGGGTGTTAATATAACTCCAAATATGTCTGATTTATATAACAGCAACTTTGTCCCCTTACTGTCAACACTACAGGAGAAGGTTAATAAATGGAATAAAATAAACTTATCATGGATGGGAAGAGTACAAGCATTGAAAATGTTCTTGATGCCTAAACTGAACTACTACTTACAAGTTCTGCCAATTAGTCTACCAGCTGCTTTTTTTAAAAAAATTAAATCCCTATTTATAAAATTTATTTGGAACGGCAAACAGGCTAGGATTCAATATAAACAACTAATACTGCCATTACATCGAGGAGGGCTAGCCATCCCAGATGCCTGGCTATATTATATTTCAATTCATTTAACTCGTTTTAAACAATGGGCAAGAGAAGAAAGGATGAAAGAGTGGGCAGTGATAGAAAATCAGTGGGCAGCGATACCTCTGTTAAATTATTTATGGTGTGAGTCCAAAGACATATCAGACAAGGTGAAAGCCCACCCTTTAATATCAACCACACTTAGGATCTGGTACGGCAATAGAACAAGGCTGAAGTTGACTAAAAGGCCCTATATATTACAACCCTTAACAAATAACATTTCTTTCATACCCAGCATGGAGAGGGGTGCATTTGGGAATTGGCGGATATTCGAGGGGAGAATAACTAGAATTAGCGACTTTCTGGAAAACAATAAATTGATCCCATTAAATGAAATTCAGAAGAAATGGGGAAAACATGTTAGAGATGTATGGAAATACCGCCTATTGCAAAATTATACCTATACATATAAAGAGGAAGATTGGGATAGAGAATTGACCAAATGGGAAATATCACTGGAAAGTAAAGAGGTCCCTAATAAAGTAGTATCATATACTTACAAACTCTTAATATCAAACATCTCTTTGGGCAAAGATACAGCTCTTAGGGAATGGGAAAAAGACTTGGGTATTGAGATCCCCTCTGAGATGTGGAATAAGATCGTGTTACAAGCCCATAAATCATCTAGAGCTGTAAGAGTGAGGGAAATGAACTTCAAAATAGTTACTAGATGGCACCTTACTCCAAGTAGGCTGAATAGGATGTTTCCCGTACTCACAGATTTATGTTGGAGATGTGGCAAGGAGAGGGACACACACACACATATATGGTGCAAGTGTAAAGAATTGCAGGACTATTGGGGTAAAATCCTTAAAGTAATAAAAGAAATAACTAACTCCAATCTGTCGCTGGATAATGCCCCCTTGATTCTGCTAAGCTTTGATATGGATAAGAAGGGACTACTAAGGGACCCACTTACCTTACACCTGCTGGATGCGGCTAGGTCAATAATCCCAAGACATTGGAAGCAGAAGGGCCCATTAAGCAGCATGGAATGGCAGCAGGAGGTAGAGCACACCAGAAAAATGGAAGAAATAACATACATTATCCACAATAAGTGTAACATATACTGGGATATCTGGGGACCATGGGTTAGGTACTTAAATAATCAGAGTTAAAGGGGATGTTAACTAGAATAGGAATATAGGGAGACTCCTCAGTAGTAAAGACAGGAACACACCGGGGAGGGGGTAAGGGAGGCAGTTGAAACAATAAAGGTAGTAACCGGTCCAAGCAACCCTAAAGGTCGGAGATACGGTCGATGGGCGAGGTAGGGGATGCCAGATGTACCCAGCTGTGAGATAGCCAGGGCCCTTTATACCCCTATATATTCCTTTATACTCTTACTTTACTTTATTCTATTTTTTCTCTTTCTCCTTTTTCTTTTTCTTTTTCTTTTTATTTGTTTATCTATTTATGTTTGTGGCATTGTAATGTATTTGTAAAAAATTTGTTAAAATAAATAATAAAAAAAAAAAAAAGATATAAGAGGAATCTTATCTACTGTAGTAAGGAGACACCTTTTCTTGAGCAAAATATTTAGCACACCTTTATTAAAAAGTTTACATTCATAAAAGTATTTGTATTACAGAATGACATTTATTTAGATAAAAAGTAAGTTGAGAAACACTGAATTGCAGATTGGCAGTTGTCCAGTGGGTAATCAGGCTTGATAAAATTGAGATTATGCCAAGGTGAGTAACCTTGGAACAAATATTCAACTCATTTCCTGCAGGCTCAGAAGAATTGTTTCACAGATTGCTCAATTCAGCTACTGTACTGACTTCAGCTATGTACTACTTCAGCTATGTACTGACAAGCAATTGCACAAACCAACATTTGATCTAGAGAGAACATGGGGTCTCTCAACCAGAAGTAGATATCATTTGTTTTGTATTTCCTGTTGAATGATTTCAGTTTTAGTTCAGAGTAATGTGTTAGCTTTCATTGTAGTAGTTTCCAAACACAAGCACAATCCCCCATCCCATCCACAGTGTATAAAAAGGGTGTTGGGAAATTCTTAACAAGTCATCATGGGCTACTAGCAGAACCACCTATACTGCAAAGAGGATATCCACTAAACATTCACTGGTGGGAGCTTCAGGTTTTTGAACTATTGAGATCTGACACTTTGGAAGCTATAGTATTATTACTATTATTATTATTATTTACATGTATTTTTAGAGCGCCATCATATTGCACATCACTGTAAAATAAATGTGTTTATACATAGAAATCACATGAATTACATACAAATAACAACAGAGTTACATACCATTACCAGTGCAAAAGGTGAGGAAGGCCCTGTGCAATAGAGCGAACAATCTAAAGGGGAAGGGATGTGGGAGTGGGCAAGATCAGAAATAAGCAGGTGAGAGATGTAACATATAGTATTGCATTTGGTAGCTATACAGAGCGAGGGTAAGCTTCTCTAAAGTGTGTTTTAAAGGAACAGTTCAGTGTGAAAATAAAAACTGGGCCAATAGATAGACTGTGCAAAATAAATAATGTTTCTAATATAGTTAGTTAGCCAAAAATGTAATGTATAAAGGCTGTGACTGGATGTCTAACATATTAACCAGAACACAACTTCCTGCTTTTCAGCTCTATAACTCTGAGCTAGTCAGCAACTTGAAGGGGGGCCACATGGTACATATCTGTTCAGTGAGTAGGGATGTAGCGAACCGCCGACAATGTGTTCGCGAACGCCGTTCGCGAACACCGGCAAAAAATGCGAACAGTTTGCGAACTTCGAACATCCGAAAATCGTTTGATTCGAACGATCGAAGGATTTTAATCGTTCGATCGAACGATTTTCGTTCGAATCGAACGATCGAAGCCATTGGATCGAATGATTTCATTCAATCCAATGGCTTTGATCGTTCGATTCGAACGAAAATCGTTCGATTTTAGCGATCGAATGGTCGAATGGTCGAACGATTTTGACGCGAACGCCTATTGGCGAACGTCGCGCAACGTTCGCGAACTTGCGGCGGACGCGAACAGTCGAAGTTCGCGCGAACTAGTTCGCCGGCGAACAGTTCGCTACATCCCTATCAGTGAGTTTGCAATTGATCCTCAGCATTCAGCTCAGATTCAAAAGCAACAGATATGACCCATGTGTCTGACTGGTTACTGCCTGGTAAGAGAGCTGCAAAGCAGGAAGCAGTGTTCTGGCTATTATGTTAGACATCCAGTCACTCCAACCTTTATACATTACATTTTTGGCTAACTAACTATATTAGAAACATTTTTTTATTTTGCACAGCCTATCTATTTACCCAATTTTTATTTCTACACTGAACAATTCCTTTAAGATCTTGTGAAAGCAGAAAGTTTGGGACAGACGGTGGGAGAGAATGTCAGAGTTGGGGTGTGGCCCCAGGGATTGTAGTGGGCTGGTTGAGAAGTCTATGTACATTTGAAAAAAGCAAGTGCTTGTGGCAGGTTCTTAGTGATCTACTCTAATAAACCTCCAACATTTGTACTTCTGTGTCTACATAATCTGATAATCCTAGGCACCCTGCAGGATAACTAACAGTGTATGGTTATTTAATCACCACTTTTTTTTTTTACACAGTATGGTAAATAGGCTGCTGTTGTCCTTTACTCATAGCCTTGGGGGCTGGATTCTTTTGTTTTGGACATTTCACAAAAGCATCATTTGGCCTTTTTAGATAATGTAGATGTTCAACCATAGTATATTAACAAATATTTTGGGACTACTTCCTAAAGGCTGAAATACAGTAAAAAAGCTAATTTTTTTTATTTGAAAATATAATTTTCCCTGGCTACACATGTCAGCATTCACTCATGGGTGATCTCCACCCTTCGGACAGCTAATAGGACAGAGTTAAATGCTCTCTAAGGCTACAAATATATTGTTATTGATACTTTTTATTACTCATCAATCTATTCAGGCCCTCGTCTATTCACATTCCAGTCTCTTATTACAATCAATGCATAGTTGTCTAGGATAATTTGGGCCCTAACAACAGATTGCTCAAAGTGCAAACTGGAGAGCTGCTGAATAAAAAGCTAAATAACTCAAAAACCACAAATAATAAAAAAAGAAAACCGACTGCAAATTGTCTCAGAATATCACTCTCTATACCATACTACATGCTAACGCAAAGGTGAACAACCCCTTAAATAACACCTATATAGCTACCCCTTTCCCAGGAGACTTTTTTTATGTCCTTTTGAAGCTGATAGGTGTGTCTGTTTTCAGACTTTAGCTAAATACACAGCTAATTAACCAGTCTCTGTATCTATAGTACATAATTACTATGATGCTGCTTAGTTCCTATTAGTATAATTATACTGTGTATCTCTGCATATCATTACTAGGTTATTATCTTCCTGCTGTTTAGTGTTCAGCTTATGGCACACAGTTTGTTTTCTCTCTCCGCTATATATGCCATGGGAGAAAAGCAGATCAACTGCATTATGCCCTATTTATGTATGCATACTTATCAGCCTGTGATTGCGCACAGAGCCTATTTCAGCATGAAAATCTCATACTTTATTGTTTCTGTGCTGAAATCTGCTTTGTGTGTGGGCTGCCATGCAAATCCTGTCCTAGCGTATAGATGTCAGAAGAGACAGCTACCCATGACTTAAGCTATTAGCATAATACTTTGTGCCATTTCTGCACTGTAAAGTCCAAAAAAATCTCTATAGTCATGCTATATTTAAAAAGTATATTTATTGCAACATCTTAAAATACAACAACATTACCCCTAACGCATTTCATGCCTACCCAGCACATAGGCTATGACTATTTTCTACAATATTTCTGCAGTTTACCAATAATGGGCCAGATTTAATTCAGTGAGAAAAAACATCTCATGGTTTATCACGTGAAAACTCATGGACAAGATTCTATCAAAGGAGAAAAAAACTTTTCTCCTAGTTTAGTTACAGTTTTTTTTCCCATAGACTTCAATAGAGTTTTCACATGATTATTAGTAAACCATGAGATAGGTTTTTCTGAATTGAATTGCATCTCAAATTGAATCTTGTCCATGATTTTTCTTACCAAATGAAACTGGGCCGTTGTTTGTACTGTATGTAGCTTCTGTAAATGCTATAGTCAATGAAAATGCTTGGCTGAACTGCATGGGAGAATTATGAGCAAGGTGTCCCGCACATATGGAACAACCAGCTGAGTGGATTTCAGAAAAAGTTTAATGAATCCACATACCTGTCATTTTCGTTCTGTTGATGATTTCACAAATCTGGCAATGGAAAGCCTTGATACAGCTAAACAAAATACAATATCTAAAGTACCAGACTTGAGATGGGGTTTAAGTGATCATTTGAAAGCCTGGAGGTTCTGATTCTGATAGTGTTTAGTGGGACAGGGTAGAGCATATAAGAGGATGGGTTGTGCATCTAAAAAGTCCTGGATGCAGCAGTGAGAAGACATCATGAGTGAGGAGGAGAGTAGGAGATCATATGCAGACCAAAACTTATGTCTGTGGTTTTACTTTGTACTTTGCAAGAATTTAATTCTGTGTATGGCAGGTAGCCAGTGTAGGGACTGGCAAAGATGGACATAACCTGTGGACCTGGAGGAAAGGTGTCTTGCAGCAAATTTCATGATGGATTGTGGGTTTAATGTAGACACGGCCGACCACAGAGCAGTAAGTTGTCTATACAAAATATGATCTACGAGTTATGAGTCAGAATTTTGGCAGTCTCTTGCGTGAGCAAAGGTTGAAAGTGAGAAATGTTCTTCAGGTGAAAGCAGAATGATATAGCAAGCATTTTTTAATCTGGGAAATTAATGAGAGGAAAGAGTCAAAGATGACTTCTTAGAAGCAAAATTGGGGTTATGTGGTTATTTTTGACACTGGTAGTGATGTCAGGCAGAGAAACCAAAGTGGATGGAGGGAAGATAACCAGTTCAGTTTTGTCTATGTTCTTTTTTACAAGAGGAAATAAATGGGAGAGATTGCTTGTGATACAATCTGTGACATGAACTAGAAGTCAGGGCAGGTTTGGATTGGAGAGGTAGATTTGAGATCTTCAGCATAAAAATGAGACTGAACCACAAATAAATTGATCAGCTGACCCAGACCAGTAGTGTATATTGACAATAGGAGGGGTCTGGAAATGGAACCTTGATGTACCCCAAATGAGAGAGGGTGAGATACATTTTTAGCTACCTAAACTATATTAGAAACAATTTTTATTTTACAATGAACTGTTGATTTAAGAGAGAGTGGTGTACTGTGCATTTAGCAGCAAGCAGTTGCTACTATTGTAAGGGCTGTTTCTGTAGAATGGTGGTGGTGGAAACCATATTGTAGTTTAGAAGGGAATTAGATGACATGAGAGTTCACATGCTACACACAGTGAACACAGTAACACAGTACGTTTAGCACTATCTAACCTATTTGTTTGAACTGTGCCTTCTCGGTTTTTCTCTTGGGCCCTAGGAGGCCAGTCTGACACTTAGTATTCAAACGTCACAGCTGGCAAGATATAGATGGTATGCTGGTATGGTTGAGAGCATTCAGCAAGCAAGGAAAAGTAATTACATGCAAAAAGTTAGGGTGTGGTTCATTAAAAAAGAATTAAGATAAAACAACTTAAATAGCCCACCGCAGGAAATATATTATCAGGGATGACCACAGGATATCCACAGACACAGGAAGAACATGCAAATTCCTTGCAGATATCACCGTTATGCACTTCCTAACCACAAAATATAAGCAACTCAGCCAAGTTTATTGGCTTTGCATTCTCTAAAGTAGCAAGCTGTATATAATATATATATTTCCAATTCAAATGAACAGAGATGACTTTGACATAGTTAGTCAGCTTGAATAAATTGCAATATATGGACAAACAATTCATGTTCTTTTTAAAGGAGAGGACATTTTTAGTAGCTTAAAGGGTTTGTGCACCTTTGTGATAACTTTTAGTATGATGTAGAGAGTGATATTCTGAGACAATTTGCAATTTGGTTTAATTTTTTATTATTGAAGTTTTTTTTTAGCTTTTTATTCAGCAGCTCTTCAATCTGCATCTTAAGCAATTTGGTAACTAGGGTCCAAATTACCCTAGCAACCATGCATTGATTTGACAAAGAGACTGGAATATGAATAGGAGAGGCCTGAATAAAAGGATCAGTAATAAAAAGTAACAATAACAATACATTTGTAGCCTTACAGAGCATTTGTTTTTTAATTTCAATAAGTTTTTAAGGGAGTCAGCGACGCCCATTTGAAAGCTACAAAGAGTCAGAAGAAAAAGGCAAATAACTATAAAACTATAACAAAAAAATAATTAAAACCAATTGAAAAGTTGCTTAGAATTAGTCATTCTATAACATATTAAAAGTTACCTTAAAGGTGAACCACCTATTTAATGCACAAAATGTCTTAATATCTTCATTATATTGAAAATGGGAGAGTGCAGAGGACCTCTTGTATTTGTCTGAATGAATTTTGTCACAGCCTCGCTGTATTTTGCTTAATTCTTTAAAATTTAGTGGTGGGCACAACTTTCCCTTTTTTGCTATAGTTAAGATGAAAACAGAGGGGTTTGGTAAGGATCTGATTAGGAAGTGTAAAAGAATGATGAGGGAAAAATTGCACTGCTAGGCAGGAAGCCTGTATTATTAAATTAAATGTGATGGTGTTAACTGTGAATGAACTCTGTGATATAGGGGAATATGATAGCAGAAATACAATGAATTAAGTTTCATATTAGCAGAAAGACAATATGTGACTCAGAAGAGAACCGAAACAAGAGTCAGCAAGTAGATCTGGATTACAAAATCACAGAAATGATACTGCAAATGGCTGAATCAGTTTTCCTAGAGTCATGGATCTTCTTCTGCGGAAGTATGTGTTTAAATATATATTAACAGAAGAAGATCCAAACTCATTATCTACATTTTGCATCTAACTACATTTCTGTCTAGGTCAGTGAACTAAAAACTTTACATCTGCTGCAGTAAAATGATTTTCAATGAGAACCAGTTCAAAACTAGCTTATGTTTCAGATCCACAATTGAGGATCTACAATAGGGTGAATGTGTGGAACTAGCCTAAAGGTAGCCATACAAAGGAAAATTTTGATGACCAATTCAAGACGATCCAATAAAATCATTTCATTAACATTACACTGATGGAGTGTAAAGTATTGTAAAATTTGAAAAATGTAAAATTTAAAATTGACCGCAAATTTAAAATTTAAAACTGACCACATTGCTGCAGTAAGTCGACCAAGTGGGTTAAAAAATTTCCATCATGCAACCTTGTATGTCCAGTTTTAGAATAGAATGATTATGCTGCAAAATATTTGTAAGGGCTGGTTTTGCTCAGGGTCAGTACAGGGTGTAGAACGATAAAAGAGATTTTTTAACAACCCTTTATTAAGAGTTTTCTTACTTACCGTGACTTAGTTAAGCTCAGTAAGCTGGTACCAGAGGGCCTTAGGCAAACACTTTGAAATAAATTGGTTTTAGAATAAACACATGAATGAATGTCTGAATGAGGCAGGGGTAATAATTAGACATGGCTATAAGCCCTCATGGTTATTTTCCTGTAAATGCCAATTGGATACACATATCATCCTCACTGCATGATTTATTTTTACATTACAAAGCAATAAAGGTGCAAATATATTAAACCATAATTTATGGTTGCCACATGGTTAACATCGTAAATATAACAATTATATAATCATGTAACAATGTTTTATTCTAACAATATACATAGGGGCCGATTCACTAAATTCGAGTGAAGGATTCGAAGTAAAAAAACGTTGAATTTCGAAGTTTTTTTTGGGCTACTTCGACCATCGAATGGGCTACTTCGACCGTCGACTATGACTTCGAATCGAAGTCGTTCGACTATTCGACCATTCGATAGTTGAAGTACTGTCTCTTTAAAAAAAACTTCGACCCCCTAGTTCGGCAGATAAAAGCTACCGAAGTCAATGTTAGCCTATGGGGAAGGTCCCCATAGGCTTGCCTAAGTTTTTTTGATCGAAGGATATTCCTTCGATCGTTGGATTAAAATCCTTCAAATCGTTTGATTCGAAGGATTTAATCGTTCGATCGAAGGAATAATCCTTTGATCGTTCGATCGAATTTTCTGTGCTAAATCCTTCGACTTCGATATTCGAAGTCGAAGGATTTCAATTCCTAGTCAAATATCGAGGGTTAATTAACCCTCGATATTCGACCCTAAGTAAATCTGCCCCTAAATGCACAATTTTTTTTAAAACTTGTTTTTATTTATTTGTTACGACATGAGGTTCTTTATGGTTCACCATAATTTATGGTTGCCACATGGTTAACATCGTAAATATAAAAATTATCCAGTCATGTAACAATGCTTTATTCTAACAATATACTAAATGCACATTTTTTTTTAAACTTGTTTTTATTTTTTTGTTACGACATGAAGTTCTTTATGGTTCACATTTACATATCTTTTCAAAAAGAAAATAAGTGATAAAGATCCATCTGATTATAACAACAATATATAATAACATTTTCTAACATTTCTAACTTTCAGCTATTCTGATAACCTCGTAAAGACCCCATGAAGAATTATCTGTGATAAGAAGCCAGTAATCTGTTAGTTTGGTGACTCCTGGGAGGTGCATTGTCTGGTTGATCTCTTTCTTGCTGTAGCCTTCTGAGGTATTGGGATGATTCCATAACCAGTGGGTGTTCTCTTAAAGGAGAAGGAAAGCCCCAGGGAGCAAAACCCCTCCCCCCCTCCCCTCCGTTGCCCCCCCTCCCTCCTCCCCCCTGGCCTACCTGTCCCCCTGGGCAAATGCCCCTAACTTGTTACTCACCCCTCTGCGCAGGTCCTGTCCACGGAGTTCGCAGTCGCCATCTTCTTCCACGCGCGTCTTCTTCCTCCTCTGACCGGCGTTTTCTGGCGCATGCGCAGTAGGAACAGTTACCGGTACGGCTCTACTGCGCATGCGCCGAATGTCACGAAGTTTTCCGATTTCACTTCGTGACATTCGGCGCATGCGCAGTAGAGCATACCGTATCGTAGCATGTTGTATATCTAAATGTATAGACCATAAAATGTTTGATGTGTTTTGGGAGAGATTCTATGTATGTTGTCCATATGTAGGGTTGCCACCTAGGCGGTATTTTACCGGCCTGGCCATTAAAATTGATGGCTGATCCCAATGTTATTAATAGGGAAAAAAGATAAATATATAGGAAGGCCGGTATTTTTTCCCAGAAAAGGTGGCAACCCTATCCATATGTTAAAGAATTGTTTAGTGTTTTTTTCTTTTTGGGTTAAAACTTTCAGCCAGTCCATTTGAAAGATATTATATCAGTTTTGTTTTACCAACACTGAGGAGGGGGGTTCAGTGTCTAACCAATGTTGTAATATTGTTTTCCTAGTTGCTGCTGCTAGTCTTCCCATCAAATTTTTCCCAGATTTTGTTAGTTGTGTATAGAAAGTAGTGATGCTGAAAAGGCCCCATTCTGTTTGTAATTGGAGTGGTTTTCCAGCCAACTGCACCCAGAAGACATCACCTCCTACCAAAAGGTTTGTAGTATAGAACAAGACCATAGGTTGTGTATTAGGTCAGCTTTAGGTGAGTGGCATCTAAGACAATTATTAGACAATTATCAGAGGATAGATTACCCATTTTATGTCTTCTGATTGGAGTTAGATATGAATTATGAAGGATTTGGAGAGACATTTCTTGATATATACTTGCTGGAAGTAGTTTCACGATGTTCATGTGTTGTTTTAAGATGTCTGATGTTGTGACATCTGGAATCTATGTGGTCCATTTGAAGCTAGATGTTTCTTTTTTTTCAGTTTCAATTAATGCTCCAATAGTGTGATATATTTGTTTTACCACATGAAAATGTTAATAAAAGAGGCGATAAAGGGCACCCTTGACACGTGCCTCTGTTAATTGGGAATCTCTCAGAGTTAACATTATTAATTGTTAAAAATGTGTTAGGTGTGAAATATTGGGGGTTTGTTCAGATTGAGCATGTGAATGCCAAAGTGTTGGAATTTAAGCAAACGACATAGATGTGCATGTAATATCCTATCAACCTGTTCTAATGTTTCATAACATTTTTAAAATGTTCAGTGAATATGAGTTTTATTTGTTTTGGATCATTTGTTCAGCCATCTTTTGTTTTAATTTTTTGTCTAAATGCACATTTTACACAAGATAGTTTTAGAGCAATAATTCTATGGGAGTCAAAAACAAAATTTAAAATATATTACACCATTCAAACAAGCAAACACAGTATCTTATCATCTGTTAAATATAGTCTGGACTGGGCCTCATGTGTGGGATATCTGACTGATTGTATACAATGTAGTGCCAAATGGATGGATAAATTTGACTTTGGTTGGCATACTTTGACACATATTTGCTGCATCGCATTACATTTTAGACTGGCTTTTCTTTACGATCATTCAGATTTGGTAAACAAATAGTAGCCAGCAAGACAAACTAAAATTTGACTATGCAGTGTCCTTGGAAAATGACCAAACTCAGAATGAAAAAATATCTGCCTTTATGGGATAGCTTAAGCTACACGTGTGATTGTGTTGCTGAAGTTTACATATGTAAAATAAATAGCAAAAAAACCCACTACATTTACAATCCTAGCATAGTCTGCAAAAATGAGTTTACCACCCACATTACATTTTTTATGATCATCTGTTTGCAGTTATTGTATTTCGATACAATAGGGCTAATTTACATACACAAGTGCATTGAATAATGTGCAATTTGGAGAGCTATTACCATGTTTTTTGCCAGTGTTTTTTCCCCAGAATTCCAATGTCATTGAAGTTTTAAGGGAGTAATACTCTTGATGCAATTGCACTGTGTCTGACACAATAACAACTGTAAACACAACTGAATGCACATATTGGTGCATCATTTATGATGCTTGGTGTGCAAGGTTGTCCTTGCCCAATTTTTTAGGCACAAGTGCAGCACCGGGTGCAAGAGGAACGCTGACCACCTAGTCAGGTGGAGGCAGTAACTTCAGGGTTTCCCCTGCATTAATGTCTGATTAACCAACCAATATCCATTGATATCCAAAATATATGAGTCAGGATCATCTGGGCAGGATACAGCCTAAATTAGAAACATTTCTTTCCCAGTTACAAAAAACTGCATATATTTATTCTTGTCTGTGTATTTATTCTTAAATTGTGGTCCCCCTTACCTGAAAACATGGAGAAAGTACTATTGTTTATGGTTGCATTATGTTGACCAGGTTCCCGCAGCTAATAAATCACATAGGACAGCGACAATGAACTTAATACATATTTGCAGTTAGACTGAGCAAAGTAGGTGAATGCAAATACTGGTCACTAGAAACCTACAAAATACTCACTTCACTGTTGCTAAATAATAATAATAATAAAGGTTAGCATGACACTGGAAGATATCTGCAGCTAAAGTAATTGTTTAGTATACAATCAAGCAATTGTGAATTTGTGATGAAAAAAACTACTTATATGGTGGTACAGGCTAAGCAAAATGTGTGTCCCCAGGGCTTGTTTATTAGTGAAAAATATTTTCACTAGTCTTTCAAGCTAAAGCCCTTAAGTATAGTTACTTGTAGCCTGCAGCAATGCATATTGAGTTGCTTATCTAAGCTTTGTAGATCTTACCTGATGCATCTATTAAACTGCACTATAATACAGGCAGAAACATTAGGCTACTGCTACTGCAGATAAACACAGGATTAGGTTTGAAAATACATTTATTTGCATTAATCCTGGTCAAACAGAGTGTTGGCTCCACTTCTCTGTGCCCATTTTGTAGGCAGGCAGAGAGAAGTGGATCCATTCTCTTCTGCAGATCCATATAGCTGCACTGACAGCCACAGCTCCTGTCTGATTTAAGGTACATGAAGCATAGTGGAGATTGGCCTGAAAAAAAGGTAAAGAATGCATTTTTGAGCCTATCTGTGCTCCTCTCTGTAACTGTACTCAGGTGGAAGCTGGACCTACAGTTTTTCCACATTTGTTTTGATGATGCCTGTCTGAAACAGTACATTATATATATATATATACATATATATATATATATATATATATATATATATATATATATATATCCC
The DNA here is from genome assembly GCA_038501925.1 of Xenopus petersii. NCBI lineage: Eukaryota > Metazoa > Chordata > Amphibia > Anura > Pipidae > Xenopus > Xenopus petersii. The sequence continues at coordinate 68,377,224 of CM076686.1, forward strand.
TTTTTGTAATAAATTACTGTTAATGTACTATGCACTGGAGTTTCCAAATGTCCTGCAGCTATAACTTATCTCATGAGTTGCGAAAGAAAAAGGAATTTGCACAAACAAAATCCCACCGTGCCCCCCCTCTCATTACCTTTATTCCTAGAATAAAGGAAACTCATTCTGTTTTCAGGGCTGGGGGGTTTTCTCATTGTCCACACCTCTGGTTTGAACTGGTTATATTTTTATTATAGGGTGTGTCAATTAAGCATGGACTTTCCAAAGATCAAAGCTAGGCAGGAGCATATGAATGATTAGCTTTTTAACAGCAATAAGATTGATTTCTGACTTACATGACGAACTTCACTTAAATACTTTATTTGTTTGCCATCTAATCCCTATTTAATTAATGAACAATAATATTTGGTAACATAGGACATTCAATTTCTAATATAATAATATAAAATGACCATAAAGGTGTAGCTTACATTACAAAAGCTTTTAATATGATATGGACAGGTATTCTATGATTTTTGAAGAACTACTCAGAAGCAATTCATACAGCTGCAAGAATCATTTTTTTCTGCTGGGAAACACAATGGGAGCCACTGGCAATATGTTTCAGTTTGGGATAGACACAAGATTTTTGTTCTCTTACTTTTCTCTTCACTATTACTTACTCACTACTAAGATGATTCTTGGGTTAGCTGCATAAATGCACCAAAAACAGTAGGGGCACATTTACTTAGCTCGAATGAAGGATTAGAAGGAAAAATACTTTGAATTTCTAGGTATTTTTTTGGCTACTTCGACCATCGAATTGGTTACTTCAACCTCCGACTACGACTTTGAATCGAACAATTTGAACTAAAAATCGTTCAACTATTCGACCATTCGATAGTCGAAGTACTGTCTCTTTAAAAAAAACTTTGACCACCTACTTCGCCACCTAAAACCTACCGAGCACCAATGTTAGCCTATGGGGAAGGTCCCCATAGGCTTTCCTAGCAATTTGTGATCGAAGTAAAATCGTTCAATCAATGAATTCGAATTCTTTGAATAGTTCGATTTGAAGGATTTAATCGTTCTCCGATCAAACGAATTGCGGTAAATCCAAAGTCGAAGGATTTAACTTCGATGGTCGAATATCGAGGGTTAATTAAGCCTCGATATTCGACCCATAGTAAATGTGCCCCTACGTGTGCATGTACAAAGGAACAAAATCCTGAATTAGGTGTGTAAATACTGAGAGCATTATTTCTGCATTGCTTCATTCATATGTTCTTGAACATTAGGCTGCGCCCAGTATAGTATCATTTTCCTTCAATTTCCTTCAATCAATAGGCAGAGAAAACAATGAATACCTAGGTATGAATATATCTTATAATATACTTGTCCTGTGTACCATTTATTTATGTCATTTAGCTATTTTTTTTTTATAGTTTAGCTTTAAGTCAAATTTGTGCCTGAAATTATTGTTTTAGTAACCATTAGCTGGTCAGCTTTTCTTTGTGTAAAAGAAGGTCTAAACATTCTCTGTTGGAAAATTGACAGTGGGCATTGCAAACAAACTGGCAAATTTATTAGTACAGAAATCTTAGCTGAACCCAATTACTTGTGACAACTTGTAACTGCTGGTCTTAGAGGAGCACCATAATTGTCGATAAACAGGTTTCACTAGAAAAATGTTGCATAATGGACAGTATATATAAATGTAGGCATGTTAGTGGGAGATGCCATGTTGCTTGCCCTGCATAGGCATTCACTACAGATAACCATAACAAGCATTTTCTTTAAAGATCACTTGGGGTTATCTGCAGAATTTATTGGCCATAAAACTTGCATTTTCTCTTGAATATTCTAAATGTGATAGGGTCCTTCCTTCTGTCAATGTTATCTGTACTCATTATTCAGTTCCCAGCTTTGTGGCAATCACTTTTCATGAAATGGACAGATAGGAGTGCTTATGTCAGACTGAATATTGATAATTCCCCCAAAAGCATTGTATTTCCAGCTTTCAATAAAACAAAGTAATCAGCTTCAGTTCAGTCCCATGTGATACTGCCCTTTGACTGTGTGATTCCCCTACTGTTTCCTCTTGCTATCCCTTATTTTTTGTGTAATAAATCTGTACAACCTGTCACACAAAGTGCTGTTGTGGGATACCTACATCCTGGGAGATGATTTTGTGCTTGGGCTATGATTACACTTGATTACTTCACCTATGTAAATAAGAGCATTTCCCAAGAGCTCAAGAACAATATAGCCTGCAGGGGTGTGTGCGTCAGACTAAATGAAGAGGGAGGGGGAATACAATTTATGGGAAGGGGTATCTTGGAATTTCCATGATGACACTCCCCCCACCTTAAAATTGTATTTATATGGGGATTGCAAGTGGCTCAAGACATAGAGGACAGGATAAGGGAGCAAAATGCTGCAGCTTCTGATCACTGCTCTGGGGATTTGCCAGGTCGCCTCACTGGTGAGTATAACTATAAATTACCAGTAAGGTATCATATCACAAGCTATTTTATTCTTTTCATAGCAGAAGAAAAACCTCGGGTTCTATGTTTGGGGATAGGGTGGGGGAGGAGCGTTTATTGGGTTTTCTAGGAGGTGATTTTACAGTTTTGAAAGTTATAGGAAAAGGAAAAAGTGTGGATTATATTGTAAATGTGTAAGAATAAGAAAAGTTGTAATATGGGCTTAATTAATGCAAAAAAGAGTTATAGAAGAAATTTTAATTATTGTTTACTAGTTTGGGTATATAAGAGGGCACTGTAGTTAGATTAAATAGAAAGTCATTGGAAAGTTATTTGGAGAAGAGATAGTTAGGGCTTCCTCAGAGGAGTGAGGAGAAGGAACATAAGATGAGTATGGATTACAGTTTACCATGTAGCAAGTACTGAAGAATTCTACCATGTTAGAAATGGTTCTAAAAACATTTTTGGCTACCTGATTTGGCTATCTGATTTATGTTAAAAATCTTTAAAGATATAAAAAGACTCTTACAATGCATTCTTTTCATTGCTTTAACACTTACATAACAGGGATGTGCAATACTATGAAGAAACTTTTGTCATGGCTCAGTAGGTCATAAAAGCTACTCTTAGGGGGTTATTTACTGAACTCCGAATGCAAAAATCGCAAAAAATTCATGATTTTTTAATAAAATCTGACTTTTAAATTTTTTACAAATTTAATAAACCCAGAGGATGGAAAAGTCAGAATCAGAAAATCCGGCATCTCAGACCTTTCGAGTTTGCATATAAGTCAATGGGAGAAGTCCCCATGATTATTTGATGTGCGCTGGGTTTTTGGATGAAAAATCAGAAAAAAACGTGAAAATCAGATTTTTTTTCCCGCAAAGTAAATTTTCAGGAAAATGTAATAATAAATAAGCACAAAAAAACCCGAGCAGATTTGATCTGAGTTTGTAGCAGAAAATATTGACTTTGACTTTGATAAATAACCATGTTTTTACTGCACTAGAGGATCTTCTGGTTAGTTGCCAAAGGTTGCTGGAGTGGTATAGACTGTGCCTATGTTACTACATAACTCAGGTAGTTCAGATGAGATGAGTTACAATAAGTGAGAAGTAGAGGTCTTATGAAATAATAACATCTGTTATAAGGAGAGTTTATATTGTAGAGTATATAAACAATTGAGGTTACTTATAAGCATGCCAGTCTCACTCTAGTTGCACCATTCATTGCCAGCCCTAATTGCATCTGTTCGATAAGTCTGTATAGCTTTTTTGTTCAGCAACATAAACTGCTGACAATGGAAATATTACGTTTTTGCCTGATTTTTCTTATTTGGGTGAATGTTTTATGTTTGTTTTGCTTTCAATCTCAAATTCCTGTATAGGCAATTTCAACTCCTGGGTCTCTTGATGAACATGGGGTTTGTCAATGTTCCTTGATTGTCCCAGATATGACCTTTCCTGCTGATCGATTGGAGATTCTGGAAAAAGAAAACATGAAACTGAGCGTCAGCTTCCAGGAACAGATCACTAAGGTATATATATATGTATATATAAAGCCTGGATCATTTTAAACACTGTAGTTATTTAGTATAAGCAGCCAATTAAGCTGCCCGTATGTTTTTGGAGAGTGAGAGGAAGCCAGAATACCAGGAGGAATATACAAACTCCTTGCATACATCCTGGGAGTTACTTATAAACAGTGGGCAAATATGCTCATGGCTGGGCAGTAATCAATTGCAAATCAGATGCTTGCGTTTATTGTTCCACTTGCAGTTGCCTGCAAAATGATTATCACTGATTGTTTATTATGGGTTAGTGCCCATAGTTTATAGATGAGCCCCAGTGCCCTGTAATTCATTTTAACACCCCTGTACAGTAATAAAGTTAGAATTGCACTAATTATGTTTTACAAGTGCCACTATCCTGGCACTTGAGGGCAAGGTGGCATTGCTTGACACAAGATTAATCTTTAACTAAGGGAAACCATTTGTGCATTGGAAGTGGAAAAGTAATGGAACATAAAAATACAATAAATAACTTTATGGTAGGGCCTATGAAGAAAGGTAAAACTATAAGATTACAATTTCTTGTATAGCATATTTGTAGGAGCTGAACCAAATACCAAGAGAAATGACAAACTGGCTCTTTACTGAATCAGTTAAGAGTTTTAACTAGCTGGTAGGATAAATCTGGTCTTAGATTAACACAGCACTCAGTGGATGGCTTCATGATATTCATGGTACTAACATTATAGCAATTATGGGTTGAACTTGAAATATGTGTATCTTTTTTGGATGCTTGTGCCACTTATTAGGTCATGAAGACTTCTTCATACAGTGGTCCAATGTATACAGCAGCTACAAGAGCATGCACATTCTATTGCCTCCCCCTCCAGAGACTGTCACCTCTCCAGTCCATAATGAACACTGCTGCGAGGCTCATACACCTCAGCAACCGCTCCTCCTCTGCCTCGCCATTCTGTCAATCCCTGCACTGGCTTCCGCTACCTTTCAGAATCAAATTCAAATTAATGACACTGACTTTCAAAGCACTTCACAACTCTGCTCCACCCTACATCTCTGAACTCATCTCTATATACTCACCCACTCGCTTACTACGCTCCTCTACTGACCTGCTAATCAACTCTTCTCTCATTACCTCCTCACATGCTCGCATTCAAGACTTTGCAAGGGCTGCACCCCTCCTCTGGAACGCTCTCCCACGGTCTGTCCGACTTTCTCCCAACCTTTCTGCTTTCAAAAAATCTCTGAAAACGCACTTCTTTCGAGAAGCCTACCCTCACCCTACTTAACTACCAAATGCAACACCGCATACAATACCACATTTCTCACCCACTTACTTCGATCTTGCCCACTCCCACACCTTGTGTATTACTCCCTTCCCTTTAGACTGTATGCCTATGCATAGGGCCTTCCTCACCTTTTTGTACCGGTATTGATTGTGATGTTTGTTACTCCATATATTCTATATATGTAATTCGCATGATGTAGTTGTATAATCACATTTACTTTACAGTGCTACGCAATATGTTGGCGCTATATAAATACATGTTAATAATGATAATAATAATAATAATATTGAGCATAACAAAATAATTGCTGAGGCACAATATTTATAACTGCAGGGAATAGTATACATTTCTGCATGTATACCTAGAAAACGATCCCAAGAAGGGCCATAGTCTTGACCATGATGTGTTTGAGAGAAGCGCTAAGAAAGGTAGCGCTGCAATATACTTTATATGTGCCATTTTTGTTTATGTGTATGGTGACTTAATTTCCATCTCAATAGATTGTAGTAATAAGTAGAATATTCTCCCAATGGTCACCACTTTTTAGGCAATAGTTTGTAGTAATAACTTAATTATTCTGCCATACGTTTACAGATAGGAAATTACCAGGCCACTCTAACAGGATACCTGCAGAAGCTGACCAATCTGACCAAGAAGGTTGACAGTATGCAAATGGGAGGCATCTCATACACAGAGCTTGACTTTGAACTGCTGAAGCTAGAGATTAAGGAAATGGAATCTTTAGTAGTCCAACTCAAATCTTCTATCAATGGTTCCAGTGTTTTAGTGGAGAGTCTCTTTGTTGAGGTAAGACATCTGTAAAGGCTCATTCTGTTTTGAACTTAGTTTTTAGTAATGATATCTATATATAAGTTATTGGTAGCTATGTATAATTATATTAGCGTTTACAGAAAATCTCATAGAAATGTCTCAGATTGGCATTGTATGTATCAGTTTGCTTATATGATGAATCCAGTCCTTTCAAATAATGTGAACTCTTTAATATTTGTCAGATACACAACATCTCAATTATGGTTAACCAACTGGAGTCATATGATAAAAACAATGTGTTAGCTGTGCGACGGGAGATAGCTGCCTTGCGGAAGCGACTGGAAGAGTGTGAGATGAACCATGTTAATCCTACACAACCTTCTATTAGTTATGGTAAGTAAATGACTTTTGTCTAACTATTTCTGAACAACTTCTAAAATGTATCTCCTTTTCCAAAACATGAAGCATATAAAAAGCGGAGCAGAATCAGAACGAACACTCACATCTGGAAAAGATGCACATTTTCAAAAAGCGGCAAGGCTTGTGCACTATTTAGTCCGCTGACTCACTTCAGTAATAATATCAGAAAAATTTGTACCTGGGCACGCCAGAGAGCAGTTTGCAAATGACCTATTTTATTCACATATAGGCAAGCTGATACAATGTTTTGGATTTTCCCCTTTGTCAAGTTCCAAACAGAATAAAAAACAGTGAACAGTATACATGAATACACAGTTAGTTTGACATATTTTTATGGATACCTATAAAAGAACACTTTGTTTGGAAGGACTGAAGGAACAAAACTATTATGCTCCAATTACATGTAGTCGGATGGAATTTAATCTTTACACTGTCTATTGTTATTTATTCAGGTTGACACTTGACAAAGGGTAAAGCCCAAAAAAGCTGAGCATCAACCTCTTGCCTATATGTGAATAAAGCAGACTGTGTGCATCTTGCATTGATAGGTACCCAGATATACTAATTTGCATGGCTGCATGACTGATTATGGTCATGGAACCTCTTGTTGACTTCTGATATCCCTTGTATGTTTTTATACAAATACAAATATGTGGCACATTTCAAAAGCAATGTTCCTTCTAAGCCACCAACTTAATGTGGTATATATGGACCATCTAGTATACACACATGACATACATTACCATATGAGATATAAGGTGGCCAAACATGCACTAATATTTATCGTAAGAAAGATCTTTCGTACAATAATATGTGCATGTGTGATGGGAGACGGGGTGTCCAATATCGGTAAAAATCCTTGGATAATGGTCTTCTCATTGATTGGGCAGGATTGAAATTTTGATTAGGCATCATAACATTAACGCTGACTCATCAAATAGAGCTAAAGAATTCTTTTTGTTTTTACCTGCATACCTGACGATTAAGCTCTTAACATCAGATAAGTTAATGGAAGAGCTTTCATATGACCAATGGTCATGAAAGGTCATAATAGTAGCGTGTATGGCCACCTCTACAGTGAAGGTGCCTAAGATAGAGAGATAATAAGAAAGTTTCTAACTGAATACACTTTTGATCCCACATAGTATTCTTCATGAAATGCATTATTGGGCTTACAATGTTTGCTGATAATAGAGAAAAAGTTGTAAATTCATCATTGGAACAAACTCCTTTAGTCTTAAAATTAGTTCAGGGCTGATATTCCAAGCCCACTGGCAATGGGATACAATATTGTGGAAGGTAATGAGTGTACCTAGAGCATGCAATGCCTACCTAGAAGTGTATTGTATATGTTTTAAGTTTTAGATATAATTGTTGTTCTACACCCTTCCTGTACCTGTTAACCACTCAAAAGGCTGACCTTAAATATCCATATAAATTTAGACTTTCCTGGATAAACCTTCCATAAATCCAGACAGGACCAAAAACATTTTATTGATTTTTTTGAATAAACAAAAGTGGCATCTCTGTCCCCAATAAAACAAGGACATTGGAAGAGCAAAACAATTAAATCAAATAAACGATGCCCAGTGGATGAATAAGAAAAAGAAAAATATTATTAACATGTATTTATATAGCGCCAACATATTGCGCAGCACTGTGTATGAACTATTGCTTCCAAAAGATTACTATGGCAGTAATAGAAAATGTGAGAGATCTGTCAATCACAGATATGATGCATTTTAAAGACATGGTCTCTATTTTTTTAATCAATAGCATTAAAATAAATTGACCAATACATTGACCCATAAATTGACCAAATTAATTTTACTTCACTTATTTTGTCTTTTTTGTCTTCCTGACCACTTAGTTGGTTAAGGTATGATAAAATGTCAATTATGGAAGGAACTTCCAGAGTAGGAACTTTAACCAGAGTAGGAATAGCCCTTACTTTGTAGCAGCCATGAACCAAATTAATAAATTGTTTATTTTAGAGCAGAAAAGTCTCCACCAATTCAAAATATTTTTGTTTATCTTTGAACATAACCAAAGACTTACATCAACTTTATTATATTAAGGACAATAGGCTTTTGTAATAGAGTTCTCATCTCAAAAAACATCTTTCCACATTCCAAGTGAACTATTATAAGTGAACTCTCCAACATTCTAGTTGGATCCATTTATTAAAACCATGAACATAACTAATTGGGAAGGGGGCACTACATTTGTAGTTCACTCTGCCTATTGCTAGGAATGTTTTTGTTACTCTCTCATAACATCCTCCCTAATTTATCTGGATTTATCTGCTGGATCACAAAAAATTATTTCAATAATGTTCAACAGGTATCATGCTACTTGTGGCAACTGGGAAAGTACTCATCTGAAAACAAGGAAAGCAGTTCACAGAAGTTTTTAGAATTTCATATCTTATGTTTCTTTTTTTCTAAGAATAAAATGTTATGATTAAGCTCCTATTGTGCCATTGTCCAAAATGTACATTTTAAGCAGACTGGATCACTAGCTAATGGCCAGGGGAATGCCCTGTGTTATCATTAGGTGTGGGTGACCGTAGAACTGTTACCAACATAATTGCAGAAGGCAGGCATACGAAAGGAACACACCTAATTTGCTCATATCATGTAGAGAGAGAAAAAACAAAACTAACACTAGGGGGCAGATTTATCAAAATGTAGAACTGTAACAAGAACTTTCACCCATTGATAAATACAATTCTAAAAATTCCATAAGACTGAATAAAATGTGGGAGAGTTTTTATTTATTAAGTTCTAAACTCATATTTTGATAAATCTGCCCCTTGGCCTCTACAGAATAAGGCACAGTGAAGTATAAAAGGATTATTGATGCTGGAGGGCATTTACCTTTGTACAAATTTCCGCAGTGTGGCATATATTGCAAGATAAAATATTACACAACGGAATTGCACATTTGTTTAAAATTGTGTTTAAAATGTGGTATCAAAAGTTATTTCATGTTTTCTTTCTATAGGAACTTGCAAACATGGAGGATTGGCAAACATCAGTAAACCTTTTGTGGTGCAGTTGAACTGGCTGGGATTTCCCTATAAATTTGGAGGATGGGGTAAGGACACATTTCCAGGAGCCAATCAAGATATTCATTGGGTAGCTCCTCTGCAAACCGATGGACGCATAATGAACATTATGAGATTTTATACATCCTACGATGACCTCTTGCTTTTTAAGAAGCCTACAGATAAAATACTCACTAAAAATCTGCAATACAATCAAATTGACTATTCCATTTGTGGACAAGGTGGAGGTATGATAGTTTATAACAACTCAATGTATTACAACTGCTACAACACCAAAGACATCTGCAAATACAATGTGGACACTAATGCTGTAGAACGTAAGCCACTAACAGATGCTTCCTTCAATAACCGTTTCTCCTATGCCTCCTCCAGTTGGCAAGATATAGATCTAGCCAGTGATGAAGATGGACTTTGGGTGATTTATTCCACTGAACAAAATTCTGGAAACATTGTGATTAGCAAACTCAATTCCACCACCTTAACAGTGGAAAAGACTTGGACCACCTCTCAGTATAAGCTTGGAGCAACAAATGCCTTCATGGTCTGTGGTGTTCTTTATGCCACTAGAACACTTAGTACTCGAAAGGAGGAGATATTCTATATGTATGACACAAAAACAAACAAGGAAGGAAAACTAAGTATAATTCTGGACAAGATGATGGAAAATGTTCAGAGTCTTGCTTATAATCCAAATGATCAAAAGCTCACTATGTACAATGATGGTTACTTAATAAGCTATGATCTTGCCTTCAAACCATTGTTGGATCTGGCTTAAATCAGACTTTATATTCAAGTGTACAAATGGCAAGATGGGTCAAAATAGAGACTTGTTTGCACTCCTTTTCTAGCAATTTCTTTTACTCAAAGACTCCATTCTCTTTTTTTTTCCAAAATACAGGTATTTTTAGAATCACTGTCTTCTCATTGTTTATCAGTAACAGAATACGTAACAGTAACAGAATACCATAGTATTTTATTGTGTTTTTTTTTTTACTTTGCACTCAAAAGAGATAAAATAATAAAAAATTCTTATATGACTCTACTTTATTTTAGCTTTAATGTGTGCTTTATTTCATGTTTTTTCGTAACTATTTTTAATTTTAGACAGGGGCACATCTGTAAAAAGTCAAGGGGAGAATCTTGCCTTAAATAATTATCTGCAAGTTAATATAATGGGCTGTAGAAGAACTTATATGGACCGTCACCATTTGCATATACATTTGCATTGCACTAGAATCTGATTGAAGACAGGCACATATTTGACACCAGCACCACCGCTTATGTAGCACATTTCCCTAATAGTATCTACATTAGATAATACTGCTTGTGTGCAAGTCAACAGAGTAGCACAGATCTAGATCACAACCTTTAGTGAGATTTGGTCATGATGTTTGTTTCTTATATGTATTAGTACTGCTTTGGATACAAAAAATATTTCAAAATATTAAAAAAAGTCATGTCATATAGACGTGGCTGAACTATCATGTAGAAGGGTTACTAACCATTTTAAGCTTACCTGCCTGTCAAAAGTATTTATATCTCCAGAAGGAACCTCTTGTATGTCCTGCAAAGTAACACATAATTAGCAGTAAATTAACAGTAAAAGTTCAGCAAAACCTGTTTTCAACAAATGCCTGTTCCAGTGCTAGATTCTATCTTGGAGAACCTTTAAGGTTTGACCTATTCCTGCATAGGAATGCCATTAAATACTTGGGTATCACAGGAGAAGACAAGTGACCTGAGTAGGGAATATGCCTCTTACACACAGAAATATAACTGTGTTTAATAATAATATTCATATGAATATGATATGTAACAAATAAAAATTAAATATACCAGTGATATTAAACCAAATATTCAGTCCCATCCAGAAAAGGTAATATAGGGGGCCCCAAAATATAAAAAATCATATTATTACAATTGTTAGGACTCACTAATATGTTTCTGTGTATTGTGCTAAATCTGCCATGTACAGAATATAAATCTTATTTGTTTAAGTTGGCCATACAGAGTAAGACATGCTCATTTGGTGGTCTGATAACCCGGCCTGGAACATTAGGCAGATATCGGTCGTCAGGTGAAAACCGCATAAGCATGTTGATGTGGTCCTCTTTCAACAGGTCCCAGGCTCATAGACCCCATCCTGATTTGGCCTACCGTGGCTGCTACAGTATCTCAGCACCTTCAATTTCCATTTCCCCATTGTAGGACATGAGCCCTACAACTGAGTAAAATAGTAATGATTATCTAGTAAAGACGACAGAGTACAACATATTTAGGTTTGTTTTTTAAGACATAAACTTCAGTTTAAAGGATCTGCCCTATGCTCATTAATGAGTCCAATCTGCCCTGTTTATTTCTATACTCGTCCTTATACATTTCAGTATAACCTGTTGGAATATCTCCCCTTACTCTTGCTACTGCTCACCTAAACCTGATTTCGACCGTTGCAATAATGCAGATTTGAGCCAGAAATTGATTAAAATAAGCTTTTATTTGACAGTTTAAGCATTTCTATCTGCAAAAGTGTAAAGAAATATATATTTCATTTCATGTACAAAAAATGTATATACATTCATAATTAAAAAAAAATGATTGTACAATTGTTTGGAATAAACCAGGAAACCAAAACTAATCTTCAATGTTAAACTCTACATTTAGAAAATAATCACAAGAACATTCTGGGCAGTGAAAAATATAATAGTCACTTACTTCCATTATTTTAAGAAATGAAAGGAGTATACTGTATTCAGCAATATTCAGCATTACTGTAAATATTGCTTTGTTCCATATCAGTGAATCAGGAGGTACAGCATCCAGACAATACTAATATTAAACTGTATAGGCACACAATACCTAGAGGCAGGGCTTGTGGAAGTGGCCAGTATTTGGGTGGAGTGTGGGCAGAGATTGACATACCTGGGGAATGGCCAGGGCAGGTGACTACCATGGCCTTGCATGTAACTGGAATTTTTTCCCGTTGGTGTCTTATTTAGCAGGTCTCACCACCCAGGGGGGCAAGGTGAGCAGTTGGGTAAATATTGAAGTGTCCTTGAGGCAGCCCTGCTTAGTAGTATGAGGCTCCATGATGGCTGATGGTGGCCTTGCAGACACCAATAGTTAAGGCACATTTAAAGCAAAACTACAAATAACCACACATGCATGCTTATATTATGCTGTAGCTATTCTCCTCTTCTTCCAGACCAGTTCATGTGTCAAACTCTTTTTTCCTTATGCCTAAATTAACCAAAATTGCCAAGCCAATGATTTTAAATGAGAGATTACAAGTAAAAACACTGGTGAAACAGCTACAGGTGGTTTGTTATTATCAGCACTAGATGTGATTATTATTAGAATTCTTGGAAATACTGAATACACTGATGTCTCTGTATTTAGCACGACAAAACAGTGGATGGTGTTTGGAAGTAAATAATGTTTACTGGTACCAAAAACCTTAGTGGTCCAAGCCTGTCCAAACCACACATCCTCAATTTAGTGGTTGTTTGTAGAGAAATTAGCTGAATCACAGTTTTATGTATATTAAATACATACTTTTTATCAGCACGGAGTATACAAGATAAATGAAAGATGCTATTGCGTGGAACTGTGACAAATATATTTGAGACAGTGCTTCTAACTATCATGCTAAATGTGCTCCCATAGCAATGAATAGTGGCATTTGTCCCTCTTCTCTTATATTACTGAAAGTACTCAGTGGCTATACTGCAGTATATGCCAGTACCCCTTTCGGAGTGCAATTTAAATGGCTCAAAAGTGCTTTGAAAAAGGAATGTTCTGTCAGGATACACAGAAAGGAAGATTTTGGAAGATACAGTAGATTTGGGTTCCTTCCACTATGTGACTACACTGTAATGTTTCATGTCTAAAGAGGGCCTGCCACTCACTTCCGGTGATTCTAATGAGACAAAGAAAAGGTGTTAGTGGACAAGGAGGGATTGGCTAAGTACAGGTGTCTATAAACAGTAAATGTTATGTACTGGTGGCTGAAGGAAGATAAAACTAATAACATAAAATAATGAACATAACAGTCATACACTGGTCTGTGTACTTCCCCTTTAACTGAAGTTATGGCAACTCAAGTGCAAGTGCATTTAATCCCACCTACTGCGGGATGACATTGTGCAACAGACAAAAAGGTAGTATAATACATATGTGTGCTTCCCACTACAAGCTGAAACAAAAGTAGATTATAGGCAGCTGAGTTTGTCCTTTTCTTATTAACACATGGAGAAGGGTACAAAGGTATATGGATTGCAAGCATCTGACTTTGCCTCTGACACCATGGGACATTCTGGCTGTTCCCTACTGCGTGGCAAAACAGCAACCATTGTTATAAAAACCTTGAAAAGAAACCGTCTAAAATGCAGACTAGAACAATGGGAGTTCAATGAAACGTTAAAAGTAGAAATATACATAAAGGTGTCTTTTTAAAATGAAAATGAGAATAACCAAGCAATGCAGTAGATCATTATTATGAAAAAAGATATCCTAGTGCAAATATAAAAAAAAATAAAAACCATAATACTGTCCTTCATAGTGTTAACAGTCAAGCAATTGACCCAGAAATCATGAAAGATACCCAAAATCAGATTTGAATGGTGTCTTTTCGTGGGAAGGAGCAACAATCAGAAATGTGCAAATATCCTGGTTTGTAATGTAACCAGTCATTCTGCTCAAAAGAAAAATAATAATGGAAAGGAGCTTTTTGATATTCACTTACATGATTTTGTCAAGATTGACATTAATACTATTGTGTTTAGTTTTTGTAAAGGTTTTTGTTTCATATGAAGCTGTAAGTATGTTGTGTCACTCCTTTATGGTATTCTCTTTGTCTTTGGATCACATTGCTGCTACATAGACATACTCTTTAAGTGATATTGCTGCAAGTTAGTCCCTGTTTTTCTGCATGGGACTGATCTTTTAATCTAGCATATAAGTGAGTGTAATTAGGTCACTATACTACACACGAGGCTAATAAGTTAACCCGTTAAATATTTCAATAGCATTAGATCCCCTTAAAAGCTGACCCCTACACACTTATGCATGTGACTGTCATTATATTACTACATGTGACTGAACCATCAGCCCTTTACACCAAACACCCAATAAACCATCTTTAGTTCATTATACATGACTCTGTCATTAAGGCACATTATTCCACAATAGGACTAGAATGCCAGGAGAAGAATTTCCCCATATGTAGTTCTAAATTGTGACTGCAGTATGTAATTAATATTTACAAACAATTCCTCTTCATAGTGATGAGGACTATCACTCAAAATGCAAAGCAACTCTTAGTTCAAAAATAAGCTATAAAATACAAAGTTGTCCAAAAATAAGTGAAAGGACCACCGTCAATATAAAAGCATAAAAATAGTCCACTTATTGAAGTCAAGAAATATAATTCTTATGGCTACATTCTTGCAAGATGATCATGGCAGTTAAGGAGGCCCATTCAGTCTTTGGTCACAAATCTCCATAATCATATCCCAGAACTTTCTAAGATACTTGAACTACCTCAATACATGACCAGGACAGGACCAGTTCAGTGGTGAGTTTTCAAAATGTAATGTCTTAAAACTGGAATGGCTGGAAAGTACCTTAAAAAATGTTTTCAGAACATAACACTAGAAGTTTGTGCATATGCATTAGAGTAACACAATGCAACTTGGCTTGGATTATTGTCTGGAACTTCTGGAAGTTACCACCTCTTCTAGAGTTCCCTCTTCCAGTTCAGAGCTGTAAGATGGGCGTTCTGTAGATGTTGTTGTCCCCAAAAGTCGTGTTGTCTCATGGGCTGGGCACATAACATAACGATTAGAATTTTCAGAGTGATGAACTTCTGCAGTGACTGGACCAGCTTTGAAGAAAAGATCATCTCCAAGATCCTTGGCATCTTGGCCGCCTACTGCACCTAACTCACCTAACTCTTCAGACAAAGGAGAGGAGGCATCTTCCATGTTAACATACAGAATCTCCTCAGGGTCCTTAATTGGAGGAAGGTTCTTGAGAATTTTCTCCAGTTCACTATACAGGGTATCAAAAGATGGACGGTTTTTGGAATTCAGCTGCCAACAGCTGGACATCAGCTCATACCTTGTCATAAAACACAACATATAACACAGTAAGATCAAAATAAAGATAAAAAACTGCTGTTCTGACTTCATTAATAATAATATTAATAATTAAAAGTGCAAAAGTACAGTAGCTCACTAAACTGAAGGCAAATGTGTCTATGAAGCTAACACACCAGTTTTATCAGTGCAGGGCAACAGTAAATTATGATTCCTTTAAAACAGTTCTAATTTTTTGGTGTTACTATTCCTGTATTCTCCCTGCAACTGCATGCTAAAGTGGACTTGTAAGGGGCAGTCAGGGGGCAAATCTTTGCAAATAAAATCCTGGCCCTGTCTGCCCCTCTGTGATTTTGGGGAGGTTGTGGTTGACTAGTAACACCCCCCCTACACACACACACAAGCACGTGTAACCCCCAACCCCGGCTGCTGGGTCTGCTTTCTCAGTAGTTAAGCCACTGGAGGAAGGGTAGGGTTGACTACATGCACAAAGACCCGCACCTGTGGCACCAGACCAGGACAGGGTGCGAAATGCATACCCTCACCCCCCCAAACTATGAATTTGTATACTCACAATCCATCTAGACAATCTGGAGGTTGCTTCAGACGGTTTCCCTGCTGCAGGTAGTCGTATATTTCACTATTCTCCACACCAGGGTATGGTGTCTGACCTCGAGTTGCAATCTCCCACATAGTTACCCCAAATGACCACTGTTGTAATAAACAAAACATGCCTTGTTGGTAACATCATAATTTATAATTATTCTTTATTGATACAGTGCTGTACAGAGATTATATATTATTTACATGAGTCCCTGCCCCAGTGTAGCTTACAATCTAAAGACCCTATCACACTGTGATCACTTTTATCAGGCACCAATTAACATGCTTGTAAATGCTTGGCACGTAGGAGGAAACAGGAGTTTCAAGTAACAATTAGGTGTGTGTGTGTAAGTAACCAAAGGTACAGTAAATAGTAATGATAATTTTAAAAGCTTGTCATTGAAATAACCCTTGTTTTGTAAATGGATTCACTTGCACAAATAACTACTAAAACAGCCAGGGAATGTGCATTGATCAATCCACTATTTTTTTGTATGTTTGAAGCAAATTTGATATACAGTCGCACTTTTAGTGTACTTTAATTTATATTAGCCTTAAAGTGCTCCTGCAACTCCCTTTGAATTGGCTCCATTGGGAATGGCAGCATTTTTACATTTTACAGTTACTGTACAGTTTTATGTAATGTGCTTCTACTACTGTGTTACTTTACCCCAAAACTGCTGTAATATTATTGCTTACCACATCACTTTTTGTTGTATAAACTCTGTCTGCTAGGCTTTCTATTGCGATCCATTTGACAGGCATTTTTGCAATACGGCCTTGTCTGTAATAGTCTCCATTGTAGATTTTCTTGGAGAGGCCAAAATCTGCTACAGAGACATTCATGTTCTCATTTAACCTGTGACGAAATGTAAAGTGTCATAAAGAGCTTGTGATATCATAGTTTTTGCGGTAGCATAAATGGTAGGAGTGGGAGTAGGGAGAGAGAAAGTAGAGAATGAAGAATAATGAACGAGAAAGCAAGAACAGAGGGTGAATGTATATCTCACATGCAGTTCCTGGCTGCGAGGTCTCTGTGAATGAAGTTCTTGCTGCTCAGATAGGCCATACCACTTGCGATATCTGTCATGAACTTCACCAATGTTTGTGTAGGTAGGAACTACAGGCAGGAAACAAAAGTCACCAGTCATTGGTATTAGGTTTTATATTACATATTATTCATGCTTTGTGCATTTGGTAAAATGTTTATGAATACAATATAGTTTTCCAAACTTAAAGAAACATTCATTAAGTTGGAATTTTTTAATTTTTTTTCCAACTTTCCAACAGCATTTTACATTTTTTTAAGCTTTCCCACATCTCTGCTTCATTACAGGACACAAGTAGCAGATTAACCTTCAAGGCATCATACTCTCAATAAGAAGGCTAATAATAAGTAACCCCTATAATCCCGGAGTTACATGACAGTCACATCAAAATTTAATCCATCTACAACGGAGAATAAGTAATACAGAATCCAATAATTTTACAGGTGTTGGTACAAAAAGACCCAGTATCATCTATTAGTTGTCAGATATCTAGCATTTCATACTTACAAGAGGTGTATCACCCAGTCGTGAGTAAAGGAGGAAACTGTGTAAGTCTCCATGTTTCATAAAGGGCAGAATAACCACAGGTGATGGATATCCTTCATTCTCAGTATTCTGCAGACAAACACCTGAATGATGGGAAGAGCATAGAAACATAACGAGGAGTCAAAGACAGAACTTTATGTTACTTGTGAATGAACTACGTAATTTTATCAGAAATTAGGCAGGGCTTGTAACTACAGGCCTAAGGCTGAACACTACTTGAAAACATGTACAATTAAAACAAAAACCCGGGGACCATAAAGATCTATTGGTTCATGGGGCTCCACCTAAAAACCTCTACTTTGCACTTATTATGCAACTAAATGAGTATTTTAGGGAGTGGTAAGATAAAGAGAAGACCTGACAATTCACTGCAAAGTTTCTCTTATCTCTAGTCTACACAAATGTGTAATAGTAACTGTGTGACTGTTTAACATTTGTGGTTGCACTATTTGGTTTTGGATTTTGAGAGCCTTAAAAATAAATATCATAAAAAATAAATTGAATAGGACATGGCAAGCTTGCAAAAAATGTGATGCATAAATGTCTAGTTATTATTAGTGGAATGGTAGAGTATTTTCACTACTCTAGTGCTAGGACTTTTGTATAAAAACTTAATTGTTTAAAAGTTGAAACGTTGTCAAATACAAATGCAATTAAAAATAGAATGAAAAATACACATCAGTAGTACTGAAACCAATATTTAGCCAACATCCAATCTCAAGAACAACCAAAAGAACAATATTTAAAAGTCAGACGTGAGAATTACATAGAGAAAAGATGCTATTATCTTAGTGAAGCAAAGGTGAAGTAAAACAATGTTATACTGAGAATTAGTCAGTAGGTGGCAGGACAGAACTGTCCCCCAAGTACAGGACAAGAAGGAACTGAATAGTCCAATAATTTCACAAAAACAAGGGTGGTTTGTGATTTTGCACTATAAACAATTTCATGACCTGTGGGACTGGGTCACGCCACAAAATCCTATGACATTACATTATTTTCCTCTAAGGTTATGGTATTTCATAGGAAATGTGAGTGACCAGTATAACTGTTCTTGTCTATGTAAGCAACACAAACAATAGAGCTGACACATGCAATGAATCAAACATGAACATCTGATAAACAATAAATTGGTTAACACTGTGCTTTCATAACCCATTCCTGTGTAACAAACAAAACAAATGTATTTCACTCCTGGGACCAGGCAGTTGCGGCACTATAGAACCCTGTTTTGATCATGAAAATGTAACTTTATTCCAAAAAAATATCACAAGGGCTAAGTCACAACTAACAACCTCCCCTAAATAGCCATATAGTACCCCATATAGTACCCCTATGTAACCCGACTGTATAGCTGCCCAGACCTCGACCTTAGCTCTAGATAATCTGTGGACTGGTGAAAGGTACAGACCTGAAGAGAGGACATTGCACACTACAGCAGTAATTAGACGCAGGAAGTATATGTGACTTCTTTTGCAGTCAGCTCTTTTCTGCTCCAGAATAAGTGATGTCTCAAGTGAAAAATTTTCAGTTATGGCCTAATACAATACCCTGCCTATTGCTCCTTTCATACTGCAGTGACTATAGGCCTCTATTTATTTGACAAAGATATAGAGGATCACAAAGGTATAAAGGTTATTTGTCAGTTTGTTGCTTTCTACCACATAAAACTTGCCAGAACAAAGAAATAGGCTAAAAATGTTGAACATTATGTTTTGGAGTTTTGTACCAGCCCAAGGTAACCACCTTCCATTATCAGTAGAGATCTGTGCTTCAGAAAATGCCCCCAGTAGCTCCCCATCTTCTTCTCTTCTGGTTGACTGCACAGGCTCTGTGCTGCTGTTAGTTACCAGCGCTCATGTACAACTTACAAAATACAGTGTATATAGAATAAAAAAGTCATAATACAATGCCAATTAGTAATTAATTCAGATTCTCATTACTTGACAGCTCAGAAACCGGTGCAATTTGCATCAGCATTTAATAATCAGCCCTGTAGCATCAGCTTATATGACAGCTGTACCTCATTTTATGCTTGTTGAATTGAGGTAACCCCTAAGCTAAGCTTCTCAACATATGCCCAGAGCACACTGAGCATGAGAACAGAATCCAAGGTGGGGAGCTCCTGCAACAATGTTAAAGGGCTAGATCATTATTGTAATAGAGATGCAGAGCCTGTAGGCTGGTCCAGTAAATTCAGTATATAAAATCTGGTATTTGTATACTTGTAATTCCTAGAAGAATATGACTGCAATGATAAAGCAATTTCTGTAAATAAAAAGTATGTTTAAATTTAGATTTGAACTTGAACCATGGGGATATAATGCATTATAAACACCAAGGGGCAGATTTATCAAGGGTCGAATTCCGAAGTTAAAAATACTTTGAAATTCGACCATCGAATTGAAATACTTCAACTTCGAATATCGAAGTCAAAGTCTTTTTCATTGAATTTGTATATCCTGCGGACGAAGTAAAATCGAACGATTAAATTGTTCGAATCGAAGGATTTCACTGCGTATCTTGACAGCGCTATATAAATAAATGATGATGATGATGATGATGATTTCAGCGATCAAACAAATGATTTTACTTCGACTTCCAAAAACGTAGAAAAATGCTCTAGAAGGTCCTCATAGGCTAACATAGCGAAGTATTGAAGTCGAAGTTTTTTTAAAGAGACAGTACTTCAATTCTAACTATTATACTTCAATTCAAATTTGAAGTCGAAGTCGTAGTATCCTATTCGATGGTCGAAGTATCCAAAAAATTACTTTGAATTTCAAATTTTTTTCTTCAAAAATCCCCTCGAATTCACTTCGACCCTTGATAAATCTGCCCCTAAGTGCAAGTCCAACCTGGAAACTAGTTAAAGCCCTACTTTCATGTCTGGACTGAGATTCTAATTAGGTCCCTGCATTTCAAGGACATAGGGCCACACACAGGCCTAATAAAAAGTACTGGTCTCTAGTAATTTAACAGCACCGCTGGCATTTCCAGATTGCTAGGTCTGTCTACTTGCATTAATCCACAGTTTCTACTATATGCAAGATACAATGAATGTTGTTGAATAATACATACCAAATTCTAATGCAGCGTCATAAAAAAACAAGCGTAACTTTGCTCAGACGGCAATTCTTTTTCAGTGTCTTACATGCCTAAAGTTTGCCATTTTCTACTGAATTAAACAAGAAGAAAAATAAAAATGTAAATTAGATTTACCTATTAGTCTCATGACATTTGGATGGTCAAATTCCTTCATACAGACAGCCTCACTCAGAAAATCTTCCATCTCAGTACGGGTGCAGATAGCAACTGGGGAGAAACAATGAGTAAAATCAGACTGAATAACAGTTTCTAAGCAGTATTATAAATTTGGGGGAATGTATAGTTTAGATGGAAAAAGTGGCAAAACTGGACCTTTTTGCTCCTCAGAGCATTTAATGGGATTTATACAATATGCCAGAGGCAATGACAGTGCCGAAGATGTGATAACTTCAGGAAAATGTACAGCAGATCAAGGCCTGGGAGAAACCTGTTGGGGGAAGGGGTGGTGGCTTCAACCCCCAAAACTGTAATAGGTGAGAAAAAGAGGATGTGCTAAGCTGAGGGTACATATAAGAAGCATGTAAGAAATAGTATATCAGACTAACCCTTTTTTAGTCTTCCACCCATCATCATAAGTAGTTTATGTTATGAAATGACCAAAGGGCACACCTTAGAGCCAAAACAAGTAATCATGTGAAGCTACTGGTGTACATTTAAGCTCAGCAGCAAGTGAAGAAGAGGGTGACATAGAGGGTTCTTTACTAGGGGCCAACAGGTTATGCCTGTACAATGAGCTTTATGAAAACCCATGGTAGTATAGCCAACAATATAGAACAGAAGAGAAAGGCAAGGGTGGATGGGACACACCAAGGCTTCAGTTCTTACAGAGAGAATCTAAAAGGAATATAAATTGTTCACTCTCATTGCAAGGTAACAAGTAAATGTTGATAGGAGTAATAGGTTGTATTTACATACTTTTCATTGTCTTCACAGCCACTTTAAGGATGTAATCATCTTGGTTTAACTGTCCTTCCATGACTGAGCCAAACTCTCCTAAGGAATATAGTTAAAAACATCAGCTCACTTTAGGTTATTTGCAATAATTGAGTCAAAGTGGGAATAGTTTGTGTAAAGACCAAGGTTCCCTCAGAGCAGTAACAGGGTTGCAGAGACCTTGATCCAGAGGATCCAAATTGTTTGAAATTGTCAATAAGTAAATTCACATGCAGAGGTTTGACAATTTGGGCAACATTGACATAAGGACGCTCCTGGTTACTGAAGGCAAACTATACCTTTAGACAAATTTTGGAGCAGGACTAATATGGCCCTAATTACTCTCAGCCTAGTAAACAAGTACAAGAATTAAAAACGCTAAACATAAAGCTAATCCTGCAGGGGCCTATGAAAGAAACTTGGTTCAGCTATGTAGTTTGGCTTTGTAATTTCTCATATTCTTTGTTGGAACATGATGCTACCATTCACATAGCAGGGTCTATACAGAATTAGTTGAACTTGCCTGGTCTACACAGTGCACTGGCATACAGATTAGCATGACAGAGCTAGAGCTAGACTAACTAATAGAGCTAGACTCAGCATCAGTACTAAGCCTCACTAATGGACATTTTACATCTGAATTTATACAGTAATATTTGTGAATTTTCTTCAGTAATATTTATTTTTTGGGATGCACTGAATTGAGAATTCAGTCAAAAGAATTTTTTGATTGGACAGATCCCAAGTGTTCTGCCTAACTGAATACAAATCCTTAAATTCACTTTAAAGTAACAGTAACAACAAAAAACTGAAAGTCTTTTAAAGTAATAAAAATATAATGTACTGTCGTGCTGCATTGTGTTTGCTGCAGAAACATGGTTGCCCCCAGGCTACAAAGCAGCTTGTTTATATAATTTATACTAGAGTTTCTGAAGCAAAGACACCCGTTTTACTAGTGCAGCATGACAGTACATTATATTTTCATTACTTTAAAAGACTTTCATGTTATGGTGTTACTGTTCCTTTAAGACTTTACAGCTCTGGATAACAGAATTCTACTTTTGTTCACACATTATACAAGGTTTTTTCAAATTTGAATATGCTAATTGGACTTAATCTAAAAATAGATTTAGTGAATCCCTGATTCTTTTCTTTTTTTAATTTTCTACCACTATACTAGGAAAGTCCCCCAAAGGATGCTAGAAACAGAAATTCATAGAATGGGTCATTTAAAAAGACCACAGAAATAAGTGCGCATTCAGGAAGCACTGTCAAAATACAAATAGCACTATATTAATGTGGAAGCCACAGGTTTCTACACTACAAAACAAAAGACCTGCAGCAATTCAAATAAAGTAAAAGCGATGTTTTTGCACTTTTCTCCCTGCCCTTCAAGTTGTGGATTACCTATTTAGTATTATAAAATAGCGACTGGGTTTGGGTGCCCGTAAGACTGCAAGTCTGTGCCATGCAGGATAAAAAAGACACCGCTGGCTGCAGCCTTCCATCAGGAAGTAAGAGGAAGTCATTAGCCTTCAGATTGTTTCCCGATTACATTTACAGATTGTGTAGGATAATACAGAGAACGGAAATTCCCACACAGGGACTGCAGAAACACCGGGAGTAGGCTCAACAACTGTTTTATTCATCAGTTTGCAGTACTGTTAACTGGAGGGCATTCTCACTTCATACGCATTCTCACTAGTCATAGAGAGCAGTGTTACTAACAGGAAATCCATCAAATCCATTAGGTTCTTATTTTTGAAGTCAGTATTGCCTGAGTATTTTATTATTGTGTTACTCATATATTTCACCACCGAAAACCTATACACACCCTCAGATCATACTTTTGTACACTTTCCACCCTGTTATATGGAAACGAGTACCTACCTTCCCCAAGAGTCTTGCCAAGTGCCAGCTTGTGCCGATCTACCATGACATCACGTAACTTTTCTTTCAGATCATTGCTGATACCAAGTCTGTTTACTGATGAGAACAACAGACGAGAAACTTTTTTTTATTGTGTCTTCATGCATTTTTAAACAACACAGTTAATCTTTCATGCCTTGGGCATAGGAAAAAAAGCAATACAACTAAAATCACAATCAGTAGATTTAGCCAATCACTCCTACATCAAGATTATAGGAGTAATTTATCTTTTCCTGGGATGCAAGTGCTCAGGAGGTTCAGCAGCCCTGTCCTTATCACTTTACAGAAATGCAGAGCACAGCTAGAACACCTTTGGGCAGGTAAAGTATGGTATTGCAAGCCACAGAATGCTAGGAGTTATTATTCATTATGATGTTGGCCATACATATAAAAATCTGCTTGTTTGGAGAGGACAGCAAACAAGTGGATATTTGACTGATCTTGTCACTCTCACACAAGGGTACCCCGATAAAAATTAAGGGACACTTTCCTTGTTCCTCGACATTTGTAATTTATGTGATTAAATGCCCTTGTGGCCTGCAGTATGTGGGGCAAACGTCCCGCATGGTAAAAGATCGTATACGCGAACACAAGTCTGCGATTAAAACCAAAAAGATAGACCAGGCAGTGGCCTGTCACTTTGTTGAGAAGGGGCATGGAGTCCAACAATTAAAATATCAGGTGGTAGATCAGGCACCCAGACTTCACTGACGGGGGGATAGACAAAAATAACTGCTTAAGAGGGAGGCCATGTGGATTCATACATTAGGCACTCTCACCCCCTCTGGTCTGAATAGAGAGTATGAACTACATAAAATTTTCCGATAAAAAAGTTTTTTATTGTATATAGTAACTTTTAAGAAACATTATTTTGTTATATATTTGTCGTTTCAGGCAAGTGGATTGATGTATCAGTGGACAGGTCCCAATAGCTTAACAAGATGGATGTGATTTTTATATGTTTTATATTCAAGTTGCAACACTGTAGATATACATGATTATTGTAAATGAATGCAGCTGTGTCATTGATACTTTGATTAGCCACTAGATGGCGATATGTCAAAAAGTATAAAATGTTTGCACCAATGTGTATCTAGTAGCTTGATAAAAGGCGATTGTACGCCTGAAACGTCGCTGCTATTTGTTCATCCTGAAATAAGCCCTTTTGGAATAAAGGCCTTTTAAGAATTCATCTCAAGTGTGGTGCTGTCTGTCTACCGAAATTTTGTTCACAGAACGGGTGGAAGTGGCCACCTTAGACTTTCACCTGTGTCCAATATACCCTATGGGTGAGTGCTGACTTCTAATCTCCATTACTCTCACACTGGGCCCAGTTGGGCTTATAAAATCTCTGGCCCTAGGGCCAATGATCACATCATACCACAGGATCTGTCAGCAAAAAAACACATCAATGAGGAAACTTAGCCCTCGTCTAACAGGGTTAGCCACATTGTAGGCCACAAATCTGTTGAGTAGCCTATCATGTGGCCTCCATACAGGGGCTGATGAGATTTTATGGTCCAGCTTAAAAGTAAGGGAACCACAGGCTGGCTACCATACTACAGGGAGGAACAATCAAAAAAGTAATGAGTAAGTGTGAAGTATCAATTTAGCAGGTACAGTAGACATAATAGCTCCCAAACCTAAATGTTAGTGAAATACAAATTTATATATATATATATATATATATATATATATATATATATATATATATACCGTATTTAACCTTTCATGAAGCATGGGTTTTATCACAGGTCATATAAAGGAAATAAAATAAATAGACCTTCCCCCCACTTCAGCCTCTGTTTACAATTTGGAAAGATTGTGTTTGTCTGAGTTTAGAAACTGTTACCAGAAAACAACTAGTTGACAAGGGAGACAGTTTTGCTCCACTGATGAATGTGTATTTACATGGGAACAGAAACAGTTTTTTCAATACAAAAATCTAGTTAAAGAAAGCATTCCAACCCCTCCATCGCCCCTCAGGCATGAGAAAGCATAGTTCTAAGAAACATGTCCCTGCTGCCCTGCGATTACGTTTGAATAGATGCAGTTTGAGACTGGTGGGGCCCAGGGAAGGGAGGAGGCTCTCTATGTATATGTAACACTTTGGATACCAGCAGTGTCCAGCACAAAACATGAGCAGGATTTTCCTGGTTAGCAGCCAAGTGGACTGAAAGGGAACAGATTCCCTTCATACGTCACCAGCTTTCTTTCTGACAGCTACCCTCCACATTCTAAGCATCTACCAACACAGCTGTTAATTCACTCTTATGAGAAGCAGTGGGGCCAGTGAGGGTAATAGGAAAGAAGTAAACCTTTACTTATATACCCTAGGGATCATCATTTGTTGACTCTTGGATATGGTGAGGCACAGTATTTGTATCTGCTTCCCACACACTTTTGGGGAACTACTTGGTGATTGTAGGAAGCTGAGACAGACAGAGAAGGTGGGCATCAGAATAAACATTGAATATGATTACAGGGACATCCAGTTTCATTAACATTTAGGCATTTTGCATTATTACAGATGCACAGATTCTATTATCGCATTCTACTCCCACTCCCTACAGAGACTGACACTGCATTCCATAGTCAGGCACACAGAACTGACTTGAAACCAAAAAGCAATACATTCCAAGTACTGAAAGCACAGCTGCTGTAATTATATGATTGCACTTGAGGCTTGAACTTAATAGACGTGGGGCTTTTTTCTATGGGGTATCAGCATAGAATGGTATCTTGCCTGAAGAGTACTCACAGCTCCACATTGTGGCCTGTAATTATTTTACAGCTCAGAAAAAAGGGTTCTGTCCACAAGGCAGCACTGAACTTACTTTGTACTTAGAGGTAACAAACATTTACATTTACAAATAACTGTAAAACCCCTGACAATGTCAGTTGGTGTGTGTAAAGTATGAAAGCTGTTTTTTTGGGTGTAGGACCACTATATCATACAAAATCAATTCAGAGCTGGCACAGGGAGACATTCTAGCCATAGATCTCCTGTGTAATCCAACTGAAACAATGCAGGGAAATGAATGGAACCTTAGGACGCTACCTGTCTTCTATATTGTGCCATTAAAATTATGCACACAATCTGGTTCTAAAGGTGGACCGGGATTCATGTCAGGTTCATTTCTAATAAGCTAGGTTAGTGGCAGTGGTGTTGTGTATGAACAATATTGCTTACTGGATATGTTTCACAATCATTGCAAATAATGACCAGCAATTGTGCTGACATATTTAACGACAATATCATACATAAAGTATATCAATAAAATGGTAAATATTTCATATTTTTGCATCTTTAACAATGGCACTAGTTCTAATATATATAATGATATGGTATTTTCACTTACATGTGGCCTCAGTGGTGCGCCGGCTGTATGATTTCTTTACTCTGTAATGCACTACAAGTTCCCCTTGTTCCACAGTCGGCTCAAAAGCCTCTCTGAAAGCACAGACATTAAGAGATCAGGACATTGTATTCTGTAACCAGCAAAATCACATTTCTTTTGCTCAAAATGCATAAAACAACCTACCCGTAGCGTGTCTCCTTCTTCCTTATGCGTGCCAGGAATATGGCAATACAAAAAGCACAGAAAAACGCTACAGCAACAGCTAGAGCCACATACCACCAGTGCCAGGAGAAAAGAGGTGCAGCATTCACCTTTACAACTGTACAAATAGAGAATTACATTTTTAAGAGACAGTATTTCACACAACTATATATTCCTCACTTATTAAGAAGACACCCTTGTGCTGGAAAATAGCTATGAAATATGGAGATCATCCCTCTACCTCCTGGATCAAACAGTGAATGGGATGGACTGATATATAAAGATATATATATTTATATATATATATATATATATATATATATATATATATATATATATATATATATATATATATATATATATATATATAAAGACTACTAGACTGCACAGAAACTAGTGACAAAGCATTAGCTTTATAAGTTAATTTGGCCAATGACAGACAGACTGAAACTGTAACTTTATAACAGATGTAGGAGGAGCTTGTTCATTAGTGATCTGTTCGAATACTAGAAACCGCGTTGTATAACACCAATATTTATGTGACTGCCCCGATTGTATAAGTTTCCTGTTTAGATTTTAATTTGCTGGGATTTTCTAGTTCAATTTAAATGTAAATGTATATATACAACGATAAGATAAGGGGCACTGATATAGGTACTTCCTTTATAATGTACTGCTACGTACCTGCAGAAGAAAAAGGCGTTGATGCATCTGAAAGTACAAAGCAAATACAGTATATCAGAAAGAAATTGTAACTTAACTGTTATAATAAGAAATATGTAAATGAACATGTGACATTCTAGCAAGTGTTGCACTAAAAGTCTACCAAATGCATCTTTTCATAGGGTGCTAGATTGCTGGAAGGCTAAAAGTCGAGGAATCAGTGTGTTAAAAAAATCTTCTTGGCTTTTCTTGCAAGGTAAAATCTACCCATATATTTTAATGATGTTAAATTTAGGGGACTGGGAGGGCCATTCCAAACCTTCAGTTTGCTTTTCTTCAAGTAGCTCATGGCGACTTTTGAGATATGTTTAGGATCATTGTCTTGTTGTAGGAGACATACCTTATTCAGCTTTAGCTTCTTGGCTGATTGTTTCACATTAGCATCCCAAATTTCCCTTCCAAACTTTTCTTGCTTTGTGCATTTATTTGCTTTCTTTTTAAATCCTCAGTCAGTTGCTTAGAGGAGCCCATCATTTTTGAGTGACAGCCTAAAACTTGGGTTTATTAAGCTCAGCAATTATCAACAGATAGAAACTCCTAATGGCTATTAAGCCCTAATTAGAATGTTATGATCAGAGACCATGCAAGAACAGTGTTTATCACTTGACAAGTGGAAGGGTGGCCAAAACCCCATGCCACAATTACTATCTTCTTTGTTCCTATGTTTTAACGTTTGTGAAATGAAATGTAACTGTGGCTTAACATTTATAAGTATGTTGTTTCTTAACACACTGATGCCTACAGAAGTTGTTTACTACTACAAAAAAAAAACTTTTGATTTATCAAAACTTGAGATTGAGTTTTTTCTCAAGAACAAAAATATACTGGAGAATATTTTTTTTGAAAGCTTGAATAGTTGAGATTTATTAAAGAAAAACATTTGCATTAAAAGCTTGGCAAAATAAAAGTTTTAGAGTATCTATACAGTGGCATAGCTACCATGGACCATGCCCCCCCTGCAAGAAAAAATTCAGAGGGCCTAGTGCTCTGAGTTATCAGCACCTCCTTCCTACCCACTGCCGGCTGCCTGTGCGCCCCCCCCCGCTTGTTTGTCTGGGACGGGCAGTGAAAATAAGAAGGCA
The DNA here is from genome assembly GCA_038501925.1 of Xenopus petersii. NCBI lineage: Eukaryota > Metazoa > Chordata > Amphibia > Anura > Pipidae > Xenopus > Xenopus petersii. The sequence goes on from CM076686.1 coordinate 68,406,398, forward strand.
GAAGGGCCAACAGACTGCACAGCCTGCTCCCCTCTGTTCTTATGGACTGCTGTATGGTAGTAACACCTATGTTTTTATACAATTCAATAGAAATTGTGTGTAAAGATTGCAAGCACTTTATATTTTTTTCTCCATTTTCTTTTAAAACAGTGAAGATTTTTATCATTGGGTATCCAACTCAAGGGCCCAGCACTAGGCCACCACTGCTCCTGCTGCACTGTGCTACGTACTTTGCTGCTGCACCAAAAGGGGAAAAAATTAAAGATGGCCATGAATTCCACCATGGAGCTGGCTTGTAATTTTTTTTTGTGAAACAGAACGCTAACCAGGACTATTCTGTACATGTTTTTTTCTTGAATATGCTGGTTTTCAAGAATAAAAAAAAGGTTGCTGAAAAAAATGTGAGCTTTGTGATTTTATGTGTTTTTCCCCTCAGGCTCAAAATTTGTTAAATCTTCCCAATGTGTAATTTGGCACAGGGTACCCAAGCTTTTGCCTTCAGCTGTATGTATATGAAACCAAGCAAAAATATCTGTACCATATGTAATAGATACAGTCACAGGATCACTCCAGGGTCCATCACCAGCATTTGTGTATGAAGCCACCCTTACAGTCAGATCTTCAGGATGATGTATCTCAAGTATGTCTTTATAGGTCAAGCCTGCATCAACTACAACCTGTGAAAAAAGAAAAACAACCACCTCTTTGTCATACCTTTAAATTCTACTACACATTGCTGATACTGTATACACAACAGAAGTAAAAACCTGCTAGAATGTTTCTTACACACACACACAGCTTATTTTTAGGGACCTGAAGTGATTTTTATTATTTTCAAATAAGGAAGCCCACATCTTGACACCACTGAAACGTATGCTGAAAATATATACTGTTCTTCTAATTTTAAAAAACAAACATATTTTTTGTTTTCAATATAAAGCATTTTTTTTTAAACATGTGAAGAATCTTATGCTGCCATTCGATGTACAAATTAAGTATCACTACTATTCAAATATGTATAACAGTGTTAAAAAGGAAAAAAAAAACAGCAGCAATGTATATAAATTTAATCCAACCACAGATAAAGAGTCTAAGTGATTCCACGTTGTGTGTTGATGCAAATATGCTGCATAGTTACCTCTTCCAATTCTTTTATCCTATATGCCAGTTTATATCCTCGCAAAATTCCATTAATGGGCGATTGCGGCTCTGTCCACCTCACAATGGTTATAGTTCCGTTTGTGGTTACAGTAACATTTTCAGGAGGTCCTGCTGGAACTGTAGAAAATTATAGATCTTATATTATTACTTGCTATCATTTGCATTAAAGATTTTACAATAGAATCACCTATTCCAATAGTATTGCTGAGCATGTATTTGCCATTCCTAACATGAATACCCTGCTGGTTTAATAAATTCAAACTCATTTTCCTTGCCTTTCTTAAAATTACAGATTGCACTTTCAGCATTTAGGGAAAAAAAGCAAACAAACATAGGCAAGGTCTTCAAAATGGCTTATTTTTCTTAAAGGGCTGGTTCACCTTTAGGTTAAATTTGAGTATGTTATAGAAGGGCCACTTATAAACAACTTTTCATTTGTTCTTAATTATTTATTTTTTTACATTTTTTTTGAATGATTTGCCTTCTTCTGATTTTTCCCAACTTTCAAATAGGAGTCACTGACCCTATCTCAAAAACAAATGCTCTGTAAAGCCATACATTTATCAGTTTGGCTACTTTTTATTAGTCATCTTTCTATTCAGGCCCTCTCCTATTCATATTCCAGTCTCCTATTCAAACCAATTCATGATTGTTAGGGTAGTTTGGACTCTAGCAACCAGATTGCTGAAACTGAAAACTGGAGAGCTACTGAATATAACACCTAAATAACTGAAAAACTACAAATAATAAAAAATGAAGACTAACTGAAAATTGTCTCACTCACTACATCATACTAAAAGTGTTATTGAGGAAGGTTTGCAGTGCACGTTTATAATTTTATAGTGGATTGATCTAATCAATCTCCTTTTCAAATCACCCAGACCTACTCAAGCAACAAAAGCTGCTTTGCAACTGGCTTTGAACCAGCTGGGAATCAAGGGCAACTACTCATTGTGCAAATATGGTAATATGGGCTATAGGCTTGTTACAGTATGCAGGAAATGTCTGATAGCTGTTGCCATTGTCATTCTCAATATCTAAAGGAAAAGACTAAAATGATCTACTGTTATGGATTGTGGGGCTGAGGCAAGATGAATGGTTTGTCTGGCAAATGCTGAACTGAGATAAACACAATCCCACAGCTTGAAGTACAGAATGCCAGAGTCAGCAAATGTTGTGCTGCAGTGGGAATGCTGTCACGCAAAATGGTTCAAGTCTTGGATATTAATTAACCTGCAGGCTTCCATAGAGCAGTCTGGGGCAAAAAAAGAAGCAGTCTGAAAGATGTATTCACTGAACCCTGCCTGGCATGGAAAATGGACTCTGAAAGAATGAAAAGAAGAATAAAGAACCAAGTGAGAGAGAGCATGGAGAAAACAAAGGGGCATAGAAGGGAGGGAGAGAGCTCGAGACATCTAAACAGAATGGTGTATAGATTGTAACAAGAAGTGAAGGAAAGAGAGATGAGGACAAATAAACGTGTGAACTGCAGATAAAGTGGGTACACAGAAAAGTAGGTTGTACACTATATCTATAGTCAGAAATCTCCATGTCATTAATTATCCTGCACCATACTAAATCTCATTTATAAACAAGCAGAAACAGCAATTTTACATATTAAAATAGGATATATTTCAGACTAATATCAGATTAGTATTATTTCTTTATATAGCATGACATGGCCATGTGCTGGTGGAGTTTAAAGTCTAATATTCCTATAACTCTCACATACTAGAGTATAGGTCTTTAGACGCCAATTAACCAGAGTCCTCAAAAACAAACTGCTCTCAAGGTACACCCAATGAAAGCGAAATTGGCAGACTTACTCCTTTACAAATGACCACATAAGAAAGTAAAAATTTTAAAAGGCTTTCTGTGAAATGTCTGTGGCTATTTCATGTTGCTACAGTAAAACAGTGGAGATATTTTAAGCATGCATTTCATTTAAGGGAGATATTTCATCATTACCTCCTTCTGCGGTTCCCATGGCAACCCAGTCAGTCCAATGGGATACACCCTCACTGCTCAAGCAAGCAACCCGGACATTGTATGTGGTGTATGGGGTCAGGCTACCAATCACATGGCTATGAGGGGGCACGTTAAGGTTCTGGTTATAAATCTTATGATGGGGGTGGGTGCTGAAGCCTGAATGGGGGAGAGAAGCCTAGAAAACAGAAAACAAGAATAAAAGATTATTGAAAGGGTTATTGAAAAGGTCTGTTCTTCCCTTTCCCATCATTTACGTTGCAGCTGATCTTTCCAATGTATTCTCCCACATTTTATATTCGACCTCCTAGCAATACAATTCACTCTTTTGTAAGACTGTTAGGGTCTAACTGTGTGTCAGCTTTCATTTATAATACAAGATTGCATTTCAACTTTGTTCACTATATAATCATGCCATAATATAGTCTGATGCCCATATACAGTTTAACAGAACCAAAACCATAACCGTAACCAAATAAGTGCTATCTTACATATAATATGGAAGCACATACTGTATGTATTTGCAGCAGCTGTTCAAGTTTTGTTAAGTACAAAGATTTTAACGGCAGCCCAATTTGAAGTTTTGTCTTTGTAGAGATGATTTTCTTCCTCTAACACTGTCTTTTCCTCATTCTGCCTCAGATTGTGGCTTCTTTTATCTTTTAGAAATTACAGAAATCTTTAAAATATGAATCAAATACTGTTTCATTCTAAGAAATCAATCTCCAAAACTTCAAAGATTTCTTGGGAAATGGTGGTTACTGGTTGTCTGTGAATGAGGAACCAGCCACAAAAAAAGGGAAAAGAAATCTGCAGCAACAGACCAAGTCACAGGAGCCCCATCCGAATCTCTCAGACCATTAGGTTCCAACCTTGGGGATTCCCAAAATTTATCTCTGATGCCATTTGATTTTCATTTTGTGTTGTACAATATATGAGTCAGATCTTTAAATTATCCATTAACTATGATTGTGTGTGACCTGTGGTATTTGCATTATGCATTTCAGAATTATATGTTACATTGTTTCCGAACACTACTGAATCAAAAGTAAGTTAAAGAATGTCTATCTTTTATAGATGACAGGGGAAGCAAATAACTGGCTAGCTAGATTGGCCCTGATTGCCTCTGTGAAAAATCAAAATACTTGGCTACTATAACCTTTTTTGTAGGGATGTAGCGAACTGTTCTGCTGCGAACTAGTTCGCGCGAACTTCGACCGTTCGCGTCCGCCGAATGTTCGCGAACGTTTGGGAACGTTCGCATTTTGAGTTCACGTTCGATTCAAATACAAAACGTTCGACCATTCGACCATTCGAATTCCTTCGACCGCTAAAAATCGAACGATTTCCATTCGTTCGAACGATTGTAAGCATTCGATCGAATGAAAAGCATTCGATCGAATGGTTTCGATCGTTCGATTCGAATGAAAATCCTTCGATCGAATGATTAAAATCCTTCGATCGTTTCGAATCGAACGATTTTAGCGGGTGTTCGAAGTTCGCGAACTGTCCGCGAACGGCGTTCGCGAACACCAAATCGGCAGTTCGCTACATCCCTACTTTTTTGTATATTGGTTTAACACATACAAAAATATTTATATAATGTATCTAGCTTAATAACATACTGTATTACTGATTCAGCTTGTTGTTGTTCTAATCCATCGAATCCCCATGCAATCTACTAATTAATAGTCAATAATACTACAGTCATGGTTTCACTAGGTATAGCAGCAGCAGCAGCAAGGACAAGTCCCTAAGTTTGCACATAGCCTATATAGAGAGATGATACAAAACTGTGCCAGCAGACCTATTTCCTTGTACTTTTAAAATTGTGCAGAACATGCATATTTTTTCCTCTCTTTCTGGTGCTTTTGCTTGTAGTGTGCATTTTCCTTTTGAAAAAGTTCATTTTCAAGTTGCAAGACACCAGGGAATGCTGAAATGAAAGGGACAGTATACCCCCTACAAATGAGCATGATAGATTAGACTTTTCTTGAAAAAAGCATTTTGCCTATTCTTTTAGTTAAAACATATTTTACCATTTTCTTTGCATATATAAAGCACTAATTCAATATTAGACATTTTCACTGAACTCCCCCTCCCTTTATAAAAGTCAGGGCATACAGGCAGATTCGGGGAGATTAGTCGCCAGGCTACAAATCTCTTCTTCTTTGGGGCAACTAATCTCCCCGAACATCCTCCCCTGCCTTACCACCGGCTAAAATGTAAATCGCAGGCGGGGTGGCACTTGGAGCGATTCATTTTCCGAAGTCACCCGAAGTTTCCTAGTGAGGCGACTTCGGAAAATGAATCACTCGAGTGCCATCCCACTGGCAATTTACATTTTAGCCGGCGTGTGGGCCTGTGTGCCCTGACCCTAAAAAGGGCAATTTATCTACTGAACAAGCAAAACCTAAGCTAATTCTTTGCTTTGTTTGTAGCAGCTTGTTCTTAGGGGCTTCTTTATTAAGATCTTCTTCTGCTCTTTGGGACCAGGAAGTTACAGGAAATGGTCCTTGTTGTGGTAGAGAAATAACAAAAATATAGACACTTCATAATTAAAACAATAGGCAAAAAGCATGTTGAAAGGGGGTGTATACTGTGCCTTTAAAGGAAAACTATACCCCCCAAACAATGTAGGTCTCTATTAAAAGATACTGAGTAAAACAGCTCATGGTAAAACCCTGCTTCATGTAAATGAACCATTATCATAATAATATACTTTTTTAGTAGTATGTGCCATTGGGTAATCATAAATAGAAAATTGCCATTTTAAAAAATAAGGGCCGCCCCCTGAGATCGTAAGATTCACTGTGCACACATACAAACCACATGTAAGGTCACACGAGCCAATTAACAGACAGAGTTCTGCCTTTTGCTTCCTCACTTCTTCCTGTTACAGTTAGAGTTGTAGTATTTCTGGTCAGGTGATCTCTGAGGCAGCACAGATAGAGTCACGAAATGGTGGTTCAAGGCAAGAGATGTAAAAGGGCAATATTTATGTAAATATATATTCCAGTTTGGTAAGATTCTTTAATATGTCATTCAATTTGATATAAACTATCTGTTGCCTAAGTATTCATTTTGGGGGTATAGTTTTCCTTTAACACTTGATAAGTGTGTTGAAACTACATACTGTATGTTGATTTGCAACTAGTGAATCTCACAGCCCTGGTTATGGTGGCAAGATTTGCGCACATGTTGATGGAGAAAAATTAGTGCCATAACATGCATAGAATCTATACAGATCTAAACAGAGAAGACATATACTAAATACCTGCTTTAACCAGGTAGTAAATACAGTGGTCTATTTGCAGGCTGTGCCTATGTTTATTCAATATTTCTTCTGCTGAATGATAATTAATCAAAGTGTAAGAGTATGCAAAATTCCTGCTAATGTGCTGCCATTCTCTTCTTAGTGCAAGTTCTGCCAAGTTGCACACAATGGGCCAGATTCAATTCAGTGAGAAAAGGCTTTATCATGTGAAAACTCGTGGATGAGGTTCAATTTGAGATGCAGAAAAACTTATCTCAATGTTTATCACATTAAAACTCTACTGAATTGAACTGAACTTGGAGAAAGTTTTTTTCTCCTCAAATTGAATCTCATCAATGACTTTTCATGCGATAAACCACGAGACAACTTTTTCTTACTGAAATGAATCTGGCCCAATGTATAAGGGTAAGGCCACACTGGGCGTTTTCTCGTGAGGCAACTTCGGGCGACTTCGGAAAACAAACCACCGCGTGTGATTAGCGCAGACGTTTTTTTCCATTTTAGCTGGCGCAGAGTGAGGGAAGGCGTTTGGAGAGATTGGTCACTGCAAAGACGAGGCGATTAGTCGCCAGGCGACCAAATCTCCCCAAAACGCCCAGTGTGGCCTTACCCTTAATTAAAGGAACAGTAACATCAAAAAATAAAAGTGTTTTAAAGTAATGAAAATATAATGTAGTGTTGCCCTGCACTGGTAAAACGGATCTATTTGCTTAAGAAACACTACTATTGTTTATATAAATAAGCTGCTGTGTAGCAATGGGGGGCAGCCATTCAAAGGAGAAAAGTCTCAGGTTACACAGCAGATAGCGGATAAGCTCTGTCTGTCTAATGGTGTTATCTGTTATCCATTAGTTAACCTGTGCCATATAGCCGTTTTTCAATTTCCGCCATTGCTCCACAGCAGCTTGTTTATATGAACTATAGTAGTGTTTCTGAAGCAAACAGATCAGTTTTACCCGTGCAGGGCAACACTACATGATATTTTCATTACTTTAAAACACTTACATTTTTTGGTGTTACTGTTCCTTTAACCAGCCTTTGTGCGTTTTTATAGGGTTAATTTATGTATGTACAGCATGTATTCATCAAGAATTTGCCATGGCCTTCTGTAAGTAGGTATCACATCCCGAAACAATACAGATGATTGTGAAACTCCAGCAAATCCACCCCATTCAGCAATATGTGGTTCTTCTTTCTGTCCATATATATATACAGTATGGAAACAAGCAGGGTGTCTGTCTCAGGCCATATATCCAGTTTTCTTTCCGGCATGAAACAAACAATATTTCACCCTGTAAATATCCCCTTGCCACAAGTGTGATCTGTCTTACGAAACACATTCATTTGTATTTATTAGAAATCTGGAGTGTGGTAATAAGCCTAGGGACAATGATTACAAAGGCCCAGTTCTTCAGCTGTAACAGCACATGAGATAGTGATGAAGGGAGAGTGACTTTACTATTCTCTGCCTCTTTCAATATCTGCCTTGGGCCTGCATCATTGAGCTAAAGACCTTGAGCTAAAGTCTGTCAGGGGGATTCTGGAAATTACACACACATTCCAGGAATCGGTAACAGCTAAAGGGCTGCAGATTCTTGATTTATTACCAGGTTCTTCCTCTTTAACTCCAGCCTTGCTAGTTCCCTGTGCTATTAATTATATGAAAGAAGGTTGGCAACTTTTCTGGAAAAAATCTCCCAGGTGTTAACAATATATTCTGCAAAGTAATGTCACCCAGAGTCTTTAAGACCACATTTTAGGGTTGCCACCTTTTCTAGGAAAAAATCTTGCCTTCCCTTAACTGATATATTATGATTCCTATTAATACTGGAATCAAAGGGTCATTTTTACTAGTTGGGTGGGATGGTAAAATATATGGCACAAGCAATATGGCAAAAATGTAAGCCCCAAATGTAATCTGAGTAATACGCTATGTCTTCATATCTTAAAGAGCAATTATAAAAAAAATTGCGCCCAAGGTTAAAGACATATAAGGCATTTTCTCTATTGGCAAGTTGCACATGGGGGTAATAATTCTGTTACCCATTAACTTGAATGGGAGGTGCCTCACAGCACCAGTACTGGCACTTCTCAGCCATAAAATGCTCCCTCATGCATTTTTGGACAATTTGATTGCAAAAGCACCCATATTGGAGCTCTCTGACATTTTCCATTCCAAGTGCAGAAAATGCTCTTTGTGCCATCAGCCTAATAAATACGATATGCAACTCTTTACATTTATTGTGACACTATATTGTTTTATAGTTTTGTTTAATGACTGTAAGAGACAATGGATGCTTTGGTTCCCTGTAGGGACAGTATACAATAAGCTATGCTATGAATTGCAGCACACTTGATTTTGATCAGATGATCAGGTAAAAAACAAATACACCAAACAATACAACAAGTCATGCATTTTACTCTAAGATAATAAGCTATTGTACACACCAGATAAGTTAAGCCCTTCTGTAAAACAAATATTAACTTGAGTTGTAGAAACATGCTACCTTTAATGACCAGCTATCCTTTTCATTGTAAACTAGGGAGAGAGAATGGGAGTATGTGTCCTTGAAGCCTGCATTTGTTTTGCCTCCATCAGCAGAAACATTTTTATTAATGTTATCAAACAGTAGCGTGAATAATACCACGCCAGAAACAACACCAGTGACCTTGCTACTGGGACACAAAAGTCCCAATATTTTCTTTATGCACATATGTATTTTGTCTTCATTTGCTTTGCTGATTTCAGTAGTGTGCAGGTTTTGATGAGACTGACAGATGTGTACAAATCTTAGCAAATTTTCAATTGATCTTAATTTTTTTATTTCTCATAGGTTTTGAATTATTTGTCTTTATTATTTGACTCTTTCCAACTTTCAAAAGGGAGTCACTGATCCCAGCAGCCAAAAACTATATTGCTCTGTGAGGCTACACTTTTAGGGGCCCATTTACTTTGCTCGAGTGAAGGAATAGAATAAAAAAACTTCGAATTTCGAATGCTTTTTTTGGCTACTTCGACGATCGAATTGGCTACTTCGACCTTCAACTACGACTTTGAATCGAACGATTCGAACTAAAAATCGTTCGAATATTCGACCATTTGATAGTCAAAGTACTGTCTCTTTAAAAAAACCTTCGAGCCCCTACTTCGCCACCTAAAACCTACCGAGGTGCAATGTTAGCCTATGGGGAAGGTCCGATTTTTCGTTCAATCGCTCGATCAAACTATTTGCGGTAAATCCTTCGAATATCGAAGTCGAAGGATTTACATTCGGCAGTCGAATATCGAGGATTAATTAACCCTCGATATTCGACCATATGTAAATCTGCCCCTTATTGTTATTGCTACTTTTTAATAGTATTCAGCCCCTCTCCTATTCCAGACTCCCATATAAAGCAGTAACTGGCTACGACTATTTGGGCCCTAGCAACAGAAACCTGCTGAAATTACAAACTGGAGAGCTGCTGAACAAAAAGCTAAATAATGCAAAAACCACAGATAATATAGAATGAATACCAATTGCAGATTGTCTCAGAATATCAAGCTCTACATTATACTAAAAAGTACTTTTAAGGTGAACAACCCCTTAAAGGAGAGATTCTGAACACAGAACTTATTAGGCTGTTGCTGTTGTGCTCAGCAAACTACAACCATGTATGTCACTCAAGGTTGATAAGTGGAAACTCCCTTTTTGCTATGGTTAAAAACAGCAAATTTTGCTTGATTAATGTAACAATTGCAGTTTTAATATAATGTAACATTTCTATTGTTAAATAAGACATCTAGCAGATAAACTATGTAGATGGTTTAAATGTGTGATGTGTAAAAATGTGGCACTTGATAGTTTTCTGTTACATTTCAGAGCAGTTTATACTTTTGGAAGAATGACGCTTTTGTGAATTCCCCCTTAATGCTTTCCAAATCCATAACTAAAATAAGCTAAATTACTCTTTTATGGGATGAGTTGGCAGCTCAATACCAAGCTTATGACACACGCAGGTTGCCTTTTTATGTACCATTTGTTTAAAGATTCCTATTGAGTTTGTCAAAGTGATCCCTTTCCCAGCTCCCCCTCACATTCCTTTTGCAATCCATTTCTTACACCATGTATTCCTTGTGCTGAAGGACAGCTACTGGCCAACCCACACACCAACAGCAAGCTGTCTTTTCTGCAGGATTTACAATCAAAATTGCTTTCATTATTCGGTAATTAGTCACTCTGGCAGAGTGAGGCTAAAGGTTTTCTTTTTAAAGAGACAGTTAAACTGGCCATGTGGGTTTTCTCTTTTTCAGGTTCCCAGACAAGTGGATCTTTGCTCGTTTGAGTGTAGTACTGCTTGTCCCTATAGCTGATTGGATCACTGGGGATACCTATTTCACCAATATGGTCTGATACAATCCTCTGCAGATGAGATTTTCTGATTGGCCACACAGATATCTAAAAAATGGCCCAGATGATTGTAAAGGTGATTATTTTGATGGGATGATCAAGTATAAATTCAGTCAAACTGAATCAAGTATAAATTCAGTTGAACTTGAACATCTAGTGGGTAATTTGGCAAACATGGATGCTAAAATGCAACCAATCAACAATTTAAAGCTGAAGCAACATTTATGTTTTATAAATTTTACATTTACCTGTACTGTGCAAACATACTGTGGATGGACCCCACTTCTTCCAGGCTCCCACGAAATCCCAAGCTCTGTAGGGCTCTGGGACAGTAACTGCAGGTCTCTTGGTTTCTCTGGTAATACTTTTTTGAGAGAAGAAATATGGAAAAAATATGAAATATTTATAAAAGGGGATTACTACTATGGTGTAAACAAAGAGTCTCAGGAAACAATGTTTACGTCTGTTTTGTATAAAATCGATTCAGGAAGAATTATTATGTTTTAATAATACTTTGCCTGCAAACATAATCAGCAGTGATGGGTAACGCTAATGGCACACTTCACACATTGGACTAGATTCAATTCAATATAAAAAAAAAAAAAGGTTTATCACGTGAAAAGTCATGGACGAGATTCAATTTGAGATGCAATTCAATTCGGAAAAGCTTATCTCACTGTTTATGACGTGAAAACTCTATTGAAGTCTATTTGGAAAAAGCTGGAACTGAATTTGGAGAAAAGTTTTTACTCCTCAAATTGAATCTCGTCAGTGAGTTTTCACGGGATAAACGATGAGATAACTTTTTCTCACTTAATCTGGCCTATAATCTTAAATAAGAAGAGAAAGGCATTCACAGGCATTTAAGCCAGTTACCCCTAGTTCAGCACTGTTGATACTGTCCCTGAGGCCCTTGCAGTATTTCTACATTATACCCATAATATTTTTTTCATACTGAATTAGACATGACTAGAGCTGCTGGGACTTCCCATGACAAGCTAATGTGATGCATGGTCATGAATTTATTGTTGCATAAGGCATATATTGCAGAAAATGAATTTTCATACAAACATAATGTAGTGTAGTCTGCTACAGCTGTTTGCAATGACATTTTCAGCAACTTGTACTTCACTGCCTACAGAAATATTAGCTGAGGTCTTTTCAAATATAGATGCAGCTGGAAAATTATTTATTATAGCGCTTCTCAAAAGCACATTTTGCTCTTAAATGTAACTAGTTTGTAAAGACACAAAAAGCCATGTACACTGAAGATAGTGGTTTTTGAATGGTTTCCTGCCAATCTGTGCAATCTTTCAAATACGTCTTTTCATTAAATCTCTTGCACAGGATTTATTTCAGCTCTCTTTAACCTCCTTCTTTCTAGAAAAAAAATCTGCGCAGCTCTGCAGTGGGGTGAGATGAAGTAATGCTTCCCTGTATAATGAAATTGTATAAACATGTCACCAAAATGTAAATCCTTCATTTATTTCTCTCAGTGCCAACTATTTGCAACCCCATGGCTACCTTTAAAAACTGAAGCCACAATGTCACTCTGACGGCCAGCACATCCCGTATCATATATGACAATACAGACCAAATAATAGCCTGCAGGGCACAGGTTGTCAATTCTTGCAGTAATTCCGATCCAATTACTCGCATCCCATGGCTAATACTTGGTGCAAATGTGATATGTGATGTCTAATTTAACACAGATTGGAATAAGATCACATTCACACACACACATGTAAAAAGCAGTTAGTGCTGATCAATAATAGCAAACAACTAATACAATCAAAATTCTAATTGCTATAGGATACTAATCCAGAGTAATAAGGCTCAGTGTATTACCCTCGAGTACCACAATGTAAAACTGCAAAAAGCAATAGTTTTTATCCACTATTGTTATTCATTTTAGTTACCTAAATGAACATGTTACTTTCCCTTTAATAAAGATTATAAAACAAGATATTGGGTAGAAAGGTATTGGTTAAAAAGCCCCTGAGAGAACTGAGACTGATTTATACCATTTTGCACTAAGACACATAAGAACCAAACCCAGTTGTTTCAACATCTGGGAGGAGACCCTGTGCCGAGAGCTGAGTAGTGATACAAGCAGGAAAATATTTAATGGCGTCATAAGATATCAACAAAAGTTCTCCTTCCAAGAACAGACCATTCCAATGGAACTTATTTTGTAGAAGCTACAGTAAGATAAATATACTTTAAATGAATCTTAATAACCAAGGACTGGGTAGTATAGCCCACTGGGATACCTTACATAATGTTTTAGCATGAAACTGAATCTCAGCCCTCAAGAGCATTTTAAGACATGGGTGGGGATGTACTGCTCTCCAGCTGCTGTAGAACATACGGCTTACGTCATGAAGGGATTTAAAGTTCAACAACAGCTGGAACTGAAAGATCTCCACCTATTCTTTAAAGGGATAGAGGGATTTAAAGGTGTACATATATTGTTTCTTCAGTCTCCAAAAGGAAACAAAATGTATCCTGGTTTATATATATTTTGTAAGGAATGACTAACCAACCCCTTTCTAAGAAAATCAGCTTGTTTATAAGCTTTAGCTTGCCAGTAAATAATAACTGGCTCGCTATCTCAATTCCCTAGCTGTCGTCCAATGATTCAATATAACCTCTTGCCTCTTGCTTTAGCTGGTAGAGAACAAGTGGAGTTAGTCACACAAAGCAATACGGACACGTTCCTATGATTTATATAGTAGTATCACTTTAAATATGCATTGTGTGAAGCGCAGAGGTCCATTTTAAAAAAAACTTTGGCTAATGTCAAACTGGGTGGATTTTTTTACTTAAAAGCATTTGAGCGACTATTTTAACACAAAAGGCCATTTGCATTTAGAAGTGACAGGTAGTTTCCATAAAAGTTTATGGGAAGCAGTACAGATGGCATCAGGTATTTCTGAATCAACCTGGAGTAACATTATCCTTTGAAAGTACATACAAATGTAATATCAAAGATATAGTGTCAAACTAGGAAAAGAATAATCAACTAAGTGAATGGCTCATTAACATTTATTATAATGCTGTTGCTTGGATATGCCTGTGGATGGTCCAAGGGCAAAGGCAAAGGTTACAATGTCACCCAAAACCATCCAGTGTAGAAGCTACAGCACTCACAAGCTAGTACAGGTATGGGATCTGTTATCTGGAAGACCATTATGCAGAAAGTTCCGAATTATGGATTTCCCTTCTCTGTAATAATAAAGCAGTACCTTGTACTTGATCCACATAAAGATATCATTAAACCTTATTTGAAGCAAAACCAGCCTATTGGGTTTTTTAATGTTTACATGATTTGCTAGTAGACGTATGTTACGGAGAGATCCAGAAAACCCCTGGTCCTGAGCATTCTGGATTAAAACTGGTGTCATACCTGTACCTCTGTGACAGTACTTTTTATATGCAGCACTTAAGGGGTTAAACTATGTAAAAACATAATTTAATAAAAGGGGTTAACGATGTGTTGAAAATAGATAATATATTAACACAGATGACTATATTTCCACCAGTTCAAAACATGAACGTAGCCAGAAAACAGAGATATTCTGAGTATTGTTTCTCAGAAGTCATTATCATTAGTTTTCAAGAGTTGACTTTAAAACTTCCCTTCTTTGTGGTACTTAATGCTAGGGGGCTGCTCATACACCACAATTAATGTTTGACAAAGGCTTGCCTGACATGAGCTTGCGTGCATTGTATAACAAAAGATAGGAAGGACATATCAGACACGCTGACAAAAACGATATAATCTAAATTGTGTCATTACTGCATGAATTTTTCACTTGTGCATTTAGGCCTAAGGTGCTTCAGACCCACTGGCAATTAAGGAGTTACATAAGGTTCTACAGTGTGTGACCTCCTCCTCACACATGCCAGCCAAGTTAGTGGGCACTGAGTCAGACCACAGAAGGTCTAAACAAGTGAATCAGTTTAATTCTTTTCCAGGGTTCTTCCGGAGAATGTGTCATGCAGTTTCAAGACAGGTGGGAATGATTAGTGTGAAGAATGATTGGTTTGTGACAGTAAACGGCTTTGTATGACTATACTGTGCTCATTGAGGTGATCTCTTTATTAAGCCCACATTATAAGATCCATCATTTAATGATGGTTCTGATTTTTCCCTTAATGTATAGCAAATGCTGCATGTGACACTGGCCTAGAGAGATGTGACACTACCCATGGTCCAAAAAGCTCTTCTTTTCATATTATAGGGAGTTTAATTTTTTTCAGACACAGCACAAATGGAACAAAACAGACCAAACTCTATCAGTCCACCCACATTATATCTTCCACATTTTGTATAACTGATCTTCCTCAACTATTATATAAAAAGGCACATTCCCCCCACAGATTCAACTGTATATTACCTTTAATGGTTGCAGTTCTTGATGTAGTGACTCCTTTAGCATTGTGAGCTTCGCAAGAGATCAAGGACGATTTATTGAGGCCTGTAGGGGAAAAGATAAAATAAAGGTTTTGGGGGAAAAAACAGTACATAACATAAATTAAATTAAATGGGATTGATCCTAATCTAGTGATAAGATTGTTGGTCAAATTTTTTGCAAATTTGCAGTAAAAAAAGTCTCTTTAGTGTTTTGCAAAATTAGTGATCAAAATGGTTAAAATAGATAAAAACAAATCAAAACGTGGTATTTGTCACTTGCTAGTCTATCCCAATCCAGAGAAGTCTCAAAGGTTTTGCTTGCAATAGTGAAACAGAAATGAAGTACAAGTAAGAAACAAAAGCATACAAGGTGATTCATTCAATTTGGAAATAAATAATTTCACAAAGTTTAAATTTGAGAGAACAAGTCACCAGACAGTTGCAAAGCCATACATATCAGTGAACAAGTTTTATGTGGTGAACTAAGGGGTCGAAGTTTTTTTTTTAAGAGACAGCACTTCGACTATCGAACAGGCGAATAGTCAAACGATTTTTAGTTCAAATCGTTCGATTCGAAGCCGAAGTCGTAGTCGAAGGTCGAAGTAGCCCGTTCGATGGTCGAAGTAGCCAAAAAAAACATTCCAAATTTGAAGTTTTTTTTATTCTATTCCTTCACTCGAGCTAAGTAAATGGGCTGATAAAAGTTGCTTTATCAGCTGTAATGTAATAGACATAGAAGATTCTCTATTATTATTACTAGTGGGTAGGCACCTAAACCCCCAGCAATCTTACACAATTGAGAGAGGGGAGCCAGGCTGAATGGTGTCAGACAGGGTTGATTGATTGGGGAAGGAGATGATCTAGAGATGATCTAGAGTTGGGGCTAGAGAAGCACATAGGATTTGGGACTGGAAATTAAAGTGAAGATTGCTAGGCTGGTTATTTGAAAAAAAATATTCAATCAGGCAAAGGTGGAGATGTCCAGGGAGAAATTAGCTAGACCTGGGAAGTGGGAATTCACAGAGACCTTGGAATGTGAAGAGGATTAAACGCTTCTGTAAGTATAGAGGTTGGGAAAGAGGACTCAGGTGGATTCTGACTTGTGATAGAAGGGTATGGGGCATTCATTTCTGGAGAGGGTTACTAAAAGTCAGGTTGGATAAGAAAGCTGAATTTGGGCAGGGCATAGGTCTTAAGTGTACTAATTCATTTTTGCTAGGAAGGGTGAAGACATTTGGGGATAAGTGAGTGAGTCATTGGAGGGGAAAGAGACAATTTAGTGAGAGGTGGCCAGCATGGCAAAAGTATTAATGCAGTTCTAAGATTGAAGAAGAAGACAGAAGATTCACACAGAAATGTGAATGGGAAATATGAGACAGAATCGATGCTGGGGATTGGATGATTATTCAAAAACAGCCGAGGAGAGAAATATGAAAGGTCCTGTAACATAGGATTGCATTCTAATAAATGAGACATTCCTTCTTGTACCTTGATCCCTTGAGAGACAAAACCACAAAAATTCATTATACTAAATGGGTCTCTTTGAACTGGGTCAGAACCTAAATACAGTCAGTCCTTATTTAAACTGCACATCAAACCCTAATATTGAAGTTTAGCAACTAATTCTGTTTGTGTCAGTTCTACTTCTACTAAATTGGCCGGTTAAGAGCCGAACGTAAACCAGATTTCCTATTTTCAGTATGTTGATTGTTACTCGAATGGGTTAAGAATTGTCTGTTTTGTAGTAAAACCAACATGTCTCGTTTAAATTTAGCTCTTAGGAAAAATCTTAGAATAATAAGACTTTGGCCTAGAGGAGCGTGAGAGAGAGGGAGAGTGTAAATACCAGAGTGTGAGGAATGTGAGACAATGCAAGTGGGAGGAGGGGTACTATAGAAGAGGTGAGGAGACAATACAGAGTGCATGACAGCCAATGAGAAATGAATGGGAGAAAGCTGAGTAGAACTGGGATAATAGGAAAGCAGAAATGCAATGCAAACTAAAACCCAGTAAAAGGGTGACTTGTCCATTCATCCAAACACTGAATCACACACTTAATAAATTACACACATACACACTAATGTCAGCACAGACTGAATCACAAGCACGATTGCACTGATTAACAAACATAAACACATATGATATATAGACCTATACTCTGTTACATCTGATAAACAAACAGACACGTATTTAGTAAACCAACAAGCATCTTTCATGGCAAGTTTCTAAAATCTTTAACTAAAAGCATTGTCACCCTGTTTCCTCAACAGATGTGTAGATGAGACCTCCATCTGGAAGTGATCACACCCCATCTTGCTCATCGCAGAGACAGAGAAACCGAGACAAAAACACGGCCGCCTTGTGGTCTGGCTAGTGGCATCAGGCAGGGAACCAGAATTCCCATAGTGCATGCACAAAATTCCATACATCCTTCTCGCTGAGCACAGTCATTAAATTCATAATGGCACAGGGGACATTGTAATTAGCATTTTCTTGCAAGAGTGACATGTAAAATGGTTTCCTTGTTGCAATGGCACTGGAGTGGGATTAGCAAAGAACATCACTAAAGCAGTTGTGTGTCCTTTCCTTCATATATTAACATTCACTATCACATCCTTACATTAGTATAAACTATTTTAGTTAAGGGCAGTATTCTCAGTCGTCAACACACATATACTGTACAGTGGCACATACCAATATAGATTATATTGATATCAATTTCCTGATAACCCTCTTCTTATTCAATGCACCACTTATGGTTCTAAATATACAACCCTGAAAGAATCATAACAGTACCACTACTGATTGATTGATGATAAACAGAACATTAACTGTATTGCATAAGTAGGAGTACACTGTATTCATACCACCCAACATGTTGGACATAGAAAGAGGGACAAAAATATTTTTGCCACCCCTCCTTATTACCATGTCCATTTTACAATATTTGGCAGGTTATAAAAGTTTGAACACATTACAGTTTTGTTAATGAAGGTGAATTACCCTTTAAGCTGCAAATCACAGTTTCCCCAAGATACCTGCTTATCTTAAATTGTTACACTTGATTCTTTGCCTATCTTAAATTGTTACAAAAGTATCTAAGTATCTATTCTGGGCTCTCTGCCAAAAGCCAATTAAGTAGGAGACATTTTATCTTTTTCTGCCTGTTCAGTGCAGGAGATGAAAGAGAAAGTCGGGACATTTAAGTAACAATCCAGGACTGTGGGCTAAGCCGTCAAAATTGGGACTGCCCTGCGAAAAACAGGACAGTGGGGAGGTATGTGTCTTTACTGTATATTCTACCCTTGCTTGACTGAGTCTCTTGGCACTGAATGTGCTTCAATTTTAAATTGAGTTTCTAGTTCCCTGATTTCTGCCAAGACTGAAAGCTTTCAATTTTCCCTGCCCCCTTTCTTATTCTTCTTTGCCAGATGTCAGTAGAAATTAATTTCCCCCAGAAAACAGGAAAAAAAGACTTATACCAGCTAAAAATAGATCGAGAATGTATTACAGAAAAAAGCCCCTGCTGTGATATCCAAAAAAGAACATGTAGCCTGTATACATAATGTCAGATCAATGCTCTATTTCACCAACATATAAAATGGGGATTTAAAAATAAGTTAGTGAAGGAAGAGTAAGCAACTAGTTCAGAGATGTCTACATGTGTGTTGAGACCAACCTGTTTGTACAGTAACTAAACATGTTAAAGGGAAAATATACTACTCTGACATAAGCTCATTCAATTGGGGGTATGTTAAAGAGCTACATAAACACTAGGGGGCAAATTCACTAAAGTGCGAAGCAGCTAACGCTAGCGCAAATTCGCCAGCATGACATAATTTCATTACTTCGCTGATTTACTAATGGGCGCTGGCGTAAATTCGCTAGCGAAGTGGACCTACTCTAGCGATACTTCGTACCCTTACGCCAGGCGAAGTTGCGGTATGGCGATGGGAAGTAACTACGCTAATTCACTAACTTGCGCATTTTACTGAACGTTACCCAGTAATGTAACTAGAGGGGGGTGGGCCCTGGCACGGGATGTGCAGCCAGCCCCCCCTGCCCCCCTCCGTACGCCGGAGTCCCAGAATCATTGGGAGTCAGTGGCGCGCAAGCTGCCGGGGGGCCCTGAGGGGTGCGGACCCTGGCCCAATCGCACCCCCTGCTCCCCCGATAGTTACGGCACTGACGTAACCTCTTGCACCAGACTTGCCTTCGCCACCTCAGACCAGGTGAAGTTTGTCCAAAAATAGTTGACATTTTTTCTAAGTCCCAAAAAACGCTGGCGTCTTTTACTTTTATAAGGGTGATAGTATGAAAAATAGTGTAAATTTTTTTGGGGGTACCCTCCTTCCCCCTACATTTCATAACATATGGCAACTCAACGATACAGTGGGCACATGTGTAGGGCAATAGAACGAACACCTTTATTTTTTTTTAAAGGTTTCCTGGGCTTGTGTAGTGTAATGTAGTTGCCGCAGCATATACCTCCATTATATTTTAACTTTGCGCCATATGCAAATTAGGCATTTCTATCGTAACTTTGCTTTGCCTGACGAAGTAACGGTATAGCAACTTCGCTACCATTCACCTCCCTGCGCGCAACTTCGCATTTTAGTGAATTTGCGTAGCGCTGGCAAAACTACGTCTGGCAAAGTGCGGCGAAGCTAACCCTGGCGCAACTTCGGATCTTAGTGAATTTGCCCCTATGTATAAGTTCCAGACCAGTTTGCACATACTAGGATGTCTATTCAAAAAACATGCTGCATTATTGCTCCACCATTAATTTAAAAGCAGAACATTGTCTCTTACCTCTAATTTCTAGAAAAGAAGGCGTTAATGCTAACGCATCACTGAGAGAGTTGAGGGGGGCCCCATCCTGCAGCCATATCACATAAACTGGATCTGGGGGACCCTGAGCATGACAGCTGAGGTTGAAGGGCTGATCAGGATAAGTATGTAGATCTTGGGGTTCTTCTATAAAAATGGGCAAACCTATAGATATTAAGAGAGAGGCACAAGGGATAAGTGATAAACACTAATGTAACTGCCACATAAACATGAAAATATGTAGGTACAAACCTTCCAGCTCCAAGTAGGCTTCTTCAGATAGAATCTCCTCTCCTTCAACAGTGACTGAACACCTATAATGCCCTGAATCTAATAGCTGCATGGAGGGAATGCTGCAAAATATGAATCAGAAAACAAAATTAGCAGCCTGTTTATTTCAAAATTGCCTGGATCCTAAAATATGTTTGCAAACTTGCATGCATTACCATTTCTATTACAACCGTGTTTCTTGATATGGTATTCAGACATAAGTAAACTTCGTTTTGGCACATGGCTAAGCAAATATGCTAAACTTAAATCCAAGTTGTATGACTGTGTGCGCAAACACACATTATGACATAATATGCACATAAAATAGTGTGCGTGAAAACACATGATTTTGTACCACATACAAAATACATTTTTGTGCATACAGCCCAGAAGAAATTAGAGGGAACATTAGATAAAAGATGCTTCATGTTCTGGTTAGCAATTATTTGTTAAAGCAGATTGCGGGTCTCTAAAATCTCTTAATGAAATCAAAATGGTTGTGTTAAAGAAAAGAGGAAATGCATTGTATTGCAAAATATGTTTTACTATTAACAGGATTAAAAAACAATGTTTTCGAATTAGTGATATTGGGCTATAATGTTGGGCGGTATGAATACAGCTACTAATGCAATACAGTTAATGTTCTGTTTATCATCAATCAATCCGTAGTGGTATTGTTATGATTCTTTCAGGGTTGTATATTTAGAACCATAAGTGGTGCATTGAATAAGAAGAGGGTTCTCAGGAAATTGATGAAAGTAGCAGCAGAACCTTAGGTAACCTTAGGCCATGAGTACACAGAGTGTAGAACATGAAATGAGGCATCTTCGAGCTGACCTATGCTCCACTCTGCTGCATGTGACTACACACAAGCGGAGGCAGGCAGGCTAAGATAAAAGGAACAGGGGCACAGAGAAGATTCGCTTCCGTCAGCTTGCAAGAATATGCAGTCTGAGAGCAGCGGAGCCTATGCTCCGTGTACCCTTGCCCTTAAAAAACTGTTTTTGAGCTCTGGAGATGATGATTGCAAAAGCAAGACACACTGGAAACTTTATATGTTTGAACTGAAGCTCAAATTAAGTCCCACCACTAACCTCAATTCACTGATGGCTAGCCATTCATCTTCTTCATCCCAAGGCATCTGGATCTGATTGATATCAGCAAATTCTAAGGGCTCTCCATTATGCAACCATTCGACATCAGGAAAAATCTCTTTTACTTTCACGCTGCACCTGAGAACTATGTCTTTTCCCAAAGAGGAAGTGATATTAGAAGGATTTTCCATAAAATGATAATCTAGGAAGCAAATAGAAGATATTCATAATAATATTATATTATTTAATTGCATATATATTATTTCCTAAAACAGAATCAAGCAGTTATTCAAAGATTGAAGGAAAATATAAATTATCTCTATGGGGCATGTTTACTAACATTGGAGATAAATATCTGGAGAGATTTCTGGAGATGTTGCCCATAGCAACCAATCAGATCTTTGCTTTTGTTTTCTAACTTGGCTGTGGCTGTTTAAATCTAATTGCTGATTGGTTGCCATGGGCAACATCTCCAGAAATCTCTCCATATATTTATCTCCAATGTTAGTAAACATGCCCCTATGTATGTTGTACAGGTATGGGATCCATTATCCAGAAAGCTCCAAATTACAGGAAGTCTCTCGTGGTTTCCTGTTTCTCTGTAATAATAAAACAGTACCTTGTACTTGATACCAACTAAGATATAGTTAATCCTTACTAGAAGCAAAACTAGCCTATTGGCTATATTTAAAGGGGACCTGTCATCCAGACATAAAAAGCTGTATAATAAAAGTCATTTTCATGTTAAACATGAAACCTAGATTATTTTTTTTATTCACACACCCATAACTGCTATAAACTTGTTTAAAAGTTTCAGCTGTCAATCATATATTGTCAGCCCCTCCTCTATGCCTTAGGCATAGAGGAGGGACAGGAAATTACTTTCACTTTCCACTTTGCACTTGCTAGATGTCATTGCACTCCTCACATTCCCCCTCCCTCCTCTACATCTAATTGTGTAGCCAGTGAATGGGCATGGGCATCAGGTGCCCCATTCTGGTGCATTAATAAGATTTTGACATGCAGCAAAGCTTGCTTTAAAGGAAAACCAAACCCTTTTTATTAAAATCCCCTACACCCTACCCTATATAGACACCACCCTACCCTATATAGACCCCCCTTCCTGCTCCCCCCCAGCCTAGGTGTTTCCCTGGGCAAATGCCTATAACTCTTTTCTTACCCTTGGTTGCAGATTCAGGGCATCAGAGTTCACAGCGCCATCTTCTAATCTTCGGGTCTTCTTCTGGTGCTTCGTCAATTTCAATGGCTTTCGACAAAAATGTGCTTATTACCGAAGAGAAGAAGATGGCGCCTGTGAACTCTGATGCCCTGAATCTGCAACAAGGGTTAAAGGAAAACTATATCCCCAAAATGAATACTTAAGCAACAGATAGTTTATATCAAATTGAATGACATATTAAAGAATCTTACCAAACTGGAATAGATATTTACATAAATATTGCCCTTTTACATCTCTTGCCTTGAACCACCATTTCGTGACTCTATCTGTGCTGCCTCAGAGATCACCTGACCAGAAATACTACAACACTAACTGTAACAGGAAGAAGTGAGGAAGCAAAAGGCAGAACTCTGTCTGTTAATTGGCTCATGTGACCTTACATGTGGTTTGTATGTGTGCACAGTGAATCTTACAATCTCAGGGGGCGGCCCTTATTTTTTAAAATGGCAATTTTCTATTTATGATTACCCAATGGCACATACTACTAAAAAAGTATATTATTATGATAATGGTTCATTTACATGAAGCAGGGTTTTACACATGAGCTGTTTTACTCAGTATCTTTTAATAGAGACCTACATTTTTTGGGGGGTATAGTTTTCCTTTAAGTAAAGAGTTCAGGGCATTTACCCTGGGTAACACCTAGGCTGGGGGGGAGGGGGACAGGGAGGAGGTCTATGCAGGGTAGGGGGTAGGGGATTTTAATAAAAGGGTTTGGTTCTCCTGTAATGACACTTTTCACAAAATGGCTGCTGCCTGCTTGCCATGATTTGAATTCATAGACTAAGAGAAACAAGATTAAATAATTTATAGAGTGTGAGTACAGTTTATTTTGCTTGACTAACACCAAAAAACAAGATTTGGAATTGTTTCTTAGAGTGACAGGTCACCTTTAATGTTTGATGTTTAATGATTTTCTAGTAGACTTAAGGTATGAAGATCCAAATTAGGGAAAACTCTGTTATCCGGAAACCCCAGGTATCAGAGTATTCTCTGATAACATGTCCCAAACATGTATAGTCATTCCTTTTTCTTTCAAGGGATACTGTTGCATTATTTTATGCCTGAAAACAATGTATAATATCGTTTACAGTTTTTTTACTGGTGAAAAAAAAATTCTGCCACATTTTGCTTGCATGGAGGAATCAATTTCCTGGTAGTCATGTGACTGATTTTCATATCCTTTCTGGGACACAAAAGCTGTGCACTTTGAAATAAAGCCAATGGCCCACAAGACAACCAAGATTAAAAACTTATTAACATTTGTTGCAACACTGCTTGACGATACCCATGGATTATTTGATGTGCATAAAAGAGATAAAGCATGAACTGAAGCCACTTATTACTGCTGGTGACGGGTAGTTCTTGGCAATGTGAGGAGGCACTGGAAGGTACTGGACATTTCTTCACTGGCTTAAATAAACATGTAGCATTAAATGTGCTATTAACCTTAGCTACATACCGTATATACTCGAGTATAAGCCGACCCGAGTATAAGCCGAGGTACCTAATTTTACCTACGAAAACTGGGAAAACTTATTGACTCTAGTATAAGCCTAGACACAACTACAGCCCTGTCTCCCAGCAGCTCACATTCTGCCTTATGCATAGTTACTCCCTGAAACACCTCAGATCCACCTGAAATCTTATCCCCTTTGTGTTAAGCTCCACCACTTTTGGAGTGTGTGATTCAGGGCTGTCCTACCTAAATCTTAAACATTATAGGGTTTCAGGAATCTCTAACAACAGAAAGTAAGACATTAATAGTAAATTATTCATTTTGTTATACAGGTATGGGATCCGTTATCTGGAAACCTGTTATACAGAAAGCTCCAAATTAGAGAAAAGCCATCTTCCATAGACTTTATAGACATAATAAAATAATCCAAATTTTTAAACAATATTTCCTTTTTCTCTGTAATAGTAAAACAGTCCCTTGTACTTGATTCAACCCAATTGGAAGCAATGCCAGTTTATTGGGGTTATTTAATGTTGACATGATTTTCTAGTAGACTTAAGGTATGAAGATCCAAAAACCCCAAGTCCCGAGCATTCTGGATAACAGGTCCCATACCTGTAATACACGGACATCCACAATTTACTCAATCTGCATTACATATTCTATTATGTTTATGGAAAACTCAATAAAAATGATTGAAAAGTAACATCCATAATTATGTTAATTCAAGGGCCTCCTTCCTCCTATGTCTGAGCACATGACACTTACCATTTAATGCTGAATGTTATTGTGAGACACTTTAGCTATTTAGTGAGTGTACGCTGATTGTAATCTCAGTTGCAATTGATGTACAAACTCTGTAAACTATTGCATAACATGGCAGTGTTATATAAATAAAGGAAACTAAAAATAAAACAGATTTTCCTATGGACTGTTTCAGGGTTTTAAAACTGACCATGTGCTCTAAAAATGTAGTATTCCTATAGCCAAATAGTAAATGTCCCTCTGCAAATGTATGAAGTAATTTGCACCTTGCCCCCAAGGAATTTGCTCCTTGCACCCTTAAGCTGGCCATAGATCTGATTGGACCGTGTGTAGAGAGTCCCGACATTTTTCGTCCGGCGGAGATCAGTCGTTTGGTCGATCGGACAGGTTTAAAGTTTTCTGTCGGCTGCGGGTAATATCTCTGCATGTATTGCCGATCATACTATTTTCAGAGGGAGACTGTCACTAGCTTTTGTCGGACATAACTTTCATATGATTGCTGTCATCGGCTGATCTGTTCTTTTACTACTTTATTTGATCGGAATGGTTAGTGGCAGGTCGGGAATGGGGAAGTCTGATCATACATTGATTAGTACGATCGGATCTTTGCGTCTGTGGCCAGCTTTAGGCCCAACTCTTAGCAATTCCAGACTGGAGCACACAAAGTTGCACCTCTCTCTGTAGGTGGCACTGCCTGCAAACCTATATTTTTGCATCATAATAAGGCGCAGAGCACAGATGAAACAGATAAAAGTGCTTTGTGCAAGGATCGGTAATGGTTGGGATGTTGTGATGATAAGTGTGTCAGCTCTGTGCACTGGAGGTTATGAGTTTGTCAGGTCTGTGCACCAGAAGAGATTTATAACAGAGCACTGTGTGTTAGCTTTAAAAAGTAAGTAAAATCTGACACTTCTACAAAATTTTTTATGTAGGTGCAAATTCACTGTTCATTCCAAATGAGCAGGAAAAACACAGAGGTGGACAGAGCTAGCTCTCAATGTGGACTGTACTTTTCCCCAAAAAATTCATGTAATGCATGCCCATTAGAATGTTAGTAGATGTTCATTTCAAATGTCAGAGACCATTTAATTATGTAGAAATGTACAGAAATGTGTAGAATTTCTAGAATACATACATTTCTCAACAGTATATTATTCTTATTTAAAGGACATTATTTTAGAAATAATTCACTATCACAGATATTTAAACTCAAGTCAGGTCATAGATCCAACACCCTTAGCTCAGAGTCCTTGAATTTTACGCTAGCAGGACTGGGCTTCTGAATTAACAAGCACTGCTTTTGGCTTGCTGGCCCCTATCAGACTGAATGAAGTCTGTACTTGTTTGGCTCTATGTTCCTTTCCTGGCAGTTAGTGAAAGCCACTGACTCCCCAATCATCGCTGCCTATTCCTTATTTATTTGGCATACATATTCCTTATTTATTTGGCATATTAGAAGAATATGCCATTGCAATCTCAGATACTCATCACTCCTCTATAATGTACAATGGTTTGTATCTTGTTTGTCTTGAGTAGTATAATTAAGTACATTATTATTGAATATGAAGAAAAGTCTATAATACATAGGGTATTTTTGACCACCACTGTGCTCTGCAATATAACAGCTGCAATAAATACGCATTAAGTGAATGTGGAATCAAGCAATACATTTGATGTTCATAAATGCTTCGTTTTTACAACATATGATTCTATAAGCACAAAATTAACCCTTTATGAAGACTTCCTGCTTTTATTCTTTTAAAACTGGTGAACTTGGAGCAGCCTTGTTATATTCCACCACTCTAAATAAACGGGCTTAGGATCAATGCATTGTCTGAAAGTTTTAACTACTTATACTTTTTATAAATATAGTTTTTATAACTAATATGATTTCTAGTGTCATCTAGTCTACTACATAATTCTGTTAACTTGCTTCAAATGAATACAGTTTAAATCAGGGATCCCCATCTGGAGGCCCAGTGGCTAGATGTGGCCATTAAAGGTATTTTTTGGTTTGCCCCCAGCCTAGTTATACAAAGAGTTCATTGTATAACATCATCATTGTAATACACGATACAAACAAGAACATCTAGTATACTGAATATTCAGCCAACTACATGGAAAAAGCTGGTCAGAAAACTTGTGTTTTTCATATAAAGGAGTGTGTGATCTACTTTGTTATAAACATAGCTTGTCTTAAGGAAGCACATGGATTTTGCTTAATATATACGGTAGTAGTAAAATGGCAATTAAACAGAAAAGACTCTTGTCTTATCCATACAGTTGACAATGGTTGGGCAAACAATTCCTACTTAACTTCCAGTTGATTTACTCTAAGTACCTTCAAGACTCCAGAATAACAGCCAGTAAAGTACCTGGAATAACAACTGTGCTATATAAATTGATACAGTATCTGCATGCTAAAAAGGCCTTTTAAAAAACTTTGTACACTTCTTTATTTGCCTTACTTTCATCCAATATCAAAGGATGTCCATGTGACCTCAGGAAAGATCTACTAGAGAATAAGCCTCCATTGAGTCTGTGGTAGTCATTATTCCTTTACTCCACTCCATATTTTAACTGATGCACTTTATATAGTCATATTCTCTTATTACTCATTTAGTTCCACATTGTATAGTAATGCATACTTTACATGCAGCTTTGTTAGTGTTATATAGTGGGCACAATGAGACACACCTCCTGTGGAAGTACTGGAAGTACTCTGCTTGTACTTCCAGGTGCCTCTTAATAAAGAATTCACCTAAAGGTAACAGATGCATCCATATTATTAAATTATAGCTAATCTACATTTTTTGATGCTTGTCCAGTAGGAGTCTGACAATTTGCCAACAGATTATATTACATGAATTCCGTTGTTGCTTACAGTACTATTAGTAAACCACACTCTCATTACATCAAATACCAACTTGCACTCTATGTTAGCCAGTATACAGAACCCTGTGGCATACCACTCATAGCTCTAGTCTAATCAGACAATCTACCATTAAGACCTACTCCTTTTACACAATCTGTCAGCCAGCTCTTTAGTCTATACTGTATTGAATTACAAGGTACTCTTTAAACTTTAATCATTATTAGTAGGTTATAGAATGGCCAATTCTAAGCAACTTTCCAACTGGTCTTCATTATTTATTTTTGAAAGTTTAATTATTTCATTCCAGCTTTTAAATTGGGGTCACTGACCACATCTAAAAAACTAAAGGCCCCCCCCATACACGGGCAGATAAAAGCTGCCGACAGACCGAGTCGGCAGTTTATTGGCCCTTGTGTGGGGCCCACCAATTAATTATTGATGCAGTCTCGTGATCCGACCGCCTGCATTGCCTCAATTCTGATCTGATCATTGGGCCCTAGAGTCCATGATCAGATCAGCCTGATATTGACCACCTCAATGTGGGCATATTGGGGAAATATTGGCTTGTTTGGTGAAATCTCTGTATGGCCACCTTAAGGCTACAAATGTATTATTATTACTACTTTTTATTATTCATCTTTATATTCAGGCCCTCTCCTATTTATATTCCAGTCTCCTATTCAAATCAGTGCATGGTTGCTAGGGTGATTTGGACCCTAGCAACCAGATTGCTAAAATTGCAAGCTGTTGAATAAAAAGCTAAATAACTCAAAAACCACAGATAATAAAAAATGAAAAACAATTGCAAATTCTCCCAGAATATCACCCTTTACATCATACTAAAAGTTATCTGAAAAGTGATCAACCCCTTTAAAAAGCCTAAGTAGACCTCAACTGCTACAACACCATTGTCTGTCACTACACTGTAAAATATAAATATGTTTATTAAGCAAGATCTATCCCTGATAAAATCATGCTAATTACTACTCAGAGTGCTCCAAATAATAATATTGAATCTATAAAGTAACCTTAAAATAATTCCACCTCTCCAGATGTCAAACTTTGAAAACTATAGACTGATCTTACCAGTCTAGACAGAAGCCGTTCTGTTGATATATGTACCAGGGAATGTATTTCCCCACATAACCACAAAAAGTATCAGCATAACTGGCTGACCTAGAAAAGCTGTCATTTAAAATAAGTAACATTATAATATATTATAGTAATGTGTACATAGCAGTCCATGCTCTGCTTTCTGTTCTGAAGAACAGAAAGTGACACCATTACTTCCCCAAAACACAATTTTCTCTTAAAACAGTTATGTGTATGTTGCAACATATTATTTCATTCACTAACACTGTTCCTATTTAGGCAGGTTGGTCCCAAATCATGGACTCTCAAAGGGTTGGGGCTTAGCCAATGGAAGATTAGAGTAAATGCATATTATCAGGGTGGATTTGGAGTATGTTGGGAGATACACACTAACTTGCAAACTGTATTTTAGCTGGGGTGGGAGGGGGTACAATCAGACTGCCAATCATTTACTGAAGTAACCTACTGTATAATCTACTGTATATAAACCATGCAACTTGCATACCATGCTCAGTTTATTGCTGAAGTAAATCATCTCTACTGTACATGTGGCTCCCTAATATCTGGGAGATAAGTCTCTCTGGTTTAATATTATGAATGATGACAGGCCAAAACTTAAACATACCAATGACCTGATTTAGCATGTATTCATCTTTACTGCCCAGGTAAAGATGTTAATGTTTTATAGTATGTTGATGACAAGGAGTGCTACCTGCAGGCCCCCATCTTCTGCTTAGGGATGGTTATTGCAGTAGATAGACTGCAGAGTCCTGTCCTGTGGAGTTAGCCCTTCTATGTTGAACCATTCCCTTATTGAATAGTTGTTTAGTCGTCCCAATGTATAGATCTGTGCACTCTTCACTACACTAGACAGCATAGATCACATTACTTTGCTTGTGCTTAGCCCTT
Organism: Xenopus petersii; assembly: GCA_038501925.1. Lineage (NCBI taxonomy): Eukaryota > Metazoa > Chordata > Amphibia > Anura > Pipidae > Xenopus > Xenopus petersii. Next base: position 68,436,167 of record CM076686.1, read on the forward strand.
GGGTTTTGTGGGTATACCAGTTTCCATCTCAGTGTGTTGCTTGGTTCTTAAAGCATTGGAATTCATTTATGTTGAAAATTCTCCTAAGATTTTCAGATATTGCAGCTACATAAAGGATTACTATGTTATTTTGTCTTCTGTTTGCCTCCCTTTTGTGTGTTGTTCTGGTATTTTTGCTTGTCCTTGATGCTGTTTTGACAAAACCACACAGTTTTCAAAACTCCTTTGAGATGTTTGTATTTCTTGCACTTACATAAGGCATTGGTTTTCATAGTTTCAGCCCAGTAGTGTATACTCTGATAATCCCCAGTATATCATTGAGTGGAGATGGGCATCACAGCAACAGTAAATACTGTCCAACAAAGGCAAATTTGTTCTCAGTTGAGCTTTGATTTGCTTTGATGGTTTATATTTTTCAACATTTTGTGAATAATGATGTACCAATCATCTCATCCACCTTTAGTTTCACTTCACAAATTTTGCTGACATAGTCCATGGAGTTCTGAATTAAAGTAGTGAACTGTGTTACCTACTACTGGGGCTAAGATGTTGGCCAAGTTTTTCGAAATGTTATGTGTCACTGAGTTCATGGTACAGACCATTGGCCTATATAGACATGGAGTGGCTTACCCTGAGTACAGGTGGTGATACCAAGCTGCACTGATGACTGCTGTCAGAGCCTTCTTGTCCCGGGTAGTTAGGTTGGACAGAGGTGTAGCATTAGCAAGGGCTAATACTTTTAAGTGCACATTTTTAGCCTCATCCACCAGTATGTTATTATTATGTACAGAAGATTATGTATCATCATCATCATCATCATCATCATTTATTTATATAGCGCTGTCAAGATACGCAGTGCTTTACTGCAGTTATAGCAAACAGGGAATAAATGGTGGATAGCAGACAAGGATTACAGAGTACAATAGGGTTTACAAACTAAAAGGTTAGGGTACAATTGAGACATTAGGATTGTATAAACAATTTGTCATATTTGATACAGCAATGATTAATTAAGGTACATCGAATAGGCCTCTTTAAACAGATGGGTCTTTAAGGAGCGCTTGAAAGTTTGGAAGGAAGGGGAAAGTCTGACAGCTTGTGGCAGAGAGTTCCAGAGAAAAGCAGAAGCCCGAGAGAAGTCTTGTAGACGAGAATGGGCAGAAGTCACCAGAGGAGAAGTGAGGCGAAGATCAGAAGCAGAGCGTAGGTTTCGTGAAGGAGTGTATTTGGAGATTAGAGATGAAATATAGGGAGGGGTTTCTTTATTAAGGGCCTTGAATGTGAGTGTAAGTAATTTGAATTTGATTCTAGAAGAGATTGGGAGCCAGTGAAGGGACATGCATATGGGAGCAGCTGATGTTGAGCGGCGAGCTAGATGAATGAGTCTAGCGGCCGCGTTTAGAATAGATTGGAGTTGTGAAAGGTGACTTGTTGGAATACCTGTGAGGAGTAAGTTGCAGTAATCAAGGCGGGAGATGATGAGAGACTGAATCAGTGTTTTAGTTGATTCTGAACTGAGATAGGGTCGTATTCGAGCAATGTTGCGCAGTTGAATACGGCAAGATTTTGCAAGTGTTTGAATGTGTGGTGAAAAAGATAGATGAGAGTCTAAGATGACTCCTAGGCAGCGTGCCTGTGTGGTGGAATGAAAGGTGGTGTTGTTTACGGTGAGTGATATCTGATATCTGTGATTAGAATTTACTCCGGGACATACAAAGGTGCCACAGCAAAGTTTAATCTCTTAGCAGGAACTTCCTTCACTGGCTCAGTGAATTCCCTGTTTGACAAGTTCTTTACCAACATATCTTTGACATTTTTGGGTGTTTTGATATAATCGTTCCACTTGTGTGCTTATTTGTCTCTTCTCTAGAAAGTGCTGGTTCATAGTTTATTTATATCTCATTGGCCTTGGTATGTAAGGTAGCTGTGATTGCTCCATAAATTCAACCACATTTTGTAGATTCATAGCAGGTATTTGTGCTGCATATTGTACCTTTGTTTGAACGGACAGTCTTCTAATTTTAGGACTTAATTGGTCTTTCTCACACTCTCATTTAAAATTAAGATACCATACATAAGGAATAATTGTCATTATAGAATGTGTCATGCAAAGGGCCTCCTACCCCCAAACTTGCAGAAGTGGGACCCCCAGCCCTCCCCTTGTGAATTCAGTGCTGCCCAGTGCTGGGCCAAGGTATTTTGACACCATAGGCAAGGGCTTTTAATCAGTGCCCCCTCCACCTGGATCTGCATTACCATTTCCCACATTACCATTCATATTGCCCCCTGTACCTGTGCCAGCAGCCATCATGTTGCCTCATGTACCTGTGCCAGCACCTATCATATTGTACCCATTTGTACCTGTGCCAATGGCAGTCAATCCCTCAGATTGCCCCCAATCTATAACTGTGCCAGCATAATCCAAAACAACAATCATATTGTACTTATGCCAGCGGTAGCCAAAATAATCCATCATATTGCCCCAAACATCTGTGTACCTATGACTCCTAGGCAGGCGCCTACTCTGCCTACCCCTAGTTCCGGCCCTGGTGCTGCCAAACATGGGCAGCTCTGCATTTATGGGGAACTCCATTGTGGAGTCCAAAGACCTGAGGATATGGTGTTATTTGCATGGCACTGTGCAAAAGTACAGAAAAGATGGGGCTTGGTGCACCATAATCAGCACATATATTAAATGGCTCCTCGTGTTTCTCTGGTATTATTATTAGTATACAGTATTATGTTTAAGCACATCTATACCATCATATATATATATATATATGAATGCACAGTTTATACAAATATTTACTAATAATAAAGACAGAAATTATATATATATTAACCCATCCAAGTTAACTACAGTTCGGCAGCAAAGTTTACAAAAAATCAAATATTTCCAGAATTCCTGCTCCACTGGGAATAAACAGGAACTCCCCTAGTCAAAAGGCTATTAAACACAGCTTTCTTACATCTAGAAAAAGGAAGGGGAATTTATTATTCATTTCTCATCCAAGAAAAACTGTACCTCACAGGGATACATGTCCAGAAAATATAGATTAGAGATTAGAGTATGCAATAAGGCACAATATTGAGCACTGAAATTATTACCCTGCAATTTTTCTGTTATAGAGTTAATATGGAACACACCCTCTGATACCTTTGTTGCACATTTTATTCATCCCTTGCTTACATAACAATAAACATAGGCAGTGTTTTGCACAAGTCTTTGAAAACTCTGTCCTAGCTCAGTGACCCATAGCAGCCAATCAGATTTTTGAATTCAGAAATGCCATTTGAAGCAAAACACAACATTTTGCTATGTTTTCCCCATTGCAAAGAGCATTACTAGATGCAGTTTTCATCTCTATTAACCAGATAAAAGCTTGGTCTGGTTGTGGACCAATTATAGCTGTTTGGGCAGTGGCATAACAAGAGGGCATATTTGAGGGGCCTGGTGTGTGTGCACAGCAGCTCTAATGTGCACCCTTGCATGCTTACATGGCTGTGTGATTTTTTTAAGAGCAACTGGGGGGGGGGATTTCCATAGAGGAAGCCAACCCCATGGCCTGGTCCCCCCCTGTCCCCCAGGCTCCCCATGATTGTAGGGTCTGCCTCATTTATAGTTCTGTCACTGTGTTTGGGCATGCACTAAATTTGGCATTGAGCCTCAGGCCCTCCCACTCAAAATAATGCTCTTGAACCATTAAACTTGCCACATAAATTTCATCTCTTTTAAACAAACCCCCAATTAGCTCATGGACAGATCAGTCTGTTACGCAACTTAATATAAAAGTAGATTGCCGAATGGCACTAATCTAACTCAAAAGATCACTGTAAAAATGTATTGTACACCCTTTTTCTGAGTTGGCTGGTGACACCATCTCCATGATGATAAGAATTCATTCGTTGGCTGATTCTAGTGTCTGTTTTGGTCTCTTTCAACTATCTGAGCATGCTAAAAAGCAAATGTTTACAATGCTCATTTGGGGATCCCACAGATAAACCAATGGTTATACAATTACATTGTATAACCATTGGAATTTGAGTTACAAAAGACACTTATCAGTCAAAGGTCAACCTTTCAATGTTTCACCCACAGGGGAAGGTCTATAGAACTGAAAACATAATATATTGGAGTATGTGTCACAATGAATAATACAATTCAACACCCCAGGACTATTTAGCAAGGGTTGCTGGAAGCTGAAGATCAGAACTACTGCTGTATTGTACCCGGGAATATTGATTTTGTCCTTATAACACACTATCCTATGCTGAACTAGCTTTACCTCCTTTCCCACATTCTACACTGATTTTAGAGACTCCTCCAGTAAAGGCACTCCTGTGTTCCATTTATCACCTTTACCTAAACGTATTAAAGAATATTGCAAGAGAGTCTAAAAGAGCGAAATTCCCTTTTAAATTGCATAGTTAATTTCAATCTATTACAAAGAAGACTTTGTTTATAAAACACTTTTATGAAAAACAACTCAAAACAAAACATTTATTTTAGTTAAGAACTAAATGTGGAAGTGACCCAGCAAACTTCCCACTCCTTCCACAAAAACTTGCCCATGTAATGCATTCGTTTGATACATTGCAATTGATTTTAGTTGGTAACATTCTGATTTATCAGAGACTCAGTATCAGATACTAACATGGCCATGAAGATGAATTACAACTGGAATCATTATTTAATGATAGGTGGAAAATGTGATATTTTTATGTGATGTTGCCCTTATAGCCCACTGTGCGGTGCTGAACTAGCTTTACCTTTATTACTACCCCCACATAATTTTACCTCCTCTCCCCCAACTCTATTAAAACTACTCCTGTGTTCCAATTATTACATTTTTCATTTTAGCCAGTTAATGGGCATGTAAAACCTGTCAGGTAAATCCTAAACCTGTTAAGGAATGTTGCTTCTAAAAGAGTAACATTCCTCTTTAAGCAACATAGTTAATGTTAATCTTTTACAAAGAAGACTTTGTTTACAAAACACTTATGAAGCATTTAGGAGAAAAAATGTTGCTTTTAGTTTAAATATTAAATGTGGAAGTGATCCAGCAACCTTCCCACTCCTTCCACATAAACTTGCTTGTGTATTGCATCCGTTTGAGACATTATAATTGATTTTAACTTGTGACAGTTTTAGCAGAGCAGATACAGTAGCCAAGGAGAGGAATTACAACTGGAATCAATATACTGTATGTCACCCTAAACAGAGAAAGATGGGAACCGTGACATTTTGATGTGTACAGGCAGCTGAGTGCCAGAAGGAAAAAGAATGGGGTATATAACATGATTTGTTGAGCCCATGTATCCCAAGGACTGGTACTGAACATCGGGGCACTCATTTCCTTCATTAAAAAATTGTAGAGAACACTATAGCCATGAAAAAGATTGGGACATGTTTTGACACTTTGCTAGAATTTTTCATTTTCAGTTTTTATGAAATTGGCTTGTTTGTCATGATCCCATACAGACATATTGTCCTTTTTTTCCCCAGATTTCACTTTTTCCTGAAATTTTGCATTTAGATAATGGAAGAACTGGCTATGCCATCTTAGTAAAAAGCTGATGGCACATGGGCAGACAGCTGGAACAGAGGAGTTTGATTCCCAGTGTCTATAATTTTCGAAACCTATATAGCAGAAAACAACAGTATATAAAGGAGTGAAGGGACACATAGCTGAGGTAGGTGTCCATCTGTCTCTATCTATGAGTAGGAGGGATGAGATAGGTGATGTTTTTATAAAAAGAATAAGACAGTTGTATATCCTGCTGTGTATATTAGGACAGGGAAGGGGTACTACAGGGATCGTGATACCTCTGATGTAACACATTCAGAAATGCAGAGAGGAAGGTGCCTGATACATCTGTAATAGGAGTAGGATATAGAGACCAATAGGTACCTTGCTATCTGTGTAATAAGGACATTTATAGAAAGGCATTCTGAAATGTGGATATTCTATGAGGTAAGAGTTCATCACCCTGATGCTTTTGTACCCTTATGTCTGTGTGCTAGGAAAAGGTGAGGGATGAATGATTTGAAGGCACTATACACATGGAATGTGAGACATACATACCCTGAGCTCTGTGTATTAAGATTATCATATTGTTGTAGCTGTAGGAGTAATAATAGAGAAATATATGTATGTGTTACAGAAGCTATATTAGGAGAAGGTTTCCTCCAGATTTCATTGTATTAGGGCATATTTATTTAGGAAGTCTGTACACTAGAAAAACAGGAAAAACAAGTAGTTCAATTTTTTTTTTAAAAAAAAAAGAGCAGAAAAGGTGGCCGTTTGGCTGTATGTCAGTAGAGGAGAGACAGGTTCTGTAATACCTGTTCATTTGGAGAGTAGGAAGGCAAGTGCAAGAATGCCTGTGTATTAGAAGTTCAGAGAAGTTAAATGTGTTAATATATATGAATTAGTAGATGGAGAAATATCATTATGCTTGTGTATATTAAGAAATAAAAAGTAGGCGTCCTTTTATTAATGGAAAGGTAAAGAAGGTGCCTGTCAATTGACTGTTTATTGGGGGAGGTAACAGATTAGCACTCACCGTTTTCTCCAAATGCAGCTCCTAGTAATGCCAATAGCACCAACACTGCAGGCATGTGTTCCATCCTGGCACAGAGAACACCAGCACCACTAATTTCCCATGTAATCCAACAATGCAGAATCCCTGAAAAATGCTCTCCAGTTATTGCAACAGTATATAATTAAGATCTAATGGCCATGAAATTAGAAAAAAAAAACTTCTTTCTGCAAGGAAAACTCAGAATAACTGTGAAAGAGACTGGGGGAGAGTCGAGGGTTAGTAAGAAGGCTGAACTCTGATTCTGTGTGTGACTCACTTACACTCTTTTGCACTATGCATAATAGGGAGGGGAAGGCATTCCATACCAATAGTTCATCCCACCACGGAGGGAGGGAGGAGAGGCTAAACAAATGCTCAAATGGGCAGACGATATTTAAGAAAGCAAGAGACATTGAAGTAAGATAAAAGTAAATGAGATAGGCAAAGCTGTATAGAGGCAGCACAATAGGAGATAAATGTAGGCAATTCTGTACTCTTCTACACATAAACATCACAGCACACAGACAAAAAGCTTCTTATAATTACACAGTATTTGTATATGTTTTTGCACTCCTGAGTGTTTAGTTAAAGGCAGATATGAACAATAAAAGATGACAGAGCATGTAAATATTTAAAAGGCAAACAAAGGTCCATAAACTTTTCAGTATAGTGGTATAATAGGAATCCCTCAACAAGAGCATTACAATCTAGACTTTTTAAAGGAGCTAAGAATTCAGGGGTGTGGCAGGGGTGGCAGCATAAGATCCATTCATTCAAACCGACAACAGAACAACCAGATTACTAACCAATTTGGGTTTGTAGCTGGACATACACACATGTGCTGGGGTGTGGTGTATGACTAATCATTCAGTGTAATACTTTTCAAGGTCAAATTGCACTGATCTGATTATACTGACATGACAAAAGTTCAGGAAAGTGTATATTTTTTGGGTCAGTCAAGGATAATGGCATTTTCCTTAAGGCTAGGGCCAGACTGGGCTGAAATCAGCCTGCTGAAATCCACAGGCTAATTTCAGCCCCTACCATGAACAGTATCCTCCTTCTATATTCACGTTCAAACCCTTGTATTGGCATGATTTTGGCACAAAATGCAAAGTCTTCCGTTTTTTCACTGAAATCCACACATGGGTTCCGGGAGCAAATGAAGAAGGAAGATAATGCTCGCTGTAGGGGCTGAAATTAACCTGCAGATTTCAGCAGGCTGATTTCAGCCCGTCTGCCCTAAACTTAAGAGCAAGGGCACACTTAGTAGCTTTTCCACTTAACTCCCTTTGCTTTTGTACGAACAGAGAGTTACAGAGTGGATTTTGAAGCAAAAATACATACTTTTTCATTTCTGTGCCTATATTTGTTCTGTGTAGATCTACAGTAGTTGACACCGGGCCTATTGATGGAGCTAAAGAAGCAGGTGCATGAAAGCAGATCTGATTTTCTCCTCCTGTGTACAAAATGCAGCCTGAAGAAAGTGATTACTTTTGCTACTTATGCCCTTGCACTTTGATGGCTCACCAGATAAAACAACCATCAAACAAACAGATGGTCATACAGTATGGATACAAGTTCATTGTATTGTGTGCAGTGACATAACAAGATGCCAACATTTGTTTTGACCCCCCCCCCTCAAATCTTTGGGAAATAAACCATTTTGCAGAAACAAGAGCAGTGTAGGAGAGACATATTGAGACAAAGGGGCATGATTAATACATCCAAGGATGCTCTAAAATTGTTCTAAAAGCTCCAGGGGGATTCCTTCATATGTATGGACCTATTATATAAAGATGTAATTGTTTCTTTGTAGACTTTTATGTGTGTATGATTATACGCTAATTGTTCAACCCATATGACCACAGCACTTTCCTTTAATCATTATTTGCACATGATGACCATCATCCACACAATAAAATACTACTGGATGCACACCAGCTGATTCATTAAAACATACATTGCAACACTAAAGTGTTAATGCACGAATATACATTCATTGCAGCTTTCTGTTAAAGAGTATACTGTAATTATTTTTATCCGTCATTTATGCAAAGCTTACATATATCCCAAAGCTTTAGAGAGTTTATACATCATTCACATGAGTCCCTGCCTCAGTGTAGCTTAAACTCTAAGGACACATGGTCACGTGCTGTATGGTCAGTTTCGCTCCACGTCGGCCTGAGTACAGCTACACAGAGTGAAGATTAGCCTGAAAATGCATGCTTTTGAGTATTTCTGCACTCTGATACTGTGCCTGCCAATGGAGCTCAGGCCCAGACTGGCAATCTGTGGGTTCTGGCAAATGCCAGATGGGCTGCTGTAAAATGCTATATAAAGTGGGCTGGTGGGCTGTTTGGGGCTCTTTTTACTTGAAATGTCAGGTCCCAGTCTAGACCTGATTTGGAGCTACATGGAGCTGTGGATAGTAAATGGTTCTTCACAATGAAGGCAGTGAGGTCGTGGAATGACCTAATGGGTGATGTTGTGATGGCAGGTTCTGTTGTTAAGAGTGGCTTGGATTATTTCTTGGACAAGCACAATATTCTAGGCTACAGTATAGGTATGTGTATATCTATATGCAATGTGGATCATTTGAAGGGGTTGAACATGATGGACTTTTTTTTAATACAAATTAACTATGTAACTATGCTGATTGAATAAGAAGTTAGCTAGCTGACAGTGGCGGAACTACCGGAGGTGCAAGGGGGTGTGATTGCATCAGGAATCGCACCCCTCAGGCCTGCTGGTGGTTTGAGTGAAAAAAAGGTTTTATTTGTGCTTCAAAACCTCTGATAATATTGAGCAAACATCAGTTTTTCTTTTTTACTAAATAAGTCACAATTAGGGTCACAGAGTGGAGTCCCCTACAAGATCAGAGTAGTCTGTCTACATGGTGTTTTGTGTTTTTAACAAAAAAGTATCCAAAAATTATTTTTTTCGTCAAAATGACTCCATTGTCAAAAATGTGTCAGCAATAGAAGTTATCAGAGTTATAGGACAGGGTCACTGTGAATCCATATCTGTTTAAACTTATTGGACATTGTCATTAATGGGGTTGTTCATCTCTGAGTTAACTTTTAGTATGATGTAAAGAGTGATATTGTGAGACAGTTTGCAATTGGTTTTCATTTTTTTTATTTGTAGTTTTTGAGTTATTTACAGCTTTCCAATTTGCAATTTTAGCAATCTGGTTGCTAGGGTCCAAATTACCCTAGCAACCATGCACTGCCTTTAATATAAAACTGGGATATGAATAGGAGAGGGCCTGAGGGCCTGAATAAAAACATGAGTAATGAGAAGTAGCAATAACAATACATTTGTTTTTAGATGGGGCCAGTAACCACCATTTGAAAGCTGGAAAGAGTTACAAGAAGAAGAAGGCAAATCATTAAAGGAGAAGGAAAGGCTGGAGACACTTGGGGGTGCCAAACGTTAGGTCTACTAGAAAATCATGGCCTTTCCATGAGCTGGTTTGCTTCCAATAAGGATTAATTATTGTATATCTTAGTTTGGATCAAGTACACGTTACTGATTTATTATTACAGAAAAAAAGAAATCATTTAAAAAAAATTGGATTACTTGGGTAAAATGAAGTCTATGCGAGATGGCCTTTCCGTAATTCGAAGCATTCTGGATAACGGGTTTCCTGATAACTGATCCCATACCTGTATTTATGTCTAAGCCAACTGCTTGCACAAATACACCTCTCCAGTCATCTGGAGGCGTCATTTTGATGCTGAAAATGGCGACATCCCGATACCAATGATATTCAGCACAATTGGGTTTAATTTACATAGAAACACAAGCAAAGTTGTGTGTTTTAATGCATCCAATGCAATTGTGCCAAGTGCAATACTCCCTTGCAGTGGCAATTATCCTGGAATTATGGAGAAAACACTGAAATGTGGCTAAAAGATCACAGAAAGTGTGCTATGCTATGAGCTCTGTTTGATTTTGTTTTGGTGGAAGTACAAGTGAAGAAGCAGGACTTACTCACATACCACTGCAATTATAATTTGTGCTCATCTGGAAGTCAACATCAACAGACTGTATATTCCACTCACATAAATGGCAAGAGCCTTGTGGGAACTTTCAACAACTAACAAGTAACTTTTATTCATGTATGGAGCATTGAAAGGGTTTGTAATTCCCTCTATTTGCTTACTTGGCAACTTGCACCAGAATTGCACTTAGCACACTGCTCCTAAATGAGCTCTGTAGTCTCTACTGGGACCTCTGCCTAAGAGATTGTGAAACATTATTAAAGCCAATTAAATGAAATAAATTTAATTACGTGGAATTAAAACCAACAAAATCTGAGCAAATTAAAGGTCAATGTACGATTGTGATATATAGAAATTATTTACAGTTTATATTGTAGGGAATTTAAGGAAAACTGCATAGGTGCCAGGTGCTATTGGCTTACTGATAACAAGAAGAGCATCACCATTCTCTTTTATCAATCTTCAAATATGGTTTATCTCATGAACAGAAGTCTACAGAGATTGTGAAATTGAATTAGGAGACACATTTTCTTATCTATTTGGATCTGGCCCAATGTAAGTAAGCTGTGTGTTCTAGCCAAAATCAAGTCAGGTATTTTTTTTAGCTTTAGAAGTATCTCAGGTTAAGTGAAAGTTAGTAAATTTAGCTGTAGCATAGAGGGAGTCCTGAAACTTCATTGCTTTTTGTCTTGCAACAATAAAATAAAACAGGGATGTAATCATTCATCTGACTGTGGTTACTTTGTCTATGTTTTACTTGAATTATTGTATTTTATTTATTTAATTATATACCACAATAAATGTACAAATGTTTTAAAAAGCTTATTATGTTCCCATTAGTCCCCATTTGCCAGGGACAGGCCCCAATTTAGTACCTTGGTCCTCGAACAAAGCTGGCCCTCAGAAATGTCCACTGACTTCGTCATAAAAAGTCCCCATGTAGTGTGTTTGGGGAGATGTACTATTTCTAAAGTAGAAGTTGGGACATTTTCTGCCCAGATACAATATAAGGATCATACGGGGAGCAGAAAAGAAATTGAATTATGCACAAAGCAATTTTATTTTTTTAGATGTCAAATTATTTGGCTATGCCTTTGAACGGGTTTGGTTTAAAGGAGAACTAAACCCTAAAAGTAAATAGAAATGCCACATTTTAAATATTGAACTTATTGAACCAGCCTAAACATTCAGAATCTCTATAGTAATAATGATCCAGGCCTTCAAAGTTGTCATAAAGAGTTTCCCAACTTGAATTTTGTTAGTCAACCCACACACTCAGTGTGCTTTGAGCAGCTGTTGAGGAGCTAACCTTAGGGGTTGTTGCAACTCATCAAGCAGTAAATAAGGTTTGCCTTCATATATATACATCATATAAGCTGATGTTACAGGGCTGATTATTAAATTCTGAGCTTCCATGTACCAATAATCTAAATTATTTACTTATCAGTCTTATATTGTGACATTTATATTATATATTTGTATATATATATGTTCAGTTTCATGTGTGTCAGTCCCTAAGCTCAGTAAGTGACAGCAGCACCGAGCATGTGCAGTGAATCAACAGAAAGGTTATGGGGAGTTACTGGGGCATCATTGGAGACACATATATTTACTGCTAAAGGGTTGTGGTTGCCTTGGGCTGGTACAGAAGCCCAAAACATAATGTAAAACATTTCTGCCCTACTTCTTTAATAAACTTTAGAAAGTTTAGAAGGAAATCAATAGCTTCAATGAATAAGCTGCTGGTATGCATGCCATAGCATTGACATCAGATCTATTCCAAAACTTTGGAATAATTTGCTCCCCATTAATAAAATTATTAAAAAAAGGTAAATTCTAATATTAGTGGTGAAAACTTCACAGTATTTTTTTTTTAGAAGAAGTTTAGAAGAAAGAGTGGAAGCAAGTGGGTGGAAGCTCTAACATTTTTGCACAGCAAGCTGCATGCCTGCTTCTTCCTGTGTGCCTCATGATTTCACAATTCTGGCAGCCTTATTATATAGAAAGATTCAACCAATTAGCATAGACACAGTTAAATGTTTTATTAGACTAGCCACTTAAGGTGGCCATAGACACACAGATCCGATCGTACGAATCGAGGATTCGTACGATTTTCGGATCGTGTGTGGCATGTGCCGACTTCTTTCGTCCGGCAGAGATCGGTCGTTTGGTCGATCGGTTAGGTTTGATTTTGACCCGACCGATCCCGCCGGAGCTCATGGCACATCGTAATCTGATCGTTCGGCCGTACGGCCGAACAATCAGATTACCCCCGATATAGCCATGCCTGTTAATGGCATATCGGGGAAAGATCCGCTCGTTTGGCAACATCGCCAAACGAGCGGATCTTTGCATCTATGGCCACCTTAAGTCAAGTGGTTGAACTGCTGATTACTGATGCGTTCATGAAGCTCCTAGCTGCACACCAAATCAGCCTGAGCTAATGGGATTATTAACCCATATAAATGTATATATCACCAATAGCTCCTCTTATTTCTTTGTGGCAATGATCGTTTGTGTGCAGTTTACACTAAATTATTTTTTTTTGTGCAACTGTTTATGAGTGAACATGCTGTCTGGTCACTGATCCCTCAACCAATAACCAGATTGACTGTGAGACTTCAGTTTTATTATTATTATTTGTATAGCTTTTAGGCCATTCCTTATTTGTCTTCTATTCTGATTAACAGACTGTTGCCTGGTTGCTAGGGTAAAGGTGCCCCAGGTGCAGTTTCACTGGGTGCAGCACAATTGCACCAGATTTCTTTCTCTTTTGCTCCCACAATAATGTTGGAATTCTGGGGGGGATGTTGCATTGTTAAGAAAAAACATAGTGATTCCACTCAAAATTGCACTTTGCTCACTACACTTGTGGATGTACATTTGCCCTTATTTGTAAAGGTTTGACAGATGCAGCTGGAGGGTAACATACCCAACATTTCTTCAGTGTAACAAGTAATACAAGTTTTAATCCTTTAGCTAATCCAAATCTCATGCATCCATTAGCTAGGACGGATAAGATCAACCTGACCAGAAACAAGAAAGCATTCTGTGGATCTCTGTTGTCAAAGTGGGCATCAATTATACAATTACGTCTTTACTGTTCCTATAGTTTCAAAAATGGTATTCAGTGTACAAATACGTTCTGAAAATTCATTTAAAAAAACAGGAATAAAAATAGGAAGGGATTCTTGAAGGATGAGGCAACTGTCTTTGCATGTGACCAGATACAACTTAATGGACAGACATTGAACCATATCTCATTAAATCCAGAGACTGGAACATTCCAAGGTAGCTTTAAAGGAACTTTTAAGCTCAAAGCTGATTTAAAAAAAAATTGTAGATCAAAGCTGTCTGAATAAAATGGGCATCATTATAATTGCAACTGTCTGCAGATGCATTTTAAGGTTAATTTCCTGTTAAATCTCTTTACAAGCAGGCAGTCCTAAATCTTGCCATGATGGGGTGGTAGAGAACAAAGGTAAGAAGAGAAATTACCGTCACTCAGGACTTTAATGCAAGCGGGCCAAGCCCTTTGTGTTTATTGAACGTAACGTTTCGGGAGCGTACCCCTTCGTCAGAGAACTTGTCATTGGTGAACCCATGAAAAAGCTGACACCCAACTTTGACCAATTGAAAAGGTTTTACATACACATAGTGGCATAATGAAAATGAGCGCACACTGAAATGAGTGCAAAGAGGGAGACACCACACAAATGTGAGGAAACCCAATATTTTGATGGGCTTCATGTGCCTTGTGTAAGACATGAGTTGGAGAAAAAATGGTATTATAATTAACTACAGATATATTAATTGATGAATTAGTGTTTTTTTTAACAATATAAAGCAGAAGTGCCCATACTTTACTAATGTGGGGTCTACTTCTGGTGATGTTGTCCCATTACGATCTACTTCCATAAAAGCATTGTTAGCTTTCTGTTCCATAGAAAACATTACTTAAATGTTATATTGAGTTATGAGAGAATTTATATTGGTATTTTTAATAAACAACTATTTCTTATATAACCTTAACATAATAAATATCTAAATGAAATGCATGAAACAGGAGGGTGATTTAGACAAGCTGTTTGTTGACAGTCTCTTGAGATCTACTGATCATCAGTGAAAGGTCTACTGGTAGATCCTGATCTACTGTATGTTTTGGGCACCCCTGATAAAGCGTCTCCTTTTATTTCTAAATTGCCTAGCATTAATATTTCTTAAAAACAATTACTAAGTTTGATAAATATATTAATGCATTAATATAATATACAGTAGAACCCTGGTTTTATGTTTGGCAGGGGAAAGCATCAAAACAGTGTAAATTTTGGGAAAACATAAAATATGGGACTTAAATTGGCTGCTTTGACACTACATTTTAATGAAATTCTGGTTCACATGCCATTGCTACAGTGAAGTACCCTGACAGATCTTCAAATCAGTCTATGGTGTCAGGTAATTAAGGGACTGTAGTGGAACATTCTATTGTTGCTTTTAATTTGTGTTTGCTATCAAAAATGTATTGGAAGCAAGTGGTTGACTAGAGCGTGGTCGACTTTAGAGGTTAAAATGCCCTTAACTGTCTTTCTACAATTCCCACTGAAAATAAATAAAGGAGTTTATTTGTTAGTAGCAGAGCTACTGCAATAAAAAAAGTTATTTGGGAACGATGCAGAGAAAGAAGAGTGAATATAATTTTGGACTAGGCAAAGTATACAGAAATTGTGCTAACTGCCCCAAAGGAGTGGAAGAGATGTTCAGTAACTTCTGGAGGGAGAGTAAGAGAAAGGGTTGAAGTGGAACAGCAGAGGGCAGTACAAGGAAAGAGCATTGAAGAAAGGGGAGAGATGTGAAAATGTGTGACCTAGAAATTTCTCAGTGTGGTGGATGAGTGGAGGGGGGCGTTTTTGGATAAAAGAACAGAGTCTGGCAATGAAGACCAAACTATTCATAGAGAAGACTGCCAGTTTATGGGGGAAGGGTGGGGGCTGACAACACTGCAAGCCATTGTTCTAGAATAAGGTTGGTGGGACCTAGCTTTTGTACACAAACTCTAGCACATTACAAGCACAGCAAGGTATACAAAGTATAGGAACACAACAGACAGAAAAAAAAATTATGACATTTTCATACTCACATTAACCTGTAACTGTGCATGAATATCTGACATAATGTAAAAACTTTTAATAAGATGAAATGGTATTATGTTACATAGATAAATATTATTACTGCACTTTGTTTTTATTAAAGCAAAGGTCA
The DNA here is from genome assembly GCA_038501925.1 of Xenopus petersii. Classification (NCBI taxonomy): domain Eukaryota; kingdom Metazoa; phylum Chordata; class Amphibia; order Anura; family Pipidae; genus Xenopus; species Xenopus petersii. The sequence goes on from CM076686.1 coordinate 68,452,021, forward strand.
TGTGCAACACAAATAGTTTGTAATGTGTCGGTTGTACATGACAAGCAAATAATACAACAAGCAGAATTTAAATAAAAACATGAGGTCAGAAGGTCCAAACAATGAGCTATTGAAATATACAGTACATTTTAGAGTTTAGTTAGAGTTTAGAGCATACCTGGGCAATGCATTAAATAATTCAAAGTTGGCTTCCAGTCTAGAGACGCATAGCAATCAATCAGATATATAGGAATAGGACCTGTTATCAAAAATGCTCTGGACATGGGATTTTCCAGATATTAGATCTGTCCATAATTTGGATCTTCATACCTTAAAGGAACAGTAACACCAAAAACTGAAAGTGTTTTAAAGTAGTGAAAATATCATGTAGTGTTGCCCTGCACTGGTAAAACTGATCTGTTTGCTTCAGAAACACTACTATAGTTCATATAAACAAGCTGCTGTGTAGCAATGGCGGAAATTGAAAAACGGCTATATGGCACAGGATAAATAATGGATAACAGATAACATTATGTTCTACAGAGCTTATCTGCTATCTGATGTGTAACTTGAGCATTTTCTCCTTTGAATAGCTGCTCCCTTGGCTACACAGCAGCATATTTATATAAATAACAGTAATGTTTCTGAAGCAAACACAGCAGTTTTACTAGTGCAGGGCAACACTGAATTTTATTTTTATTACTTTAAAGCAATTTCAATTTTTGATGTTACTGGTCCTTTAAGTCTACTAGAAAAATCATGTAAACATTAAATAAACCCAATAGGCTGGTTTTGCATCCAAAAAGGACTATATATATCTTAGTTTGGATCAAGTACAAGGTACTGTATTACAGAGAAAAAGAAAATCAATTTTAAAAATTGGATTATCTGGATAATTGAGTCTATGGGAAATGTCCTTCCCATTATTCAGAGCTTCAGTTTCATCAGGGTCACACTATTTCACATCATCGCCAGCACACTAGATACCAAGGCTTCTGGGGGGATATCACTGCCCCCCCTCCAGTGTTTGTCTGTCTACTTTGTTTGCTGCAAAAAAAATTCTTCTTTCAGTTCTCTAGTATCTGCCTTACTGTGTTTGCATTTCAGCTTTCTTCTTGATCCTCTTAAAAGGCAGAAGCCCCCTGCTTTTCTGACAAAAGGAGGCATTATAGGTAAACTATATCATAAACATTGCAAGTCTGTACAAAATATAGTTCTGAAAAGAGCACATTTGTAAAAAAAAACTGTTCCATATAAATACAACTTTTTTATGTATTTTCTTAATCAATGTAGCATTAGATAATTCACTAGCATTTAAAAATGAAAATTTACCCCACTTTTAAATATGAGCTCATTAAAGAGGATGGTCACATTTATAATATTCTTTTTTAATAAATAGATATCGCCATTTAAACAATATTTAAAAATTGGTATAGTTTTAAAAAAACACATCTTTTTTAATATAGCTACCTGGGAAGGTAGAACTGCACAGGTCCTTAGGTCTCTTCTGTTTTCCCAAGCCTGAGGCCTCGATCAGTGACACCAGTCTTTAAGTAACCTTTGTGCCTAAAAAGTTGCCACAACCCACTGATTTTACATTTACATTTATTGTCCCTTAAGGTTATAAGTTACTAGCCTACAAGATAGGTCTCAAAGCACGTCATACTCCTCCCTGGTAATTATCCCACCAGCCCTAGCCAACCTACTGTACAGTACTTATCCCCAAACTTTGTTTTTACTATAAGCTATAATATTTAATGTTGATTTTTAGGGAATTTATCTTCAATACACTTGCTTTGTCTACTCTATCTCAGCATATGACATTCCTAAGGAAAATGGAGTAAGTCTTACTGGGCAGGTACTATGTATACATGCTTGCATGTTCATCCTTGCTGTAATGGTCCTAATACAGAACTTGGCAGTTTTTTCGGGATTACAGTATTCAGTAAGGCATGTTAAATGCTTGAAGGATCATATCTACTGTATAATGTGTTTGCCGAGCCCAAAAAATAACAGAAATCTAACAGGTCTTGGCTGCACTGGAGAGTTGTGTAATCATCGCAAATAAAAAAAATTCAAGTAGGGACTCCACAGCCATCAATTCATGATACTGGGAAACACTGAGCACTATATAGAGCAATATATTTCAATGTTCAACCTGAGGAATTGTGCTGAACATATGTTGTACCTAGTGTTTTAGTTGAAATTTGATTCTATTTTCCTTCAGCTACACCCACTTTATAAGGATCTCAATATCTGACTGAACAGATTAATATCATAAGAGTGGCCACACAAGTGTCTAACTTTTTTTTTTCATTGGCAGATGGTTAGATCTGAATCTGTTGCTGGAATGCAGGATAATTTGGGAAAAACAGATTCATTACATTCCATACATCTTTAGGTGGTTAGTAGTATGCCCCACATCAGCCTCAACCAGCTACTCATTATCTTGCCTTAAGCTGGCCATAGACGCAAAGATCTGATCGTACGAATCGAGGATTCATACAATTTACGAACCGTGTGTGAAGTGTCCCGACATTTTTCGTCCGGCGGAGATCGGTCGTTTGGTCGATCGGACAGGTAAGAAAATTTCTGTCGGCTGCCGATAATATCTCTGCGTGTATTGCCGATCGTACGATTTACTGTCACTAGCTTTGGTTGGACATAGATATCGTACAATTGCTGTCAGGGGCAGAACATTGCTGATCTGTTCTTTAACTAATCTGACTGGTAAGACTTTGATCTGAATGGTTAGTGGCGGGTCGGGAGATTGGAAAGTTCGATCGTATGATGATTCTTACGATCGGATCTTTGCATCTATGGCCAGCTTTAGGGCTAGCTTGGATGGTTAGAGGTCCAAACTGCACCCTGTAGGGTACCATTTACTTATTAAAATGTATTCTGCATTTTATGTTTATTACACATTGTTTGGCACACAGTGTGTCTGTGTGCATTGCAAGGGAGTATTGTACTTAGTATATTAGTGACATTAAGTACAGAAATGACAATGTGCACTGCGTTCAAAAAACATGGCAGACTAAAATAATTTAGTAACCTATGATGTTCTAATTGCTACTGTGGTCTGAGGGAGAACTCAATAGCCCTTCACCAAATTCCCAAGCAGTCCTCACCTTTAACCACCAACATTTGCCATAGGAAATGTGTTTCCAGTCTTTTAATTGAGAAACCATGACAAGGGGGTGAAGAAGACATTTTGACCACGTCAATTGTTCCTGTCAAATAAAGCTAGGTGTGCTTTAGACCTTAACAATATGGTGCACATTTCTTTTGACTTTAGGCTGTAAGCCAATGTAAGCCGGTGGGTTATTGTCTCTACCGTTGGATATGCAGAAAACACGCCTCCTACCCCACAAGTACCTCCTCCTCCAGTTCTCCCCGTCTCTGTACTAAGTACACACACCAACAGGGAGGGTATGCTGCCATAGAGATGACCAGGAAAGGAAAATTATGGTAAGTATGAAACAATTTTCTCCATTCCTGGTCAGTCCCGGCAGCATAGTACTAGCAATCACTTCATACACAGGCAATAAAACACAAGGGAGGGAAAATATATATGTTAAAAATTTAATTAACAGAAGCTATAAGGACAGACTGACCAAAATGAATATCAGATGAAAACAAAAAATCAAATTTATAGTGCTTAACGAATGTATTTGAGGAAGCAAGACTGTATAAGTTAAGTTGTTAAGGCCACTAGGAGAATGGTCTTCAAAGATAAAGGCCACAGAGGAATCTCAAGAATAGGCTCTAAGGGAGGAGAGGACAAGGCACAGAGGACCAAGGCAATATCCCATGGAGGAGCCAACTTCTTTAGTGGGGGCTTAAGTCTCAAGACTGCTTAAAAGAATTGATCAATTAATGCCTCTTCTGCCCATCCCTTGCCCATGGCAAAACTATGGTAAGCGGAGGCAGTTTCAACTTTCCTGGCCTTATTAAGCATTTCAACTACTTGATTGGAACAATCTTGCTGTTTCAGTCGTAGCCAGGCCGGTAAACTGACCCCTGGATCTGGATGTATCAAGGACCCCATAACAGATCTTCCACTACTTGTAGTTTCAAGGGTGGCTGGATTGTCAAGCTCCCCAGCAGAGGATACCACAGTCTGCGCAGCCAATCTGGAACAATCACAACTAAATCCATTCAGGATACCAGGATCTTCTTCAACCCTCTAAAAATTAACGGAAATAGTGAATAATTGTATGCTGCAAGTACCTCCTTGTTTCTCAAATACAACACAGCTGAAGCATTGTCTGACCTGATCTTCATGGATAGACCGAACAGGACTGGACTGAGAGCTGACAAGGCCTCCCAAATTGCCATCAACTCCAGAATGTTTGAGGGTAGATGAGATAAATCTCTTCTCCACCTTCTGTGGACTTCCATTCCCTCTGTATGGGCTCCCCAGCCTGGGCCGGACACATCGGTAAATACCTCTATCCATTGCGGTTCCTCCAGTGTAAGCCCTCTGAGCAGATTCACCAGATTCTGCCACCATAATTGGTGAGTTTTAAGGCTGGAGACAGATACATTTTTTGTGACCAAAAAATGTTGATTGCAATGTTGAAGATGTCCTAATTAAAGGATGAGGTAGAAGCAGAAGAAAACTCCTTCCCTTTGTCATGTAGGTCATACTCTTTAAAACAGGACTGACAGAGTGAGTGTCTTATGTTTCATTGCAGGATTATCACAAGCCCTGCATGATCTGAAATCTGTAATCTTCTCTCTCCTTCTTAGAAGCAGCTTCCTCAACAGGGACAGGGTCAGTAGACATAAGAGAGTACATAGCAGCTCTTTTCACGGACCCCTAAACATAAACAACATAAAATGCTGGTAGGGCACCCATATTCAGAAGCAGCACACTTGCTGGCCTCACTCCTACTGCACAAGAGCGCCATAGAATACTGTATGTGCACTAACAAAAAAAAAAAAACACAGACTGAAAGGGTCTCCGCACATTAGCTTAATAGCATATGGATTTACATGCCAGCTTCTGCTTTAAATAGCTACATTCACACATAATGGGCCAGATTCAATTCAGTGAGAAAAAATTATATTGTGGTTTATCACGTGAAAACTCGTGGATTCAATTTGAGGAGAAAATACTTTTCTCCAAATTCAGTTCCAGTTTTTTCCCATAGAATTCAATAGAGTATGATAAACTGTGAGATAAGTTGTTCTGAATTGAATTGCATCTCATCCATCAGTTTTCACGTGATAAACCTTTCACTCACTGAACTGAATCTGGTCCAATATCTGATAAGTGGCAGCAAACATTGCAAACAGATTTGTAAATTCCATTCTGTATCAGAGTGTGTTTTGCTGTCACCTAGTGGAGTATATTTAATTTCCACAAGCCCAAATCATTTAAACATGTAAAAACATCACGTTGTTTTTTGGCCTGGCTGCTGGCCATTTGAGCTAAGCTATTCAATTAAACTAGGCACAATAATTGTCACACTGATATCAAGTAACATAAAAATGCTGAAAAAAATAAAAATGATGAAATGGAAATATTTCATGTGACACAATGCATTAATACATGTGGCTGAATCATATCAGATTTCTGCACTGACAGTACAAGGCTGGCATTTATTTATTGGAGTAAATGTGTGCAGTTTGTGTAGAGTAATGCTTTGCACTGACAGCAAAAAGGAATTATTCACTAAATGGGTTTCACTTAATAACAGTTCTCTGTACTGACAGTGGTAGGGAGCTTTAGCTCTGGCAGTGAAGGGGTAACATGCATTCTGATGCTTTGCAGGATTAAGAGATCAGTACCATTTCTGCATCTTCTGGTCCCATCTGTCTCTCTGCTCTGATGGCTGAGCCCAAGCATCATGGATTCCTTGTCTGTTCACCAAGGCTTTCTCAGGAAATATGGTAGGTATTTCACTTCTACAAAGAAAACTCCTGTCATCAGGGCAGGTCTTCTGCTGTGTGTGTTTGTGTGAACGTTTATTTGTCTCCTAGGTGTGCATATACAAATTATTTAATACATTTTAACCACTCCAAAAATACAAGAAATAACTAATAGCAGCATATATGTGCATAATGTTGTATATTCAAAGCATGCCACCACAGAAGGACAAACATACAGGGGGAAAATGTTTGATCTGAAAGGGGAACTATCGCAAAAATGAAAACGTAATATTAGCTTCATCATACTGAAATTACAAACCTTCTAAATACAATCAATTAAATATGCTGTTTATGTTCACTATCCCTCTCTCAGCATCTGTGTCGCTTCATTCTGTCTTCATGCAGCAGTTGGGTGTCAGATATTCATTGACAGTTAGATCCAATATATTTTATAGGGGGGACTTATTTGAAAGCAGATGAATTAGAGCTCATTCAAATTAATGATTCCAGTACAAACAAAATCTAACAAAATAACTGCCTTTGGCACAAATTCTGCATGTAGAGAGACAGTCTGGTGATTTTAGAGTGAGCTCTAATACATCTACTAGGCAAAATGAGCCCCCTAAATAGTCGCACGTATAACAATTGTTGCTGGTGTCAAATTTGATGCATGTCAAAATTATTTTGATGCCCAGTGACTTCAATGCGTTTTGCAAATTTTTATCGGGTTTGCGCATTTCGCTGTAAATTTACATCACAGATTGCCCATCACTATCAATGAATATCCAACACCCAACTCCTGCATGAAGACAGAATGAAGAGAAACAGATGCTGAGAGGAATAGTGAAGATGAACTTGATTATTTCAGAAACAGTACAGAATATTTAATTAATCATTTACAAAGTTTCTTATTTCAGTATGCTGAAGCTTATATTACATTTTTATTTTCGTGATAGTTTCCCTTTAATATACACACATCTAAATAGAATAACCACATTTCTTCAGTATCCTCAGCAGAAACATCCAAGGAAAGCTCTAATCAATATAAACAACAAATGTATTAGAATAATTTGTAACTAGTGTGTATGAAAATGTACGAAACACACACTGACAAAACCAGAGAGATACAAAAAGGTATTTGGATATAGATCCTTATGGAGCAGCTGTATGTCAATGGTTGTTTTTTAGAACTTTTATAGAACTATGAAGGATATGGGGTATAACAAGATAGTTGATTCTAACAGATGAAAAGTGAGCAAATGCTTTCTGAGCACTATATATGTATAAAAATGTTAAAATTACCCAAGTAATTTGCCAGATTTGCCACAATATAGGACCTGTTATACAGAATGCTCAGCATCTGAGGCATTCTTGATAATGGGTCTTTTAGTAATTTGGATCACCATGTCTTAAATTTGCTATTTTTTTTTTAAATATTAAGTGGAACCAATATGATTGTTTTGCCTCCAGTAAAGATTTATTACATCTAAGTTGGTATTAGGCAGTGTTTTTTATTACAGCGAAAAAGGACATCATTTTTAAAATGTGAATTATTTGATTATAATGGAGCCTATGGGAAATGGCTTTCCTATAAATTGTAATTTTTCTGTGTAACAAGTCTCCAGATAAGGATTCCATACCTGTATCTATTTTTATAAATGATCAGTTGAACTTCTACATGACACCTGTATAACTCAACAACATGCCAACCTTAAGTTTTCCACCAGGAAGAAGTCTTTGAGTCTGGAAATGGACTTTAGAGAAATCAGTCATTTCTTTACTTACTGTAATTATTACAATGTAGTTTTGACCAAGAGATAGAATACAATACCATTTAGGAACATTAATATTCTTTCCTAGTGATGGGTGAACAAATTCGCCAGGCCCTAATTTGCAGTGAATTTATTTCACCGCTGAAGAATAAATTTGCAAAACTGCGGCTAAAATTCACCAGCAAAAAAATCCATCAAAACAATTTTGGCATGCATCAGAATTATTTGGACGCCCATTGACTTTAATGCATTTGGACAAAATAGAGTGTATATAAAAATCATGGGCGTCAAAATTGACACGCGTTAAAAATAATTTTGACGCCCATTGACGCCCATTGACTTCAATGCGCTTTGCGAAATTTTCGCTGTTTGGGTGAAACGGGACAAATTCCTATTGTAAAGCTGAATTCTTTTAAAGATCAGTGTCATTTGTATAATTTAAGACCACAATTAATTTTCAGCTAGCAGTCATTTGAGGCTTGTACAATATTCAAATTAAAGAGTAAAATTTTAAAAAAACAAAACAAATTCAGATTCAGCCAATAAATCAGTTCATGTTGATATGGGCTTTGCTTCTAGTTGGTTCACATTGATTTCTATGTAAGCAATCTCTACTTTAGATGTTAATGAAACCATCAGCAGTACCAAACAGCACTATGGGAATGTTTATTAGATAAGTACGTAACACATAGAGCCAGGATTCACATTATTATATACTCGGACATCGACCTTATTTCCTCATACTTTATTTTGTAATCATTATATACCAAGGAGATACTGTACATCTATAATGTACAGTAATGCCATAATCCCATATGCCCTACATCCTCTTTCTATTATTGTGTGTTCTATGGAAGATAAGTATCTCAGCTACAGATATAATTGAATTTTAATCCATGGGATTTCTTCCAATGAGCAGAGTCCCCATGTAGTTCACAGAGCATTTTCAGAAACACCATGGATCAGTAAGTATTAAGAAGAATAGGTCAGAGACAAAAATAGTTATAGTGAATAGTGTGGCTGCAGAATGTGCCCTAGGGGGTGAATGAACAATAAATGTGAAGTGACCATATATTGAAAATGTCTATATGATATATAGACATTGCAGTAGACCCAGCATAGTAAGGGGAAAGTTCTATGAGTGGGATGAAAGCTGTGGTTAAAGGTATTCTGATTCAAATTGCCGTGATAGTGACTGATTTCCCGGTGAGACCTCTCTGCCTGGTCTGTATAGAGCTTTGCAAGTGTGGACAATCTTTGTCATATAGCTGAAGCCACCAGACACTTGGACTCCACAAAGGTTCTTTATTTGGGATGGATGGACAAATGTTGGAGGTCAAAACTAATATTTCAAGTCTGGATTGAGAGTCAAACTAGTCTCTAGCATTTCAAGTACACAGAGGCCCAACCAGCCCACTCCACAATGACTGTCTGTGGCATCTTACAGCATGGAAGGCAGGAACTTAAAAAGATGATGGGAGGAACGTACATCACACATAAGGAAAGGGAATAGGAGGGTTTTACAAAGAAGGAAATGAAACAGTGTGCAATGTAGCTTTTGTCACTAGGTGGCATAGTAACAATATGTGTATGCATATAAACATAAGCAATTATGCTTCCTCTTTGAGAGATGACTACTCTGCTTCAACACTATAAACACCCTTTTATGAGCAGATATTTCATGCTGGCTGCTTGAATATGGCCTGAACTCTTCAGACAACTTTTCATTTGGCCATCCCCTCCACACCCAGTTGAGAACATGTGAAAGGATTGGATCCAGGGTCGTACTGGAGTGGTCGGGCCACCGTGGCTGCCACATCAGGGCCCTCGCAACCCCCCCCCCAAGAGCCCTCCTTCCCAGTTGCAGGCCTCTCTCCCCAGTCGGAGGTCAGAATGTGTGGAGCGGGTCTGGGCTGGAGGGGCCCACAAGGGCTGGGGCCCACCGGATTTTTTCCTGGCATCCCTCCGGCCCAGTCCAATGCTGATTGGATCCTTTGTAGTCATATGAGCAATGTCAGTAGCTTCCAGTGGTGAATCAGGGAGGGATTCCAGCAGTAGTACTTCAATTAAAGGTGGTAGTGAGCAATCTGAAATTTTAAAGTGCAAGTGACTCAGAGCATGAGCATTTAAAATTGATTTCCCAGGTTTGTAAGCATTGGTGTAATCCTGAGCACTTAGCATGATACTCCATCTGAGCATTCGTAGTGACTTTACATTAGAAATGGAATATCTTTTGAGAGCAAACCCACCTTGTTAAAAGGGAATTCGGCTGTTAAAAAAAAAGGGAATTTGGCTCTTAAAATAAGCGGCCTTTTGCCGCCCCTGGTAACTGGCTGCTCCATGCCTCCTGAGTAAAGGTTCTCACCTTGCCTTATGGCAGCAGAGGCCCTGAGCAGCACTGGCCTTCTCTGCTCAGGGTTATCTATAGTCCCAAGAAGCAGGGTCACTTACATCAAATTCCTTCATGTGTCCCAGGGCAGCCATCTCTGCAGTGGATCTTTTCCTATGCTGCTGATGTATCCACAGCAGAATTGTAATCCACCAAAAAAAGTGTTCACAGTGGAAGTTGTGCAGGACTCACTGCTTATGCTTAAAAAACTGGTTTATTTGAGCTCCACCATGGCTAACTATGTATATGAATTTCAAGAAGGAAGTATATCAAAACCATGGATAGTAGAACAGAAATGAAGCTAGAACTGCACATCCACTAACTGAGAGAGTGCATAGCAACAAAAGAACATTTAGACAAGCAGATCCTTTGTGGTACACAACAATTACATATGGGATTTAGTCTGTTATTCTTCAGTAAAGCCCTCTACAGTCCACTTGAGGCAAGCACTCCTGTAGCAGAGTTTTCCTTTATTTTATTTGGAGGTATCCAGCATGTACAATGTTTCAGGTGGCCACTGACGCCCATCCTGAGATGAAAGAGTGAAGGTGCCTTATTTCAGTTTTTTTTAAGTACTATATAGTGTGCTGTAAGTTATTCTTCAAAATCATTTTAAATACTATAAGTAAGACAATCCTACTTTACATAAATAATGCGGCATAACAAACTCTACTTTTCCATGGGTCAGGCCACTACTGCTATGATGGCTGTGTTGGTATCACTGTTGTCTGAAATGGCCATCAAGAAAATAGAATAGACAAAACCTTAAATGCAGCATATTTTATACATTAGCTCATTGGTTTATTTCTGCCCTGCAGGGGGGTTTCTCTTTAAGCACTGGAAGGAACGTTACCTGCATCTCACCCATGATGGGAGCCTTCTTGTGTCGCGAGAGCCTGGCTCTTCTCCTGATCTGGTGGTTCCAGTTCTTTCTCAATGTCAAGTTATCCTGGAAGGTTCGAAAATACTGGATCTCCCCAAGCTGCCTGTCGGGGCTCAGGCAGACAGTTGTTTGGGATTGTCATTGAGCGATGGGAGGACACTCCTTCTTTTAGCCCCAGATTCACAGGAGTGCAAGTATGTAAATACATAGCTTATAAAAACACAGAGGCAATTGGTAAATTGCTCAGAGGTTAATAAAGGTTTCAAGAAACACACAAGGTGTTCTACCATAAGAATATAAAATGTGTTATGTATGGTGTTTCTTTGCCTTACTTGCACACAGGTCTGAACTGAGAATGAAAATAAGCCTTAATTTAGTACAGTGCGCCTAATGATGCAGGCCAGCTCTCAAGCTACTGTCGCCTCCGAAGGTGCCTAAAAGACTCTGGCTTTTCAACAATGAACGTCAGACCCAGAAAATTTTCAGCACAATTATTTCCGATGTGCACTGAAGTGCAAGCAAAACTGCATATATTTTGAAACATTAACACAAATTGCCTCGTGTGCAGTTCCCCTTGGCAACCGCAATTACACTGTAATGTGCAATATGCGGTATGTGCAATATTGCACGTGCACATGCACACTGCACTTGCAGGTTGTAAATTTATGTGGTTTAATCAATTTTGGCCAGTAGATGGCAGCAACCCCAATGACTGGCCATGTATAACTAATATGGAAGTTGAAAAATTTTCACACACACTGTAGCAGACAGCACCAACAGGAATATCTGTTTAAAAAGCCTTTATTTTGCTTTTCTTAGGCTTAATGATCAGGACAGTTACAAGTTTCAAGCCAAACAATGACCCTTTATCAAGCTTTTTTCAGCCCACACCATGCCGATTAATATATACCTACATCAAAATTGCCTTTTCTCTGACATCATTGGAGGGAGCAGGGAGAGAATACAAAAAAGCATCTGCCCTGTCAGTATTGTGCCTCAGGGAGACCACTTACAGATCACTAAGGAGTACCTCACCGAGTTATTGGTTTATGCTTTGTATCCAACCAGTAGCATAGATTAAATCACTGGGCCCCAGATCAGAATTTTTCATTTTTTTCACCTGGTTGGCCTTCCATGTGTTTTGTGTGGGTTGGCAAATAGCATTATTATTTTTATTGTGTTATGTATGTTTTGCTTTGTGACTTAAAGTAGCACGGAAAAAAAATATTGTAAGTGAGAGGGAACTGCAGAATCTGCCATAGAATCTGTGGCCATTTCCGTACTGCAGTAGTCACTGCAACCAAAAAGAGTTGTACCCTCATGTTATACCCCTCTTGGCTGCCATCAGACACATTTTTTTAATTGCAACCCTATGTTTTATACAAGTATATAACATTTGAGGCCTATTAGGAATAATACACTTTAGATTTTGTAGTCCCTACAATTGAGCCCCCACAGTTGCACCAGCCCCTGCTATTTATCCTGTTATCATAGGTGCCTGATGCAAGCTGCCATCTTGACCCTTGCACCCCTTTGTTATGCCCCTGCGTCCATTTCTGCCAAGCAGCCGGGTATAGTACTGAACAGGATGAAAGCCAGTCTTTTCATACAGCTACTTTTAGTTGCTATTTGATAGAGCTAACCAGATAACACTTGGTGTATTTACTGGATCATGTGTTCTTTAAGTTGCATCAGTTCAAAACCATGAAAATCTTAAAAAGCTATTGTGCATGTGATAATTTTTTTTAATGATGCTGTTCTGATAATATAACTGACTACTATAAAAACCAGTTTTTGAGAAACAACTCAAGTTCTAAAGATGGGGCATTTTTCTTATCTTTTAATAAACATTTGGTTTTGCTTTTCTTGCAGCAAATGGATAGATATACTTCGGAAAGTAAAAGAGGTGAGAAAAAGATCCTATACTTACCAAACGGCACCAGACAAACAAGTGATTATGGAGTCATTAATACCTGCTGACTGAATACAGTGGGTTACTAAAGCTGAAACTTAGACCCCCATTTATAATAAACTAGATGTGTTGCCAGTTCATATATGATCGTATACATTGATCCAAATGTCTTCGTATACAAATTCCATTCCTTAGCATTTGCATTTGACCAGATTTTCAAATATGCCTCATAAAAACTGATGGATCTTAAATGTATTTTAACTGAGCCACACTATATTTGAGTATATGGCGTTAATAAGTCATAATTCAGCCTAGTTGTCATGGGCTAAGCTATATGTACCAATATGATTTAAGACTCATTCGGGGGAATGTAATAAAAGTCGGTAATGGAACTATTCCCAATGTGAAAAGTTATGCCTTTGCGCGAACACATTTTGCTTTGTGCAAATTTAATATAGTTTTTGCAAACCCGGTAACTGTTTAGCGACCACTTCCGACAGTGGAAGACCAATTGCGAATTTTATAGTTTGCGCCAATGAGTAGTAAATGCAATATGACATACTTACTAAAAAAATGGTTATGTTTTGGTTATGTTTGCTCCAAAAGATTACGACACCTTCAAGCACTTCTTAAAAGTGCGCAATTAAAATTCGCAATACCAGTTTAAGGAACAATATTACATTGCGAGATGTGGATTTTTATTTTTATTGGTGCAATTGTTATATTCTGTGCGACTTTACATTACATTCCCCCCATTATTTTGTACCTTAATACATATCTGGGCCCTCAGCAACCTTCCTTCCAATTAATTCTTTAACCATATGCACACATTATTTGTTATGTGCACTCTTTAATAACTGTCTACACAAAACAATAGTTGGGTATAAAACAATACAAAATGTTCACAAATAAACTGTGTACACCATTATTTGTCATGCCTAAAGGCTGTTAGCACATGCACACAACTTGAGAAGAACATTCACTATAAGTACAGAGTTTTAGGGAACTGTAATCCACCTAAAACATATTTCAGAAACTCTTAGTGTAAAACGCAAGAGGCTTTTGACATTCATAAATTCAACAGTGCAAATTATAGCCCAGAAACCGTCAGAGCAATAATGTCAAAACAGGTCCAGAAGATAGCAGATCAATAACTTTGTTGCAAACCACATCGTGTTTCAAATATACTCTTACCTTCCACAATTCTTCATGCAATTTCAGAGCCTGCTCCAACCTCCTCTGTCCCCAGGCAGCTGTAAACGCCATCCATCATCTCCCATCAGAAAATGTTGCTGGAAACACAAGGAAAGAAACCAAGCCAAGGATGATGGTCAGTCAAAGTGTATTGCTTTCTGTTACATACAATAGGAAAAATAAATATTAAATAAAGTGTGACCTGCTAGTCATCCTTTTCCACTTCCCAGCTGAGCTACCAGCAATGAATAACATACAGTATACAGTTAGAGATCAATTCATGATACAATATTATACACCTATAATGAAAGTCTTAATAAACAGGAACATTTTCTATACATATTTGTGTAAACCAGAGGAATCTTGCAATATTAAGTTGCAGTTTAAATTAATCTATAGTTTGATAGAGTTTTATCTACCTCTGCAGGAAGAACTGCTATTTGTAAAGAGAAGTGCCCCCCTCATTGTCTGCGTCATGGATCTCAGCTCCACCGGGGAGTAAAGACAGCATGCATACTCATGGGTGGAGCAGCAGCTGGACCAACCCTGGGTCATATGGTTACCTCAAGTCATGGTTCTCATTATGCTGACTCTGCTGCCCCCTCACACTTCAGAGAATTGGGATACCACGCCTCTGTAGACACAGAAGGCTGCCAATATAACATGGACTTTGAGGGGATGGATCAAGATTATAACACTTTTGACTTTGGAGGCTTTGCCTTTTAATCCATAAATAGTGAAAGAATTAATGAGACTTGGTTGGGAAGAGCTGTAGGGGAAATTGATAGTCTTGCTTGCTTGCAGCCATATTATGGTGTGACATATGTGACATATGTAATAATAATTTATCCTGGGTAAGGCAAATCAGTTCCTATACTTGGCACAATACCATTTGGCACGATAAGGTTAGTTATTGAAGAACTGTTTTATACCAAGCACCTATATCAGCATATAGCCAAGCTGAGAACTTTCAGCCCTTTTAATCTTGGAATACTATATTTAACATTTAGGATGCTTCTCAGTGATTCACAAAGTGGAAACAGACTACAAATTCCAAATTAAATTGTAAAGCTTGCACACCACCAGAAAGCAAAGCTGCCATACTAAGTGACATGTAATAACAAGTTAATAACTTAGAGGCTTTTAACAGATTATATAAATAACTAAGTTGGGGTCCCCCCATCAACTTTTCTGATTAAAGGGCTATGCCCAGGGCTGGATACAATATTAAATTATAATTGCAGATAATTGCAATTGGGGATCTTTGTTGTGACTGTTTTTTCAATTCAGAGTTCATTACAGAATAGTTTCTGCAGTTTGATTTAAGGCCAGCTCCAAGTATGACATTGTGTATAGAGCAAGGGAAATAGGTTGTCTTATTGTAGCTTGTGTGTTTTAATTCTTTATATGTTAGTAATTTTAGATGTAGGGCTACCCCTAAAATGTACAATAACTAAAAGGGTTGGTCAAACAAAGGAATAAAGAGGCATAGGTAGTCTGGGGTCTATTTAGAAAGCCACAGTAATATCCGTTGAATTGTGCCGAGTATGTCAAGATTTCCTGCCCAACCCAAGCCAATGCTGTATTTGATCCATTGTACTTTACCATGACCTTGTGCTTCATCTTCCAGATTGTCTGTCTCGGCAGAAAGCAGAATCATAACAAGTAATCCTAATAAATGTTTTATAGCTTGAAGTAAAGTAATATCTTTAAAAGTATGAAATCTATTATCATATATAATATATACATTTCCTATAATAGAAGAATTATTTCAGGTAATTGCTCTTCCTCTTCATAAAAAAGATGTTTAGCCTTGCTTTGTGTAGAGCCTGTTATTAACAAAGGCCCCACTGTCTATCACTATGTACTTTGTTGGATATCTGTGGAAGATTTATGGAAGATTGTAGGAGTCTTTCAGGAAGAAAAGAGCATTTATTTACTTTCAGAGCAGGTCTAACAGACCATTTTGCCCTTCTTTTTTGAATTTTTAACTGACTTTCAGGTCTCTACCTCACAATATACAAAATTCCCAGTCATCCTATTGTTTACATCTAAGTAGTATAGTAGACTTTATAGCCTTATGTGTGAATAAATCAAACAAGTTATATTTACATAATTGTTTTCCTATAGAAAATGACAGTTGCGAACGTGTGGTGTACGAGCTCCTTAGTGCCCCTAGACCAGGGATCCCCAACCTTTAGAACCCATGAGCAACATTCAGAAGTAAAAGGAGTTGGGGAGCAACACAAGCATGAAAAATGTTCCTGGGTGCCAAAATAAGCGCCGTGATTGCCCATTTAGTAGCCCAATGTGGATTGTCAACCTATATTGAGGATCTATTTGGCAGTGCACCTTCACTGGTCAGGATGAGCCACCCTAGGGACAGTCTGAGATGCATTTCTCTAGAATAAATGCTTCCTGATGCTTATAGCAAGTTAAAAAAGGAGGGGAACAAGCTAAGAATCAAAAGTGGTCATTAAGCAAAACGTCTAAGGGGTACTTCTTTTAAGGAGTGCAATAGGTACCTTCAAAAATGTGAATAATCAGTGGCAGCCCAAACAATTCGGCTGTACTTGCTCCCCCATGCTAACTTCATAGTGCCGGAATGGGTCTAGGGGGCTACTGCAAATAGTGCTTCTAGAATATGTGGTGTTTATACAAATGGCCTGTAGATGTCACTGTGCTTAAGGCTTATACTGTGTATACTTACTATACAGCTTGTGGTGTTAGAGTTGCTTCCTGTTGTGTAACGACTGCATGAGCCTGCTAATAAAGCACTATTATACTCTACTCATCCTCGGCTACCAAAACATAACAGCACACTGTTAAAGTTCTGAAATACTGATTTAAAAAATTAAATTTTGACTCAAAATTACCAGGAGTGGCAAATAATAATACAAATATATAGATAATATGAGAGCAAAGACAGAAGAATGAGAAAGCAAAACAACAGTGGTTGTGGAAAGACTGGTCACCCTCCTTCAGATACGGCAGAAAGGTTGGGGAAAACTGAGTTAGTTTCTTTTATTGATAGTATCTATAAGCACAATTTTATTCTTACCGACGGCAATGTTTCAATAGTATCGAATTGTATCGAAGTTCAATAACCCGATCTTCTGACATTATTACTGGCACAGGTCATTACCATGATAAACCACTCGTTATTAAATAGGTGCCACTAATTCTTAAATTAGTATCCTGAATATTTGATATTAATATCTTCAATTAAAATATCATAATTTTCCCCCAAAAATCTACTTTACCTTAGACTTGGTCTTAAATTTCATGAAAACCACGAGGTTTTAAACTCATGGTATGAATACATATTTTTTAAACTGTAGGATCACTGTATCCCAGTCACCACCTCTCATATTGCTTCTAATGCTTTCTATTGTTTTAAAAAATATACACCAAATCTGGGTTTCATTTTTTATTTGCCTGATTTTACCAGTATGGGTTGTCATTTTGCGCTTTCTCTAAACTAAATTAGACATGTCACTTTACCCTTTATCTCAACATATGGAAATAATCCTTACAACGGTATATGTTTATTTATTTGTGGCAATTTTTGTTCCCCTGTTGTACTTATAATGTATTGTAAACGTGTTCTGCCCTGCCAATACAGGCAGCATACATATAATACATACATACAGAATTAAAAGAATACACTCTGTGTTGTTTTCTTTATACAAGCAGCATTTTATTCATCTGGAAATGTGAGAGGCAAGGAATGCAGCAGTCAGACAAAGTCAATAATAGAGGAGTACACAGAATGACCAATGGACCATCAAGTGAGATGGTTGATGCATTGCCTGATTGGAGGACAAAATACTTGACAGCGCGCCAGCTCATTAGAGAGCTTAAATACAGTTCTTAAAGACTTGCTCACCAAATGGGATTTGGTAATAATTGGGCCCTATATATTACAATGTATATTAACAACGAAAAGCAGATTGACAAGAAAAAGCATTATCATTTTGCCAATGTTAATACTATGGGGTCTATTTATGAAGCCTTGATTTTTTCTGGTAGTGTTTTTTAGGCGGAAAACTAAAATTTTTAGAGGGAAAAAAACCTTGAATTTTTCGCAATTTATTAAACTTCAAAGCTGCTAAAAATCCGAATCCGAAAATACTCCAGCTAAAACCTTTTGAAGTCATGTAAAAGTCAATGGCAGATGTCCCTTTTACAATTTGAAGATGTTTCTTGCCTTTATGATCTTCTAGGGTTTCAGACTGGTTTCTGTTAGATAATCTGAAACAGTTTTACGGGTGTAAAAACGAAAAAGTCGCACAATTTAAGTGTCAAATTAAAAAAGTTGCAACGTTTTACAGCTGATTTTTATATAAATGGATGGGAGTTAGGTCGACTTTGTTATAATAAAAAAAATTGGAAAAATTTGAGTTTTAGTAAATACCACCCTATGGGGCCGATTCACTAAATTCGAGTGAAGGATTCGAAGTAAAAAAACTTTGACCCCCTAGTTCGGCAGCTAAAAGCTACCGAAGTCAATGTTAGCCTATGGGGACCTTCCCCATAGGCTTGGCTACGTTTTTTTTGATCGAAGGATATTCCTTCGATCGTTGGATTAAAATCCTTTGAATCGTTCGATTCAAAGGATTTTATCGTTCGGGGTCCAGCGAAGGGCCTGAGTGCATATCCTGCACCAAGATCCAGCCAACAGTAGTTACGCCACTGCTCTGCAGTAGGATCATAAAGACAACTGATATATATATACAGCTATACAATACGTGGGAGACTAGATCAAAACTAAGTAATAAATATTAAATGCTCTGATATTTCACATTATTGTCGTGGCAGGGCACACATTTTGTATTCTCTGGGTAGGTGACCAGAACTGCTGATTTCAGGGGTGACATCAAGATCCTCAGAAGGCACAATGGGTCTCAGAGTGAATTTCTGAAGCAGAGATGTAAGAAACAGAAAGATCTCCATCCGAGCTAGGCTTTCACCAGGGCACATCCGTTTACCTGGAAAATTAGATATTGCACTTTATTTTATCTCTTATTGTAAAATATACAAAAGCTCAACATCATATGATATATATATCATAAAATAATGTGCCATTAACCTACAAAATATGTAGAATTATTTTAAATGCATTGTTGAAATGCAGTCAACAAATCCTAAATTAGCCTTGTCTTCCTTTGTTCTTGAGACTATAAATTGTGAAGTGAATTGTGTATTGTGTATTTTGGGTTTTGTTGCCCTCTACTAAAATCAACCTCAAAACGGCAGAATTACAAATAATTGGGCAATTACATGCAAAAAATTGCACAGCACTGCTCTCCTTCCTTCCTTGTGACCAGTTACCCATAGTGCTCAGAACCTTGGGTTTTCTGGATCATGGATCTTTTCAGAATCATACCTTAAGTCTACTAGAAACGCATGTAAATATTAAATAAACCCAATAAGATGATTTTGCTTCCAATAAGTATTAATTATATTTTAATTGGGATTCATTACAATGTACTGTTTTATTATTACAGAGAAAAAGGAAATCATTTTGAGAAATTTGGATTATTTGGATTAAATGGAGTCTATGGGAGATGGACTTCCCATAATCTGGAGCTTTTTGGATAGTGGGTTTCCAGATAACGGATCCCATACCTGTACATTTGTATGCTGTATTGTTCTGATATTCAATTATATATAATATATATATATATATATATATATATATATATATATATATATATATATATATATATATATATATATATATATATATATATATGTATGTGTGTAGATAGATAGATAGATAGATAGATAGATAGATAGATAGATAGATAGATAGATAGATAGATAGATAGATAGATAGATAAAAATTCTGCATGTATGACCACCTTAAGATACATGCTTATTATGTTTTCCAGAAAGGAGAGAAAAATGCTTAATTGAATACCAGGAATGGGACCCCTCCCGCCTCAATGCAAAGACAAAAACAGCAATAATTTTACAAAATAGTATACAGAGTTTTCAGATAAAAGTGAACACACTGCATTCTCTTTAACAAAGAGTGAATTAGATAATGAGGTTTAGATGAGGCAATACAAACAGGTGTATTGCACTTTGATAAACTATAAATACCTGAAATTTGGACATTTTATGTAAAAAAACACTTTTAAACTTGTGTAAAAATACATGATATTATTATTAAAGGAAGTAATTATGGGATGATAGTATTGCTTTAAAATAGTGTATGAGATACATTTAGGCAAGCCTTGTCTATTTTTTATCTTTCATGTATTTCATTCTTCAATAAGGACACAAATCAATTTGGATTAGAAATGTTGGGGGGGGGGGAGTTTGGAAAAACTCCAGTGATTCTTGCGTGTACATTTACCTTGAACTTCTGTCTGAGCACTAAATAGGGTAATATTTAACTCTCTATTATTCATCCTTGACCCACCAGTTTTTTTTGGCCAATTAATGTGATAACACAACCAGTCCTCACCACTGCAATCATTTCTATGACATTCAGAATAACCCTTTCAACAAGCTCCAAAGCTGCATTTACTATATAGTGTTCTGTTGTAATGCAATGGCTAGGGATGTAGCGAACGTCGGAAAAAAAGTTCGCGAACATATTCGCGAACTTGCGCAAAAATGCGAGCGGTTCGCGAACGGTTCGCGAACCCCATAGACTTCAATGGGAAGGCGAACTTTAACATCTAAAAAAGACATTTCTGTCCAGAAAAATGATTTTAAAGTTGTTTAAAGGGTGCAACGACCTGGACAGTGGCATGCCAGAGGGGGATCAAGGGCAAAAATGTATCTGAAAAATCTGCCTGTGTGTGCTTGGAAGAGATAGTGTAGGGGGAGAGCTGTTAGTGATTTCAGGGACAGATGATAGTAAGTTTGCTGGCTAGTAATCTGCTTGATACTGCTCTGTATTGGAACAAAAAAATAAATAAAAGCAGTCCTTACAAGGACTACTGTTATTGCAGCAGTCAGCAGATGAGATCAGAAGCAGGACAGCTGCCCACTGCAGCTACATACAGAGCACTGCAGTAGAAGGTAGATTACTAGCCAGCAAAGCTACCTAAGCTTAAATGTCCCTCAAACCCCTGCAGACTTCTGTCCCTCCAATAACAGAGCAGTATCAACACGATTACTAGCCAGCAAACTTTCAACTGTCCCTGAAATCACTAACAGGCAGCAGCTCTCTCCCTACACTATCTCTTCAGCACACACAGGCAGAGTGAAAAAACGCTGCAGGGCTTCGGTTTTTATAGGGAAGGGGAGTGGTCCAGGGGAGAGCTTCCTGATTGGCTGCCATGTACCTGCTGGTCTGGGGTGAGAGGGCAAAAAAAAGCGCCAACAATGGCGAACCCAAAATGGCGAACGTCGCGCGACGTTCGCGAACTTCCGGCGAGCGCGAACACCCGATGTTCGCGCGAACAAGTTCGCCGGCGAACAGTTCGCGCCATCTCTAGCAATGGCATCCAGTACTTGGGTAATCTGGTGCATTTCAGTGAGGCAGATAGGAGCAGGTTGTTTACAAATTCCAAGGTTGACCTTGAGTTTCCTTTAGCTTCTAAATGAAAGCATGATTATTCATGTATGTTCGCAGTAAACTGACAAAACCTAGTCATTGAAAAAGAGTGCAATAGAATCATTTAGGTGGGTAGATTTTGGTATAAATGCTTTGATGATGACTTGTGTCCCTCTTTTTTCTGTCACCCAATATCAATTAAAGACAATCTCACCTGCAGAGAATGGCATAAAAGCTTGGCTTTTCCTTAAGACACCATGTTCATCTAGGAACCGCTCTGGGTGAAATTCCTCTGGATTTTTAAACAGCTCAGGATCCTTTAGCACAGTGGTTAGCAAGGGAAATACATCTGTGCCCTGAAACACAAGGAAAGCAGAAACTTACTGTATAATATCAAAATAATAGCAGTCAAATAGAAATGCAATTTATTATACTGCTGACATAACATATTGATACATCTTTTACCTTGGGTATATTATAACCCCTGAATGAGACATTGTGTGACGCTGTGTGGGGGAGCCCAGTAGGAACGATGTCGCAAAATCTTTGGATCTCATGGATGACTGCATCAGTATAAGGCATCTTGTTTCTGTCTTCAATTTTCGGACACTGTTGGCGACCTATCACATGATCAATCTCTTCTTGGATCCTCCCTAGTCAATGCAAATGTATGGGATTGTCAGATGCATTATAAAAGTTTTGACAATGTGCTATTTCTCACAATGGACCAGATTCAATTCAGTGAGAAAATGTTATCTCATGGTTTATCACGTGAAAACTCACGGACCAGGTGCCAAACGTCAAAAAGACTTCAACGTGTTTTCACGTGATAAACCATGAGACAGGTTTTTCTGAAATTAATTGTATCACAAATTGAATCTGGTCTATGGCGCAAATTCACTAAGCGCCGAAGCACCGAACGCTAGCGTTAATTTGCTAGCGTTTGCCATTTATTGTTACTGCGCAAATTCACTAACGAACGCTGGCGTAGTTTCGCTAGTGTTACTTCGCACCCTTACGCCTGGCGAAGTTTCGGTAGTGACGTAACTACTCAAATTCACTAACGCGCGCAGTGTACTGAACGCTACCTTTTACGCTAGACTTCCTTCGCCACCTTAGACCAGGCGAAGCGCAATAGAGTAGATAGGGATTGCTTCAAAAAAAGTCAAAAAATTTTCTAAGTCCCAAAAAACGCTGGCATGTTTTCTACATTATGGGTGATAGGCTGAAAAAGATCGAAAATTTTTTTGGGGCTCCCCTCCTTCCCCACTACATTTCCTGACTAATGGCAACTTACCTAGACAGTGGGCACATGTGTAGGGCAAAATAAATTTTTTATTTGATGTTTTGAAGGTTTTCTAGCCATTTGTAGTGCTGATACGTATTCCTCCATTGAAATTTGAATTTGGCGCCGTATGCAAATTAGCCTTCGCTAGCGTAACTTCGCTTCACTTAGCGAATCAACGCTAGCGCAACTTCGCAATCTTACGCTACCCCTGTGCGCAACTACGGATTTTAGTGAATTTGCGGATCGCTGGCGAAACTACGCCTGGCGAAGTGCGGCGAAGTGCGGCCCAATATCAGTACCTGGACAAATGGATATAACATTTTATTGTGAATCTTTTATTTTCACTTTATAAGGTACCTGGCCCTGATTTTAGGCTTATTTTATACATGTGCCTTGTAGTTAGACAGAAATAGCTTTACTTTTTATATGGGTGAGTACCCTGTTATGGCCAAATATGGTGCAGACAAGTACAAGGAGCAGCTGATATTGATACACCATGCAACTGGATTTTTGCAAGCACATCCTATATTATTTCCATTCTGGAAATATGTATGCTGGAGAATCCATTTTTGCTGGCAAAAAAGTAATTGATTTGCAGGCACTGGATAAATGGATATAAAATTGTATTGCAGATATTTTATTTTCACTTTATTTTGCAGTCAAGTACAACTAGCAGCCACTCAACTTTGGGTTTTGCCAATACAATTTAAGAAAATGCCTTGCCTGCTTTTTTATTCTGTGATCTTTTTTTTTAATCCATGATTGGGTTCTTAAAAAAATAAAAAGCTTGCCTAAAACCTGACAATCTTTTTATTGCTTAAGAAAAGCACTGACTGTGGATTTATAAAAATGATTGAGCAAGATGAATATCCGTCTCACATTTTCTCACATTGTATTGCCTGAAGCTGAAGGTTTATTATGTACATTTTGCAGGCTTTCCACTGGTGAGATACGTGCATGCGACATGTACATATACAAATAGGAATTATCTGTAGATGATGTAGATGTAGGAACATAGAAGTGTAAATGATTGTCATGATAGGCCAGTTCTGCTAACCCACAGCAATCAATCATTTACTACTGACTGAAAGCAAACATCGGATCATTTTATCTCTGCACCTTCTACTACATTACCCTCATTGAGTGTTACATGAGAACAGTTTTGTATTACCTTGAATGTGTGGCCATTTGAGCAGAATTAGTATTCCATATCGTAACGTTGTGCTGACAGTCTCTGTACCAGCAAAAAATAAATTTAAAGCAGATCCTGTCAGGTTGTCTATATGAAACTCAGTGTGGGGATTCTGCTGTTCCTGTAGAAAGATAGCAATTTATTTTTTATTTCTATTAATTAGCTCTATTGTAATATTCCATTCTTGTATGTAAATAATGAAATCATTTGAAAACTCCTGAAAACCTAGTGGTCAGATGAAAGCTCCTCCACTGCTCTATTTACTACAAAAAAACTTGACCCCATTCCAGGGAAGAAAAGGCCAACTTCTATTTGCTCAGAAAACCCCCAGAGGGTTGCACAGAGACAGGGCAGAACTTTTACAGCACAATTGCCCATCTATTATGCACCTCTTTCTCTGTGCAGCCATTGTATTTGTAATAAATGGAGGTCCAGTTACAAAATTCTGAAGGTTTAAAGAGATACTGACACCAGAAAGGTTGGCAAAACAGTCAGTTTTAGAAACTTCAACTAACAATAACTTACAAAAACAAACCTCTCAGCATGACCTATAGGTAACTTTTGGGGGCCGATTCACTATGGGTCGAATATCGAGGGTTAATTAACCCTCGATATTCGACTAGGAACTAAAATCGTTCGACTTCGAATATCGAAGTCGAACGATTTAGCGCAAATCTTGCGATCGATCGATCGAAGGATTTTTCATTTGATCGAAAGATTAAATCCTTCGAATCGAACGATTCGAAGGATTTTAATCCAACGATCGAAGGAAAATCCTTCGATCAAAAAATCCCAGGCAAGCCTATGGGGACCTTCCCCATAGGCTAACATTGACTTCGGTAGCTTTTAGCTGCCGAAGTAGGGGGTCAAAGTTTTTCTTAAAGAGACAGTACTTCGACTATCGAATGGTTGAATAGTCGAACGATTTTTAGTTCGAATCGTTCGATTTGAAGTCGAAGTTGTAGTCGAAGGTCGAAGTAGCCCATTCGATGGTCGAAGTAGCCCAAAAAACACTTCGAAATTCGAAGTTTTTTTAATTCGAATCCTTCACTCGAGCTTCATGAATCGGCCCCATAATGTACATTCATATTTAAAAAAAAGTCAAGACTAGTTTGTGTATCACTATTCCTACAGAGTGTACTATTTAACTGCATGTTATTATAACACTTTTATTAGGTCATTGTGTTCCAGTACCTCCTGCATCTTGATGAGAAAGCAGTCTATAAAATTTTGAGGTGAATTGACATCCAATATCTCCTTGCTCTCCCTTACTCTCTGTTGAACAAATCCCTTGAGGTCAGTTAAATCCTTCATTGCCTTTTGATGAGGACCAGGGATGTGACACAGGATCTTGTGAAAGGTGAAAAATATCTGCAAGAGAAAGGTAAAGAAACTATAGTTATTGGTGTTAAATACTTCCTTTCTGGGTTAGCATGCACAAGGGACTGCCAAAGAAATGCACAGTAAACCTGTGGCCGATTTACTATATTTAATTATTTGCAAGCAGCACTGATGCATTTAAAGTGTTCATTTTTAGTTTAATATTTTAAGATCATAATTCTTTCCATTTTGTCTGTAATATTAAAGCAGTACGTTTTAAATAAGTTGCATGGGTCCATATTAGTGGTAAAGCAATCTTATTGGTTTTTTTGTAATGTTTATCTTTTTATCAGCAGACTTAGGGTCAGGGCACACAAGCAGATTCAGGGTGATTAGTCGCCCAGCGACAAATCTCCTCTTCTTTGGGGTGACTAATCTCCCCGAACTGCCTCCCCTGCCTTCCGTCAGCTAAAATGTAAATTGACGGTGGGATGGCGTGATTCGTTTTCCGAAGTTTCCTTGTGAGGCAACTTTGGGCGACTTTGGAAAACGATTTACATTTTAGCTGGCAAGAAGGCAGGGGAGGCAGTTCGGGGAGATTAGTCGCCCTTGAAGAAGAGGAGATTGAGCCCTGACCCTAAAAGTATATAGTTCCAAGTATGGAAAGATCCCTTATCCAGTAAATTCCCAAGCATTCCGGATAATAGATCCTATACTTTTTGGTAAATGTGCAAATTTGTTAAAATGTCCCTAACTGTCTGAATTGACAGAACTACTAAGTGCCATTCTGGATTCTTCAGTCAGATCCATGATAAAATCAGCCCTTAGTCAGGGGAAAGGTATGTCTCTATTTTCTTGTAGGTTTCTATATTCTATGCAGCCACTTACCTGCAGAACGGTGACTCCTTTTTTCCCCTTTGCCACTGCTTTTTGGTCTTGCTCTCAAAGTATAAACTACAGACCAGAGGGTCATGTTTGACGTCTATTTCGAAAGGTATAAGCAACACTTATTTACACTTACTAGCAGATTTTTAAGGGAGCTGAAATACTGTGGCTGACAGGGAATGACTGCAGTATTATGCGTGAACTCAGACTTTATACTCAGATATGCCTGATTCTCATCAGGATGATGTTCAGTAATGTCCTATGAACTTCAGTACTATGCTGCAGTCTAAGTTGTCCAAACATTAAGGGGGTCATTTACCAAGAACTGGATTATGTTTTTTTTCCATGAATCTCTAAAAATTTGTGGTTACTACTTTAAAAAGCTCTAAAAATTTATGAAGTGTAAAAACCATGAAAGCTACTAATATAAAACTTTGCCAGGCAAAAGTTTTGCTGATCCTTTGGGGCCTTTTTAAATCAATTTGCACTTTTAGAGGCTTTTGTATTTTTCATTTGCTAGGAATTGTATGAAATACTTGAATTTTTAAAGGTTTTTGAGACATTCGGATTTTTGAGCGTTTTCCGTTTTTTTTTTTTAGTTTTCCGTTTGTACTTTTTATATTTGGATTTTATAATAAATCAAAGGTCGAGTTTTAGAGGTTTGTGAGCTTTTTTATACCTCAAATGAACTCACAACCTGAATGTTTTCTGATTTAAAAAAAATCTTGAATCAGAGAACTTGGGGTGAAAAACCCAAAAACTCTCATTAATTGAGTTTTCGCCAAAAAAAAACCCCTTGAATTGATCAAATTTTCATCATGAACATCATGAAGGCTATAAACATTTTTAAATGGTTCAAGAGACCTCTGCCATTGACTTCTGCATGACCTAGACAGGTTTTAGATGGTGTTCTATCAGATTCAAGCTATTTCCAGTCATTTTCCAGTCTCTTATTAAAGTCAATGTATGGTTGCTAGGGTAATTTGGACCCTAGCAACCAGATTGCTGAAATTTTAAACTTGAGAGCTGCTGAATACAACTCAACAATAAACTAAATGAAAATAAAATCAATTGCAAATTATCTCAGAACATCTCTCTCTCGCCATCATACTAGAAATTAACTCAAACTTTTATACTTATTTGTGTGATTTTTTTTGATTACATTTCTCCCATATAACATTGTTCAACTTGATTTTGATACAGTCGCAATTTTTTATGGTGCAGTGTCAGCCTGGTTATATGCAAAAGCAATTTTCATTCTGTTCTTTGCTATTTACAACATGTTACACAAAGAAAAATCCTCTGTATCTGGTGTTATTATTTCTGAACCTTTTCTTGCCCTATACAAACGCATGATTTTATACTCAGTCTGAGATGTTCAATTACTTCTATAATTATATCCTGGAGAAAATGAATGCTCATGACCCATAGAAGAAGCCTGCAGGCTGTACACATATAAGCAAGATAATCATAGATCGTATTTGACTTTACCCCTGCCCAGCACTGATGCACTAAAATGATTAAGAGCATGCAGACTTTGGAATGTAATTCCAGATATACTGTAAATATATATTAAATTTAAATGGATTTTCTCACCACTCCCCATGAGGAATTCATGAAACGCAAAACTTTGTTGATATTTTTTAGGAGGAAGAGAAACTGTTCATCCTTGTAATCAAACCGCTCCCCAAATACAATGGAGCAGATGATGTTGGATACAGCACATCCAAGATAAAATGTAGGGTCAAAAGACTTGCCTGTCCAGAGAAAGAATAAACAACCATCAGTTTAACATTCAGACTTGAAAAATGCAGCCCATACTGTCATATAGTATCCCTAACGCTTTTTTTTCCATTTTAGGGAGAAAGTGCATAAAACGCTATATATACTACTAGGCAGTACCTAGCAAGCACTGTTCTTTGCAAGATGGTAAGTACATAGTTACATTGTCCTAAGCAGTAGACACATTATTCTGGCTTAGAATCATAAAACAGGTCTGTACAGGAACAGAAGAGATCTACCAGGCAATGAACCAATGTTATTGCGAGTGACACAAACAACTGCATATGCACTATATACTTGTTAACATGACCACTGCTAACACACCTTCGGTATTTCCAAACTCCTCTATCAAGAAAGTAGACTCCTCCTGAATCCTCTTCTCGATGGTTCTCTTTCCCATTCCAAAATTCCTTAATGTAGTTAAAGCAAATCGACGGAGTTGTTTCCATCGATCCCCATTACTGCCTGTGATCCCTAAAGATAAATGAGACATTTAGGTAAGCAACTATGTTAGTGTACTAGAAGGTTTAATGTAATTAATGACAATTATATCAGCTCACCATATCCTTTTAGTATATGTTCTGCCAAGGGCATCTTTCCTCTAGAACCAAAGGCATCTGGTTGGTCAATCAAGGCCTCTTTGATTGTCTTGTACCCACAAAGCATTACTACTGGACGAGCTCCAATATATACAGTGAAGATGGAGCCATGTTTCTCCTTGAGCTATTGGTTTAAAAAATAGAAATATCTAGTATATTGAGACTTCTATATTTGTTTTTGCTTGCAGTTGTTGGACTTGACGCAAATTCTTAGAGGTTTAGAGATATTTGTATTTTTTCGAGAAATAGAGTTTAATCATAGTTTCAAAAAGCTCAAATACCACTAAAATGTGACCTTTACTAAATGGGCCTCCCAGGGGCAGAATCATTACTAATAGTAATCAGTTCAGTGGGCTGTTAGGTAAGGTCAGGGACAAACTGTGTCAGGGGAAGCCACCACTTCTGTCACTGGTCCTCACTTTATGGAAGAGACAGTGTGTTAAAGAGCCTGAGGTGGAGGTAGGCCTCATTAGGTAAACAAGTGCCAGGAAGATTTGTAATATCTAGGAAAAAAATGGAAACTCTAAGATACTAAGAGGCAAGGTGAGTAACACCCTTGTCTGTAAATCGGAATGTTTGTAAATTCCTGGCAAAATCTCTTGTGGTTGGTTTTCATTATTTGATTTTCCAGGAATAAACCACTGAAATTCTTACAATGATACAACTTGCTTAATTGTTGCTCTGTGCTCTTAACTCTATCACCCATAATTCAGAAATGACACAGCGTAAGGCTCAGGCACACAGGCTGAAAGCTTAGCTGCTCTCAGCTCTCTCATATTTTATGCAAGCGGAGGTCAGCCCACATATGCAAAAAGAGGCTGATCTCCATTCAAATATGCTGTCTGTGCATGTACACGGGCTGATCATATTCATTTGATGGAGCAAGGGCAGGGACCAGATCCGCTTCTCTCAGCCTGCAAAAAATATGCAGGCTGAGAACAGCTGAGCCTTCAGCCTATGTGCCCATAGCTGACAATATATTTCAAGTTACATATAACAGATCTCTAAATAGGAGATATTGTTGGTTATACAGTGACGTGGGGAGGAATGTCCTAATAAGTACACAATGCACAAAGATTCTAATCAGATTCAGCAAGCAAAGGGAATCAGGCAAGCCAAGACTTTTACAGATAAACATACCAGTAATGCTGCCTCTTACACAAACAAGCCAACTTACTTTAGCAGAGAACAATATAGCTGCAAGCCTATAAAAAGCCTACAACAAGCTGATCAAGCAGACACGCTCCTTCATTGCTGTTGTAAAGTCTTAGCAATGGATTGGGCTGCAAGTGGTAAAACTAAGAAGATGATTGAGCAGGTAGGTTCATCAGAAATTACTCACAGAAGTTGAAAAGATTAAGCTTTAGCTTTTCAGACTGGCCAAATAAAAATCCTATCATCCCTACTGGTGTGATCAGACTTAAGAAAATGCCATATTTATAGCACTTTGAATCAGATATGCACCAATGGTGCTGAATCATGTCCTAAAATATGTGGGTTTTACAGGATTGGTTTATTATAGGGAATTATGTGGGCATAATGGGCAGCATGGTCGGAATTGTCCCATTTTTTATTATTGAAATGTTGTCATGGATGGATTTGATTTTGAATTTGTCATGTTTGCATTTCATTGACCAAGATTTGTCTGCTAGCTTTAGAATTTGTGCAAACATCAGAGTTTTTCAAATGATCCAGACCTAAAAGAGATATGGTCAATTTGATAATTTTCTTATATCTCTGTAATTTAAATTCATTCTGTATTATACACAGAATGTATTGTTAGAACAGGATTATGGTATAAGAACTATGCACACAGCTTTGTATGTTTCATCCTATAAGTCTGAATTACTGAGGCTTCACTTGTGCATGATTTGTGGGAATTTTTGAATTTAAAACAGTTTTATTCACTTGCTGTTAGAAGTGGCAGAACTCACCGTTCTTCAAAAATGTTTTGATCATATACTGAGAAAATGTTCTCATTGTAGATTGCCTTAAAAACTTTAAATAAAAATAATATTAAAAGGCAATATTTTATTTTAGAAGTTAAAAGTCTTTTGGTCCCCTAATTCTATAACGTTTTGGTTCACAAACCACTTTTATTGCTGTAGAACTAGAGGTATGCAACTTTTGCTCATTGAGCTGGGAAACTATTAGGGCCTGTGTAGGCAACTGCATGTGAGCATCACACATAATGCTAAACTCATGGCTTAAGAAGCAATGTTGCAGAACATAAGAGGAAAAGTAGAATAACTAGAATAACTAGATCCCGTTAAAATGGAAATGAAGAGAGCAAAATTAAGCTGATAGATAGATAGAAGGGATAGTAAAAAGAGGGTGCTCAGAGAAAATAGGCAAGGGAACATTTAAAAAGCATAGGGAAGGACGAGTAAGGCAGAATAGAAAAAAGGGTAAGAGGCACTGAAATTATGGAACTTGAGGTGTTCAAGAAGAAGAGATAGAACATGTAAAAGTACAAAAGAGAAAAGGGGTACAAGTAGACACTAGTGTAATGCTAAGATAAGATTAGAAAAACAGATAAGGACAGTGGATAAAGGATAGAAAAGATTGTCATCTAGGATCGATTTTTTTTATTATATTCCATACAATTATTATTGTCAGTCTGTCGCAAAGGATGGCCAAAGACGCAAATTAATTTTTGTACGATATATGGTGCGTGTATGAGAGAGACGAGCCAGTCGATATCAGCAGAAGACTTGGATATCGGATCGATTTTTCCGTCATTTTTTTTTGTATATTTGTCTTGTAAAACAACAGGAAGCAAAGAAAAAAGGAATTGGGACAATAAATAAAAAGCATCTATAATGGTGCTGCATGTATGTAGTTATTGCCTATTACTTAATTCCAATCTGTGTCCTAGTAACTTTCAATATAACTGGATCCAGGCAGTCCTTTAATCTAAATGAAATATGCTCACCTGAAATTAATTTCTCTTAGCCTTATGTAAAATAGGTCCTATTGGATTGTTTTCTTTGTAGCACCTTAAAGTTCTCTCCTTTAGATCATTATTCCTTGAACATGAAAAATATGATCATCACCATCAGTCACATATAAACTGTAATTGCAATAAATTCACTAACCTTATCAAGTGCTTTCAAAAATTCCTTTGGTTTCACTTGAAGTAAGTTCCCAAGAAAAGGGAGAGGTGTTGGTCCGGGGGGAAGCAGAGAATGATCCTTGAGGTTCTTTTTCCACCATGCTATTGTTAGTAAGACGAGGAAGCCAATGATTGATATTGTAACGATGGAAGGGAACATGCTGATAATCAATTCCAGTCAACTTAATACCTGGGAATATTACTGAATGGCAGTTGGTC
The DNA here is from genome assembly GCA_038501925.1 of Xenopus petersii. Taxonomy (NCBI): domain Eukaryota; kingdom Metazoa; phylum Chordata; class Amphibia; order Anura; family Pipidae; genus Xenopus; species Xenopus petersii. The sequence goes on from CM076686.1 coordinate 68,483,949, forward strand.
TTTATATAGTCTGCCCCTCTATACAGATAGGTGTATGACCTAGAATGGGATGGAATTACGAAATTGGGGGAGTGTTCACTATAGGTTTCCGTTACTGGAGTGATCAGTGCTCACATAACCTGAGTATGACTCATAACAGTGACAATGATCATATGGAAAACGTTGAGAAAGACAGGTTGCATCATGTCTTATCTAATGTAAAGGACAGGGAGTCTCTAGGTTCTTTCTGTACTGAGGAGGCTCCTTTCCAATCACTTCAGCTAAACAGCAGGATTTTTGGAAAATACAGGAATCCAGTGCTGCAGAGGAGCATGAAGGAGCATGAAGAGAACTAGAAATAACAAAATCATTATAATTGCTATTTTCCAAAATCAATATGTAAAGATTCCTTTTCCGAAGGATTTGTGGACAGGACACAGCTACACAGGTTCTTTGGAAAGGAGGGGGAAAGGGGTGGAATAAAAGAATGGCCAGTTTGTTTGGTCTGTGTGACTGGAATGGCTTATTCCACCATACATATGGGCAGCATAAAAGGAGAACAATGAAGCATAGGGTGGATTAATATGATAATAAATTGTCACATAGTAAATAAAGAAATAAAGAGGCTGTTCAATTGAATTCTTTGTCCTTTGTTACTGCCTTCTCAGTTTTCCAAACGACAGAAACAGTGAATCAAAAAAACACCTCTCCTCCAGGTCCCACAATATCTTGCATTCCTTTATTACATGCCTTCTTCAGAAGTTTCTTAATCACATACCAGTTTCAAAGGTATTATTAATCTGCAAAAGGAGAAGATATAATTTGCCTTTAAAACTTCTCTTTGAAAAAAAGCACCTTCTCAAACAAAAATGTCACATTGCTATGTTGAGCAAATTCTACTGGCGCTTAGGTAAATAGCGAGAAGACAGCAAGCCCTGTGCAGTAATATCAACTGAATGCACATTGGTCATTAACATCAGTCTGGGATCCTTTATTTATTTGTGCTTATTTGAACCTCCTTTGCTCTCACTGTAATTGGAACAATGAGGAATATAGGTCAAATTCATTAAAAATGAACAAAAGAATTTGAAGCTGCACAGTCCTGCATTAATTAAACAAATGCATATTTATCGGGTGTAAACTTTTTGTTGCAGAAAACTCTGTAACGAGAGTGACCTGGGTGTAAAAACCCCAGGTCCAACACTTCAGTGTAAGGCACAATATAGAAACGCCGCAAAAAATGGGAAAAACACTCACCCGACGTCTCAAGTGGTCCGGGTACATCGCCCCGAACCCGTAGCAAGGGGTGTGTAATTTCAAGTATGAAGCATTTCATATCTAAGCGATAAGTAATCATGCCTATGATTACATATCGCTTAGATATGAAACACATCAGGATGTAATGGTTTTAATGTGTTGAAATAAAAGCTGAATTTTATCAACAAGAGGTTTCCGGAGTGCTTGCCGATGTGCTTCATACTTCATTACAACATGAATTGTAGTTAAAGCCATAGTACTTGATAGCTCAGTGGCCCTTCTGTGGTCAGCTTACTGTAGGTTTATTAAAATAAGTGAGTAAAATTGATGAGAGCTCTATTCTAAGCACTTTTGGTATTTTGAGGTTTCTAACATCAGCCCTCTTTCTTTCTTCTGAATATAAATAATGATTTTAAATTGCAAAAGTGCTTAGAATCGTACTCGCATCAATTTTACATAACATATGTGGGAAATTTAATAAAATAAAAAAAAACTGCACAAATAAAAATTAACATTTTTTTATGTAATATTCTTCATTAGACAGTTATTGCACTGCAAATTTTAACTAGCATACTTTTAAGGTACGTTTGAAGGTGTCATAATCTTTTGGTGCGAAAATAGCTTTTTCAGTGAGAACTTTTGTTCTATACACTGCACACTGGTGAAAACTGTAAAAATTGCAATCTTTCTTCCACTGGTGGAAGTGGCCAAGAAAAAGCAACTCTATATGCAACATAAGGAATACCTCTCATTGTGGTTCAAAGACACATTTCCAAATCAGACTGACATCATTCTGACTTTTATTGTTTATTTAACAGTTTATTGTTACACAAGCTGGAAACTTTGTCTCAGGATGACCTGCCAACTATCTGGTGCTAACTGGAGACATATCCCTGCTAGATATTTGTTTTCCATTAACTGTGCAGGATCATTTTGCAATTGCCTCTTTTCCATAGCGCTTAAATAAATGGTCTAGAGGAGAAATATATCTTTTTATCAGTTGACATAAATATTGTGATTTGGGAAATATATGTGTAGGCCCCCTTCAGCTAGGAGGTGTAAATGTCTACTGCTATGAATAGGCAGCTTATACTAGAAGCAGGGGCGATTGTCAGCATCACCTGCTAGTAATTTTTCAGACCATTCAGACCACCAAATAGTCATTGAAGTTGTCAGGAGAAAGTAAGAGGGCTGGTCTGATGTTATTCTGATTAGGAGAAATATTAAAAACCTTTCCTAACCAGAAGAACATCAGACCAGCCCTGTTTCTTTCTCCTAACAACTTCCTTCACTTCTTGGTAGTCAGACAAGTCGGAAAATGACCAGCAGTGGTGCTGTTGTAATACATTTCATGCAAGTTAACAGTACATGTGTCCTTTAATATCTTGGAATAAAAAAAAATAATAATGAATGTACATTGCAAAAGTGCGTACTTATTCTTGAAATGCAAGACTGACTTATTATCCACCCTTGTTTAAGAATAGCAAGCAATACTTGTAACATGCCATAAACACATCCTTTATTAATTCAATGACGACAAGTTTAAAAAGCACTTTCCTTCCCATTTTAAGCAGAGATACTAAAGATTTTAACAGTAGCCAGAATACATTTCCAGTACAAACCAGGTCTACATTAAAGCTTTATTAAAAAACACTGGCTAAAAAATCTTTTAAAATGCATTGTACAAAGCTGTGTAAATGTATGTACCAAGGCTAGTTTAAATTCCAGCCTAAAGAGTTTGGGTGGCCTGGCAAGGTCTCTATCAGTTTTACACATCTGAGTACTGCAATTTTCCCTATTCTCCTTTGCAAAACTGTTCATGTTCTGTTAGGATGCATGGGGATTGTAAGCAAACAGCCTTCTTCTAGTCCAACTAATTCAGCCAATCCATGATATTGTTAATTTTAAGCCATTTTCTGTGCAATTTTTGGGTTTATGCATGCCGTTCTTGAAGGCAGCATCAGGATTTCACTGTATTTTGTTACATTCATACTACCCTCTATATGTCTAAGCCATTTGTGGTCTGCTGCAGAGAAGCGTCCTCACAGCATGATGCTGCCACTACCATGTTTCACGTTAGGCATGGTCCTACTTCCAGCTGAGTCTCCCACTTGCCTTCTGGCAAATTGTAGGCAAGATATCATCTCAGTTTTAGTTAACAGTAACATTCATTTTGCCACTCTCCATAAAGCTGCTATTGTTGAAGCACCAGGGCAACCATTGTTGTATGCATATCAGCCACTGAAACTTGTAACCACTTCAGGGTTGTCATAAGTCTCTTGGTGGCCTCCATCAATCATCTCCTGTTCCTGGCACATTTACAGCTATGCCCTACTCTTTCCATTTCTTAACTCCACTGGATATTCAGTTATTTGGAAAACTGTTGATATTCATCCTGTGATTTATGCTTTTCTATTACCTTTTCAAAGAACAGTTTGGCATGTTCTTCATTGTGTATACCAAAACACTCACTGGAAGTTGGATCTTCCAGGTACAAGTGTATTTATTCAAAACCCCTTGACTACCCACAGGTGATCTCCATTCAGGATAAAAAGAATGGGTCGTGAGAGTGATGATTTAGGTGTGTTATATTAATACAGGTGTATACTTATACAACCAGTTATTTTGTGTTTTTTCATTGTTATTAACTTTGTAGACATCTGTTTTCACTTTGACATGAAACAGTCTGTTTCTGTTGAACAGTGTCAATGGAACAAAATAAAATCCCTTGTGATTCAATGTTCTGTGAGTGGCAATAATACATGAAAACTTCCAAGGCTCTTTATAAGCATTTTAATTCAGTATTGATAGCAAAACAATGCTTACGGGTGTTTTAAGGTTTAAATATTTTTATTAGCTTCCAGATAAGGTTATGACATTATGTAAAATTCCTTTATCTGTATATCTTCAGCTTCCAAGAAATCTGGATAATGCATCCTATACCTGAACAAATCAGAGCACAGCTACAGTTAGTACCCTAATTCTGGCCTTGAAGTTTTTTTGCAATCTGTGTAATTTGTCCTGGCACACATTGGTTATTGGAGGTTAATCTATAAAGAAAGATGAAATCAAGCCAAAATGATTTTCCAGCAAAATTTGCCAACCCAAATATATTTATTGTACTGAAACAAACAAGTAGATTTTAGCTGCACGAACATTGACCTGGTACATTTAATTAAAAAACTGCGTCAGAGCAAATCTGTAACACCAATTTTAGTGTTTCATGAAAGAAACACAATTTCAGCAAAATCAGCATTTCTTTAGTCTTTTTTAAGACAAACGTTTTATGCAAAATTATCAAAGTCAAACAAACATAACCCTCACCAGTCATTTGCTTGACAAGGGGAAGCCACAAGTGATTATTTGACTTGTTGCTATTCCATCTGACTCTTTATGAACAAATATAATGAAGCTCTGTGATACAGGAATTGGGTACAATTGCAGCATAAACTGCATTTATTTAAAAAAAAAAATTAAAAATTTAAAAAGAACAAGGACTTTGCTGACACAAAACTTTGCAAAGCCAGAATTCCATGGCAAATCTCTCCTTAACGCTGCTGCATCTCATTAAAGTTTGCACTATTTTTATCATCTTGTACGGGCAGCATTTAGTGTTGCTAACTGGCTGTATTTAATGACCCACCAGTAAAAACTATAGCTGATCCCGAGTTCATTAATAAGATTAAAAGACTAAAAACTGAATAAAGTTCTATCAACTACACAATTAGGACTGCCGCTACTTACAATGAAGAGGGTCACAATAAAAAATAAAACATTTCAGCCCTTAATCTGCATGGTGCCAGTGGGTGGGAATTCAAATTATGAAACTGCATGCAGAAGATGGATAGAATGTGATTGTAAGGAACTTACCCTGGTGGTCTAGCGGCAGCGGGGTCCACGCCGCGTCCTCCTCCTGCTTCCTTCTCCTGTGCCGGCTTCCTCTAGGGCGCGCGCCGCGCGCACGCTCGTTATTTAAAGGCGCAGTCGCGCTGGCGTCATCACGCCAGCGCGCAATTGGCGCGCAATTCAAAGGTATTTAAAGCCCATTTAGATAACAGGACCTTGCCCGTTGTTAGGTTCAATTAGCTTGTTCCTGGGTGTTTATTGTGATTCCTGACTTGATCTACTGTGTTTGACCCTTGCCTGCCTGCTACTATTCTGCTTGAAACTACGTTGTTCTCTCCAATCCTGAATCCTTGCCTGTTCTTCGACTATTCTACGATCTCTAATCCTGACTCTGGCCTGTCTGACTATTCTAACTGCTTGTGCTGGCCCGGCCTGCCTGTTCCTGGTGGCTTCCTATCTTCCAGCATTCTTGTAAAACAGTCGTGCCCCATTGCCTGCCAGAACTTATGCCTTGCACCTCTCGTTAAGTCCAGGTGGCATCTGAGTACGCCGAGGGCTCCTCCCAAGGCCAAAGGCGGTCACTTAACTGGTGAAGTCGAGCCGAGACCAGGGTGCTTGGTATCTGTTCTGGTGTAGGGTGCCGACCGTGACAGTACAACGGGCCAATGAGATGGAAGAAAATGGAAGAAGTTTCCGCTATTCCGCAAACCACTGAACTTTTGTATTCAACCCTCCTCCAGCGCCTTGATGAACAAGAGGGGAAGCAGAATTTTATCATTCAAGGTCTGCGGTCCCTTTCCGAGAGGTTGGATGCACAGCAATCTGAGATTCCTGAGGGGTCTGTTCCGTTAGCTACTCCAGGTAATAGAGGTTTTTCCCATGACCCAAAAATCCCCTTTCCTGATAAGTTTAGTGGGGATAGGAGTAAATTTTTTGTTTTTCAAGAGGCATGTAAGTTATACCTCAGTTTTTTCCCTCACAACTTCCCTACTGGTGAGGATGAAGTAAGGTTCGTTATGACCTTACTACAAGGTGACCCACAAGTCTGGGCACTAAGATTACCCCCCTCTGACCCTGCCCGTTTATCCCTAGAAGCATTTTTTGCTACCATGGCCATGTTATACGATGACCCGGATCGTGCTAGTTCTGCCGACTCCGCTATTCGTAAACTCCGTCAAGGGAAAAGAGTTATTGAGGGGTATTGTACAGAATTCCGCCGCTGGTCAGTTGAGACTGGGTGGAATGATACAGCTCTTCGTAGTCAATTCCGGGTGGGTCTTTCTAGCTCTGTCAAAAATAGCCTAGTTAATTACCCTCCTTCATCCACTTTGGATGACCTCATGAGGTTAGTCATCCAAATTAATAGGAGGCAAAGGGAAAGACGAGCTGAGGGGGATACTGATTTCCCTACTACATGTAATGACGAGTCTTCAACTCCCTCCTTTCCTAACCCTCAGGGAGAACCCATGCAATTGGGGGCTACACGCTTGTCTCCAGAGGAAAGGGCCCGTAGGCAATGCCTGGGTCTATGCATGTATTGTGGGGATAAGGGGCATTTCCTTAAAAATTGTCCCAAGAGGCCTGGAAATTCTCGAAACCTATGTGGAGAAGGGAAGCTCCATTTGGGTAGAGAAATTTCCTCTCCCCAATTCACCTCAAAAAAACTTAGTACCTGTAGTTTTATCCTGGCCTGGGGGTTCAGTTACAGTTTCGGCCTTAGTGGATTCTGGGGCTGGGGGGAATTTTTTAGATGCTGCCTTCGCAGAAAGGTATAATATTCCCCTTATTCCCCTCACATCTCCTATGAGGATTTCTGCTATTGATAAAAGCCCACTGGGGTCAGGCTTGGTAACCCAAAAATCCAAGGCATTATCTATGTGTGTGAACAATATGCATTGTGAAAAATTAGCTTTTCACGTTCTCGATGGTTCCTCGTCTCCGTTAATTCTGGGGTTACCATTGCTACAGGTACACAACCCCCACATTGATTGGGTAACTGGGGAGGTTATTCAGTGGGGTTCCAAATGCCAAGATTCACGTTTAGCTTCCACTCTAATGGTAGCAGTAACTTCCTTAGAGAAACTCCCTTCTGTTGAGCATAGCTCTAAGTCTTGTTCTGGGGTACGTAGTTCCCTATCGGCGGTTACATCCACTCAAAAAAGAGCAGTAGATAAGTCCCATAGGGAAGTACCCAAATTTCAGGTTGGGGATTTGGTTTGGTTATCCACAGGGAAAATTAAGTTTAAAATTCCAGCTCTTAAGCAGGGGCCCAAAGTTATAGGTCCATACCCTATTGTGGAAATCGTGAACCCAACCTCTGTCCGTCTTGAGTTACCTGAGATATTTTTATTATCTAACCTGTTTCATGTTTCTGTGTTAAAACCAGCCATACAGGTTCACCAACAATCAAGTCCTCTTCCGGTGTTGGTGAAAAATCTGGTCAAGTCTGATGCCAGGGTGGACTACCTTAGGAGACAATCCCATCCCAGGTCTCCTGGTAAGGTTGAGGGTCCAGTGGCCCCTCCTAGAGGGGGGGTAATGTAAGGAACTTACCCTGGTGGTCTAGCGGCAGCGGGGTCCACGCCGCGTCCTCGGCGTGGACGCCCGTTGTGCTGCTTCCTTCTCCTGTGCTGGCTTCCTCTAGGGCGTGCGCCGCGCGCACGCTCATTATTTAAAGGCGCAGTCGCGCTGGCGTCATCACGCCAGCGCGCAATTGGTGCGCAATTCAAAAGTATTTAAAGCCCATTTAGATAACAGGACCTTGCCCGTTGTTAGGTTCAATTAGCTTGTTCCTGGGTGTTTATTGTGATTCCTGACTTGATCTACTGTGTTTGACCCTTGTCTGCCTGCTACTATTCTGACCTCTCCAATCCTGACCTTGCCTGCTTGAAACTACGTTGTTCTCTCCAATCCTGAATCCTTGACTATTCTACGATCTCTAATCCTGACTCTGGCCTGTCTGACTATTCTAACTGCTTGTGCTGGCCCGGCCTGCCTGTTCCTGGTGGCTTCCTATCTTCCAGCATTCTTGTAAAACAGTCGTGCCCCATTGCCTGCCAGAACTTATGCCTTGCACCTCTCGTTAAGTCCAGGTGGCATCTGAGTACACAGAGGGCTCCTCCCGAGGCCAAAGGCAGTCACTTAACTGGTGAAGTCGGGCCGAGACCAGGGTGCTTGGTATCTGTTCTGGTGTAGGGTGCCGACCGTGACAGTGATGAAGTTATTTGTGTAGATTATGACAAGGTTACTACCTTATCTAAAAGAAACAAAAGTAGGTTGCCAAACAACCAGAATGACTTTACGTTCTTCTCTTTTCTTCTTCAAATGTATACAATTCAATGTCCTTCAAAAAATGCAAGTTGCCCCCAAACTGCAAAAAAACATGTTAAATTTTTTAAAACAATGGCACACAGAAGGATTTAAGATGCACGTGTTCATAACCCCATGTGTATTTCCAAAATGTCCAGATTGTTTCATTGCCTTCTATGACTTTCACCTTTAAACACACACTCCAGTGAAGTTGAACTGTGTGTCATTGCTCATAACACTGACCAGTGGCATTTAATTATTATTTTACGGAAATGAATAGCTTGTGGTTTTTTTTACAGGAGAAGGCCTAGATAATTGTTATTTAGAACTGAGTACAATGTCATTCTCATTAAAGGCTGGTTTATAGATTTTATTTTACTTGCTGTAAAAATAATTAAACACGTAGGATCTGTGGAAAACCATCAATATAGAAAGCAAATCATTGGATATGAAGGATTAACTAACTAATCAAGGTACCCTATTCTGTGCTAAGGAAGCAAACTATTACATTTCAAATTCACCATTGTTTGTTAAGCAATAAATTAGGTACCATACACAGCTTGTAAAGAAGTGAAAAATAATTCTTATTTTTCATAATGTAAATAGTTAGGCAAGTACCTAATAACCCTAAGGTTGGTCTTTAGGGGAATTCCCCTGCAGAAGCCTGTATGAGGGAGTGCAGGATCTGTGCACTACTCTTTGGCCTAAAAACATCCAGAGGCAGGATTGAAGAACTCCCATGACGAGGTGGGAGACCTTCCTTCCTTCATGACTAGAAGTGGCTAGAATTGGGTGTAAGCTCAGTCTAGGAGTGAGAGATAGAGAAGCTAGTTAGCAAGGACAATATATTGCCTGACAATAAGTGAGATTTTGGGGTAGAGTCCCTGAGGTGATAGTATGCCAGTTAGGAACATGGGAGCATTCACATGTAGGTTAGTGGTAATTTATAGTGACAATGTTGACATCTTTTAGTAAAGGCCTTGCAAGTTCATTTGACTATACTAGTAGTCCTCTAGCCACGAGTGGTAAATTTTCAAGCACTTCATTGGCATTATGCTGGACCCATATTAATACTGTTGGATCTACTGAAAGCAGCAAACTGGTCTCAAGACACGAATGACGGATGGATTTAACCAACTCACATTATAAGTTCTTTTAGCAGTGTATCCACTCTCACACTCATACTAAAGTCTATTTGTATCAGAGCACAGATCAATTATTGTTGTTTTTTCAAACAAACATAAGATTTCATAAAAATGCTATATAAAATGCTATATATATATATGCTATCATTTTATATATAAATTGAGACAATTGCCCAAATGTTTTTTTGTGTGTGTAATGTTATGTTTGAACAAAAAGCACATCTAGGGGCACATTTACTTAGCTCGAGTGAAGGAATAGAATAAAAAATACTTTGAATTTCGAAGTATTTTTTTGGCTACTTCGGCCATCGAATTGGCTACTTCGACCATGACTTCAAATAGAACGTTTCAAACTAAAAATCCTTCGACTATTCAACCATTCGATAGTCTAAGTACTGCCTCTTTAAAAAAAACTTCGACCACCTAAAACCTACCGAGCATAATGTTAGCCTATGGGGAAGGTCCCCATAGGCTTTCCTAGCTTTTTTTGCTCGAAGGAAAATCGTTCAATCGATGGATTAAAATCCTTTGAATCATTCGATTCGAAGGATTTAATCGTTCGATCGAACGGTTTTTCCTTCGATATTCGAAGTCGAAGGATTTTACTTCGACGGTCGAATATCGAGGGTTAATTAACCCTCGATATTCGACCCTCAGTAAATGTGCCCCCTAGCGTGGAATTAGCTTGAGCTGGAAAGAAGGAGCAATTTTTCCAAAACCACTATATTCAGGAGACAGATCTATCTCTTCTGTTGAAAGTTCAGGTTGTAGGTCAAATTGTTGTAGGATGGAGGTAAGGTACAGGAAGATCTCCACACGTGCAAGACTTTCCCCGGGACAGGCTCGCTTTCCTGGAACAAATTTTTAATAATGCAAAAAGGATAAAGAAAGTTAAAAGGCTGTTTATGCAGTATATGAAAAAGTACAGGGCATTTGAGATCATGCAGTTTGTGCTAAATTCACTATCATATAGCTGGCTCTTGCATGCTGTTAAGCTAGTTTTGCCAAAGCATAGGTTCATTGTTCATGGAGCACATTTGACCCTCTTACCATTTGTATAATATGGTGCAAATATAATACAGAACTTGCTTATACAGGAGCTTCAGTATGAGCATAGAAACAAGTATTGGTTTAATTGTATGTATATTTCATAGGCAAACATACAGTATTTATTTTTATAACAATTTTTTAACCAATGTCCTTTGGCCACTAAAGCTTTTGGAGCCACATCATACTGAGCCAACAAATTGTGCCCTTATGATATTTTTCTTAAATGAACCGCATAAGGGCAGATAATTGTAGCATCCATCACAGGTGAACATAAGAAAGATGTTTCATTAATACCAGTGTTTTTAAAAGGGAAGAAAGACAACATAGATTGGGCCAGGGTCTTACACAGGGACTCACTGTGATCTTTTCCAAAACCTGCAGTAAAGTGCTCCTTGCTTCTATATGTTGACCTGTCTATCATGCCTAATATCTTAAGATGTGGAAGTATAGTTATATCACAGAATATAATATATCTCAAGGACACACAAATGTTTTCACAGTAGCATGCGTGTTAGTCAATATGAATAAAAGCAAATTAACATTTGGAGAAGTCAGAATGCATTTGTTAAGTAAGAAAAAAAGAAAGAACATGAGTACAAAGTGAACAATTTGCCAATAAAACAGAATGGGGAGAAATTCACCTGCGGAGAATGCCATAAAGCCCTTGTTCTTCCTAAATGAGCCATCCTGGTTCAGAAAATGCTCAGGGTTAAATTCCTGTGGTCTCTCAAACATTGAAGGGTCAAAAAGTACAGAATGTAAGAAAGGAAATATAGTGGTGCCCTGTTATGAGGAGACAAGAACACAAGAGGTTGGTGCACATTTTCTGTGTTCAACTAATTACTTTCTTTCAACCATTCTCCGGTAATAGTACCTTAGGTATGATGTAGCCTCTAAATAACGTGTCCTCTGTCACACAATGAGGAGCCCCAAGAGGTAAGAAATCAATAAACCTCATAATCTCATGAATAACAGCCTCTGTGTAAGGCATCTTTGCCTGGTCCTCCATGCATGGTCTTCTAGATCGACCAATCACACTCTCTATTTCCGCTTGAACTTTTTCTAAAGATTTAAGGTTTACAATGAAATATATACCCACAATATGTTGTATAAAATATTTTAATATAAGTAAATACTCCACTTCACAAACATACAATGTGAGGTGCATGCGAAGAGTCACAGTAAGTATGGATAAAAGCCAAGACCTTCCCAATGCTTCCACAAGGAGGAGGGGGAGTTAGCCTAGAGGTTAAGGGGTCAGACTATGATGTGGGATCTCATTGGTTGGAATCTCAGAGTCTTTAATAAGAACCACAGGAGAAAATGCTAGGTAAATGATTTCCTCTAAACATGGCCACAATTTTGGTGAATACATAATACAACTTGCTGGAGTAAAAAAAAAACAATATAAAAATGAATCAGATGAACCAAAACAATGAGCAAAGCAAGGTGCAAAGTAAAAAAAAAAAGAAAAACCTAAAAAAGCAGATACATGCTGTTTGAAGGGCAGGCTGGGGACAGCACTTAAAACATTCTTAATGCTGCCTTCTTTTATTAAAAAATCATAATGCCCTTTAGGTCCCCTGTTTCATATATATATCTACAGTATATATCTATTCAACTCACAACAGCTGTGTTATTTTAGTTAAAATGTTGATGGTTTCTCACACACGCTAAACATATACTGGTTGATTGCCTCTTAATAAAACTAACTCTACCGTGATGTATCAATGTGATAGGAACATTTGTTTGTAAACTCCTCTATGGTAGAAACCAATGTGAAAGATAAACATGTAAGAAGGTTAAACATATTGTACATAGTTAATGTAAAAGGCAGTTATGTCAGTAGATGGCAGCAACCCCTTAGTTTGGCTGTGTATGGACAACCACCTGGGAAGTTGGAAGAGTATGGGAAAAATGGGTGAGGCTGGAAGAGTTGACCAAAGAGAAAAGGGGAAGGGCAAGCATAAGGGGAAGGGAGAAAAGGTGAATGGGAAAAGATGAATGGGAAGGGAAAAGTCAAGAGCATTAGAGTGGGAAGGGTGAGCAAAAGAAAATGGCGTGGAGTTGAGAAGAGAAAATGGAAGATAAAAGCATATGATTACAAAAATGGAAATCGAGAAAATAGGACAGTAGAGAAGTACATAGACATGTATTGATTGTAAGCGTGTTTTACTGAGAGCCTTTTTCTTCTAGACTCGCAGGACAAAAAGAATTATAAAATAGTGATGGACCAATTTAATTGACAGGCATGAATTTGCTGCAAATTTAGGTTTCGCAGCCCATTAATGTTTTTGCAAACTGCGGCAAAAATTCACCGGTGAAAAAATTGCTGCAACAAAGAACATGGTCTCGCCTCAAAATTGGTGTGCGCATAAAAAATGTCGCATGTCAAAACTAGTTGGACGCCTATTGACTTTAATGCATTTGGACAAAATAGTCACGCATATAAAAATTGTCGCTCGCGTCAAAATTGTTGCGCGTCAAAATAATTTTGACACCCATTGACTTCAATGCCTTTCGCAAGTTTTTCGGTGAAGTGAAACGGGACAGATTCGCCCATCACTTGTACAAAGTAATCACATGCCTGATTCAGAGTTATCACAGAAGGTTGCCACTGGGATTATAAACCAGGATTTTTGGTTTTAGAGTCATTATTATTATTCAGTTTTAGCCTAGTGTTTGTTTGTTCACTGTCAACACACAGAACACCACATGGTAGTTAGGACACTGGAATGACTGCCTTTTACTATGAGTTTGCACTGAGAGAGAACCTAATACAATTTGGTACATTTTGGTACTAGAGGTACGGATTGTTCTGAGGGCAAATTGTGCCCTGTGTAATGTATGTGTAACATATGAAATGGTCAGTTCCATATTAAAGCAAAGTAACTTCCTGTTAGCAGAACAGCAAATGAAAGAACAATGGAGGGCAACAACAGGGACAGACCAATGGAGGGCAAGAGACCCAATGACAGTGACAGGTTATACAGATAAAGTATAATTCCCATGTAAACAAAGTATAGAGCAAAACGACCAAAATGATGTGGGTAATAGATGGCAGAGTCAGAGTAAAGCTGATAAAGCTATATTGAATTTGTGTGAAGTAGTGATGGGCGAATTTATTCGCCAGGCGCGAATTCGCAGCGAATTTGCGTGATTCGCCTCCAGCGAATAAATTCGCAAAACGCCCGTGAAAATTCGAGGCAAAAATTTGCCAGCGTCAATAAAATTTTTTCCGAAAAAACGGACACCGGCGTCAAAAACGGGCGTTTTGTGAATTTTTCGCCGTTTTGTGAATTTCGCGCAAATTCGCCCATCACTAGTGTGAAGCAAACAAACATATAAAGGAGGATTATTTCACATGATAATTTTTACATTATTGGCCTTTATATCATTCCCCACATAGAACTGGATTACCTTTAATATAAGGATACTTCATCAGGATGAGAAGCCCATATCCCAATGTGCTACTTGAAGACTCCTGCCCTGCAAAAAATATGTCCAGAGTACACGAGAGAAGGTTCTGTACAGTATATTCGGTGTGTGCTTTCTTTCTTTCCTATTCAAAACACAAAAAATTAAGCATATAAGAAATATTGCTTCCTAACTAATGATGGTAACCCACATTAACCCTTTATTGGCAGAATTAGACTAGCATTCAGTTACTGCACTCAACTAGGCTATAAATGCATCCATAAGGGTAAAACAAATCATAGAATAAATATTTATATCTAAAACTAAACTGTTTTTGCATTATTTATACGCATTGGGCCTTATTTACTAAAAACACATGCTCAAATAATTTACACATGCAATTATATGTTATAGAGTATTGCTTTGCAATGGGTCTTTGCAACTTTTGTGATGCTGCAATCCTGAAATAAAAGGATTCACTGTGGTATGAAAAAACATATTTTTCATCTTTGTACCTTGCACATTGTACTAAATGAAACCCCATATTTAGCTTTAGAAAGGTGGTGCTTTTAGGATTACCTGCTCCATCTTGAGAAGAAAGGCATCAATATAATCTTGTGGAGAGGAGGGGTCCAACGTTTCCCCATGTTCTTGTACAATTTCTTCAACATAACACAACTGTGCTTTGTAATTTTCAGTCAGCTTGTGGTGGGGCCCAGGTAAGATGTCAAGCAGTTTGGGTATAAAGTTATATACCTGTATGACACAGGAGAGATATGTGGTCTCATGCTGGTTTTCAGAAAATTGATAATAGCTCAACATTTCATTAATCTGCAGTATTTTGGTATTTAAACTACTGTTAGAGTGGTTCCATCAAAATGACGGTATGCTGCTTCTACCGGAAATGTGTTGTTTCAGAGAGTTATAGTTGTTCTACCTATGAGGAGATGAGTACTGTTAATCCTCAGTTATAATGTATCATTTTGTATACTCTTATTGCACCATACATATACACTTTCATACCCGATATTCACCTTCCTGAAATCAAGCCGCTTTATTAACCAAAAGAGTACATCTACTAAATACCATCTGCATTGATATTTAGGGAACTAGTAACAAATAAAGAACATCACCACCTATCTCCAATCAATCAAAATTAAATAAAATTTTCCATTATTAATCTAAACGTACAATTATCTACTTAGGAAACTCTACCTGAACCCAGATGTTGTCCACTCGCCTTAGATTCTCAGCAACGAGGTCCAGCAAAATCTGAAGCTTCTGGTCAGTATAATCAAAGCGTTTTCCAAAGACTACTGAGCAAATTACATTTGAGACAGAGCGACGAATGATAAAGGCCGGATTGAAGAAAGATCCTTTAAAAACAATGTAAATTACTACCTTTCCTTTGAAAATGGAACAGATATATATGTTATATATGTATATTATACAAAATGTAAGAACGTATTTTACTTTGATTTGACATCTAGCGACCTTAAATGAGAACTACAGTTTAAATATAAAAAAAAGAAGTAGCCTACAAATGCTGCATATTATGTTTTGGGTTTCTATACCAGCCCAAGGCAACCACAACCCATTAACAAAGATGATTTGTACTTTAGAAAATGCCCCTGTAGCTCCCCATCTTTTTTTTCTTATAATGAGCTACACACTTAAAAAAGCAAGAACTTGGTGGTATCACATAAGCAAATGTTTCTTTATATATAAATTAGCAATAACAGTATTATTCGAATACAAACAATACGTATCAGTGCAGACCATAAAAAGTCCAAATATATTACCACCACAGTGGGAACAAAGGCAAACAGGTGTACAAGGAAGCGGAAACAGAGGCCAAAAATGACAATTACCCGACATTTTGGCAATAAGCCTTTCTCAAGGGTAATTCTGGTAAACTTTATATTGCAAGCAGAATAAATACCCTCACAAAAATAGACGGCAGCCTTCTCCTGAATTTCGCTTCCTAGTGTGTGATGTCACATCTGGCTAAGTTACACCTGTGGACTCCAAGTCACGCAGCTCCCTCACCTCGAACTTGGCATCTGCAGGTGTGATGTAGTCGGATGTGACATCCCTACTGAAGGGATGAGGTGGCCTTGGGCTGCTACAGAAAAACATATCAAAAACAATATATATAATGTGCAGCATTTCTACCCTACTTCTTTGCTAAGCTTCTTCTTTAAATGCTTGATTACTTATGTATAATCTGCAGAAGGAATATATTAACTATAAAGTCAACAAAGTGAAATACTGAACATGAATGAGGCTAACTCACAAAATTAGTTAACAGTTTGCATCTTCCATCATGCATTGCTCCAATAAAGCCAACCCACTGCTAGCTTCTGGTGCTTTGATTAAGCCATTCTAGATGGCATTTCTGATTACTAGAGTATAGGGGTAATTTACTGGTACCCAGGATGCAACGGGGGTGCAAAAGTATGTCACCTAAAAAAGGATCTGGCTACATTCTACCAGTACAATACAACACATGGTAACAAACACAAAGGCAGGCACAGTTCAGCCCTGTTCTCAGCATCTGCCTTAATGCACACACCAGTGCTTGCTGACTTACACGTCTCTTGTCTCTATGGCAGACAAGTTAAGGGCCGGGTAAGGGTACGGGAGGAGGTGGTTCCTAAGCAATTCATTTGCAAGATAGGCCGGAAAGTGCAAAAATGGCTGGGTCGGCGCTGTCTTTTGCAATTTGCACTCTACCTTGCACACAGCAAGTAATCCCCTGGGTCTGTAGCTCTAATTGGAATGATCTGTTATTAATGGTATTGTGTCTGGGGTGTGTAACATATTTGTGTGCATTTGCAGACATTTGTTCGCCAACATAAATACTGTATATATTTCATTTAAACCCTTAACAGCGTTAAAGACATTGTATGCTGTTTTAAGAAGAATTAGACCTCATATATTGTAAATGTGAGGATAAGTTATATCTCTTCAAATTATATTGCATATAAGCAAATCATTTTTCCCATTGAGACTAACTATATGTCCAGTAGTCTCTCATCACATCATCACAAAATGATCCTTGCTCACCTAGCTGCTATTTTCATTTGGCAGACTCAGCTTAAATGTGGTAAGGTTTCTGTACTCACCTTGTGTCTCACTGAATACCTCCAACAAATAATTAATCTCCTCCTGAATACGTTCTTCAATATTCCTCTTTCCCATTCCAAAGTTTCGCAGGGTAGTGAGTGAGAAACGTCTCATCTCCTTCCATCGTTCTCCATTACTAAATGCAATACCTGGAAAACAAACATAAAATCAAAAGGTGGAAAGAAATATGATATATATTTCAATAATATTGTCAGAAAATGTTTTGCATTTTTTTTTTTAAAAAAAACTAACTAATAATGTTCTTAGCAAATCAAAAGTAGAGTTTGTGTTCCAATGATGTGAATAAGCATAACATTAACAGAGGTTGGGGATTCACTTTAGTTATTCTTTTGTTCTTTAGGTAACTACACTCTAGGGCTGCCCCCTAGCAATAAACAGAGGTGGGGTGTCAGCCTGAAGGCCAGTTATATAGATATAGATAAAGATACTATACATCTGTAATGTGCTAAGGGACCTGAACAAATATTGGGCTATAAAGTGTGGCTGGCAGTAATGAGGTCTGGAAACAACCTTACTAGAGGTTCTGTATATCAATGTAGAGGAATAAACATGCAGGCCTATGCTTATTGATTACCCAGCCCAGTAAAGACAGCTCACAATAATAGCTCTAATAAATGATACCCTAGTAATATAACTTCCATCACTTGCATTGAACTCCTACTAACCATATCCCTGACTGGTCAGATTTATTATGGGGAGTTCTGCACGGCCGCTGAACTTTTCTGCATTGTCCACCAGAGCCTCTTTCACAGCTTCATATCCACATAGCACCACCGCTGGCATAGATCCCATATATAAAGTATATACAGGACCATACTTTTTACTGAACTGAAGGAAGAAAAAGACTGGTTAGGTTCTTAAGAAAAACAAAACGTTAAAAGGAAGACGTGATGTCGAAACGTAATGATTAATAAATATGACACATTTTTGATATTTAATACAAAGTGCAAGCAATAGAAGTAATAGAAAATGTATATTGCAACCCAATCATCAATGATGCAGTATGGCCCAAAGCATGTAATTCATAGACAGCCAGAGAATATAAAGAAGAACATGCTCAAAGTCTCCATGCTTGCTTGACACTATAGGCCTTATTTACTGAAACAAAATACAACCACTAATCACAATGTTATTCACTAACACCCACATACTAAGTGCTTGAGCCTTCTGGCTACTAAACCCATGGGAGAGTTCCTAAACTCTTGCATGGTTTCTTTATGCTGATACCTTGGCTACCAATTTACATATTGTGCATGATAATGTGAATGAGGTGATAGGTGCAAGGATGCCCTGTAGTTTACCACTATCAATAACATGGCCTTACTACAGCTTTTACCATTTGAGCATTGCACTGACACATCTAACAGAGGGGTATTCCCTGTGGGATCCAGAATGGCTTTATTATTTAAGTAGGTCTTCATCAGGTGACAATTCTTCCTCCTTAAATGACTAAACAGTCTCTCTCCTGAAGCACTACTGGATATACAGAATGGCTCCACCATAGTCAGAGACATACATCCCTCCTTGGGTACTTACTGAATGTTTCTAATTAAAGGCAGTTCACTAAATTGATGGATGCAAATAATGTATTTTGAAACCATGTACTGTAGATGTCCCCATGTTGACATAACCTGAAATGTGTCTTTAGATATCAGGTATAAGTAATGAAGTTGTGGATGAATATTCCTACTCACACAGTAGTTGCAAAAAGAAGTGAAATGAAAACAAGTGTTTTCAGGGCATTTTCAAATGTTTTGAGCTTGCTTTTAAATACAGACAGAGAAGATGCCTCTTGGACTGAGAGAGTTCCATATTGCGGGGACTATAAGATCCAGAGGATGTGGTAAACTGCAAAATTTTACTGAAATGCTATGGAATCAAAGGTAATGTGAAATTATATTGGTTTAACATAGTTTTAGCTCTGCAATTACATTGCCCTGTATTACTAGAGTAGCTGATTTCCAACTGTTTTTCGTAGAAAAAATTGTAGATATGCTTCCACCCAGTTGCACAGGTCAGAAATTCTCTACATCAGATTGACCAAAACCTCTTTTAATTCCCTATTCATTATGCACTATAGTAAACACAGCTGTCTTTCCAGAATGCAAAGAAGGGTCAGATGTGGAAGGCAAGGGGTGCATTAATGACATCTCCTGGGGGCGATTTTTTTTTCCAGCAATTTTGCTGCAAAGTTTGCTCATCTCTAGTATTCACTATTAACTCTTACTGTACACAGAGGGGTCAGAGAGAGAAATATCTGAATGGTTCATGGCTTTCCGAGATCCTGAAAATATATAAAAAAAAAACATGTCTCTGGTTTGTAGATTAAGTATGGTGCGGGGAGACTCTAAAGAATGTCAACCCAATAAATATTATTTGTCTAATTAAAAAAGCATAATTCTATGCAACTTTGCAATATAAATTCATTACAAATGTAAGTTTTTGTATATGTATTGCAATTGAAAGCAGTGCTTGTCTTTCCCTGTCTTTTTTCTGCTCTGATGGCGCAGACTGTTGTTACAATGTAAGACAAGCCAGCTGATTAACAGACATGTCTTTGCTTTGTTTAAAAATTAAAATTGTTTAAAAAGTAACAGCCAGGAGTTAGGCAAATGTTGCATTCAATAGCAATTATTTTTTACAAAAAGCTTTAAAAGAACTGAAAATGTGTAATGAATCTATATTGAAAGTTGCCTAGAATTATGTTTTCTTTTATTAGGTAAATTCTATTTTGACTTGAGCTTTAATTCCACACTTTTATGTAAAGGAGATACACCTAGTTTTAATCAATAGTATATGCTTGGAAGAATCAATATAGCTGGGACAGCAAAATCAGGCAGTCTAATAAGTATCAAGGTACAGACAGATAGTTATTTCAGGGTAAAGGTTGAAGATCAGGGCTGGTAATGGCATAAAAATAGAAAAGTCACAGTACAGGCAAATGTTATTGCAGGTAAGCAAATATACTTAAAAAGTTATGATAAAGCAGCCTGGAATTGCTGATATATAAACCTTTGCTTACTAAAGCAGTTAGACACAGAAATGAATAATACGATTATATGACAATCCTGGTAAAAGCAGAGAGGACAAAACATCTCTAAACTGAAGCTGCCTGAGGATAAAATGCCCGATGTATGCAATGCCCTGCACTGGCACATCACATTCATCCCCCCTTCCCCACTCATCAATTCACTGAAGGTTGATCAAGGGCAGGGGGCTTGTCTTGGGTGCCAAATATGATTTGCAGCAACACTGGAACAACCTGGGCTTAAGGCGTTATTTATGGAAGTGAGGAATACAAATCATAGCAGCCTACATTTGTGTTTGGAGAAGCATCCATTATGGAGACATTCATTATTTGTATTCCTACTTGAGCTTTAGTGCAAATGTTAAAGGACCAGTAACATAAAATTTTTTTTAAAAAAAATGTGTTTGTACTTAATGAAAAAAAAACACCAAGATACTTTTAACTTTAAATTCACAAAGTCTATATTAAGAAATAACTTACAGATTCTCCACTTGCGCTCTTCTTCAGAAACAGCAACAGGTAGGGTTGCCATCTTTTCTGGAAAAAAAAATATTGGCCTTTCTATATATTTATCTTTTTCCCTAATAACAACATTGGGATCACCCAGCATTTTTATTGGCTAGGCCAGTAAAATACCGGCCAGGTGGCAAAACTAGCAACAGGGCGACGATCCACCGTGTGGTGCTCGATTTCTCCTCCCTGGCTATCTCCTATAGAAGGCAGGGAGGAGAAATTGAACGCCGCATGATGGATCGTCACCCTGACGCCGTTTCTGAAGAGGAGCGAATTTAAAGTTAAATGTGTCTTGGTGTTTTTTTTTGTTATGTAGAAACAATTTTTTTAAAAAAGATTTTATGGTCTTTAAAGTAAGCAAAACAAAGATTGTGAATTGCAAGTTTTTATACAGTATGTAGGGTTTCCGCCTAGCCAGTAAAACTCATTCCAATGCCAGGGCCAGTATTATAAATTTACCAGCAAAGTTGCCAGTAAATTTGTAAAACCCTCCTGCCTGGCCTCCCCTGATCTGTGTAAATGTGCCCCAATCTTACCTTTTTTCTTGCTGTATCTACTCCATAATCCACCCTTCCACTGTCTAAATCTTAGATCTGCCAGATTAACATAACTACCCTGCCCCCTTTTGTGCCTCTGCTTCCCACTGGCTGGTAAAATACAGAATTTATACAGAAATATAGAACTCTAATCATATGTATCAGCTATACAATGAATGAGGTACGCCCTCTGGTAAAATATAAGGATATAAGTTATTGAGGAGTTTTTAAACTGGTGACATCACTAAGCACAGTTTATAAGTATATAATTTAGAGGATAGTCATGGCTGTACTATAAGGCATATTTTTAAAATTAAGGTTAAGAATACCAATAAACAAATGATTTGGATGCCGAAAACTCGATCGCTGAAAAAGTGCACTGTGACAACTCCCTTACCAACTGACTTGGAATGGAAATTTTAAGAGTTCAGGCATAGATTCTATAGCCTAGAGTGAAGAACCATTAGAGTGATTCCACTAGTAGGGATTCCTAGTATCAGTAAGAGATTGGACTGGTCCTGAGGAAACTATGAGAAAGAAGATCCTAGGGAGTCTTCACAGTTCTGGAGTCCAATGATCCAGAGCAGTGAAGGGAAAAAGGACATGACTGTGCTAGAAGGGCAGACCCTTTACCCAACCCAGTGTCAGGATCTGATTAGCCAAGGTTGTCCCAGGGTATGGTATTATGGAGAGGTACTAATAGTGGGCTCACCAGATCTCTTGGCAGGCAGGAGGACCATGAGCAGAACAGCATCCCTCACTACATGTTGATGGTGGTGTAGTTGCAGTTGTTGGGATGGGCTGACTCTGAGACCCAAAGGTAATTTAAAGGTGCAGTTGGTAAGGTGAGTGGGTAACTGTCGCGAAGGTCTGGAGTTTGTTGGGAGGTGGATAACCTTGGAATGGGACTTGTATAGGAGGCAGGGCACAGGCTTCAGGCCTGAGCTCAGGGTCAGTCTTCTTGGAGGCTAGAGGGCATTGTTTATTACAGCTTAATGTTTGTATTGCAAACAGTTCTGTGGCCATCTCTTCTCAACTGTGGTTGGTTTGCAGTTATTGTGTAGGGGGTATAAAAGGAAGGGAGTTGAGAGGCACTGAAGGCTCGATGTTGCACTAGTCATGCTATGATGTTGTGCAATATTATTTAGTTAGTCAACCAGATGCTGCTTCAGATTAGCTGATTGAATTTCTGGAGATGAGATTTGTCCCTGTAGAGAGAGAGTAGTACAGAGATGCTCCATCAATTCCACTCTACTTTCCAGAAAGATTTCTCAGCATATCTTATCCTTTTAGGTTGAAAAGAGAAGACAGTTGCACTTTATTTTTTCATTGTTTCTGAAAATCTGTGTATTTTTTTTTTTTTTAGTGAGTCCCCTGAGGTCAGGGCCGGATCTCTCGGGTGGGCACCCGTAGGCCGCACAGTCCTAGCACCAGCCCGCATCCCCCCCATAACTCCCCATAAAGCAGATGGGCGGCATGCCACTTCCTAATTTTTTGCCGCCCTTGGCCCGGGCCTTTGTGGCCTCGTCACAAATCCGGACCTACCTGAGTAGTATCCCTCCGTGCCCACTAGGTAGAGGCACTGGGCTGTAAAGGCCCAATTTCCCAGTCTCTTTCAAATTCCAGAGAGATTCCAGGTTTGCTGGATTGCCACCGGTAAGTACCAGGTTTATGTGTATGTGATACTATTCTACAGCAGTGTGCTGAGAAAGGGTCACAGGTGTTAGCAAATCTGAGATCCTAGGAACTAGTTGTGCTGGCACAAAATGTTGCTTCAGTTATGTATTACATAACATTCTCATTACATTCTCTTGGAAATATTTTTCCACCTCGTATGAATTTTTGGAAGTTGAGCTGTATTTCTCTGTTCCACTGTGGAACTGCTATTTACAAAAGCAAACATTCAGTATATTCCTTTACCACCAAGAATTACCACCAATAATAACACTCACACTTTGAATACCAAAAATTTGTTTGGCGCCCCATATAAATTAGAAAGTTGACCTGGACCCCTAGTCTAAGACTGCTAGTAGTCATCCAATAGTGGCCTGTCTCTATATGTGATGATTTTTAATCAAGCTTAATGTACATCACTCATCTTCTTATTTTTGTTTTCACCCCTAGTGTCTTTACAATACATGCAAATACATGTAACATGTGTTACTGTATTATATAATAAACTGGTTTTAATTCTTAACATTTTTTTTGAAAACTGGTACACTGGAACATGTGTTATTTAGGGAGGTGTTATGTTGCTATGCCAGTCCACCTTTTCATTACGTCATTGTTAGTGTAGCAATTTTTAATTATAGGCATCGCCCATACTAGTATTAGAATTACACAACAAATCGATGTGACAGTAGGATCATAACATGGCAAACATTCCCCAATGAAAAATTGTGACTACTCCTGATCCACTAATAAACCCCATCATGTTTGTTTCTCCTGACGCCTAGAAAAAATGAAATAGGTGACAAGTATGGTCATAATATCTTACATTTCAGATGATAAATGGGCACTATTTTTATTATTATTATTATTATTATTGTTATTAATACCCTTAAATATTGAGCTTATTAATACCTATGTAGATACTCATAGGGTATTAAATTCCCCTACTGTTTAGAAAATCCTGGTTTCTATGTTCTAGGTTACCTATGCCCTTTGGGAACGAAGCACGTTCTATAGGCCTAAATGCTTTGACTTGTTCCAGTCTATAGTTGATAAAATAGTTAGGAGCACACAGCACTTTTTCTTTGGACTGCTGGAGAGCCTGTAGCAAAGGGCACAGTAAAGAGTAGGGGTATCATTAAACAACACTGGGCAAATTTGCCTGTGAGCAGTAACCCATAGCAACCAATCATTGATTGCGACTTCAGAACAATAAAAACAACAATTTCATTGCTTGCCATGGGTTATTGCTCATGTTGACATAATCACCTAAGGGGAAAATGTAATAAAATCTGCAATAGCAAGTACTCCTTAAAGATGAAGTTAAACCTTAGAAAACCCATCTCCTATGTGGTACTAAGGCATACTGAACTTCACTACCTCCTATATTGTATGACCTTTGAAATGAGTAAGTATGCTTAACTGTGTTAAATAAACAACTATTCGATGGTTAAGAGACACTGGCATCCACAATTCTTTATTTGCAACATAAAGTGCATTGTGCGACAACTCCATCCCTTCCTCCACTCACCACTCTGAGGGCCCGGTTGAGAAAGGGCTCACTTTGTTCTACCAGGGAGCAGTCACAAACAGTGATCTGGGCCAAGAAAGGGCTACATTTATTTAAAATCAACATATTTTGCAGTGCTTTACAGTGATTATACAAACCCCTGCAGTACTGCAGGTGAACTCAGGACCTCAGTGCTGCACGGTCGCTCTATAACAAAGCAACCTATTTGTTACTAAAGTTAGATATCAGTCTGGCATGCCATTGGCAAGGCCCATAAAAGGGTTAAATGATTGCCAGTTGGTCTGCAGGAGCCAACGTATATTTGCTCATGTGGTCAGCTGAAGACAGGTTAGAAATTGTCTAACTGGGGAACCTTCATTATATGGAATCCATGATTGTTTACACTGCATATTTTGTTTCAATTTACACTCTGGATTATTGTTGTGACATTTTTTTGACTTGTACATAGTAGTTTTAAGTCTACCTTGATATTGTTCAGAGGCTAAATGTCTGAAAGTAGTTTATTTAGTCCTATCAAACAGAAAGAGGTGTATTTTCACTAATATAATGCTAAGGAATCCTGCTCTGTGGTTGTCACTAAGTAAAAGGCACAAGATGAATAGCTAGTAATGCCGCAGGTACTGCTGATTAAATCATATCTCCCAACTGTCCCGTTGTTAGAGGGACAGTCCCTCTATTGACAGCTCAACCTGCAGTCCCTCATTTGTACTGGAGAGCCCCATTTGTTCTCTGCACTGAACAGCCAGAAAAAGAAACAAAGTCTGTAGCTTAAAATACCAGTAACATACATTTAAAAAAAAAAAAAAAAAAAAAAAAAAAATTAATTTCTACTTAACGAAAAAAAAGACCAAGTCAGTTTTAACTTTAAATTGCAAAGTGTTTATTAAGAAATTACTTACCGATTCTCTGCTTGCCCTCCTCTTCAGAAACGGTGACAGGGTGACAATCCATTGTGCGGCGCTAGATTTCTCCTCCCTGCTCCCTGAGATAGCCAGGGAGGAGAAATCGAGCGCCGCCGCACGATGGATCGTCGCCCTGTCGCCGTTTCTGTAGAGAGAATCTGTAAGTAATTTCTTAATAAAGACTTTGCGACTTTAAGATTAAAACTGTGGTTTTTTTTTCATTAAGTAGCAACAAATTTTTTACATTTTTTTTTTAATGTTACTGGTGCTTTTGGCAGAAAGCCCACAACAGCCACAACAGAAGATAAGATACATTTGTAACAAATGAAATGTATCTAGATAAGCAATCTAGATAAGCAAATAAGTAATTGTAACAATATAAGATACAGAAAAATGTAAATATTAGGGAGCACCGTCCATCACATATGAGAGAAAGTAAGGTGGTGTGCAGGGTAAATCAATAATGTCAGAGAAAAAGAGAACATTAACCCTATATAGTGCACCTCCCCACCATTGGATCCGATGGCTCACAGAACCAATCAAGGATAAAACTTAACTTTTATTAATCGTTAAATAAAATTTATAAGTCCAGGAAAACGTTAAAAGAAATGCGAGGTCAGGCTTTTGATAAAGCCTGCTATGAGCAGGAGAAACACGCGTCAGACGCTTTTTAAACTTTGCTAGGCAGGGGGATAAAAGACGAATACGGCCTAATTTAGGTCATTGATCCGCGAACGATACCTGGGTGGGACGTTCTATGGGTGAAGGGGAGGGTAAACTACGGACATTGCTGGGGTAGAATTTAGAATCATTTAAACTTAAACTAATATACCGTGAGTTAATCCCTACTATAATCTAGTGACGCCATCTCCCTCATCGAAGTGAGGGGTGTGTGTGTGTGAGGGGAACCGGTTTCTTGTGGCTGCGAAGTGTGCAGCAGTTTGATTGCGATTGCGGGGTTGTGACCCGCATCAATATTGTTACACTTAAAGACGCAATCCTCACTGGTTTCTCCTGCCAGTGGAGTGGGAGGGTTAAACAAGTATTGGAGGGGTGTACAACCTAACAATTCAGATTGAATTTTTACCCACTGTTGGTTAGTGATTGGCTAATTACTAACTTTATTTCTACCCCGTGCGCATTCCGAGACCCATAAAGTGGTCTACCCTCTACCCTACTGCCAGTTAATTTCGACCATGGCCCTGGTCTTTTCCCCCTGACCTCGCATTTCTTTTAACGTTTTCCTGGACTTATAAATTTTATTTAACGATTAATAAAAGTTAAGTTTTATCCTTGATTGGTTCTGTGAGCCATCGGATCCAATGGTGGGAGGTGCACTATATAGGGTTAACTTTCTCTTTTTCTCTAACAATATAAGATAACAGGTCCCTTGGGAATAGTTAAGCTGGCCATAGACGCAAAGATCGGATCGTAAGAATCGAGGATTCGTACGATTTTCGGACCATGTGTGGAGAGTCCTGACATTTTTCGTCTGGCAGAGATCGGTCGTTTGGTAGATCAGTCGTTTGGTTGATCGGACAGGTTAAAAGATTTCTGTCGGCTGACGATAATATCTCTGTATGTATTGCCGATGGTACGATTTTCAGTGGGAGACTGTCACTAGCTTTTTTTGGACATAACTTTCATACGATTGCTGTCAGGGGCAGAACATCGGCTCATCTGTTCTTTTATAACTTTATTTGATCTGAATGGTTAGTGGCAGGTCGGGAGATGGGGAAGTCGATCGTAAGTTGATTCGAACGATCAGATCTTTGCGTCTGTGGCCAGTTTTAGACTCACAGCTTAAAGGGCAATTCACCTTCATTAGCAAAACTGTAATTCAAAAAAAACACAGAAATATGTTCAAACTTTTATAACCTAATGGTAATTAGGGGGTGTGGCCACCAAAAAATGGGCATGGTCAAAACATTTGTCTCGCTGCGTGCCACAACTTTTTTGTCCCTCTTCCTATTTCCAAAATGTTGGGAGGCATGTTAAATGAGCACTTTTTTGTGCCCCTTAGTGCTGTAGCACTTGCATCGTGCAAGTAAATGACCCCAAAGTTTTTATAATAAAACACTATAAATATTACTTACAGCAGATCTACTGTGTCAGAACATGTTTTAACTGTATGTAAACATTGCAGTGTTAACACCTGGGTGTGTCTAGCACATTCTGCCTCACAAGGCTGAAAGGAAAGAATCAGACTCAGGCCAGATGGTGCAGGCAATGGCTCCAACTCATCCACATACCTTTGAACCCTGATTTTTAGCTTCTTATACAGGGACTAAACCACAGGAGATGTAGGGGTTGTAACAACACTGGGGCTTTGGGGCCTTATAGGCAACATGGACACAAAAAATATAAATTCTATTAGAAAATAGGCTCTAGGTCTCTGCTGGATATTCAGGCCCACAGTTAGGAAAACACAAGTAGGGACACTGGTCCAGTTTTAGCATGGAACCCATGGGCCATTTAATCACCTAAGATGAACAAACAACTGTTATTAATAATAATAATTAATAAAAAAAGAAAGTAAGTCTGATTAATAAGAAAAAATCATCTTATTTTCAATGGACGAACAGGAGCATAGATTCTATGGCACTGGAACTTCAATGCTGTAAAATTCTATAATGTGTGGAACAGAAAAGGTTAAATCGTAAAGCTAAATGCGAGTACAGTAAGTCTGAGTAAAGTAAGTCTGAAAAATTCATATTTTCAATGGCCGAACAGGAGCATAGAATGTAAGGCATTGGCACTTCAGTGCTGTAAATTCTATAATTTGTGGAACAGAAATGGTTAAATCCTAAAGCTAAATGTGAGTACAGTACAGTTTTATGTTTTCTACACTTTGATATACTTTATTAAAAAGTCTTATTACTTATAATTACTTACCTCCAGCAGAGGCTTATGTATCTCTCTGCTTTTCAGCTGAAGCAAGTTGCCTAGAATAGGGAGAGGTTTGGGACCTGGGGGGAGGTTCCCCCTCCTTTTCTTCCCCACTTTCCTGGCCAGGAGATACAGAAATGCAGCAGTCAGTAGAAGAATTGACAAGCCATTGATTTCCAGGGGCCAGTCCATTGCTCCAGGAAGCCGAGTCTATGTGTATCAAAAATGGCATAAAGGAGGAGGCTGGGTGTGAGGATGTTTATAGAGTACAAATATCAGGAAGTTACTATACTCCGTGATGATGTAAACAAAGCCCAGACCATTCTGCAGGGTTCAAGGGAGCACTTCCTATAGTCTGCCGCGCCTCAGTTTATTTCTGGCAGTGGGACACAGCATGCAGACAGCAGGATCACAGCTGGGTTTGCTTACAGACTGGATTATAAAGCAGTTAGTAGGGAGGACAATTTCCAGCTAAAATAAATCCGAGCAGACTTTAATAATTATGCTATTACTGATCCTGCACATTATTGAACATATGCTTGCTTTATTTAGTGGCACCTTGCCCAGGGGGAGTTAAAGGGAATCAATTAAATTTCTGCTTCCGTCAAGGCAGAGTATTTGCCACATCAATTAAATTTCTGCCTCCGTCAAGGCAGAGTATTTGCCACATGTGACTTTCTCCCATAGCCATACCTCCCAACCGACCCGTTTTGAGCGGGACAGTCCCGGTTTTGACAGCTCAAACCAAAGTCCCGGATATGTACTGATATGTCCTGAGTTTCTCTTTGATCTGCTGCACTGAATTGGCAGAAAAAGATACAAAGTTTCTAACTTAATTGGCTCTTGCCAGAGAGCCAGAATACATACTTAACATACTTTTGTACTGGTTTTAGATAAGAAAGAACTTAAAAACACAACGTAAAAGGCAATTCACCTTCATTAGCAAAACTGTAATAACACATAAAAACCACAGAAATGTGTTCAAACTTTCACAACCTGGCACAAATTTTATAAAAATGACATGGTAATGTGTGTGGTCACTGCGATACGCACAGCAAATCTTTTTGTCCCTCTTCCTGTTTCCAAAATGTTGGGAGATATGCCATAGCTGCCCCCATCCCCAAATGGTAGGGGATGTTGCAGCTGAACTACAGGAACAGAACTAGTGAGACATGACAAATGAAATGCAATAACGATGTTACTTCAGTTTGTTTATTGGTAGTAAAACTTATTTCAAAGCCATGCTAAAATTTAGCCATGTGTTTTGTTTCACCAGAAAATAACATGGATTTTGCACTGAAAAAAACATGGATTTTGCACGGAAACCCCCCACCCACCATTGTCGTTGTTATGCACCTCTTGCCTTCTAATATAAATCAATTAGATCAGAGCCCTATCCAGCTCACCCCTTATCTGTCTAAGAAACTGTCTGGGTGCTGTGCTTATAAGAAATTGGCAACATGGAAGCCCTTTTTTTTATGAAGAACAGTTGTGGCATATTGGACAGGAGCCTACCTAACAAGGTAGTGTAATGTATTTGCTATTCAGAACGACAAATGCCTTAACCCCAAATGCCTTAACCCCAATACAATTTTACCATCCCAATGACTCAAATGTTTTTGGTGAATTATCAGTGAAATTTTGCCATTTGCTAAAGTAAATTTACGTATTATATAAAAGTGCAAATGCTTTACTGTCTAGTATTAATCACTTGTTGTCCATGGTCATGCTGAAGAAATACTGATGTCGAATAAGGTTTTACTTTGCATATAATGTTTTAGGCATTGCTTTGTGGACATAAACTGTGCAAAATAAACTATTTTAAAAACTATTTTTTAATAATTTTTTCTTATACGTCAAATTATGTTTACAAAAAGTAAAAAGAATAATCCCTCACTAGGTTCCATTTATTATCAAATACAATAAATCAAGCATGATGTTGCAAAAGAAAAATGTAGCTTGTATTTTTAATGTGACTTCCTGTGAGTGGAAGAGGGGCCACTTTGGAACACCAGTGGACCTTGGTCCCTTAAGGGTAGGACTACATGGACGTTTTCGGCGCGATCCAACACGCTGTGACAAAACGCCTGCAACAAGTCACATGCGACAGAAATAAGGTAAAAAGAGAAATGTCAGATGAAGTTGCAGCGTTGATCCGATGTGACAAAACTGTAGGATGCAGACGCATTGTGCAGTGCCTACATCCGACAGTCGTGTCGCGTTGGATCAATGATGCGACACCATGCGACAATGCATTCACTTACCTTAGTTTTGTCACAGGTGTTTTGTCGCAGCGCGTCGGATTGTAGTCCATCTAGTCCTACCCATAGGGTTTAAAGTGAGGCCTAAGGAGGAAATTGATTGGCAAACGGGAATACTTTATTGTAGGCCCGGACAGGGTTAAAAAGGCAAGGTGATAGGCATGTACTGACACACAGGCTAAAGAGACAGAGATCCGGCAAGAAAAGTACAAGCAAGGCACAGCAAGGGTAAAGTTCAAGTTCAAATCCAAAGTCCAGGCAACAAGCCAGGGCAAGTCACATACAGGGAGGGTTTAGACATGCAATGGTCCATATATTTGATCAGGAAGCCGAGTCTATGTGAATCTAAAGCATAAAGGATTATTAAAGGGGTTGTTTACCTTTGAGTTAACTTTTAGTATGATGTAAAAAGTGATATTCTCAGACAATTAGCAATTGGTGTTCATTTTTTATTATATATAGTTTTTGAGTTATTTAGCTTTTTATTCAGCAGCTCTCCAGTTTGCGGTATCAAGAATCTGGTTGCTAGGGTCCAAATTACCCTAGCAACCATGCATTGATTTGAATAAGAGACTGGAATATGAATAGGAAAGGCCTGAATAGAAAGATGAATAATAGAAATTAGCAGAACAATACATTTGTAGGCTTACAGAGCATTTGTTTTAGATGGGTGACCCCCATTTGAAAACTTGAAAGAATCAGAAGAAGAAAACAAATAAAAAAAACAATAAAAAATAAATAGTGAAGACCAATTGAAAAGTTGCTTATAATTGGCCACTCTATAACATACTAAAAGTTAACTTTAATGTGAACTACCCCTTTAACAGGAGCACCTACCACAGGCAGAGTAACTACAGGAAGGCAATCTAGCCAACTGGTAACTGCCAGTAGGCCTTTGTGTTTAGTGGGCCTGTGACTATAATTCTTCCTATTTAAATAAAAGGAAAAGTAATATTAAGAGAAGGTTTGTTTGTCATATAATTTAGGACAATTCTCCCTTCTTATTTTCACTGCACATTCTGTCTTTTTTCTTACACATTTCCCATATTTCCTTTGTTCTTTACTTTACCTCTTCCTCTTTTCTTTCCATTGCTAGACCTTTTTTTCTACTTTATTAATTACTCTTGCCCATTGGCTGCTTGATCTCTTCTCCCAATTCATTTTAAATCACCCCTCTGCTTCTTATTTTTCTCATTTTCTTCCTCCATCGTTGATCATTTTATCTGTGGCTTTCTTCTTGGTACACTCATTGGCAAGTAACTCTACTGCAGTTGTGGTAGGGTGCTGCATGCCTCTCACATGAGATGTACCTGTGGAAGAGAGGCAGGAGCCCCCTGAAACATGGTGCATGCCACACACTGTTGGCACGCGTCAACTATATTACAGTTGGGGGGGGGGGCAGGTCCCTTAGCAGTGTCTGGTTTCCCCCAGGTTATAAAAAGGGAAACACATATGCTCAGTTTCTTTTGGTTCCTCCAAGTGCTGGAGGAGGGGAGGTGTGCTCCAGAAAGCCTGGGTGGAGGTAGGTCCAGTAAGGTGAAGTAAGTGCCATGTTAGATTTGTAATAGTTCACTACAGAAGTGAAAGACAGGATCGTGGTAGTTAGAAGAGCAGTCAGAGGATCCAACAAGGAGGCTTGCACACTGTGGTGTAAATGCAGCCAGTATAAAAGCGCAAGTGTTTAGGCTCAAGAATGGATCAATTTCAGGAGTAATACACTTCTGTGAGCTTCACCTAGTGCTGGGGAAGGTTCACCAATGCAGTAAGTTCTACTTCTGGATGTTGCAAACACTATCACTGTGTCTACCATCTATCAGTGTCCCATCCATGTTCTATCAGTGTTCCATCACTGCCTCCCAGGAGATCAAACTTTGTTTGTGGAATCAGTGTGCCCTTACTACAACAGTGCAGTGAGGACCCACTTGAGTGAAAAGGGTCCCATATAATACAAGCCCAACCAGTGGGTTGCCAGGAGTCAACATGACTAGGTCTAAGGTATACCAACAGGGGTAACTGTGACATAAAATAACATTTCTTTACCACAACTACCATAACTCATGATCATCTGCTAGTCCTAGCTAGTTAAAAATACGAAGGTGCGTGAGTGAACAGCACCAAGTTTCTCCTGCTTTAAATCTATTATGAACATGTCTAAGCCGTCACTGATCACATTACCAAATTATTTCGTTTGGAAAGATGATATACTCACCCAGTTCCAAACTTGAGTATTCACCGAGCACTTTCTTGCACAAAACAAAAACTATGAAGAGTTTCATATATGCAAGAAGTGATTTCTATGATTTAGAAAACTTTAATAATTTTATTGTGATTATAAGACCAGGTTTGTTTGGCTTTGGGATCACTTTTTGTATATTTTATTTACAGGTGTTGTTATGCAATTTAATTGCATGTAACCCGGTACCTAACACATAGACACACCTTTGTGATCACACAGAGATTGAGACAGAACGTGGCATTATGGGTAGCTGCACAGCACAAAAACACAAACAGGACAAGGTACAGAAATTATTTCTGCAAAGCTGATACGGTGAGGATGGTGCTGGGCTTTGCAGGCACGATTCTTCTGACTGCCTGTGTTACCATTCTGCTTTTCCTCTTCAAATGGAGAGGCAAAATCAAACTCAAAAATCTGCCCCCAGGACCAACCCCAATTCCATTGTTGGGTAATATTCCACAGATCAACACTAGAGAACTTCCTGACTCCTTGCTCAAGGTGAGTTGGTATTTGGGGACACACAGGATAGGGTGCAGTAGGCTCAAGGTTAGACGGACAGTGGTTGCTGTATTATTGTAGTTTTGCATAGCCTAAATGGTGCTCAATTTGTTCTGTGTTATTAACCACAATTGTAAGAATACAAGCATTGGTTGATTGTTACATCATAGGGATCCTTACTATAGCAACCATTTTTATCTCAATTTTATTGCAGCCTGATTGTGGTAATTAATGTTAGCAAATTACATGTTATACCTACTGTTGTGATAATATAACAGCTAAACTTGGCCATTGTTTACTGATTAATAAATGATAACATAGCATGGCTCAGGGGCCAGGGCAACAATAGCTTGAAAATAAAATTATTTGTCATAGGAAGTTGTAAGAAATAAACAAATTTATAAATCAGCATATAAATGGTAGCTGCTTCATCAAACTCAGGTACAGGTTTTACTCTGGAGAATATAGTGTTCCATAATAATAAGTCACCAAGAATATAGATTTAAAGAGATACTGGCACCAGAAATTAAAACCTTTCTTACATCTATCATAACATTGTCTTTGCATGCTATATGCATAATTTTGCCATTAAAGGATTTGCCCTAAACGTTTATATTACCTATCTGATTCCCCATGTTCCTCTATGCAGGGGCTGACATATTTGTGCAGCAGTAGTCTGTTAACATTAGAAACTCTAACTGACAGGCTGAGAAGGGACAGTCAGGTCGGCAAAACAGGTTTAAGAACTTCAATAAACAATTTCTAAAAAAGCAGATCTATCAGCAAAAAATGGTCATTGTGACCTATAGTACTTCTAGGGGCATATTTATTAATTGTAGAAACAAACACCCATGATGTTGTGCATAGCAACCAATCAGATATTTGCTTTTGTTTTCTAAATGTTCAAATGTAATTGTGATTGGTTGCTATGTTCAACATAACTGATGATGTTTGACTCCAATGTTAATAAATACACACCTAATGTACATTAATGTTTTGCAAAGTAGTTTTTAGTGTCAATATCACTTTAATATGATTGGTCACTCACTGGATTTTACTTGTTTTTATATTTGAAAGCAGAAATTCACCTCCACTTTCACTCGGCCAAATGTGTAGCTAATGTTCTACTAAATTCTACTATTTCATAAGTTCCATGTTCTTTATTTTGTTTTTGCAGTTAAGTAAAACCTATGGACCTGTGTACACCCTATATCTGGGCAGTTATCGATCAGTTATGCTCATTGGGTACGATACTGTGAAAGAGGCATTGGTCGATCGCAGTGAAGTGTTTAGTGATAGGGGAAATATGGAATTTACCGAGCTGATATTTAAAGATTATGGTAAGAAAATTGGGGAACAAATATTTATGTTTGATGTTTACATATTTATGTTTACATATGATAATATCCTTTGTAAAGTAATGTAGATACAGCAGCATTGCATGCCCACAGTTGGCATGTGTATGTACAGAGGTCAACTGAATTTACATGCAGGAAAAATGCTTTGGAAGGCATGTACCAGCTCCCTGATTATATTCTCTAAACGCTGGAGTAAAGTATGCATTTAAACAATAAACATTTTGACAATAGTCACATATAATGTTAAAGAATGATTAATTAATTAATAGAAACAAAAATAAAACAAAGAGGCAAATAATTATGAAGTGCGCTTATCTATTCACCTTAACTTTTAGTATGATGTAGAGAGTGATTTTCTGAGACAATCTGCAATTGGTTTAGGTGGAAAGGTTTAGGTGGAAAGAGTCAGAAGAAGAAGGCAAATAATGAAAATACTATAAATAAGAAAAAATTAAGACCAGGTGAAACGTTGCTTAGAATTATCCATTCAATTAGATTCTAAAAGCTAATTTAAAGGTAAACTATTCCTTTAATAATTCTATTATTATACCCCTAAGCTACATAATGCCGAATCTGAAAACCCGGCATCTCAAACGTGTCAAGGTCATGTATAAGTCAATGGCAGATGTCCCTATCCTAATTTGAAGATTTAGTGGTCTGCGCTAGGTTTAGGCCATTAATCTGAAAAATTCTGGTTTTTCGGACAATAACCTGGATCGATTTGGAAGAAAAGTCAGAAAAAAATCACACTATTCAGGTTTTTGCTCAATTTTATCAGGTTTTTCTTCTGATTCGATTTTTCGAGTTATTTTAGTGATAAGGCAAAATTGTGGATGGGGTTTTGGTCAACCTTTTTTTATTGAAAAAATGAGATACAATTGTATTTTAGTAAATAACCCCCTAAGATTCTTCCAAATCCTGTAAACCACGAATCCTGGCTTCAGTTCAGCCCTACTCAATATCTCTGTAAGACAAATGTAATAAAGGAACAGGTTGTGGTACTTCAACAATAAGAAAGATATATTATTCCTTTGAAATATTTTAGGTGTTATAATGAGCAATGGGGAGAGGTGGAAAACAATGCGGAGATTTACTCTCATGACTCTACGAAATTTCGGAATGGGGAAGAGGAGCATTGAGGAAAGGATCCAAGAGGAATCGCGAAGCCTTGCCGAGGCATTTGGAAAGAACAAAGGTGGTTGATTAACAGTAAAAGCTTTTTTTGTTATCAAAACGAGTGTTATTGCATAACTCATGTCATTAGCACTTTAATTGCCAATGACACAGGTATTACATCATCAGCAGAGGAAGCTGCACTATGCCACGATGAAGTACCTATGTTCACATGACTTGGGGCAGCTGGGAAATTGACAATATGTCTAGCCCCATGTCAGATTTCAAAATTGAATATAAAAAAAAATCTGTTTGCTCTTTTGAGAAATGGATTTCAGCAGCATTATTAACTGATTCATTTTGAAAAAATGACAGTATCCCTTTAAGGTTAGGCTATAGAAAAATGTGCTGTCTGCCAAATTTATGGCAGTAAAGGGATTAAAGTTAAAGCCCCAAAACATTGCCAGTCTCTATAGAAATATATCACATAAAACAGCTCAAATTATGTGACACAATGCTTTTAAAGGAAAATTACACCCTATAAACAAATATGGGTAGAAATGCTATATTTCATATACTGAACTTACTGTACCAACCTTAAGTATCAGAATTTATATACCAGTAATTATTCAGGCATTAAAATTTGCACGGGTGGAGTCACCATCTTGTGTCAGTCACACTGCACATGCTTAGTGGGCTTTGAACACTTCTTGAGAAGCTAAGCTTACTGCTCCTCGCAAATCATCAAGAAGAAAACAAGGTTTGCCTGAGATATTAGCTGATGCTACAAGGCTGCTTATTAGATTATCATGCTAATTGTATTGGTATCTAAGTTGCCATGTAATGAGAATTTGAATTAATATCTCCCAACTGTCCAGTTTTTCGTGGGACAGTCCTGATTTTGACAGCTCATGCAGTCCCGGATTGATAGTGAAATGTCCCAGTTTATGTTTAAAGATGGGCAAATTTTTTTGCCTTGTTTCGTTGCAAAAATGACACCCATAGACTTGATTGGCATTGTGCGTCAAAAAAAAAAGACGCGCGTTAAAAAAATTTCACTGCACGACAACATTTTTTTGACGCCCATAGACTTTAATGGGCGTCGGTGACATTTCACTGGCGGCAAATTTTTGCCGAAACGAAAGTGGTCAAATTCGCCCATCCCTATTTATCTTTGATCTTCTGCACTAAACAGCCAGAAAACGATAAAATGTTTCTGAAATGTAATTAAATAAGAGGCTCTTGGCAGAGAGCCCAGAATACTTAGCACCTGCACTTAGATACATCTGTAACAATAAGAGAAGCAAAGATACAATGGCAACTATTTAAGATAAGCTGGTCTCTTGGCAGAACTGAGGCTTTCATCTTAAAGAGCAATTCACCCGTATTAGCAAAACTGTAATAACACATACAATTTCCAGAAATGTGTTCAAACATTTCAAAACCTGCCACATTTTGTAAAATGGACATAGTATTTAGGGGGTGTGCCCAAATAAACAGGGCGGTCAAAACATTTTTCATTCTAGTTCTTTTTTCATAGGATTTAGAACACATACACAAAAAATTTATTTTACAAATTGCATGGTCTTGTTTTACATAAATGACAGCTTAGTATGAATGTATTTTTTCAAGAGCAGATAAACCTTTCGACCCAATGTACCTCCTGGTACTTGCTGTATCCAATATCATCTGTTCTGTTATCTTTGGTGAGAGATTTGACTATGAGGATGAAAGATTTATGACATTACTGATGTACCTGAGGGAGATAATAAGATTGTCAAACACATTCATTGGACAGGTATGTATAGACTTTTTTTTATCTACCTGTTTGTCTATCTGTCATGTTTATTTGTTTCATTAACAATAATATTATTTTTGTTACAGCTTCTCAATTTCTTTCCAAATGTT
Source organism: Xenopus petersii (assembly GCA_038501925.1). NCBI lineage: Eukaryota > Metazoa > Chordata > Amphibia > Anura > Pipidae > Xenopus > Xenopus petersii. The sequence goes on from CM076686.1 coordinate 68,521,546, forward strand.
TTACGACATATTCCAGGCCCCCACCAAAATATTTTCAAATATTTTGATAAGCTAAAGGAGTTTGTGAGGGATGAAGCAAATGCTCACAAAGCCTCACTGGATAGGAACTGTCCAAGGGACTTTATAGATTGCTTTCTTATGAAAATGGAAGAGGTAAGTTTATCTAAATGGCTGATCCATTAAAATGTACCTGTAAAATAAAGTGTATCCAGTCTCAGTAACTCTGACTTACTGTCATAGTTCTCAAGAATAACATGTCAAGATCACCTATACTTGCGCAATTGCATAGGTATAGGGGGATTGTAATAAATGCACATTATTCATTAGGATTATATTTATTTCACACTAAAAAGGTGGGAAATGTTTTACTAGAGCCAAGGAAGTTTGAAAGCCTCAGGACAGACAATTAATTCTGAAGTATTAAAATGTTTTTTGATCTTCTCCCAGGAAAAAAATAATCCTAACACGGAATTCCACAATGAGAATTTGAATGAAGTCATCTTCGATTTGTTTTTCGCTGGGACAGAGACCACAAGTGTAACACTGAGATATGCCTTTCTTATATTACTCAAATACCCAGATATTCAAGGTAAACCTGCTCATGCTATGAACTAGTATATCACCAACTATTATGTAACTTGTGCCTTTTCTCCTTTTTCAGACTGAATGACTGCCCCCATGGCTACACATCAGCTTATTTACTGTATATAAACTATAACAGTCTTTCTGAAACAAATACACAGCTTTTACCAGTGCAGAGCAACAGTCCATTATATTTGAATTACTTTAAATTGATTTATTTATTTTTGGTGTTCAATGCATTTGGAGCGAGAAAAAAAACTTGAGAACAAATGCCCATTGGCTTTAATGCATTTGGAGTGAGAAAAAATACTCATTGCTATTCATTTGGAGTGAGAAAAATGAGAAAAAATGCCCATTGACTTTAATGCAATTTGAGTGAGAAAAAAAGTCACCCATTGACTCTAATATCTACAATAAATTCACTGCAACAAAGTCACCCCAATAGATTCTTATACTTTGCTCCTAAAAAATTGCCCAACAAAAAAGTCCCCATAGACATAGTATGTTTCACACATTTTTTAGTAGTTTCATGAATTTTTAGGCAAAGCAATTGAAGTAGATTGACACACTAGTGTTGGAAAAATGCTTTTGTTTTATACTGTGACATTGTTATTCAACACACTTTTAGCCCGCATGTTGTTCTTATTCATTTAGTTTATGAATTAAAAAATAAAAATGAAAGTAATGGCTATATTATGAGAGAATATTCCTGATTCATAGCAATAGAACATTTCCATTTCCTACTTCTGCCTTAACATCCTGCCAGCTACTACTAACCTGACAGTTGATCCAAGTTCATTATTGCAAAGCAGCCAGAACACATTGCACTTTGCCACTGTCATGTTTTATTATTGTTTTTCTTATCTTGTTATACAAGACAAATGTAACTAATCTCTCAATCTGAGATGGATCATTTATTATATTCAGGTGACAGTAAAAACATTTCTCTTGGTCTAAACAGATACTTGAGAATGGCTCTATGCTCAGAGAATGCTGTTAATATTTATTATTTGTTATTTGTGTATGTATGTGTGTAATGTTACCCAATCTTACATCTTTCTTATTTGGGTAGAGCAGTACCAAATTAAGCCCCAATAAGGGTGGGAGCTTTCCAAAAAAAGCTACATCTACAGGATGGATAGAGGATGGGAGGGGGAAGCCAACATGTGGGCATGTAACGTTTGCATTCATTAAATGTACTTTCATCTAAAGCCACTCCTTGCACTTGTGCATTTTGGAATTTGCTTCTACAGATGTCATTTTGACACCAAGCATCAGACATCCCAACACCAAAGATTTTAATGCAACTGTGTCTGATTCTTGTTGCTGATTCTTTGTAGGATGTCAAGCTCTGTACTGTTGCTAAATGTGCAGGTGCTTTGCATAATGGTGTAATATATACATTTGCAAATGCAAGCAAGGAAATTAATGAAAGTTTTGTGATTACAACTTGTACTGATTTTTCCAGTGAGTATGTGGCTGATTTACAAACCTAGGTGCTAAACTGCACAGTGCATTTGTCAGTAGCAACCAATCAGCAATTCATTTTAAACTGCTTGCTTCGTGTTTGCTTTTGCCAACAGCACTTGTACGTAACTTAGCACCTATGTTAGTAAAGTATACTTTACTATACAAGTGAATAATGCTATTTCTAATTCAGTGTTTGATCATATATAGAAAAGATTCACAAGGAGATTGATCAAGTGATAGGCCAAGACCGCTGTCCATCAGTTGAAGACAGGAGCAAGATGCCATATACTGAAGCTGTGATCCATGAGGTTCAGAGATTTGCAGACATTGTTCCAGCTGGACTGGCCCATGCAGCCAGCAAAGACACAAGCTTCAGAGGATATTACATTCCTAAGGTTAGAGGTTTGCTTGCTAAGTTCTGCTCTTTAGGAGTAATATGCTCATAAAAACTTTGGACTTGGAAGGACTGACTCACTTCATTGCTATTGGTAAACTTTGGCCTCAGAAAAACAACCCGATAAAATGCCAATACAAAGAAGGTTTCATCCAAATACATATATTTTACTGATTTGAGCCTAGAAAGGAGTGTATCTTAAATATATCCATGCTATTTGGCACCATATTGCATTTTGCCTAAACATGTCTCTAATGTATTATGACACTAGTTTTTTACTGACCGATGCACATGTCTTTCCTATTAGCATACCCAACCCATCGGCCTGGCTGACCAATAAAAGTATTGGTGATATTTAAAATTGCATAAATTAATATAGTAAATATTTTAATATTTACATATTTTATATCCTACTTCAGGGTACTTTGATCTTTCCAGTGCTGAGATCTGTCCTAAAGGATCCTAAACACTTCAAAAACCCATATCAATTTGACCCTGGGCACTTTTTGGATGCCAATGGCTCTTTTAAGAAGAATGATGCATTCATGCCATTTTCTGCAGGTAGGAACACATAGGTTTTCAAGAGGTGGAACTTACTGCATAAACACCATAACAATTTAAATCTGTTATCTATAATGCAATATTTAATTTTTAGCACCTACACCTTGTTGCACTAATGCCTTAGTAAGTTTGAACTCTATCCTTGTTTCCAACAGGAAAACGTGTGTGCGCAGGGGAGGGACTTGCTCGTATGGAGCTCTTCATATTTCTCACTACCATCTTACAAAAGTTCATTTTAAAACCGACAGTGGATACGGAAGTCATTAAAATTACCCCAGAGCCAAAGACCAATGGTTCACGACCTAGGCCCTTCAAGATGTTTGTTGTCCCTCGCTGCTGAAGCAGGATGTTCCAAAATGCCAAAATAATGATGCTTACAAATCATTTTATGTCCTTACACATCAGTAATAAAGGTGTCCCTACCCTAAGATCTCTGTTGAACTATAATGATATGGCCTGACCATTAGTGATTTGGTTTGCCTTGCTGCACTGTTGCCTTGGTCAGCATTAGGGTTTATCAACCCTTGTTTCCTACAGGAAACTGTGTGTATGATTGCAGGAAAGAGGCTTGCTCTTCATATTTCTCACTATCATCATAGAGAAATTCATTTTTAAACCAATTGTGGATACGAAAGACCTTACGTTTACCAAAGAACCAATGCTATAAGACTGTGACCTTGCAAGGTGTATGTTGTCTCTTGCTTCCCTTGAAGGGGTGATATGTGCTGTTCTTCTTCAATAGCACTAAATGATTATAGCTAATACATCTGTTATCTTTCTCTGACTATGTGCAGTTTTGGTCTATAATACTATGGCTTGCCCAATAATGATTCTGTATTTAGTTCCTGACCAATTATATATCCTCTCAATTGCTTATAATGCAGATCAGCCTCTCCATGGGGTACAATGTATTGTGTTTATTATTACTACTTATTATACTCTGAGGCCCTTTGCTCCAGTGGGAGACACAGGATTAAGTTAGTAAGTAAGTACTTATTATACTCAAACTGTTTCTTGGGTTTCCTAAATAGAATATTAATCTCAAAGAAGTTAATCTATATATAACATAGCAACTAGATTAGCAGAAAATATTTCCAAAGATAAATAAAAGGATATTCCAAGAAATTATTTGGCATACCTCATTCTCAATCAATATACTGAAGTTGTGCCCAGAAGTTAATAAAACACAAAAATGAGAAAATAAAACCTGTTGTAGAAAAAGAAAATAGTGTGAACATGGGTATACCTGACATTTGTGATACAGAGAACAACGGGTGATATAAGAAAAATACAGCCCAAATATATATTAAATATATTACATTTATTATAAACTGTCTCTGAATTTTTTTTAAAAAATAGACATATGTAGTTAGCATATTCCACAGTCAACATTCATTAAATCAGCTATGTGTGGTAAAAATATGGGGCATATTTACTACCCTTTTTACAAAAATTTTTTTGACAGCATTCAGAATGAAAATGCCTATGTAGCAGAGAAGCCACATGGTTTGCCTTTACCCTAAAGACACAGAACATTGTTTCTGCTGCTCAGCATGCATATTTTTTCAGGCTAAGAGAAGTGGATCTGCTCTGTGCCCCTGCTCCATTCATCATAACCACTTCTATTTGCATGCAGTCACATGCAATGGAGGCCTCAAAAAGCAGGCCGCTCCATGTGACTGCATGTAAGCAGAAGTCGTTATGATGAATAGAGTTGGGGCACAGAGCAGATCCGCTGCTCTAAGGCTAAAAAAAATAAGCAACCTGAGAGCAATGGAGCCAAAGCATTGTATTTCCTTGGCCTAAAGATTAAGTTAACATTTCCCTTGCCTTCAATTATTTGCTAATGTTTATAAAGTGAACATTTCCTATGTTGAGGAAAACCCTGTTGTGAATATAATACAGCCACAAACCAGCATGAAAATTACACTGGGTGTTGCTAACTAAAAAAATTAAACTCTACATATTTTTATAACTTCCAACAAGATGAAATGAAACACAGCATTTGCTTAGATTAATATGTCATACTGGGCCACAGATGAGTGGCTGGCAGGTAGGAGCCTAAGTGCTTGGTAACATGATGTCTCCATGTTTGGTGTTTAGAAGAACCAGATATACGTAAATGGGCTCAGGACTTGATTTAAAAAGAAACTTAAACAGATGACAATGACGAGGCAGAAGACAAGTGAAAATCAATTCTGAATGATAGAATAGAGGATATAACATGAAAATAAGTCCTTATAACAAACCAGAGGTCGGGTCGGGGGCAGGCTGCAAGCTGAAGCAAGTCCATATAAGCAGATGTGAGATCTTGGTGAGCAGCAGGCAATACAAATCCATGGAACAGGTCAAGGGTCAAAACCAGGATGGTTAGCAGGAACAAGGGACTGAGGAACAAGCAGGAACATGGCAAATCAGAAAACTCAGGCACAAAAGGGGCTAGAACAAGGAGATGAGTCAATGATCCAGTACTAGCTGGCAGGAGGACACTGGCTTATTAAGGGTCTTGATGACAAGATTGTTAGCACCTAGCCTTAACGAGATTAGGGGTGAAGACTGAGAAGACAACAGAGAGAGGGTATGGTTAAGTGGACTATTAGCAGCATTAAACACCAAATGCCTCTGTGGCTCCAAAGTAAAACGTATTGTCCAAACAACCTACAGCCATGTGTCTAGACTGGTTAAAAACCATATGTCTCTGATATTCACCTTTAAATACACAATGCAATTACCCCTCTTCTTCACCTTCCCCATTGCAGTCCTCTTCACATCTTAAAGTGATACTGACACTAAAAAAAACTTCTTTTTAAAACATGAATGTGCCTAGCTTGCCTAGATTTTTGCCTCACGAGGAAACTTCGGGCGACTTCGGAGATCAAAGCGCTGTTAGTGCACTGCCACATGCGATTTTTAATTTTAGCAGGCAGAAGGCAGTTCGGGGAGATTGTCGCCCTGAAGAAGAGGCAATTAGTCGCCAGGCGACTCCTCGAATCTGCCCGTATGTCCCTGCCCTAAGTGTTAAGGTATCAGGGAACAAAGTAACAAATATTTGCAGCCACTAGAGGTCAGGCTTCTTAAACTCAACACAATGAAAAAGGATTGGTTGAACTATACCAATCATCATCAAAATATCAAAATATTTATACAAAATGTTGTAATGTATTTAGGAGGCCAGGTCCCTAATGCCAAGAGTGTAGCATATGCAACCTTAAACATGATGTGGAGCAACAAAAATTGGTTAAAAATTTACCCCTGCTAATCCATGTACAAGACTTGCCAATCCCCCTTGACCCTCAAACCACCTTGTTAAAATGAACCCCTGCTAATCCATGTACAAGACTTGCCAATCCCCCTTGACCCTCAAACCACCTTGTTCAACCAAGTAAACAATCTAGCCTCCACCAGAGCAGAAAGGACTTGTTATTATATCCATAATAGTGAGTGAGTGAGAGTTTATTGTCATTTCATCCATAAACGTTCCTCTAGGACCATGGTGCTACACACAACATAGATGTACCGGAAAACAGACAAAAAGTGCAAGTGCAAAAATATGCAACTTCTGCAAGACAGGACAGCATAGTGCAGGGACAGGACAAGACAGTGCACAGATGCAATATGTTAAGTAAATAATGCTAAACGTCAGACATGATGGGTGTATCATTGTGATATGATTGTAATAAGAACATGATAAAGAAGATGATAAAGTGCAGATGTGCTCATAGAGAACAATTGTATCCAATTATTTATACAATGGTGTACAGTGGCTGTGTAACATTGTAGTATATAGTAAGGTCCGATGGAGTGTGTGTGTGTGTGTGTGTGAGAGAGATCTATCCAGTCCCTGAGTATTCAGGAGCCTTATGGCTTGGTGAAGAAACTGTTACACAGTCTGGTAGTGAAGGCCCTAATGCTTCGGTACCTTTTTCAAGATGGCAGGAGTGTGAACATGAGTGTGAGGGTTGTGTTGGATCAGCCACAATGCTGGTGGCTTTACGGATGCAGCGATTACTAGCCTATACTAAGAAATGTATCACAAGGAAGTGAAAAGATCCAAGCCCCTCCCCCCACCACAAAGATCCTTCTGGATAAATGTAGTAGACCAAGCCCTACCCTATATAAACTGATCTACACCAGGCAAGGCTTCCCAGATAAGTACATACAAGTTTGGTCACCTTGGATAGAACTGCCTCATTAACCTGTCACTCACCCTTTTACCTTCCTGACCCCTGGGTGCATACTCCCCCACTCATATAACGACACCCACACATGTTGACCTCCTAAAGAAAGACACTGACAACACAAGTGATGTTGGGAAAATGTATGCATCAGGAATGTTTATTTCCTTTGTATTTCAGTATTCTATTCTCTATTTTGGTTTTAAATAACAAAACATTATTGTTTAACCCTAATGAACCGAACTTTATCTCACTTGTGATCAATTGCATACCTCCCAACTGTCTCTTTTTCTGAGGGACAGTCCCTCTTTTGACAGCTCAACCCGCAGTCCCTCATTTGTACTGGAAAGTCCCTCTTTTCTCTGCACTGAACAGCCAGAAAAAGAAACAAAGTTTCTCACTTAATTGGCTTTTAGCATAGAGCCCAGAACAGGTAACAGGTGCAAATAAGATACTTTGTAACAATTTTGAGACACAAAAACACAGTTTAGATCAGGAGAAATATTTTCAAACTTTCATAACCTGCCAAATTTTGTAAAATAAACATGGTAATTAGGGCGTGTGGCCACAGAAAGGGGTGTGGTCAAAAAATTGCTACGCTACGTGCGGGAACATTTTTTTTGTCCCTCTTTTTACTTCCAAAATGTTGGGAGGTATGCAATTGTTACATTATATAACTTTGCTGTAAAGAATTGCATGCTTCTGTACTGCTCCATTTATTTCAAATAAAAACTCATTGTTAAAAAAAGTGAACCCCTGGCAGATGGTCAGACCACTCATCAAGAAAGTAATGAGCTCATTATGAAAGTTATAGAAAGCAGACAGCACTGTGTATAGGGTAGTTTTACTGTACATTGCCCACTGATAAGAAAGAAAACATTATTATTAGCAACATGTTTGTGGAAGGCTCTGTATGTATAAAGCAAATAATTCCAGCATTGATAAAAGTCTAATCTGTTAACAGTGCCTTTCAAACATCAGCTTTATCTGGGATGACTTTCTGCACATTCTATTTACTTTCAGTTCATGTAACTTGGCACCAAGTAAAGACACACCCCGTGTTCACACAAAGGGACAAAGTCATGTGGTGTTGTTTGTGGCTGTGCACTAAAAATGCAGGTCACGTAAGAAAGTACAAGGAAAGAGCTTTTGTAAAGTTGTTAGGATGGCGATTGATACTGCAGTGACAATTCTTCTGACAGTTTGTGTTATTATACTGCTTTATTTAGTTAAATGGAGGGGCAACAGCAAACAAAAAAATCTACCCCCAGGACCAACGGCATTCCCACTGCTGGGTAATTTTCCGCAGATCGGAACTACAGAAATTCCTGCCTCCCTTGTAGAGGTGAGTTAGGATTTTGAAAGCACAGTTTATGATACAATAGGCTAGACGTTTATACTGTATGAATGTTTGTACCATTCTTTATTTGGTTCTCTTGTAACTGCCTGTATATAAAATCCCTGCTGTGACAGACTGTATTTTAAAAGCAATTGTATGTATGAAAAAACGCCCCTTGATCCCTTGATGACCACTCAAAAGAAAGGCAGCATTTAAATAAGTGCCCAGAATTCAAATATAGCAAGTAAATGAGCTACAGAATTTATATTTACAATGCATATTATTTTTGCAACATTAATATGCAGCCTTAACAATTTCTTAATCCTTGTGTGGAACCTTTGTTTTTTATGCAGCTAAGTAAAACCTACGGACCTATGTATACCCTGTATCTGGGTGGTCATCCATTGGTCATGCTCATTGGGTATGATGCAGTGAAGGAAGCGTTGATTGACTACGGTGATGTTTTTAGTGACAGGGGAAGAACAGGAATTTCTCAGGCTATATTTAGTGAATATGGTAAGGAAACACTATTTATAAATGATTTGCTTTGCTTGTAATATACATTCATTAAACATTAGCAGCAGTTGTAATATTAATTGTAAATGTAATCCCTATTGAAAGCAGTATCTGTAGCTATGTACTGCACATTTTTGGCACTGCTGGTTCTGACTCTTGAAACAGTACGAAAAATAGAAGGGGGAAAACAATTCTCACATTCATTACATTTATATATAATTTTAAACCCATCAAACATTTTTGTAAACATCCTTTCTGCTTGAATAAGATCTACTCTATGTTTGTACACATCAGAAACAGACATCGGATAGACTCCATAAAAGCTGACATAACTACACAGGTAAGCATTTTTCACTAGTGGAGGATAACAGATCTGATGTCTTCTGCTACCTGAATCAGTGTGCACTGAAAGGCATGGGATCAGCCTATCAGATCACACACAGAGCAGAGTTTGGTGTGAAAATGCTTAAGGTGGCCATACACGGCCGATAAAAGCTGCCGACAGACTGTGTCGGCAGCTTATTGGCCTGTGTATGGGGGCCCCCGACGGGCTTCCCCGATCGAGATCTGGCCGAAAGTCGGCCAGATCTCGATTGGATGGGTTTAAAAATCCCGTCGGATCATGGCCGCATCTGTTTGTTGATGCGGTCCCGCGATCCGACCGCCCGTTTGCGAATGCTAGGATCCGATCATTGGGCCCTAGGACCCACGATCGGATCTGCCCGATATTGCCCACCTCAAGGTGGGCATATCGGAGGGAGATCCGCTAGTTTGGCGACATCGCCAAACGAGCGGATCTATCCATGTATGGCCACCTTTACTTGCACAACAAAATAGGCTCTGTGTGTGGGCTGATTGGCTGATTCCTGATGATGGCGGATCTTGACCTGCATTTATTTGCAGGCAGAGAATCCGGTACCCTGCTGCTCTTGTCTCCACCCAGAAGCATTGATTTCACTAGGGTGCAGGCAGGTGCAGCAGATTTTGGCGCTGAAAGGTGTCATTTTCCATTTCATGTCAAAATCTGCCCGCAGTTGAAAAAGCAAGGGGAGCAGCAGGACAGCAGATTCTCCACCTGCAGAGAATTGTCTAGCCCTAGCCTTAGGTAGCAGTGGATTCAACTCATGTTACATTAGCCTAATAATGCTTATTTTGACATCCTAGCATGGTTGGTATTGGGGGCACAATCCTTTTCCCAGCTGATGGAGAAAGCAATATACCTCAAGCACACCTCATTCACTTAATTGTAAAGTTTCCATTTAATTAAACACACTCAAAGAGAAAGCTAAAAATAACAGAATATGCCTGTAATCACAAGGAGGTTCTCTTATTTATTATATTGATCTGGAACATTTTAGGTGTGATAATGAGCAATGGAGAGAGGTGGAAAACAATGCGGCGATTTACTCTTATGACTCTAAGAAACTTTGGGATGGGGAAGAGAAGTCTTGAAGAAAGGATACAAGAGGAAGCACGAAACCTGGAAGAAGCATTTAGAAAGAAAAGAGGTTGTAAATAATTCCACATTTTTTAAAAATTACAGGAATCTTAAGTAAGTGAAGTGACTGCACTTGAAGATATTTCAGCATAAACCAATGTTGATATTGTTTCAAAATGATCTCAGGACCTCTGAGCTCCTGAAATATTTTGGTAAAATATCAGAGGAAATTTAAACTATTGATAAATACCCCCCCTTAGTTTTCTAGGAAACTTAGCAAGTTAAGTAACAATAAGGGGAGGACTCAATTAAAAGGAGTCATTTCCGTTACAGAACGCAGTTGCAAAGTGCAAAAATGACTGCATTTGCCCATTTTTTTTGACCTTTAGAAATATATGCAAGTTTTTGTGCTCCATTTTCGCCTATGGCAGACAGTTAGGACAGGGCTCATCTGCATCTCCTGTAGCTATTTTCAAAAAGGTTCTGTTCTCATTTTACATGCCTGTAAGTCAGAACACAGTATGACTGACTTTTTCTTCAATAAAAACAGATGAACCATTTGACCCAATATACCTGCTGGGACTAGCCGTCTCCAATATTATCTGTTCCATTATTTTTGGTGAGAGGTTTGATTACGAGGATGAAAAATTTAAGTCTCTGCTGATGTACATGAGAGAGACGCTCAAATTACTGAACTCTTTCCTTGGACAGGTACATATTTTTCACTCTTTTTCTCTATCCCTTTATCTGTTTTTACTTGTATCCATCCATGTCTTTCTCTCTATCCCTAAATGTATACTTGTACTTTATATATAGGCATGTAATGTATCATACTGTTTTGTCACAGGTTCTCAATTTGTTTCCAAACCTGTCTCTTTACATTCCTGGCCCCCACCAAAAAGTTTTTGCAAATTTCAACAAGCTAAAAGAGTTTGTGAAAGATGAGGCAAAATCCCACAGAGATACATTGGATGCAAACTGTCCAAGAGACTTTATAGACTGCTTCCTGATCAGAATGGAGGAGGTGAGTGTTTGTGGAAGTTTGATTGGTTGAAATAGATATTTAAAAGGAATAAAGCTGTCCCGAGAAAAATATAGTGAACTGTGCCATTATTGTGACCTTTAGTAAACTAGACTTATCAGTATGCGATATATGCGGGGTAAGTCTTAGATAAAGAAGGCTAGAAAATTAAACAATGCAGCCAGTGCTGTGCTGCCTTTTGAACTCCCCAAAGGAAAATGCACAGATTTATCTCCCACCATACAGTCATTTTATAGGACATTTCCTGCTGCTTCCAAATGTATCCTCAGTTTCACAGAACAGGAAGAGTGTTTTAGTTGAATTTGTCTTCCTCCAGGAAAAAATTAATCCTGACACTGAATTCCACAATGAGAATTTGTTTGCTGTCATTTTCGATTTGTTTTTCGCTGGGACAGAGACCTCAAGTCTGACACTGAGATACGCCTTTCTGATTTTACAGAAATACCCAGAAATTCAAGGTAAACTTTCTCTTGTACATTACCACATACCACCACCAACACGCTGTCGGTGACTTACTAGCAAAATATAGCACAATAAAGCCTTTAAAACACAGCATTGTATTCCAAATTGCCTGTTAACAGGTTACAGTGTTAACCCTTTGACTCCTTAATGATTTTGTACCTTACGTGCAAATCATTCTACACATTTTATACTCATTAGGTTTGAAAAATTCTTTGATGTAAAACTTCCGTCAAGTAAAGGAAATTATACATCTCTTTATTTCCTCTGGCAAAAACGGGGCTTTATTAGACACATTTCATTTTATAAATTGTGATACAAATGCAAATGCTTTTAAATACAGACAGGCATTTGATACATTAGATGCAGCTCTTTTTTTTTGGTGTGTAACACAATTTCAACAGAATTTTAAATATATTTTCTTTGTCCCTGAAAAAAATTCCATATACTGTCCCATATTTGTAACCAGGAGGCAAATGTTTCAGATCAACAAAAGCAGCAGCACTCCGGTATTCAGCAAAAATATTCAGCATGTTATGCCTAAACCCTGTGTAGTATCACTTTTCTGCTTAACAGGCAGACCTGTGGAAAAACTTGTTGCACCACCAGAACAGAGCTATTCATTGTCTGGAGGGCATAGTATGTGATTACTCTGCGTCTCAGCTTCATTCTTTGAGTTTTTGAAAGCAGTAAAAAGGTTTGCAGGTTTAACTGAAACACAAGACAGTAGAGGATACATAATATCCTGAGAAACTAGACAGAGAGGGACAGTACTTATGGTGTGCAGCAGGCCCGGACTGACAATCTGTCTGTACGGGAAAATGCCCGAGGGGCCGCTCTAGTTTTTGTTAAGTAGGCCGCTCCTATCTTCTGTCCTGGAGTCAACTGATCTACTGGCCGAGCAAGTCCCCTTCCCCCGCTGTGCTGTGCTGTACTGTAGTGATCGTGTGGAGCAGTAAAACAGACCTTTATTGTAGCCCCGCTGTCTCCTGTACTTCTTCTAACAATCGGCTCTCAGCCGGCAGGCTGCATACAGCAGACATGATCAGTGGATTGCAGAGTGCGCACGACATTACACCGTCTGCTGTTTGCAGCCTGCCGGCTAAGAACCGATTGTTAGAAGTACAGGAGACAGCGGGGCTACAATAAAGGTCTGTTTTACTGCTCCACACGATCACTATAGTACAGCACAGCACAGTACAGAGGGGGAAGGGGACTTGCTCGGCCAGTAAATCAGGAGTGTCACCTTGTCTGTGCGCAACGTGATCTGAACCGTACAAGGTAAAAATACTCAGCAGCCTTCAGCCCGTGCAAATCCCAGAGCCTCCTCCTCCTCCTGCTGGAGCTGCCAAGCAGTGATCAAATCCCTCATTATGTGCTAGCCCACAGACAGGCAGGGCTGTAGTCCACAGAGGGAGGAACAATTAACTATCACGGGCCACTAAGCTAGCAGCAGCAGTCTACAACTGCAGCAAGGGGGAAGCTATTCCTGAAACACAGGGGGAAGTGATAGATTTACAGTGTGACAGCGGTTGAGTTTATGGGGCAAGCGCAGTGAAGTGATACCGGTGTCAGACAGGGAGGACTGAACCATCAGTTAAACACCTGTTCCCTCTCACTAATGTCACCTGTGCGGGGAGGGGGTCAGTTTATGTAGCTACAGCTTCTGACTTATCCCCCATTAGCGCATACACAGCTGTATATATAGATTGTATATATTGTGCCCCCCCTGCCAAGAACATTCCACTCACCTTCATCCTGCCTAAATTAGTGTACTCACCCCACCACCATCACAGAAAAAGGTCTAAAATCAACAAAACATCAAATAGGTGAGAAGGGGAGGGAGCGCGTTATTAGAGGCATGGCCAACACACACCTGAGAAATAGATGGTATAGAAATAAACCCCAAGGACTATGATGATACTGGAGAGCAGGAGACATGACTGGTCACTGCATTTCGAGTGAACAATATGACTGCTGTCTATTTATGATGGATAACTATAGTAACAGTGGGATGATAGTCTGCGGGAAGGGAGTGTGACTGTGGGATAGCAGGTATAGTAGGGAGAGATGGTGCCTATAGTAACAGTAGATAATAGTCTCTGGGAAGAGAGTATGATGGTGGGATAGCAGGTATAGTAGGGAGAGATGGTGCCTATAGTAACAGTAGATAATAGTCTCTGGGAAGAGAGTATGATGGTGGGATAGCAGGTATAGTAGGGAGAGATGGTGCCTATAGTAACAGTGGGATAATAGTCTCTGGGAAGGGAGCGTGACTGTGGGATGGCAGGTATAGTAGGGAGAGATGGTGCCTATAGTAACAGTGAATAATAGTCTCTGGGAAGGGAGTGTGACTGTGGGATAGCAGGTATAGTAGGGAGAGATGGTGCCTATAGTAACAGTAGATAATAGTCTCTGGGAAGAGAGTATGATGGTGGGATAGCAGGTATAGTAGGGAGAGATGGTGCCTATAGTAACAGTGGGATAATAGTCTCTGGGAAGGGAGCGTGACTGTGGGATGGCAGGTATAGTAGGGAGAGATGGTGCCTATAGTAACAGTGAATAATAGTCTCTGGGAAGGGAGTGTGACTGTGGGATAGCAGGTATAGTAGGGAGAGATGGTGCCTATAGTAACAGTGGATAATAGTCTCTGGGAAGGGAGTGTGACTGTGGGATAGCAGGTATAGTAGGGAGAGATGGTGTCTATAGTAGCAGTGAGATAATAGTCTCTGGGAAGGGAGTGTGACTGTGGGATAGCAGGTATAGTAGGGAGAGATGGTGTCTATAGTAGCAGTGATATAATAGTCTCTGGGAAGGGACATGTGGGCTGCTTTGATTTTTTTGCCTGGGCTCCTTTTTACCCCCAGTCCGGCCCTGGTGTGCAGTATGGCTTGTACAATCTAGAATTAATGCTTGGTGACTTAAGCTCCCCATGGACGCGATGATTCTTCTTGCCGAACGACCGATTTTAGGGAAGTCTGACCAATCCTTCGAAATTATCGTTGCGGTTAGTGGGATTCTAAATATCATACATCTTACCATTTTTCGGCCAACATCTGTCAGGAAATTGATCGGCCAGGTAAAAAAAATCTTTGTCGGTCCCAGTGCTATATATCTATGTTTGCAGGGCCAAGCAGACAGCTCCCCTTTGTTTTCCTGGCAAATTGATCAATTTGTACGATGGTTCCGAGAAAATCGTGGTCTCACGATGAGGATCTGATCTTTTAAAAATCTCAACATCTATGGCCAGCTTTAACCTTAATAGAAAACTGCTATTTTTTTGTTTTAAAAAAAGAAAGTTACACACAGACTGAATACTTTTCTAATGGCAGATCAGCCATTAGAAAGAGTAAAAAATTTCCTCTAGGATTCTGTAGATGCAGCCTAGCAAAGGTCTGAGGGCTATCATTTCATTTACATAAAGAGAAGGACACTCATATATGTTTGGTATGTATGGAAACAGTGGTCATCTCTTTAGCTAAGGCATACCAGCAGTATAGTTATTCTGAACTGTATTTATCTTTTTTGTTCTTACCAGAACAGGAGAAATTTGAAAACCATTATAGAAAATAGGCTTTGGCCTGAGAATTAGTAGCTTTCTGTTGTCACCATTGACAAGTACAAAATACCTTATGCTTGCATTTTTTAATCACGTCTAAAAACGGTGTGCTATAGGAATGTATAGAATACAGAGCCAGAGCTAGTAGTAGGCAGAAGAGGCAGGTGCCTAAGATAAGGATTGGGGACTCTAGAACCCTAGACACCTACCTCTTCTACCTCCTTTAACTCAGGCCCTGCATGTATCAGATCAGAGAGGAGTTACCAAGCATAGGGGGGTGAGAGTAGTTTCCAA
Source organism: Xenopus petersii (assembly GCA_038501925.1). NCBI lineage: Eukaryota > Metazoa > Chordata > Amphibia > Anura > Pipidae > Xenopus > Xenopus petersii. The sequence continues at coordinate 68,537,375 of CM076686.1, forward strand.
AGTAGGGGAGGCGGTTGTGTGGAGTGAGGTTTGCCTTGGGCACCCTATTGTGTTGGTCCACATTTTAGAACTTATAAATAAATATACAGTAAATATTTAGCAGTTGGTTTCTTTTAGAGGATGCTAAGCCGCTATCTAGTTGTTGAAGAATCAATAGTGAGATACTAACCAAACATAGAAGTGCATGAATTTATAGAGGTTAGGTTTAGAGCAGGATTCATCTTTTGAGTAAGAAGACCTTGTGATTGGTGAGAGGCCCACGGCGTAGAGGAAGCCCAGTATACACAGGCCAAGATTCAACATCATTTGGCCCTGGCCTCACTCTCTCTACACAACCTGTAGCTCAGGCAGCGTGATCAAGTGACCAAGGGATATTTATAGCTTCCCCTCAAAGCTTACCACTCTTGCAAACATTAACTGCAATTGCTGACGTAAACCACAAGGTATGAATTCCCATCAGTGAAGCTAACAATCAAAGGTCTCTATCACACACACTAGGATGAGTTCATTAAATAAAAAATTAATATAAGCTTCAGCATAGTGAAATAAGAAACTTTCTAAATACAAACAATGAAATATTCTACATCGTTTCTGAAATAACTAAGTTTATCTTCACTATTCCTCTCTCAGCATCTGTTTTTCTCTTCATTCTCTCTTCATGCTGGAGTAGGGTGTCAGATATTCATTGACAGTTAGATCCAACATATCTCTCCTTTTGCCTAGATGTATTAGAGCTCACTCTGTTAAAATCACCAGACATCATGTCTCTCTACATGCAGGATTTGTGCAAAAGGCAGATATTGTGTGAGCTCTAATTCATCTGTTAGGAAAGGAAGCATCCTCCCTATAAGATATATTGGATCATTCATTTGACACCAAACTGCTGAATAAAGACAGAATAAAGAGAAACAGATGCTGAGAGAGGAATAGTGAATATAAACTTGATTATTTTAGAAACTATGCAGAATATTTAATTAATTGTATTATAATTAATTGTATTTGGATTTGTTTCTTATTTCACTATGCTGAAGCTTATATAAATTTTCCTTTTCGTGATTTTAAGGTTGTGGCATACATGGCTACAGGGGGAAATTAGTCACCCAGCGACAAATCACCTCTTCTTCGAGTGACTAATCTCCCCTAAATGCCTTCCCGTCGGCTTGAATGTTAATCGGGTGGCACTCGGATCTCTTTGGCTTTTTGAGGTTTCACTAAAGTTTCCTTGTGAAGCAACTTCGGGCGACTTCGGGAAACGAAGCATTCCGAGTGCGATCCCACCAGCAATTTACATTCTAGCCGGCAGGAAGGTATTTCGGGGAGATTAGTCATCCGAAGAAGAGGTGATTTGTCGCTGGGCGACTAATCTCCCCAGTAGCCACATCTGCCACCACCCTAAGGAGTCAATGGTTGCCTGTATGCTTTTAGAATGTGGGAGGAAACTCGAGAAAGAAGAAACCCATGCATGCACAGGGGGAACATGCAAACTCCTTGCCCTGTCATGAATCAAACCCAGAAGCCAAGCACTGCAAGACAGCAGCGCTTTATATTGTTCCACCATTTCAGCTGGGTTTATGAAAAATATCTTATTCCCGGTGTTAAGGGGTACCATAAATAATGTTTGAAAATTTAGGAGTGTGATAAAATAACTTTGTTGAAGGACACACTAACTTCTAGTTACTGTATGTCACTGGTTAAGAGAGTCTTACAAAACTATAGTAGGATATTCTGGATTCAGTTCAACTATTTCCCCCATTTAGCAAGAGTTCCCTCAGTGTCAGAAAAATGTATTAATGGACTGATACATTTCTCAAAGAAAATAATGGCTTCAATTGTCAAAATATGTTGGCTTTGTTTAGAAAAGGTTTACAAGGAGATTGATGAAGTCATAGGCCAACATCGCTATCCATCAGTTGAGGATCGGAGCAAGATGCCATATACAGAAGCTGTGATCCATGAAATTCAGAGATTTGCAGACATTATTCCAAGCGGCCTTGAACGTTCAGCCAGTAAAGACACAACCTTCAGAGGATATTACATTCCAAAGGTTAGGAGCTGACTTCTAGCTATGACTATGTTATCACCTCAGAAAAAAACTTACTCAAATATATCCTGTGGTAAAGAATTTAGTTTTAAAGATGTTTTGTGCCAGTTGTGTTTTATTAGCATGACAAATTGCATTCAAGAATTAAACAAAATGTCAACTTTGACAGAAAATTTTCACTCCAGTCCAATTTACACACTAAAACATTTTTCAAGTTTGACTAGTCAGAGTCTTGTTTGCTGAGATCTATCTTTTAAACAGTTAATTGCCCGCTTCAGAAGTATATCCTTTCTATATGTATTTGAATATAATTGTATAAGTTTACAGTATATAATAAGCTGAACCCTAAAAATAAAGTATTCTTCTTTACATATGCTCTTTTTTTTATATCCTCTGTAGGGAACTTCAGTTTTTCCAGTATTAACATCTGTGCTTAAGGATCCTAAATACTTCAAAAATCCAGATCAGTTTGACCCCAGACACTTTCTAGATGAGAATGGCTGCTTTAAGAAGAATGAGGCATTCATGCCTTTTTCTGCAGGTAGGGAAGGGATTGTTTTGGATAACTCATCTAGCCACTGTCAAGTTTTGAGCATCACCAAATCCTGTATCTGCCAATAAATATCCTATCCTCTGTGCTCATAAACACAGAGGAGAAACCTGCTGCAATTCTGCTACCTGTAGGGTGCACTTTGCACCCTATCCTGCAAGTAGTAAATTATCGATCTTTATTTGTGTTTCATTGCACGGGTTTAGGCAAAATATCTCTGTCCCAAATTCCTTATTTTGCCCCATATATAGTTTGTTCTTCTCCTTATCAGTAGTTTGTTGAATGTTTGTATTGAAAGAGTGGATGCAGAAGCTGCATGGACAATTTTGACTTTGATGAAGCCTTACATCTTGTTGGTTATCTCAAAGTTTTAGACTCTATCTTGCTGAGTGTCTATTATTGTCATCACATTTTTAAATGTACTCTACCAAGCACAGAGCTGGATTTAAATGTGGATTTCATGTTTATTACAAAACCATTAGGAGTTTATTTTAACACAGCACTAGCTGCAAAAATAAGAGCTATAAAACCGCAATAAACAAATGCTGACATTATTTTACAAATGGAAAAAGCAAATTCCATGGTTCTGCTTCACACAGTGCTCAAACAGTGTCTTCTATAACCTGCATTGTAGCTAACTCAGATGTGATAGCACCGTTTCACATAATGCAATTTCATCTGCCCATATGTTCCACAGGAAAGCGCATGTGCGCCGGGGAAGGACTGGCTCGTATGGAGATCTTTATATTTCTTACTACCATTTTGCAAAAATTCATTTTAAAACCGACAGTGGATACAGAAGCCATTAAAATCACCCCAGAACCAAACACCAATGCTTCACGACCATGGCCGTACAAGATGTTTGCTGTTCCTCGCTGCTGAAGTACGATAGGCCAAAATGTGAAAACACTATTGATTGATTAATGTTCTTACATATCTGTTTTGTAGATGTCCTCACCATACGATCTCTGATGGCTTATAATTTTGAGTATAATGATGTGGCCTGGCAAATAGTGAGTCTGAATTCAAAATCTTATTATAACAACCAGCATTCATCTATTCTCATTCTTCTTGTGCAAAGACACGTGGAATGTGGCAGGTGAATGGACCTTATGAAAACTGGCCTTTTGCTGGCAATGGCCAGATACTGTACCTATAGGATACTCCAATGGCTATAGGAAAGAACCTTAAAAAGACTGGGGTTGGTGTATACCATAGAAGCAAATGTAAGTGAGCAGTAAGAGAATCAAACTTTGAAGTGAAGCCCTGATGAAGAAGACTTTAGAGCAGAGCTATGCTGGGTAAGTCTGTCAAGAGATGCCTGGAATGCTTGTGTCTCTGTGATGAAATATAGCCTAAAAATATCATCCCTTTACTAGAATAGTAATTGGAGCAGGTAGTTAACTGGTGACACACTAGGCTTGCCTGCATCTCATTTACAGCTGGGTGTTGTCAGAATGTTTCCTCTTCTTCAATGCACTGATTGAAGCATGGGCCACATGGCATGCCCACACATCATTTCCATCTTTCCTGGACCATTACATTTGATCTGCAGCTTCACTAGCAACACTACATATGAGCAGGAAGAAATTTCTGCATCGGAATGTGAACTAAAAGTTAGGCAATAAGGCTAGAAGTCCATTTCTGTAATGATGGTGGTATAGTGGATTTGGGAATAGTGGTTCAGTAGACCATAATGAGGCAAATCTATGGGAATTTCATTGTTTGTCTAATTTTTGTTCTTCTTTAAATAAAATACATTTAAAACATTATATACCCATTAGATCAATTACATCTGCCAGGTCTAATGCAGAATACATAACATGATGCCCGGGTAATAGTTTACTGAATTTGTTGTTGTTGCTAAACTATAATAGTTTGCTGGGCAAATATATTTTATTTGCACTCTGTACAATTGGACATTTTTAATGCTTTCCTTAGGTGTAATATGCCTGCATTTTTGTGTAATTACACTTCTGTAAGAAAATTGAAGACTCTGAACAGTAAAACAAATTACAATAAATATATATCATGTTTTTCATAATATCAGGATATACTGTGTTTCACATTTTATTTAAGGTGTAAAAATGCAACTGTTTTGGAGAGTCCCATGTTTCCTGAAAGAGCCAGTACAAATATGTGTAGTTTTATGGAGATTTCATACTTGTACAGATCAAACTTTCCCAGCAATATGTTACTGAACTTTCTGTGTACACTTGCAAATTGTATATTGCGTGCATGTATGATATATGTGCTGTGAACGTGCAATCCTCCTCTTAACAAACCTATATGCAAGTGTGTAAATATAAGTGCTATAGTGTCAGTGCACAAAGTGTGAGTGTGTGAGTCAGGAGGGAATCTGGATTGGAGGAGGGTTGCCATCTTTAATGGAATTGTTGGGAAAGACAAGATGGGGTTTGAGGACTGGATGTTTTCACACCTGCTTTTATCTGTGACACCTGGGACTATTGCATTGCTGATTGTGGCTAAGGGAAATTGTGTACTGAAATCCTTTTTCAAAAGAGCAGATTTTTTAAAAAATTTATTTTGAAATTTTATTTGATACTAGCTATTTTCTTACTTTTCCAGATGCCTTCATCCATCTGATCTGGATGATAAAGTCACTGTTTACTGCTGTGCTGCAAGCTAAAATGATGCCATGATGTACCTCATGTACACATCACTAATGATGTGTGGGCAACACAATAACAGCCCCGTGACACCTTTCCTTTAGGATTCAGTTGTCAGGAGCTCCAAGTTTCTATGTTGCTGCCCCTGATCTACTTTTGGCAATAGCACATGCTGGTACCACCCTGAATATTAGCCAGTGGGGAAATGGACAAAACTGCCCATACTGCCTCCCATTCACTTCAGGGAGATCGCACATGGGGAGATTTGCCACCCGTGGAAAAGGTTATTAAAATGCACTAATGTGTGTTTTTTGGATGAGAATTGACTAAATTGTACTTGCCGTGCCAGGCAGCTAAAATACACTGCTGAAAAAACATTAAAATGTCAATAGCCTCTGGCTCTCTGAATTAGCTTCTACAGTAATGACTAGATAGATATAATAGAGAGAGTACACTGGTTATAGTTCATAGTTCATTATACCTTGATAAAGGTCTTTGTTTAGAAAGAAACATCATCATCAATTTATATTGCAGTTAAGCAGTGCTTTACATTAGATAACGAAGAGGGAACAAACAGTAAATAACAAACAAGGGTTTATGGGGTACAAAAAGAAAGAGGGCTCTTCTCCTAAGAGTTTACAAACTAAAAGTTTATGGTACAATTGAGACATAGGGATTTTAGAAAAAAATTTTGATTTATAATACCTTTATGATCGATTAATTAAGATATGTTGAATAAGCTTCCCTAAACAGGTGGGTCTTTACATAGTTAGTTACATAGTTAAACTGGGTTGAAAAAATACAAAGTCCATCAAGTTCAACCCCTCCAAATGAAGACCCAGCATCCATACACACACCCCTCCCTACTTTTAATTAAATTCTATATACCCATAACTATACTAACTATAGAGCTTAGTATCACAATAGCCTTTGATATTATGTCTGTCCAAAAAATCAAGCACCTTTTTTCCAGAGAAAACAACCCCAACCTTGACAGTCTACCCTCATAATTTAAGTCTTCTGTCCCTCTAACCAATTTAGTTGCACGTCTCTGCACTCTCTCCAGCTCATTTATATCCCTCTTAAGGACTGGAGTCCAAAACTGCACTGCATACTCCAGATGAGGCCTTACCAGGGACCTATAAAGAGGCATAATTATGTTTTCATCCCTTGAGTTAATGCTCTTTTTTATGCAAGACAGAACTTTATTTGCTTTAGTAGCCACAGAATGACACTGCCCAGAATTAGACAACGTGTTATCTACAAAGACCCCTAGATCCTTCTCATTTAAGGAAACTCCCAACACACTGCAATTTAGTGTATAACTTGCATTTATATTATTTTTGCCAAAGTGCATAACCTTGCATTTATCAACATTGAACCTCATTTTCCAGTTTGCTGCCCAGTTTTCCAGTTTAGACAAATCACTCTGCAAAGTGGCAGCATCCTGCATGGAACCTATAGTTCTGCACAATTTAGTATCATCTGCAAAAATAGAAATAGTACTTTCAATGCCCACCTCCAGGTCATTAATAAACAAGTTGAAAAGCAAGGGACCTAGTACAGAGCCCTGCTCTGGAGTGTTTGAAAGAAAGAAGAAATTCTGATAGCTCGAGGCAGAGAGATCCAGAGAAATGCAGAAGCCCGAGAGAAGTCTTGTAGATGAGAATGGGCTGAAGTTATGACAGGAGAAAAGCGGCAAAGGTCAGAAGCAGAGCAAAGGTTGTGTGAAGGAGTGTATTTTGAAACAAGAGATGAAACATGGGGAGGGGCTTTGTTAAGGGGCCATTGTTAAGGACCTTGAATGTGAGTGTTAGTAGTTTGAATTTGATTCTAGAGGAGATTGGGAGCCAGCGGAGGGATATGCATATGGGAGCAGCTGATGTTGAGCTGTGAGATAGATGAATGAGTCTAGCAGCAGCATTTAGAACAGACTGGAGTTGTGAAGGTGACTTATTGGAAGACCTGCAAGGAGTAGGTTGCAGTAGTCATGGCGGAAGAGACTGGATAAGTGTTTTGGTTGTATCTGAACTGCAATATGGTCGTATCCAGGCAATGTTGTGCAGCTGAATATGACAAGATTTAAGCGTTTGGCTGTGTGGTGAAAAAGACAGATGAGAGTCTAAGAAAATTCCTAGGCAGGGTTCCTATGTGGTAGAGTGAAAGGTGATGTTAACTGTGAGTGAGATCTGAGGGACAGGGGAGCATATTGGAGGAAATATAATGAGTTCTGTTTTAGAAAGATTCAGTTTCAGGTGGTGCTGTGACATCCAGGAGGAGACAGCAGAGAGGCAGTCTGTAACTTGGGAAAGGACAGAAGAAGAGAGGTCAGGAGTAGACAAGTAGCTTTGGGTATCATCAGCATAAAGGTGATACTGAAGTCTAAATGACAAAATACGTTAATATAAAGTGAGAACAGCAGATGGCCTAAGACAAAGCTTTGAGGAACTCCAACAGACAGAGGAAACATAGAAGTAGAGTTAGAGAAAACAACTTTAAAGGAACGGTCAGAATGATAAAATGTAAAACATGAAAGGGCAGTGTCACAAATGCCAGCTGAGTTTAGACTGTTTAGAAGGAGTGGTTAATCAACTGTGGCAATGGCTGCAGAGAGATCTAGAAGGATGAGTATGGAATACTGACCTTTAGACTTTGCCAGGAGAAAATCATTGGTTACTTTGGTGAGTGAAGTTTCAATTGAGTGTGTTGGGCGGAAGCCAGATTGCAGTGGATTGAGAAGGGAGTTGTGAGTGAGATGCTGGACCAGGTCTTTGTAAACAAGCCTCTTCAGCAATATGGATGTGAATGGAAGAAGGGAGACTGAAAGATAGTTGGTGGGATACAGGGAAGGTTTTTTGAGGATAGGAGTGATTAGTGCTTGTTTGTAAAAAGATGGAAGAGTACCATCAGAAAGGAAAAGGTTACATAAGTGAGAGAGAGTGTATCAGACATTGACCAAAGAGGTGAGTAGGTATGGGGTCAAGGAAGCAGGCTGTGGTTTTTCATCAGGCTAGAAGTTTGCTAACTTCATTTAGTGAAGGAATGCAAAGTGGATGTGAGTGGACTGCAATATAATTTGAGATTGTTGTCAGATAGTATGCTCAGTCTAATGAGATCGAAATGAGCAAGGTCTTGGGCAGTTACATTAATGGGTAGAGGGGGGCATAGTTAAAACTGGCAAACAGTCATTGTGGTTTATAAGATAGAGAAAATTAAAGAAGAGAAGTACAGTTGTCAAGCTATTTTAAAGAGCTCAGCAGGAGAGCATGAACTTGAAGTAGATGAAGTCAGGATCAGTTTGTGACTTTCTCCACTGTTGTTCAGCTGATCTACCACAATCTTTTGAGGTACTGAGTTAAACTAGTGTAGCGCTATAGTAAACTGAGTGCCCCATTCTCTACTATGAGCTCCACTCCCAATACTGTGCTCCAGATGAGACCTTAAATCTTAGGGAGAAAGCCCTCGCAAACGGTATGGAGGCAGGGTGTAGTGTAACTGTAACTTGATTCAGGGTGCAATAATTGGGCACCAGTGGTTCTTATAACTTAACCAATGAACATATTTAGTGAACAATACAATCCTAAATGGAGCGTACATAAGAGCAAACAGGATCATACATCAACAGTGGAAAGGCAAATACTAGCAAGCACTTTTAGTCAGTATTAGTTCCCACAGGGAAGAGAACATACACAGAGAACGTACACCCAGCTTTCAGCCTTTTCCCTAAGTGGAACCCAGGGGAATTACTACATCAGTAAATCTATGCACTTAGTCCCTACTTCTGGGCAATTAGTACCCGGGATTTTAATCCCTCTGACTCTCCTCGTCTGAGCCTTGAGCTGCTCAGCTAAATAGCCTGTCTATTTGTCACTCTTAGAGTGACCTCTTAAAGTGAGTAGCCTATCATCACTAGACCTGACCTGTCTAGGTTCCACTCGAGCTCTGCCTGCCTGCTCAAGCTAGAGCCAGCATAAGATGGACCCTGACCGCATGGCTACAAAGGGTTTTATACTTTAGCACAGTGTCATCTACTGGTCATTATTGTGAACACCAAGGGCACGGCTTAAGACAGAATAATGAAATAGGTCCCCTGTAAGGACCCCATTTAGGCGTCTATAACACTGGGGATTTGCCTGCCAATATTATTAGTGTCTAATTTACCAGACCCCTACACTAGTGTGCCAGGATTGGGGTTTAGTTGGTTGACTGTGATGGGTGGTAGAAGGAGCAAGGGAGTCAAGAGCTGTTGAAAGAGCATTGTTGTAGAGAGGAGCTTCCATATCGGAAAGGAAAGGTTGTTAATGTGAGAGATCCACTGTGCTGCTGCTGTTGATTATTGTTGACCAAATGTCTCTGTATGTGTGGGTAGAGAGAGATAGATGGTTGTGATAGTGCAGGTGAAAGTGTTATCTGAAAGGAAAGTAGGTGATGGTTGGATTGGGGGAAGGGAGAGTTAGTAAGGTTGAAAGGGTGACAAAATATAAGATCAAGAGCATTATCCTCAATGTGAGTAGGAGAACCGATCCACTGAGAGAGACCAAATGACGTTGTTAGTGAGAGGAGTTAAGGAGTAGCTGGAAAACTGAGTTGTCAATGGGAATATTGAAATGAGAGCTAGTGTGTTGCTTGAGAGCTTGAAGTCAAGCAGTAAAGTGATCCAAGAAAGTAGAGTAGGGACTAGGGAGGCGATATATGAATGTCATACACAAAGAGACTGGCGAAAACAACTTCAAAAGTAGTGAAGGAAAGAGAAATTGGCGTGGGCAAGAGAGCCATGTTTCAGTCATAGCCAGAAGTTAAGAGATTAGGATATAAATAGATCATGAACTGCTGTTAGTTTATTGCAAATTGATTGTGCATTCCAGAAAAAGGAAGAGAGGGTGATGGCTTTATGTGAATGAGGTTTGCAGGATTAGAAGTGCATAAGGTTTTGGAGAAGACATTGACTAGAGTCTGTGTGGGGGAATAGCCGAGGGTAGGAACAATGGGAGAGTGGGACCAGGATTAGGGGAGATGTCCCCAGCTGCAATTAACAGCAACAAGGAAAGCGACACAAGGGGGCAAATTTACTAAGCTCGAGTGAAGGATTCGAAGTAAAAAAAACTTAGAATTTCGAAATTTTTTTTTGGGTACTTCGACCATCGAATAGGCACCTTCGACTATGACTTCGACTTTGTTTCGAACTAAAAATCGTTCGACTATTCGACCATTCGATAGTCGAAGTACTGTCTCTTTAAAAAAAACTTCAGCTACCTATTTTCCCACTTTAAACCTACCGAGCACCAATGTTAGCCTATGGGGACTTTCCCCATAAGTTTTACAAGCAATTTCTGATCGAAGGAAAAACGTTCAATCGATGGATTAAAATCCTTCAAAACGTTAGACTCGAAGGATTTAATCATTCGATTTTTCCTTCGATCAATCGATCGAAGTATTTGCGGTAAATCCTTCGACTTCGATATTAGAAGTCGAAGGATTTTACTTCGATGGTCGAATATGGAGGGTTAATTCAACCCTTACTTAATATTCGACCCTTAGTAAATGTGACCCAAGGTGTGACCTAGATTTGAAAGTGCGAGCATTGTAATGTTTGATGGGCTGAGAAAGGTTAAGCGAGTTGAGTGTGCTAAGATTGAGAGAGGGTGATGGGAGCAATGAAGAGGAGATTTCATGATAGTTAGATTGATGTTGGAGTGCAGAGGATACAGTATATGGAGAAGAATAGAAGAGAGAAAAGGGCAATCAAATTAAACATAGTTAAGTGGTATAACTGAGTTTATCCTGTTTACAGGAGTAATGATGAGTTTTGATGTCTGAATGAGATTACCAATGTCTGCTGGGAGTTTCCAACTTCCGTCCAACTCTGCTTAACTCTACGGGGCAAATCCACTAAAGGGCTACCACACCAGTTCGCAATTTACTATACTTCTGCCAGGGTTCAGTCAGCATCAGGACATCCAGGCATGTGACCAGACTACCAGTTCTCAGTGACATAATTTGATAACAGTCTGTGTAACAACTCTGACCACCAATGCAGCAGTAGTTATCATCATCATTTATTTATATAGCGCTGTCAAGATACGCAGTGCTTTACTGTAGTTATAGCAAACAGGGAATAAATGGTGGATAACAGACAAGGATTACAGAATACAATAGGGTTTACAAACTAAAAGGTTAGGGTACAATTGAGACATTAGGATTGTATAAACAATTTGTCATTTTTGATACAGCAATGATTAATTAAGGTACATTGAATAGGCCTCTTTAAACAGATGGGTCTTTAAGGAGCACTTGAAAGTTTGGAAGGAAGGAGAAAGTCTGACAGCTTGTGGCAGAGAGTTCCAGAGAAAAGCAGAAGCCCGAGAGAAGTCTTGTAGACGAGAATGGGCAGAAGTGACCAGAGGAGAATGAGGCGAAGATCAGAAGCAGAGCGTAGGTTTCGTGAAGGAGTGTATTTGGAGATTAGAGATGAAATATAGGGAGGGGTTTCATTATTAAGGGCCTTGAATGTGAGTGTAAGTAATTTGAATTTGATTCTAGAAGAGATTGGGAGCCAGTGAAGGGACATACATATGGGAGCAGCTGATGTTGAGCGGCGAGCTAGATGAATGAGTCTAGCGGCCGCGTTTAGAACAGATTGGAGTTGTGAAGGGTGACTTGTTGTAATACCTGTGAGGAGTAAGTTGCAGTAATCAAGGAGGGAGATGATGAGAGACTGAATCAGTGTTTTAGTTGATTCTGAACTGAGATAGGGTCGTATTCAAGCAATGTTGCGCAGTTGAATGCGGCAAGATTTTGCAAGTGTTTGAATGTGTGGTGAAAAAGACAAATGAGAGTCTAAGATGACTCCTAGGCAGCGTGCCTGTGTGGTGGAATGAAAGGTGGTGTTGTTTACGGTGAGTGATATCTGAGGGACAGGGGAAGATCTTGGAGGAAATATGATGAGTTCTGTTTTAGAAAGGTTCAGTTTCAGGTGGCGCTGTGACATCCAGGAGGAGACAGCAGATAGACAGTCTGTGACTTAGGAAAGGACAGAATTAGAAAGATCTGGAGTAGACAAGTAGAGTTGGGTGTCGTCAGCATAAAGGTGATACTGAAGTCCAAATGACTGAATGAGTTTTCCTAGTGAAGTTGTATAGAGCGAGAACAGCAGGGGGCCAAGAACAGAGCCTTGAGGAACTCCAACAGAGAGTGGGAAAGTAGTAGAAGTAGAGTTAGAGAAGGAAACTTTAAAGGAACGGTCAGACAGATAAGATGTAAACCATGAAAGAGCAGTGTCCCGAATGCCAGATGAGTGTAGAATGTCAAGGAGGAGTGTGTGGTCAACTGTATCAAAGGCTGCAGAGAGATCTAGAAGGATTAGAATGGAATAATGACCTTTAGACTTTGCCAATAGAAGATCATTGGTTACTTTGGTGAGTGCAGTTTCAGTCAAGTGTGATGGGCGGAAGCCAGATTGCAAGGGGTCGAGGAGGGAGTTGTGAGTGAGATGCTGGATCAGGCGTTTGTAAACAAGCCTTTCTAGTAATTTGGATGCGAATGGAAGAAGGGAGACCGGTCGATAGTTAGTGGGAGAGCTGTGATCAAGGGAAGGTTTTTTGAGGATAGGAGTGATTAATGCTTGTTTGTATAATGATGGAAAGGTACCAGTAGAGAGTGAAAGATTGAATAGGTTGGTAAGTGCAGGAGAGAGTGTATCAGAGATTGGGTGGAGAAGGCGAGAGGGTATGGGGTCAAGGGAGCAGGTGGTGGGTTTTGAGATAGCTAGAAGTTTGCTAACTTCATCTAGAGTTGCAGGGGTGAAGGAGTGCAAAATAGATGTGAGTGGACTGCACGTTGGTCTGAGATTGTTGTCGGACGATATGCTCAGCCTAATGAGATCGATTTTTTAATTAAAGAAATGAGCAAGGTCTTGGGCGGTAACATTAATAGGTGGAGGGGGGCATAGGAGTGAGTTAAATGTGGCAAACAGCTGCTGTGGTTTGGAGGACATAGTAGATATTAGATAAGAGAAGTATTGTTCTTTGGCTAATGATAGAGCTCGGTTATAGCAGGAGAGCATGAATTTGAAGTGGATGAAGTCAGGATCAGTTCTTGACTTTCTCCACCGTCGCTCAGCTGATCTACTACATCTTCTGAGGTACCGTGTTACACTAGTGTGCCAGGGTTGGGGTAGAAGGTGCAAGGGAGTCAAGTGCTGTTGAAAGGGCATCGTTGTAGAGAGAAGCTGCCATATTGGGACAGGAGAGAGTATTAATATGAGATATGGATTGTGCTGATACTGTTGATAATTGTTGTGGTTCAAAGGCATTAAGGTTTCTGTACGTGTGGGTAGAGAGAGATGGTTGTGAAGGTGCAGGTGAAAGCAGTATCTGAAAGGAGAGTAGATGATGGTCAGACAGAGGGTAGGGAGAGTTAATTAAGTTGGATGGGCAGCATGAGTGGCAGAATATAAGGTCAAGAGCATGACCCTCGATGTGGGTAGGTGAGTCGGTCCACTGAGAGAGACCAAAAGAAGCTGTTAGAGAGAGAAGTTTAGAGGTGGCAGCAGAAGCAGAGTTGTCAATGGGGATGTTGAAGTCCCCTAAAATGAGAGCAGGTGTCTCACTGGAGAGAAAGTATGGAAGCCAGGCAGCAAAGTGATCCAAGAAGGTGGAGTAGGGACCTGGGGGGCAATATATGACAGCAACACGCAGAGAGATTGGAGAAAACAAACATATGCTGTGGATTTCAAAAGAAGTGAAGGAGAGAGAAGTCGGTGTAGTTAGATTTTGAAACCTACATTTGGGGGAGAGAAGAAATCCCACCCCACCGCCATGACGGCCATCCGGTCTAGGAGTTTAGTAAGTGAGAAGCCTCCATAGCAGAGGGCAGCAGGTGAAGCAGTGTCTGAGGGGGAGAGCCATGTTTCAGTGATTGCAAGAAGGTGAAGGGATTTAGCTATAAAGAGGTCATGGACTGCTGTTAGTTTATTGCAGATTGACCATGCATTCCAGAGGGCACATGAGAAAGGCAGGGAGGGTGTTGGTTTTATGTGAATTAGGTTTGCAATATTAGAAGTGCGTAAAGTCAGAGACTGGAAAAGACCTTGTTGAATGCCTGAGAGTAGGAATAAGTGAGGGTACAAATGAGTGAGTTGGACCAGGGTTTGGGGAGATATCCCCAGCTGCAAGTAACAGTAATAATGAGAGTGAGACAAGGTGTGACCTAGATTTGACAGTGTGAGCAGTGTATTGTTTGATGGGATGAGAGGGGATAATAGATTTGACAATACAAGATAGTGTGCTTAGATTGAGAGAGGGTGATGGGAGCAGTGAAGAGGAGATTTCAATTTCAGGATAGTTTGATGGATGTTGGAGTGCAGAGGATATATGCAGAAGTATAGAGGAGAAAGAGAAAAAGAAGGCAATCAGATTAAACATAGTTGGACAGTATAATCCGGCTTATCTTGTTGATAGAAGAATTGTTGAGCAGTGATGTCCAGTGTTTGCTTGGAGATTCCAATTCAACTCTGATCCAACTGCTAACTCTGGCTAACTCTATATGTTGTACTTAAACTTTCTGTACTTTAAGTTGTTAAATCTGCCATGGCTCTCCTGCCATGCTCACCCCTGCTATGCTTCCCCTAGAATGAATGTCCTGATATACAACAAGAGGGTCACATGGGTGAGGGCCAGCAATTGATTAATTAAGGCAAGTTAAAGACAGAAGAATCTCTGAGTCTGGTCATCTAACAGACATCAATAGCAATAAAATGGACATACCAAACTATTCACTAAAGCAAGCAACAAATTGCTAGATAAACGTAAACTGATGCATTTTAACACATACCCCACAATTGAATAATTGGCAATGGTAATACAAAGATTTGCAGCAGAGTTGGATGGTGAGATGCAGAAAGCTAGGAGCAGTAAGTTCAATTAGCAGGAATTAGACATACCCCACAATTGAATAATTGGCAATGGTAATACAAAGATTTGCAGCAGAGTTGGATGGTGAGATGCAGAAAGCTAGGAGCAGTAAGTTCAATTAGCAGGAATTAGACATACCCCACAATTGAATAATTGGCAATGGTAATACAAAGATTTGCAGCAGAGTTGGATGGTGAGATGCAGAAAGCTAGAAGCAGTAAGTTCAATTAGCAGGAATTAGACATACCCCACAACTGAATAATTGGCAATGGTAATACAAAGATTTGCAGCAGAGTTGGATGGTGAGATGCAGAAAGCTAGGAGCAGTAAGTTCAATTAGCTGGAATTAGACATACCCCACAATTGAAAAATAGTTCAGTATCAGCTCACTTAACCACTTCTCTACTCCAGTGCTCTGACCAGTGAAAGCAAGCTCCAGCAGGTTCAGGACCAGGGCAACAAAGGCAATTAGTCATTGTGCTTTTTATTTTTTTTAAACCCTGGTTTGTTTGGCCTTTAATAGTTTTTCAGTTCTATAAACTGCCTGTGATTTGTACTGCGGGCAAAAACACTCTATCTCCCTCTTGGCAGCTGCTGGCACAGGTACATATTTAGGGGCAATTTGATGGATTTTGGCTCCTGTTGGCACAATTACATATCTGGGGGCAATATTGTGGATTTTTGGCTGCTGATGGCACAGGTACAGATTGGGGGGAATATGAGGGATTGCTGCTGCTCGCTCAGGTATATGGGGTAATATGATGGCTGCTGGCGCAGGTACACAGATGTTTCAGGCAATATCATGGATATTTGGCTCCTGCTAGCACAGGTGCAAGTTAGGGGCAATATGATGGATTTTTTTGGCTGCCGCTGGGATAGGGACAGATTGGGGGTAACAATATGGTGGATGTTTTGGCTTATGCTGGCACAGGTACAGATTGGGGGCAATTTGAGGGGTTGACTGCTGTTTGCACAGGTACAAATTGAGCAATATGATAGGTGCTGGCAAAGGTACATGGGGCAACATGATGGCTGCTGTCATAGGTACAGGGGGCAATATGAATGGTAAAGTGGGAAATGGTAATGCAGGACTGGGTGGGGCATGGAGGGCACTTATTGAAGCCCTTGCCTAGGGTGCCAAAATACCTTGGACCAGCCCTGCTCAGATGGAAGACTTGGACTCACTGCATTTAAATGACACTTTGGACAAGATAAAGTGTGTCTTTTGCTTTTGTATACCTGTCGGATTATCATTGTGCTGTATTGCATTCACCAGGTTGTGGCTGTGTTTTCTGAGATATGGCTTTTTGCTATTCGCACCACTGATCTGCGGGTGTGGGTTGGGTGCGGGTCCTGCAATGGAAATATTTTGCAGGTTAGGGATGTGTGCGGGTTCTGGGTTTGCAAGTTAGGGTCAAGTACAGGATGAATTTTTCCTGACCTGCACATCATTACTGGGAGGTATGATTTAACACTATGCAGGGGGAACAGATGGAATGGCTGATATAATATGTGAGCTCCAAAGATTGGTGATGTTATTATATATTTGCTTTTGGTGCAATCTAAAAAAATAAGGTTAATAAGGTTTATTGCAGTCTCCACATGTAATCTGAGGAAATATTAGGCTTTTGTATTAGGAAAAAAGGCTATGTTGGATGGCAGTGTAATTTAAAGAAATTAGAGAAAACGGACAGAAAGCATTCTTGCTGTCACATGCCTTAGTTCTGTTTACATGTATACTCTGTGTGCCCTTATATGGCTTGTAACACTAGTGTATTGGTGTCTGTAACTCCACCTTATATAGTATTTCTATCTAGGTAATATGGTTAAACACACCCTCATTACTGTCACATGCAGGGCAGGATTATTGCATAACACGTGACAAGTAAACAGGCTGATTTCATTATATATGAGACTTCCTGGATGAAGTAGAATTCTGTCTGCAACAATGGAGCTGGGAGTAACTTGGTCCCTAATTCTGGCTGCTATTGTCAGCTTCCTTGTCTATTCGTTCACATGGCGGACAAAACTAAGGAATAGTAACATGCCTCCAGCACCACCCCTCCTACCACTGCTGGGAAATATGCTACAGATAAGTGCCAAGGAATTCCCGCAATCTCTAGTAAAGGTGAGTTATTGTATGACCTGTGTTCTGTTCACTATAAAATCAGAAACAATATGTGCTCATGCCACAGTTTCTTAGCAACATGCTATACATGGTATAGCTGCTTCATTATTTTTTGTTTAATTAGAATTGAACCACTTTTAGGGAACAGTGTATCAACAAAGTCTGAATAAATAGAGCTTTCTGAACATTGTGAATATTTCTTTGTGTGATTATTTTTAATTAAGTTATATTAAAGGAACAGTCCAGTGTAAAAAAAAAAATGGGTAAATAGATGGGCTGTGAAAAATAAAAAATGTTTTTAATATATATATTTTAGCCAAAAATGTAATCTATAAAGGCTGGAATAAAGAAATATCCAATATAATAGCCAGAACCCAACGTCCGGCTTTACATTTTTACACGGTACATACTGTGACTGTTCCGTTAGATTGCTTTTGATCCTTACCATGCGGGTCACATTCAAAAGCAAATGATTATGATCAATATGGCCCCCTCAAGCCACTAATTGGTTACTGACTGGTACCCAATAAGAGAGCTGCAAAGCAGGAAGTTGGTTTGGCTATTATGATAAACATCCGGTCACTCCAGCCTTTATAGATTACATTTTTGGCTAACTACAGTATATTGAAAACATTTTTTATTTTGTCCAGCCTATCTATTGACAGAGTTTTTATTTTTACACTGAGCAATTCCTTTAAGATATACAGGTAGATACGGACCCTTTAATTGTAAAATAAATAATCACAATCATACAACATATCGCATATAGGCATATCATGTCAATATCTAACATACACGTGAGTGGCATTAGTGCTGAATGATAATATTGCACTAACTATGTATTTTTTTCTGAAGCTGAGTGAGAAATTAGGACCAGTCTTCACTGTCTATTTGCCCAATAAGCCTGCTGTGGTATTGACTGGGTATGATTGTATAAAAGAGGCACTGCTGGACAACAACGAAGGTTTTGGAGCGAGAGGGAAGTCTCCACTTATGTATATACTATTTAAAGATTATGGTAAGTGTACTCTCAAGAATACCTCACATTTTTAAAATAGTTTTCTTGGCAATGGCCCAAAATCTGGCCTAGAAATCACTCCACTAATTATTCACATGCACAGGGTCGGACTGGGTCGATTAGACACCAGGAAGAACACGGTGGGCTCGGCTCTCTTGGGCCCAGACCCCCACATTGCCTCTTTTCACCTACAATCCCAAAAGTGCAATGATCTTTATCGAATGTGCACCAATTCAGTGCCACAATAGTTTATTATTTTCCACATACAATTCCCCTGCAGACATGAATGAGACCCAATAAATAGGGATGTAGCGAACGTCGGAAAAAAAGTTCGCGAACATATTCGCAAACTTGCGTCAAAAATGCGAACGGTTCGCGAACGTCGCAAACCCCATAGACTTCAATGGGAAGGCGAATTTTAAAAGCTAAAAAAGACATTTCTGGCCAGAAAAATAATTTTAAAGTTGTTTAAAGGGTGCAACGACCTGGACAGTGGCATGCCAGAGGGGAATCAAGGGCAAAAATGTATCTGAAAAATACATTGTTGACACAGCGCTGCGTTTTGTGCTGTAAAGGGCAGAAATCACACTACATTTCTAAACCTGTGTAATAAAATGCTTTAAAACGTCCGGCGTCTACATGCCAATCAAGTCGTGTAAAGGTTACAGCCTGTTCACACGCAAAGACGAAACGCGGCGCTTACTGCAACGAAAAAAAACACAAAGAGCTTTAATGAATGATACCGTCAAGTGAGCAAATAATAGTTGTTAATTACTAGTTGAGCTTGTCACCTCCAGGATGTTCGTCCTGTTGGTGGCAATATTTCTGTAGTGGTGTGTTTAGCAGTCACCGTGCTTGTGCGCACGTGCACGGTCAGGCAGAGGTAATTCAATGTACAGTGAAGCGAACCAAAAAACACCGATTCTGCAGTGTGGGCCAGTTTTGGTCTACTTTATTGATCACCTGCGGTGACCATAAAAGATGCGATTTTGCCACTGTTGCAGAACCCTGAAAAATTAGGCATGTGTACTTTCCTGAAAAATTATGTTTTTTTTGTCGCAGCCACAGAGGCCAGAAAAAATATGCCATTATAAATGCTAACAATATAAATTTTTTTTGTCGCAGCCACTGAAGCACAGAGGCCAGAAAAAATATGCCATATAAATGCTAACAATATAAATTTTTTTTGTCGCAGCCACTGAAGCACAGAGGCCAGAAAAAATATGCCATATAAATGCTGAAAATATAAATTTTTTTTGTCGCAGCCACTGAAGCACAGAGGCCAGGAAAAATATGCCATATAAATGCTAACAATATAATTTTTTTTTTGTCGCACCCACTGCAGCACAGAGGCCAGAAAAAATATGCCATATAAATGCTGAAAATATTCATTTTTTTTGTCGCAGCCACTGCAGCACAGAGGCCAGAAAAAATATGCCATATAAATGCTGAAAATATTCATTTTTTTTTTGTCGCAGCCACTGCAGCACAGAGGCCAGAAAAAATATGCCATATAAATGCTGAAAATATTCATTTTTTATTGTCGCAGCCACTGCAGCACAGAGGCCAGAAAAAATATGCCATATAAATGCTGAAAATATTCATTTTTTTTGTCACAGCCACTGAAGCACAGAGGCCAGAAAAACTCAGGATTTACCTGGATTCAAATTAAACCAGTAGGGTTTGCACCCTAGGTTGTAACGGTGGTGGAGGGAGGAGGACGCTAAAGGACAGCTGTGTGTGGAGTCATGAGGCGTGCAGAGAAGGACAGCTGCATGGGGAGTCAGAAACTCAGAACAAGTCTTCCGGCATGCAGTAACCCTCCGAGATCCACCCCTCATTCATTTTAATAAAGGTCAGGTAATCCACACTTTTGTGACCTAGGCGAGTTCTCTTCTCAGTTACAATCCCTCCTGCTGCACTGAGGGTCCTTTCTGAGAGAACACTTGAGGCGGGGCAAGACAAGAGGTTCATGGCAAATTGTGACAGCTCTGGCCACAGATCAAGCCTGCGCACCCAGTAGTCCAGGGGTTCATCGCTCCTCAGAGTGTCGATATCTGCAGTTAATGCCAGGTAGTCCGCTACCTGCCGGTCGAGGCGTTCTTTGAGGGTGGATCCAGAAGGGTTCTGGCGCTGCCTTGGACTGAAAAACATTTGCATGTCTGACGTTACAGAGTGGCCAAAGTGCTTTGTCCTTGCAGGTGCGCTCGTGGCAGAATTACTGGCACCTCTGCCCCTGGAATGTTGATGAGTTCCTGAAGTGACATCACCCTTAAAAGCATTGTACAACATGTTTTGCAGGCTGGTTTGTAAATGCAGCATCTTTTCGGATGTTGGTAACATTTCTGCCACTTTATGCTTGTACCGAGGGTCTAGTAGCGTTGCGACCCAGTACAGGTCCTTCTCCTTAAGCCTCTTGATACGGGGGTCCTTCAACAGGCATGACAGCATGAAAGACCCCATTCTCACAAGGTTGGATGCAGAGGTATCCATCTCCGCTTCCTCATTATCAAGGACTGCATCATCCACGGTCTCCTCCCCCCAGCCACGTACAAGACCAGGGGTCCCCAAAAGGTCACCACTAGCCCCCTGTGAAGCCTGCTCCTGTTGGTCCTCCTCCTCCACAAAGCCACCTTCCTCCTCTGACTCCACTTCTGACACCTCTCCCTGCGTTGCAGCAGGTGCCTGGGTTCGTTCTGGTGATTCCGACCAGAAATCGTGCGCTTCCTGCTCCTCGTCACGCTGGTCTACAGCCTCATCTGTCACTCGTCGCACGGCACGCTCCAGGAAGAAAGCAAAGGGTATTAAGTCGCTGATGGTGCCTTCGGTGCGACTGACCATATTTGTAACCTCTTCAAAAGGGCGCATGAGCCTGCAGGCATCGCGCATAAGCACCCAGTAACGGGGCAAAAAAATCCCCAGCTCTGCAGATCCAGTCCTACCACCCAGTTCAAACAGGTATTCGTTGACGGCTCTTTGTTGTTGCAGCAGACGTTCCAACATGAGGAGCGTTGAATTCCAGCGAGTCTGGCTGTCGCAAATCAAACGCCTGACTGGCATGTTGTACCACTGCTGAATGTCAGCAAGGCGTGCCATGGCTGTGTAGGAACGTCTGAAATGGGCCGACACCTTCCTGGACTGCCTGAGAACGTCCTGGAATCCTGGGTACTTCGAGACAAAACGTTGGACTATTAAATTCAGAACATGTGCCATGCAGGGCACATGTGTTAAATTGCCCAGTCTCAGTGCTGCCAACAGATTGCTTCCATTGTCACACACCACTTTTCCGATCTTCAGTTGGTGTGGGGTCAGCCACCGATCGGCCTGTGACTGCAGAGATGACAGGAGTACAGATCCGGTATGGTTTCTGCTTTCCAGGCACGTCATCCCCAAGACAGCATGACAACGGCGTACCTGGCACGCCGAATAGCCTAGGGGGAGCTGGGGGTGCACAGGTGTGGAGGAGAAGGACCCAGCAGCAGAGGAGGAAGAAGAGGAAGAAGACGAGGTAGAGAGCGAAGGAGGAGTAGAGGTGGTGGCAGAACCGCGTGCAATCCGTGGCCGTGACACCAACTCCACTGTCGTTGTTGAGCCACACATTCCCTGCTTCCCAGCCATTACCAAGTTCACCCAGTGGGCAGTGTAGGTGACATACCTGCCCTGACCATGCTTGGAGGACCATGCGTCAGTAGTCATATGGACCTTTGGCCCAACACTAAGTGACAGAGATGCGGTGACTTGGCTCTGCACATGGTGGTACAGGTGTGGTATTCCCTTTTTTGAAAAAAAATTGCGGCTGGGTACCTTCCACTGCGGTGTCCCAATTGCTACAAATTTGCGGAAGGCCTCAGAGTCCACCAGCTGGTATGGTAAAAGCTGGCGGGCTAAGAGTGCAGACAAGCCAGCTGTCAGACGCCGGGCAAGGGGGTGACTCGCAGACATTGGCTTCTTACGCTCAAACATGGCCCTCACAGAAACTTGGCTGGGGGCAGATGACTGGGAATGGGAACTGGTGGTCAAGGTGGAAGGCGGAGTGGAGGGTGGTTCAGACGGGTCAAGGACAGCAGAGGCAGAGCAGTAAGATGCTGGACCAGAAGGAGGGTGGTTTTTAGTTTGCCTGTTGCCTTTGAGGTGTTGCTCCCAAAGTGCTTTGTGCTTGCCGTTCATTTGCCTTCGCATAGAAGTTGTACCTATGTGGCTGTTGGGCTTCCCAAGACTCAGTTTCTGACTGCACTCATTGCAAATTACAACGCTTTTGTCAGAGGCACACACATTAAAAAAATCCCACACTGCTGACCTTTTTGAAGCTGGCAATCTGGCGGTAACAGTAGAAGTTGGCGGCGTTGGCGGCAATGGCGGGTGCGTTGGCCGGCTGACCACAGGTGCCGATACATGTTGTTGCCCTACTGTTCCCTGCGAGCTGTCCTCCCTGCTTCTTCTAAGTCTTATTCTCCTCCTGCCTCTCTGACTCTCCGTCTCTCCATCTGAACTATCCTCCTCTTGCTCTCTTCTACTGGGCACCCACAAAACATCAATCTCCTCATCATCATTCTCCTCAGATGCATCAATTTCTTCTGACAGCTCACAGAAGGAAGCAGCAGCGGGGACCTCCTCATCACTCATTATGTCCATCTCTGTTGTGTTCTCTGCCAGAATTAAATCTGGTGTAACGTCTTCATCTCCTTCATCTTCTTCTGCCAATAATGGTTGCGCATCACTCAGTTCAAGAAACTCATGTGAAAATAACTCCTCTGACTCCAGTGAAGAAGGGGCGCCGGTGGTGGAGGAAGTGTTACGTGGGGTGGCCATAGCAGTGGAGGATGAGGATGTTGTGGTAAAGTTAGAAACGGTAGAGGATGGGGTGTGCTGTGTAAGCCAGTCAACTACCTCTTCAGCATTTTGGGAGTTCAGGGTCATTGCCTTTTTAAAACTGGGCAATTTCCTAGGGCCACAGGATAGCATAGCAGCACGGCCCCTAGTGCCTCTGCGTGGCGGCCTGCCTTTGCCTGGCATTATTTTTAAAACAACAACAACAACTCAGGTGGTGTTTCTGGAGACGGTATTATTATTGATATTTAGACAGAATGTGAACAAGCTCACACAGCTAGATGGCAGTTGTTTGAAAATGAAGAACACACTGGGCAAACAATGCCTACAAGGTCAAGGTATACACTACTACAGCAGTGGATAAGGAATATATTAATGCTGCTTGAAAAACGTCACTCAGGTGGTGGTTCTGGAGACGGTATTATTATTATTTAGACAGAATGTGAACAAGCTCACACAGCTAGATGGCAGTTGTTTGAAAATGAAGAACACACTGGGCAAACAAGGCCTACAAGGTCAACGTATACACTACTACAGCAGTGGATACGGAATATATTATTGGTGCTTGAAAAACGTCACTCAGGTGGTGGTTCTGGAGACGGTATTATTATTGATATTTAGACAGAATGTGAACAAGCTCACACAGCTAGATGGCAGTTGTTTGAAAATGAAGAACACACTGGGCAAACAAGGCCTACAAGGTCAACGTATACACTACTACAGCAGTGGATACGGAATATATTATTGCTGCCTGAAAAACGTCACTCGGGTGGTGTTTCTGGAGACGGTATTATTATTGATATTTAGACAGAATGTGAACAAGCTCACACAGCTAGATGGCAGTTGTTTGAAGAACACACTGGGCAAATAATGCCTACAAGGTCAACGTATACACTACTACAGCAGTGGATATGGAATATATTATTGCTGCCTGAAAAACGTCACTCGGGTGGTGTTTCTGGAGACGGTATTATTATTGATATTTAGACAGAATGTGAACAAGCTCACACAGCTAGATGGCAGTTGTTTGAAGAACACACTGGGCAAATAATGCCTGCAAGTGCACTACTATTGGTGCACTACTATGAAGAACAGCAACAGCACTGTACACGTTAAAGAACAGTAAGATAGGGGTGCGCATGCGTGAGCAGGGCAAGATGGATGCGCCTTGACTCTGCTCCGCAAGTATCCATGAGCTCCTAACTAACGGAAGCCGCTCCGACACATTGTACCGGCTCTTATGCAGTGCGGCGGATTAGAGGCGGCAAGGCGGTTCCGCGAGTGGTCCGCCAGTGGGGAGACTTTGTCCGCGGAGGCGCTTTGGGCTCGGCTGTGTGACCTCGAGGCCTAAGAGGGGGACTTTTGTTTCCGGTCAGCGGTCAGTTGGCGCTTGCTTTGGCGCGGACGGCGGGTGGTTGGAGCGATCACTCCTGGTCCCCTTTCGACACAGACGACCGGTGTGGGTCCCGAGGCTAGGACGCTGCGAATTCCTCTGTCCCTAGAGGTCTATGCTGACAGGAAATGGCAGGCCGAAATAGGAACGCCAAGGCTGGCCAATCCTCTGGGCCAGGTAAGGCAGTAACCCCACAACGCACAGTTTCAGATATGTTAAATACATCTAAAAGGGGCTCAGTATCACCTGTTGGGAGGCCTATGACCATGGAAACCCCTGAAAGTCAGGAGCCAGGGCTACTAACCCAGAGCCAGCAGGCATTGCCCATGGAAGAAGTACTCCTGGGTAAAATTAAAACTTTACTACAAGGGGAATTGGATTTAATGGCCTGCAAAATCTCAGCGGATCTTGCAAAACAGGTGGCTGAAATGGGTCAGAGGATTGCTGAAACAGAATCTAAAATGGATGACTGCATAACGGTCCTTGATGCACATGAGCAAGATATTGAAGCGATCCAAGCCCAATTAAAAGAAGTGCAAGATAGAATTGAGGACTCTGACAACAGATCCAGACGCAATAATATCCGGATAAGGGGTCTTCCGGAAAGCATTACAGATCTTAATACAGCAGTCACAGAGCTAATGCAGGCGCTAGTTCCAGATCTTACGCCAGATAGGCTAGAGATGGATCGAGTCCATAGAGCCCTCAGACCACGTAGGCCAGAGGACCCTCCACGTGATATTATACTCCGTCTTCACTTTCATCAAACCCAGGTGGCTATCTTAGCAGCCGCACGCAGCCAAAGTAAGCTGATTTATCAAACATTCCCTTTTCAGCTTTACGCCGATTTGTCTCCCACAACGCTACAGAGGAGAAGGAATTTGGACCCGATTACAAGAATTCTACAACAACGTAAAATTTTATATCGTTGGCTATTCCCATTCCGTTTGATGTTTACCTACAATAATAAGCAATATTCAGTTTCATCACCAGAAGAGGGCCGTGACTTACTTATAAAACTGGGTCTAGATGATGCCTCATTGAAAGAGATCCCCAAAACCTCTAAAGCTTCACGGAAGATCTTACCAATGTGGGAAAGAGTAAAAGGGCCTGTATAGTACTATCCTCTATTCCAGTAACCAACGCTATGCATGGGCCCCAACTTTTACTAAGACCTGGGATTTAGGTCCATCTATCTGTTAAGAATTGATCCTGGATATCCTTTGATAAAGGCTTATGTTTAAGAGAGGGGGAAGAGAGGGGGTGGAAGGTGGGGGGTTCACCCCCCCTTTTTTTTTTTTTTTTTTTTTTCTCCTCCATTCTTCTACTCTCCCCCCTCTCTTTGTTTTATTATATTCCAGAGCTTCTACTATAACTGATTAGCTCGGAGGCTACAGGCATGGAATGGAAACTATGTGAAGGAACTTTTGACCTCAATTTGTTTAAGGGGTACAATAGGTCGTGAAATAAGTAGCTATCAAAAGCTCTCGATACGTGGGGCTTCCCCCCCTGTTAGGAGGGTTAGTTGGGTGGGGCTTCTCTAGTGTTAGGTTGTAGTCCCAAGCCTCCCCTCCATTAGATTCTTGAGATTATTATAAAGTATTTACGTTAGAGTTATTAATAAGCTGGATGTATGTATGGTCTATATTGTTTTTTTTTTTTTTTTTTTTTTTTTCTCTATTATGCCTCAACTTGCAGGTCCAACTTCAAGAAAGGAAATGTATAATACGTTCTTTGTATTAGGATTGTCTGGCATTGCCCTAAAGGGTTTGATACTTAGATGCCTGTCTTGGCCCGTAAAAAAGTGTAAACTGTATACCGTTATGTATAATAATGTCAATTAAGATACTTAGTCACAATGTTCAGGGGTTTAATTCACCGGTTAAAAGAACCAAAGCTTTTGCCCAAT
The DNA here is from genome assembly GCA_038501925.1 of Xenopus petersii. NCBI lineage: Eukaryota > Metazoa > Chordata > Amphibia > Anura > Pipidae > Xenopus > Xenopus petersii. The sequence continues at coordinate 68,563,782 of CM076686.1, forward strand.
ATGCAGCTTTGAAAGCTGACATTGTTTGCTTACAGGAGACTCACTTTTCGCATTCTTCTTACCCTAAATATTTTCATAAAAGATATCCCAGAGTCTTACTAGCAACGAGTACTACAAAAACTAAAGGGGTCGCTATATGCTTTCATGCTAGCTTATCAATTGTGATAGACAAGGTTATCACGGACCCCGAGGGAAGATACGTTATAGCTAATGTCCACATTGGGGACTCCCCTCTTACTATAGTGTCTTATTATGCTCCCAATTTACACCAGTTGGGGTTTCTAACTAAGCTGTTTGACTCTTGTAAGCAAAATCAGGTAGCCCAGATGATCTTATGTGGGGATTCTAATATGGTCTGGAATACACACCTAGACCATCTATCTCTTATTGATAGGGGAAATATCGGGACTACAAATAAGCAGGTTGTGGAATTTAAGAATCTCCTAAGTTCGTTAGGACTTGTAGATGCCTGGAGAGAAATTAATCCGGGAACCCGTCAATTTTCCCATTACTCTGCCCCTCATAAGGTCTCTACTAGAATAGATCATATTTTTATTACCTCTCCTATAGTCACATCACTCCAATCAGCTAAAATGATTAATATTGGGTGGTCTGATCACTGCCCGGTATTGATAGGTCTGTCCCTTGTTTCTGCCACCACTCCGGGCCGGCAGTGGCGACTCAATGAGTCTCTCTTGAGCTATCCCGGGGTCGTGGCAGAAATAAGGGAGAATTTAGAAAGGTACTTTCTTGAAAATGCTTCCTCTGTGGCAACTGAAACAACATTATGGGAAGCCCACAAACCAGTAATTAGGGGGGTATTTATCAAGATAGGTTCCCAAAGGAAAAAAACAAGGGACAAAGCGGTTAATGTGTTGGTTAAAGAACTTGATAGGTTATCAGAACTGTATATGAGTAAACCTACAGAGGCCCTTTTATCACAGGTGCAACAAGCCCAAAGGGATCTAGATCTTCTCTTAACATCTAGGGCAGAGAAAACCTTGAGATGGGCTAAACATAAATTATATAGTTCCCTTGATAAGCCAGGTAGGATGCTAGCTCGGAAATTAAACGAGAGGGATAATCCATCCCCGATACATAGAATTAAGACTGCACAAGGCCCTATATCAGGGAACCCACGGAAGATAGCTGAGACATTTGAGCAGTTTTATCAGAAGTTATATACCTGCCCGGGCCCGTCTGGACCTGAGGCAATACCCAAATTCTTTAGAGATTTTGAGCTACCTCAACTCTCCCCTGAGCAATCCTCATTGATAGAGGAAAGTATAACGGTGGAAGAAGTAGCATTGGCGATCAAGCAGCTTAAATCTAATACAGCTCCAGGCATCGACGGCCTTACTAATATGTACTATAAAAAATTTTCAGTTGAATTAATTCCATATTTAACCGACATGTTTAATGGCCTGAGAGAGGGACAACGATTTCGACCGGAATCTGTGCGAGCTAAAATCTCGGCCATACCTAAGCCGGATTCTGACCTATATGACTGTAAAAACTATAGACCGATTTCGGTCTTAAATACAGACATTAAGATCTTAGGGAAAATTATAGCAACACGGATTAATACTTTTCTCCCATCTATAATAAATAAGGACCAAGTGGGCTTTGTTCCGGGGCGTCAGGCCTCAGACGCTATTAGACGTCTAATCCTGCTAACACAATATGCTGTCTCTAAAGGGATTAAATCTATGATCCTTAAATTGGACATATGTAAGGCCTTCGATTCTTTATCGTGGGACTATCTTTATTATGTTCTCAGAAAATGGGGGTTTGGATCAAATTTACTGTCGTGGGTGACTGCGTTATATGATAGGCCCTCAGCTGTGGTTAATATAGCAGGCTCTGTCTCTAATCCATTTCAGATATTCAGGGGGACGCGCCAGGGGTGTCCCCTATCTCCGATTTTATTTAACCTGGCAATTGAACCATTAGCTATAGCGGTCCGTTCCAACCCAAATATTGCTGGTATTGAGGTAATGGGTCACCAACACAAACTTAGTCTCTTCGCAGACGATTTGTCCCTTACCATTTCTAAACCCCTTACGTCACTCCCAAATTTATATGGATTATTAGATAGCTTCGGTAAAATTTCAGGGTTACAAATTAACCATAGCAAAACTGAAGTCTTAAATATTAATCTCCCCCATGATATGGAAAAGCTACTTAAACTAAACTTCGACTTCCATTGGCACCCTAATTATATTTCGCTATTAGGTATTAAATTGACCAGATCATATGATCACTTATTTAAATTTAATTATCCCCCACTGTTTAAGGCCCTATCCTCTCTTCTGGAGAAATGGAGCTCCCACCATATCTCATGGATAGGCCGTATAAATTCTGTAAAAATGACACTTCTGCCGAAATTGTTATACCTATTTAGAACTTTACCGATCCCAATCCCATCAGGACATCTTAAGGAGTTTGAATCCAAGGTATTAAAGTTTGTGTGGGCAAGTAAAATACCAAGAGTCAATAAAAATACTTTATTCCAACCTAAAGATGGAGGGGGGCTGGGTCTTCCCAAGCTATCTTATTATTATCAGGCTGCCCAACTAGCACAGATTCTTACCCTACATACCCGGGAGGATAGTCCTCATTGGGTGGCTCTGGAAGGTGCATTTACAGGATCCTGCTCCCCTCTTGCACTTATTTGGAATCGAACAGAGGGGAAATTTAAACAGACAAGTAGATGCTTACAGCATACCTTGAAACTCTGGGGTGCTGTTGGTAAACATATCCAGTTGAAAACTCCTGGAAGCCTATTGGCGCCCTTGTTCCAGAACCCACAGTTTCCACCGGGGTTACAAACATTCCGATTCAAGTGGTGGTTGGATAGGGATATTAAAACAGTGGGGCAATTATGTAACTCCTCAGGACCTCTGTCTTTACAGAAATTGATAGATAAGTTTTCGGTCCCTTTAATAGAAAGATTTAGGGCACAGCAACTGCATCATTTTGTCTCTACATATTGGCAGGTACAAGATGTGGATAATAGGGAGACATTTTTTGAAAACTGGTGCGCCCGATCCCCTAGAATACAAAAAGTGGTTTCTATGCTATATAACAAGTTTTTTGGGTCTTCTCCATCTTCAATGCTGCCCTATACGTCAGCTTGGCAAGAGGATATATCAAGGGAAATAGCCCTGGAAGACTGGGATCAGATTTGGAGTTCAATTAAAAGGTCATCTAATAATGTATCCTTACTGGAAACAAACTATAAAGTTTTATTTCGCTGGTACTTAGTCCCCACTCGTATAGCTAAATTTGTTAATACAGCAGACCCTAATTGTTTTAGAGGTTGTGGGGAGCCAGGTACAATGATCCACACTTGGTGGACATGTCCCCAGGTTAGGAGATTCTGGATAAGGATTTTTAACATGATCTATTCAATCTTCGAGGTTTCCATCCCAAAAGATCCATTGTTGGCTCTCCTGGGTAAAAAACCGGATGCCCTCACTAATACCCAGTTTAGCCTACTTGGATTTATCTTATTGTCAGCCAAAAGAACGATAGCTGGTGCATGGAAGCAAAAACAAATTCCAATAGAGCCAGTTAAATCCAGAATAGATTGGATTATGTCCCAAGAGAAAATGATGAGCATCCTCCAGGATACTCATTCGAAATTTCTAGTAGTATGGAATCCTTGGATTGAATATAGGTATGGATCGGGAATGCCAGACAATCTTTTATCATTGTAATAGTATAAAAATACTTGTTCATGTGTAAATGTAAGCAGTTGAGGTGAAATGTATAGTTTTGGACTGTACTGTATTGGGGTTTTTTTTTTTTTTTTTTTTTTTTTTCCCTCTTTAGGCACTAATAGAGATATTCGATCACCATGATTAACGAGAGTTTAATAGTAAGGTCATAGAAACCCTAGAGACACGGGAGTTAGTAACATGCGCCCTTTTTGGGCCTTTTATTTGGGCACGAGTTTGAATCTAAGCACAAATTTTTTTTTTTTTTTTTTTTTTTTTTTTCTTCTTTTTTTTTTCTTACTCTCACTTTTTATTCTATTCTCACATTTAATATGGATATGGGTCAGTTATATATGACCCTCTTAAGTTGTGGTTCACTTGCTATGATACCTATAATAATTGCTTTGGTCCAATATAACGTCATTAGATAGGGAAATACGGTAATGTTACGTTAATTTGGTATTTCACTTTTTCTGTTCCCTCCCCCCCTTTTTTTCTTTTTTTTTTTTTTTTTTTGTTTTTTTGTGTTGTGTTGTAAGATTAATACTATTCTGTAATCTACAGTATTGTGTTTTGTCCTGTTATTTGTGATTTAAAATAATAAAAAGATTGAAAAAAAAAAAAAAAAAAAAAAAAGAACAGTAAGATAAGTAAAAGAAAAAAAAAATATATGTATATTAAAAAAAAAAAAATTCTCGGGTTGCTGCTGCTGAACTACTAGGAGCAGCACAGTAGCACACCAGTCCCACTCCCCAACACTGCTAGACTAATAGCACTGGGCTGTTATAGTAGCAAAGTAAAACAACAAAAAAGAAAATAAAAGCAGTCCTTACAAGGACTATTGGGTTATTACAGCAGTCAGCAGATGAGATCAGTGCCCACAGCAGGCAGCTACATACAGAGCACTGCAGTAGAAGGTAGATTACTAGCCAGCAAAGCTACCTTACCTAAAATGTCCCTCAAATCCCTGCAGACTTCTGTCCCTCCAATACAGAGCAGTATCAAGTAGATTACTAGCCAGCAAACTTACTATCAACTGTCCCTCAAAGAAATCAGTGAAATCACTAACAGCTCTCTCCCTACACTAGCTCTTCCAAGCACACACAGGCAGAATGAAAAAACGCTGCAGGGCTTCAGTTTATATATGGAAGGGGAGTGGTCCAGGGGGTGTGGGGGTGATCCAGGAGGGAGAGCTTCCTGATTGGCTGCCATGTATCTGCTGGTCTGGGGTGAGAGGTCAAAAAAAAGCGCCAGGTAAGGCAAACCCAAAATGGCGAACGTCGCGCGACGTTCGCGAACATTCGGCGAGCGCGAACAGTCGATGTTCGCGCGAACAAGTTCGCCGGCGAACAGTCCGCGACATCCCTACCAATAAAATATTGCCCCCCAATTCATAACCATATAATGACCCAATACAGCACCCAAAGCCCATAATGCTGCAACTAGACTGAAGCCATAGCCAACAATACCCAATACCATCGCCCCATTGAGCCCATGCTTCAATAAAATATACTCATGGCCCACTGCTTCTCAGCTCTGTGTAATTACAATATTATAAACCACTATCCTTTATCCTTGGATCCATAAATCAGCAGCCCCTCCCTTTGATCGCCAGGCAATGGCTTTATTGACATGACATACATTAACCAAGACAAACTGGGATGCTGGGCATATTATACATATGGTGAAATTCACTTGTACTATGCGCCCTTCCTTTAATATCAGAAATGAGCCCTAATAGCTCACTAACAGTTATATGTCTCTAACATAAACTCTCCCATAAAAAAAGCATTTGAAACATGCTAAACAAACACACATATATTTAATATTAGCAAAAATACAATTTACCCAAAATAACATAAGATTTTTCCTGGTGGCACACAGTGAGCAGACTAAGCCCTGTACCAAGTGCCTGATCAATGTTCCCAAACAGGGGCAATCCTGGCCCCTCTGCCATCTGTCGCTAAATGAATGAAGGCAGGCATAAAATAGTTCAAAAAGGTCTTTTAATAGAATAAAAATATCAAACAGAGAATTGTTAAAAATGAAATAACCACCTCTGTAATTCTTTACATCTGTTTACCACACACACACATTTACTGCATTTAAAGCTTGTTTATGATATTCACAGGAGTGATTTTCAGCAATGGGGAGCGGTGGAAGCAGATGCGACGCTTTTCAATAACTTGTCTAAGGGACTTTGGGATGGGAAGAAGGAGCATTGAGGAACGCATACAGGAGGAGGCTCAATATCTTGCAGAAGAATTTAGAAAGCATGCTGGTAAGGAAAGACTCTTTTTAAATATGGAACCCTCTCCTAGAAGTTCTAAATTTACTATCTTTGAAAATAGAACAAATCGCATACACACTTGGGGTTTCAGACACAGGTTGGAACAGCCAGTATCAGAGTGAGATCAGAAATTAATAGCATTGCTTCATTCTCGGATGAACATTTGATTTTCAGTTTCTTGGATTTAAAACGTTGATACTAGTGTTCAATAAGTAATAATGTCACTGCAATGTCTATGGGATTACATTTGAAATTAATGATAACATAACTGGCAAGATTCTTAGTCATAACAACTTTTATGACTGTTATAATAATTCACCCTGAAAGGTATACAGAAATGATGGTTTACTTCCATCTAATTTTATTATATATGCTTAGTAAATGATTAGCATGCAGTAGGTTATTCAGAGTAATCCTTATCAAAAACTCTAGAAGTTATACTGGTTCTAATTAGCAAGGAGAGCTCTATAAAAGCTTTTCAGAAAAAAATTATACTTATTATAAAAAGTGAATGGTGAATGAATGGTGTTACTGGAAATGTAATGTGAGACATTATGGCACATTGTTTAGTGCAACTGAAGTTCTAGTCATGCAACTTTTGCAGCATGTACATGTATGAAGGGGCGCAATGCCAAACTAATAATTTGTATCTTTAGATACTCCAATTGATCCAACGTACCTGCTAGGCTTGGCGGTGTCAAATGTCATCTGTTCAATAATGTTTGGAGAACGCTTTGACTATAAAGATGAGAAATTTATGACTTTGATTTCTTTGCTGAAAACAGTCTCTCAGGATGTCTCTGCCGCATGGGGCATTGTAAGTAGAGCATATTTCCATGCTGCTCACTAAACTGTTTTGACTTAAAGGAGAAGTTATGGTTTGTTAAACAGTATCCCTGTAATATAGCAATATAGTAAATGTAGTAGTAACTATAGTAGTATAGTTAATTTAGTAGTAACAGTAGTGATCTATTACTCATTACTTTTGAATACTGGACTTCTACATAATACATCATAAGGTGGCCATACATTATAAGGTAGCCAGGTTGCAAGGTTGGCAAATGAACAGATTTTCCCCCTATATTGCTTGCATTTTGACAATCTCGGGCCAGCCCCACCTGAGGGCCCCATAAACATGTAGATAAGATAATCTGCAGAATTGGTCTAACGACTCTATGGGAGATGAATTTGCCATAATTTAGAGCTTTCTTGATAATTGGTTTGCAGATATTGGATCCCATACCTATAATATGTTTTCCATAGCACAGCTCTTCCACCATGAGCAAGGATGCTTTAAATCCTGTAAACTAAATCTGCAACATTGGGGGGTTCATTTATCTAAAGTCATTTTTTTACCTGAAAAAAATCAATTTTCGAGGGTATTTTCCAGTCTAAACTGAATTTTCGGATAAAAAAAATGTGAATATTTCTAGATTTATTATACCCCAAAGCTGGAAATAGCTTGAAACCGGAAATACTCCAGCTAAAATCTGTAAAGATCAAGTAGAAGTCAATGGCAGAGGTCCCTTGAACCATTTAAAGATGTTAGTAGCCTTCATGATGCTTTATTCTTCTATTCTTAGTGATTCATGTTTCATTGCAACATTTTATGTAAATATTGTTAATTTTAGAACATGCACATAGGAGTTAACATTTCAGTATCAATGTTCTTATTTGTCACAAAAAAAGCCTTTCATGTGAGTTTCATGTATTTCAGGGGTGTCATAGTTATATAGTTAACTTGGGTTGAAAAAAAGACCACCGTCTACCAAGTACAATCCCTCCAAATAATCTCATTGCTGACAACCAGCACTCTCCTGCTTTATTACAGTATTATGAATGGCGGAGCTGTAGCTATAGATTAAATTAATGTAGTTGATGCAAAGAATAACAATCTAATAATAAGAATAATTATACATTATAATCAAAATGCTGTAAGTGTGCTAAGAGAGTTATATGGTGTATGCCAAATAGCTTTGAGAGACATTCAGGGCATCTGATAACAGAAATAAACAAGTTTAAAAGCCAACCCAATTTCCAGCTAACTTGAAAAATACATCGTTTATAAAAACTTGAATTTTAATGCAACAGTAAACAATTTAGCACTAGTTGGTTTATACATAAAATTAATGACATAAAATAAATGCATACATTTAAAAATAAAACCTTTTTCTTTTCTTTTTTGCAGCTTCTCAATCTGTTTCCTAATATCATTTCCCGACTGCCAGGCCCCCCGCAGAGGATCTTTAGGAACTTTGACAAACTGAAAGCATTTGTGGCAGAATCTCTAAAAAACCACCAAGAAACACTTAATATTAACTGCCCACGGGATTTCATTGATTGCTTCCTGATAAAGATGGAGAAGGTAATTATAAACAAATCATCATTTCAGCTCACTGATTCAGAGAGAAAGTGTAAAAAGCTACCACAGACTTAAGCTGGCCATAGACGCAAAGAACTGATCGGACGAATCAAGGATTCGTACAATTTTCGGAACGTGTGTGGAGAGTCCCGACATTTTTCGTCCGGCGGAGATCCGTCGTTTGGTCGATCGGACAGGTTAGAAAATTTCTGTCGGCTGCTGATAATATCTCTGCATGTATTGCCGATCGTACGATTTTCAGTGGGAGACTGTCACTAGCTTTGGTTGGATATAGATATCGTACGATTGCTGTCAGGGGCAAAACATTGCTGATCTGTTCTTTTACTAATCTGACTGGTAAGACTTTGATCTGAATGGTTAGTGGCGGGTCGGGAGATGGGAAAGTCCGATTGTACGATGATTCGTACGATCAGATCTTTGCATCTATGGCCAGCTTTAGTGACCAAAATGTCATAGTGAATATAACCATTTAGTAAATACTACTATATGGTCTCAAAAACTCTGTGTACAAAGCAGGGTCACATACCTATTTTAGTGCTGTTGAAATTATTTGCATGTCTTTTGTGTGCCCACACTTTAGCAAATGAAAAATGCTTGTATTTGGTTCTGGTATAGATAAGAGTAAAGGCAACATAAAGTACTTGCTGCCAATATAGAGGCTCTGGTTGTGCTGCTTATATACACACATACAGACAGCCTCTGGAGTTAAAATAAAACATAATAAAGACTTAGTAACCTATGCATAAATACATAAATGAGAGACTTGAAGATAGTACTAGTGTTATGGATGTCTCACTTGAGTGAATGGATAATATTAGATATGGCACAGAAGCTTTGTGCCTCTATAACTGTTTGGACCAACTGACTGGACAATTTCCAGAAGATCATTTGCAACAAAGACAGTGCCTTGGACAGTGCCTTTGCTAGCAGCCATCATATTGTAAGTAGGTTAATGAGTGCTGTACGGTGTATAAAGGACAAGAATTTTATGGCTCTGGTTGATCCCTCAGGCAGTTGCAAGATGGCCTTATACTTTTAGGATAAGGGAGGATAGCCTAAGATCAGGAGCTATCTGAAGTGATTGCAAACTGAACTGTATCATATAGGAATCTAGATAAATGAAGCAGTCATGTGTTTAATTTAGTACTTAGTTTGTTTTATCAACACAATCTCTGTTATATTAAAACTCACAGGAGAAAAACAATCCACAAACGGAGTTTCACTTTGACAACCTATTTGGAACTGTACTTGATATTTTTTTTGCTGGGACTGAAACTACAAGTATAACTCTGAAATACAGTTTGCTCATGTTGCTAAAGTACACAGAAGTTACAAGTAAGATTCCATTTATAATAAAAAAAAATACTAATGTTCCTTCATGTACTACTGCTCAGAATGCTTTTTCATTTTCATTTTTAGATCGCCAACACCAGGCTTTTGATCAACTAATTGAAATCAAATAGGTTAACCTGAAAGAAGACTAAAAGTGACAGTTGTCCTTGGTTTGTTATAAAGTTGTAGTCTTTCTTCTACGTAAAAATGAAACTATAAACACTATATATAAATTGGATTCCTTATGGTCTGTGTCTATTGAAAAAGGACTTACTGAAAAAAGAGATCATTTATTGCTTCAAGTTATGAAGGTTTTATTGGTTTGCAGGAAAGACAATGGAGGAGATAGATAATATTACTGGACAGGATCGGTGTCCTTTCTACGAAGATCGTTCGAAAATGCCATACACAAACGCTGTTATCCATGAGATTCAGAGAATGGCAGATATCATACCATTGGGAGTACCCCATGCAACCACCTGTGATGTAATATTTCGAGGATACAACATCCCCAAGGTATACAGCAATGAGATAAGATCGGTTAAATGTATGTATGCATTTTTTATTTCTAAACTTTGAAAAATACTGCATTCTATACAGTTTCTTTAGCCATTCATAAAAATGTATCTAAAGTGCTTCTGAACATTATGGACTGGATAGATCTTTGTTCAGACACAGGTCCAATATTGCCATGAGGCAAAGTGAGAACCTTCCTGCCTAGTGGCAATGTACAGCAGGCTACCTCGTAACTAAACCAAAATTCTGTTTTTAATTCTGAAATTTAGCTCTGCAAGTATAGAGAGCGAGTATAGCATGCAGAAATTGTGCTCTCTGCACAAGTGATACAGCACCTTGGCCCTGTCAGTGCACTGAAAATGGTACATTCGGAGGATAAGGGGTTTGGCATTTGATAAATGTGGCAATTAGCCTGACCATCAGGAGTATTTGAGCTGCTTCAGGGCTCATGAATTGGTCAAATTAAATAGTTTAATTTCTCATCCTGCTCAAGAGAAAAGACACAACTGTCACTTTAGACTTTCAATGTTTCTTGAAACCATGGGAATAAACTGCCTCACATGTCATAAACTCATGGAGAAACAGGCCTAATTAGTAAAATGCCATAAGAACTTTATGTTTACTATAATTCTTAAGACAATATGAATAAGCTGTAATAATAATATTCAAACTAAGAATAGGTGTATGCTCCTGAATGTTAATATATATATATACTTCTACAGGATACTTTAATATTCCCATTGATGACATCAGTGCTAAAGGACTCCAAATACTTTAGCGACCCCAAACAGTTTGACCCCACACACTTTTTGGATGAAAATGGAAGTTTCAAGAAGAATGAAGCCTTTATTCCATTTTCTATTGGTAAGAAGAGCATGTTTATGCTGTATTTATGATGAACAAGGTATGTGTCACGACCTGCACCCAATACCAGAACAAGTGCCAAGCACCCTGGTCTCGGCTCGGCTTCACCAGTAGTGTGACCACCGTTGGGCTTCGGGAGGAGCCCTCAGCTTACCTGGGTGCCACCTGGACTTAACGAGGGGTACAAGGTGAGATGTTCTGGCTGGCAAAGGGGCACAGCTGTTAGGATTAGGCAGAAGGATGGTCAGACAGGCTGGGTCGAGGCAGGCGGATATCAGAATCGTCAGGCAGGCAAGGGTCAAATCGGGGTTGTCAATCAAGGGGTTAAGCTGGAAGAGTTGTCGTAGGCAGGCAAGGGTCAGGATACAGAATGTTCGTCATGACCCTGCTATTGGGTGACCCCCAAATTTGGGCCCTCAGGCTGCCTTCCTCTGACCCTGCTCGTTATTCCCTTGACACTTTTTTTTAAAAACATGGCAATTCTTTACAATGACCCGGATTGCGCATCTGCTGCTGATACCGCGATTCGTAACTTGCGTCAAGGGAAAAGGGATGCGGAGGTGTACTGCACCGAATTCCGCCGGTGGGCAGTGGAAACTGGGTGGAACGATTTGGCTCTACGGAGTCAATTCCGTTTGGGGTTATCTGATTCAGTAAAAGATAGTCTGGTTAATTACCCCTTACCTTCTAACCTGGATGATCTCATGTCCCTCGCCATCCAGGTAGATAGAAGGCAAAGGGAGAGAAGGGGTGAGAGGAATACAAACTTCTCTGGGGTTACTAATATAAGATCTAATGTGGTGACCAATGTAAAATCTCCTAATCCCTCTGTGCCTCTACCTCAGGAGGAGCCTATGCAATTAGGCGTATCCCATCTAACTCCTGAGGAAAAGGCACGCAGGCGTTCCCTGGGTCTTTGCATATACTGTGGTGAAAAGGGACATTTTCTAAATCAATGTTTTAAGAGGCCGGGAAACTCCAAAGCCTAAATGGAGATGGGGAGCTCCATTTGGGTCCAGGAATTTCCTCTTCCCCAATCTGCCTCTAAGGTTCTGTTACCAGTCAAACTAACCTGGCCTACGGGCTCTGTCAAGGTGTCCACTTTTGTGGATTCAGGGGCAGAAGGGAACTTTTTAGATGCTGCATTTGCAGCCAAACACAATATTCCTTTGGTTCCTCTAAGTTCCCCCCTGAAAATTTGGCCATCGAACAAAAGACCCTTAGGGCTATTCCACACGGGGAGATAGCCACGCGTTTGCGGTCGCGGCGACAGTCGCCGCGACCGGCGCAGGCGACAGTTTTGTATGGGCGCCTATGTAAAAACGCCTGTGCTAACCACACAAGGCGATGCGCTTTTCAACAGTCGCCTGAAAATGCCTCGCCAGGCTTTTTCAGGCGACTGTTGAAAAGCAAATCACCTCGTGTGGTTAGCACAGGCGTTTTTACATAGGCGCCCATACAAAACTGTCGCCTGCGCCGGTCGCAGCGACTGTCGCGGCGCTTTGACGCCGCGACCGCAAACGAGTGGCTATCTCCCCGTGTGGACTAGCCCTTAGGGTCAGGTTTAGTGTCTCAGAAAACTGTTTTGCTTTCTATGTCTGTAAATAATCTGCATGGTGAGGAGATAGCGCTGTACCTCGTTGAGGGTGCTACTTCTCTCATCTTGGGGTTACCATGGCTCCAGAGGCATAACCCTCTAATTGATTGGGTTTCTAAAAGGGTAGTGCAATGGGGTTCAGAGTGTGAGGGGGTCTGTATTCCTCAGGTAGTAGCTACTACCTCTCTAGATGGGTTACCTGCAGCTTATGCTGAGTTTGAGGATATTTTCTCTAAAAAGGCTGCTGAGACCTTACCCCCACACCGTCCTTACGATTGCCCAATTGATCTCATCTCAGGGTCTACACCTCCTCGTGGGAGAACCTCTTTCATTGCCAGAAGCCAAGGCTATGAAAGAATATATTCGAGAAAACCTGGAAAGAGGCTTCATTTGGCCTTCCTGTTCCCCTGCGGGGCTGGGTTTTTTTTGTGGGGAAAAATGATGGGGGTCTTCGCCCCTGTATAGATTATAGGGGTCTCAATAAGATCACCATTAAGAATCGCGATCCCCTTCCCTTGATCTCTGAACTGTTTGATCAGATCAAGTATGCTAAGATTTATACTAAGCTAGATCTTAGGGGGGCTTATAACCTCATTCGTATCAAGGAAGGGGATGAGTGGAAAACAGCGTTCAACACCAGGGATGGCCACTACGAATATTTAGTGATGCCATTCGGTCTTTGTAACGCCCCCGCAGTGTTTCAGGAATTTGTCAATGACATCTAGGGATGTAGCGAACGTCGGGAAAAAAGTTCGCGAACATATTCGCGAACTTGCGTCAAAAATGCGAACGGTTCGCGAACGTCGCGAACCCCATAGACTTCAATGGGAAGGCGAATTTTAAAAGCTAGAAAAGACATTTCTGGCCAGAAAAATGATTTTAAAGTTGTTTAAAGGGTGCAACGACCTGGACAGTGCCATGCCAGAGGGGGATCAAGGGCAAAAATGTTTCTAAAAAATCCATTGTTGACACAGCGCTGCGTTTTGTGCTGTAAAGGGCAGAAATCACACTACATTTCTAAACCTGTGTAATAAAATGCTTTAAAACGTCCGGCGTCTACATGCCAATCAAGTCGTGTAAAGGTTACAGCCTGTTCACACGCAAAGACGAAACGCGGTGCTTACTGCAACGCAAAAAGACGCAAAGAGCTTTAATGAATGATACCGTCAAGTGAGCAAATAATAGTTTTTAATTACTAGTTGCTTGTCACCTCCAGGATGTTCGTCCTGTTGGTGGCAATATTTCTGTAGTGGTGTGTTTAGCAGTCACCGTGCTTGTGCGCACGTGCACGGTCAGGCAGAGGTAATTCAATGTACAGTGAAGTGAACCAAAAAACACTGATTCTGCAGTGTGGGCCCAGTTTTGGTCTACTTTATTGATCACCTGCGGTGACCATAAAAGATGCGATTTTGCCACTGTTGCAGAACCCTGAAAAATTAGGCATGTGTACTTTCCTGAAAAATTATCTTTTTTTTGTCGCAGCCACTGAAGCACAGAGGCCAGAAAAAATATGCCATATAAATGCTGAAAATATTAATTTTTTTTGTCGCAGCCACTGCAGCACAGAGGCCAGAAAAAATATGCCATATAAATGCTGAAAATATTAATTTTTTTTTGTCGCAGCCACTGCAGCACAGAGGCCAGAAAAAATATGCCATATAAATGCTGAAAATATTATTTTTTTTTTGTCGCAGCCACTGCAGCACAGAGGCCAGAAAAAATATGCCATATAAATGCAAACAATATTAATTTTTTTTGGTCGCAGCCACTGCAGCACAGAGGCCAGGAAAAATATGCCATATAAATGCTAACAATTTAAATTTTTTTTGTCGTAGACACTGAAGCACAGAGGCCAGAAAAAATATGCCATATAAATGCTGAAAATATTCATTTTTTTTGGTCGCAGCCACTGAAGCACAGAGGCCAGAAAAAATATGCCATATAAATGCTGAAAATATTCATTTTTTTGTCACAGCCACTGAAGCACAGAGGCCAGAAAAAATATGCCATATAAATGCTGAAAATATTCTGTTTTTTTTGGTCGCAGCCACTGAAGCATAAAGGCCAGAAAAAATATGCCATATAAATGCTGAAAATATTCATTTTTTTGTCACAGCCACTGAAGCACAGAGGCCAGAAAAACTCAGGATTTACCTGGATTCAAATTAAACCAGTACGGTTTGCACCCTAGTTTGTAACGGTGGTGGAGGGAGGAGGACGCTAAAGGACAGCTGTATGTGGAGTCATGAGGCGTGCAGAGAAGGACAGCTGGATGGGGAGTCAGAATCAGAAACTCAGCACAAGTCTTCCGGCGTGCAGTAACCCTCCGAGATCCACCCCTCATTCATTTTAATAAAGGTCAGGTAATCCACACTTTTGTGACCTAGGCGAGTTCTCTTCTCAGTTACAATCCCTCCTGCTGCACTGAAGGTCCTTTCTGAGAGGACACTTGAGGCGGGGCAAGACAAGAGGTTCATGGCAAATTGTGACATCTTTGGCCACAGATCAAGCCTGCGCACCCAGTAGTCCAGGGGTTCATCGCTCCTCAGAGTGTCGATATCTGCAGTTAATGCCAGGTAGTCCGCTACCTGCCGGTCGAGGCAATCTTTGAGGGTGGATCCCGAACGGTTCTGCCGCTGCCTTGGACTGAAAAACATTTGCATGTCTGACGTTACAGAGTGGCCAAAGTGCTTTGTCCTTGCAGGTGCGCTCGTGGCAGGATTACTGGCACCTCTGCCCCTGGAATGTTGATGAGTTCCTGAAGTGACATCACCCTTAAAAGCATTGTACAACATGTTTTGCAGGCTGGTTTCTAAATGCAGCATCCTTTCAGACTTGTGGTATGTTGGTAACATTTCTGCCACTTTATGCTTGTACCGAGGGTCTAGTAGAGTCGCGACCCAGTACAGGTCCTTCTCCTTAAGCCTCTTGATACGGGGGTCCTTCAACAGGCATGACAGCATGAAAGACCCCATTCTCACAAGGTTGGATGCAGAGCTATCCATCTCCGCTTCCTCGTTATCAAGGACTGCATCATCCACGGTCTCCTCCCCCCAGCCACGTACAAGACCAGGGGTCCCCAAAAGGTCACCACTAGCCCCCTGGAAGCCTGCTCCTGTTGGTCCTCCTCCTCCACAAAGCCACCTTCCTCCTCTGACTCCACTTCTGACACCTCTCCCTGCATTGCAGCAGGTGCCTGGGTTCGTTCTGGTGATTCCGACCAGAAATCGTGCGCTTCCTGCTCCTCGTCACGCTGGTCTACAGCCTCATCTGTCACTCGTCGCACGGCACGCTCCAGGAAGAAAGCAAAGGGTATTAGGTCGCTGATGGTGCCTTCGGTGCGACTGACCATATTTGTAACCTCTTCAAAAGGGCGCATGAGCCTGCAGGCATCGCGCATAAGCACCCAGTAACGGGGTAAAAAAATCCCCAGCTCTGCAGATCCAGTCCTACCACCCAGTTCAAACAGGTATTCGTTGACGGCTCTTTGTTGTTGCAGCAGACGTTCCAACATGAGGAGCGTTGAATTCCAGCGAGTCTGGCTGTCGCAAATCAAACGCCTGACTGGCATGTTGTACCGCTGCTGAATGTCAGCAAGGCGTGCCATGGCTGTGTAGGACCGTCTGAAATGGGCCGACACCTTCCTGGACTGCCTGAGAACGTCCTGGAATCCTGGGTACTTTGAGACAAAACGTTGTACTATTAAATTCAGAACATGTGCCATGCAGGGCACATGTGTTAAATTGCCCAGTCTCAGTGCTGCCAACAGATTGCTTCCATTGTCACACACCACTTTTCCGATCTTCAGTTGGTGTGGGGTCAGCCACCGATCGGCCTGTGACTGCAGAGATGACAGGAGTACAGATCCGGTATGGTTTTTGCTTTCCAGGCACGTCATCCCCAAGACAGCATGACAACGGCGTACCTGGCATGTCGAATAGCCTAGGGGGAGCTGGGGGTGCACAGGTGTGGAGGAGGAGGACCCAGCAGCAGAGGACGAAGAAGAGGAAGAAGACGAGGTAGAGAGCAAAGGAGGAGTAGAGGTGGTGGCAGAACCGCGTGCAATCCGTGGCGGTGACACCAACTCCACTGTCGTTGTTGAGCTACACATTCCCTGCTTCCCAGCCATTACCAAGTTCACCCAGTGGGCAGTGTAGGTGACATACCTGCCCTGACCATGCTTGGAGGACCATGCGTCAGTAGTCATATGGACCTTTGGCCCAACACTAAGTGACAGAGATGCGGTGACTTGGCTCTGCACATGGTGGTACAGGTGTGGTATTCCCTTTTTTGAAAAAAAATTGCGGCTGGGTACCTTCCACTGCGGTGTCCCAATTGCTACAAATTTGCGGAAGGCCTCAGAGTCCACCAGCTGGTATGGTAAAAGCTGGCGGGCTAAGAGTGCGGACAAGCCAGCTGTCAGACGCCGGGCAAGGGGGTGACTCGCAGACATTGGCTTCTTACGCTCAAACATGGCCCTCACAGAAACTTGGCTGGGGGCAGATGACTGGGAATGGGAACTGGTGGTCAAGGTGGAAGGCGGAGTGGAGGGTGGTTCAGACGGGTGAAGGACAGCAGAGGTAGAGCAGTAAGATGCTGGACCAGAAGGAGGGTGGCTTTTAGTTTGCCTGTTGCCTTTGAGGTGTTGCTCCCAAAGTGCTTTGTGCTTGCCGTTCATGTGCCTTCGCATAGAAGTTGTACCTATGTGGCTGTTGGGCTTCCCAAGACTGCACTCATTGCAAATGACAACGCTTTTGTCAGAGGCACACACATTAAAAAAATCCCACACTGCTGACCTTTTTGAGGCTGGCAATCTGGCGGTAACAGTAGAAGTCGGCGGCGTTGGCGGCAATGGCGGGTGCGTTGGCCGGCTGACCACAGGTGCCGATACATGTTGTTGCCCTACTGTTCCCTGCGAGCTGTCCTCCCTGCTTCTTCTAAGTCTTATTCTCCTCCTGCCTCTCTGACTCTCTGTCTCTCCATCTGAACTATCCTCCTCTTGCTCTCTTCTACTGGGCACCCATAAAACATCAATCTCCTCATCCTCATTCTCCTCAGATGCATCAATTTCTTCTACCAGCTCACAGAAGGAAGCAGCAGCGGGGACCTCCTCGTCATCACTCATTATGTCCATCTCTGTTGTGTTCTCTGCCAGAATTAAATCTGGTGTAACGTCCTCATCTCCTTCATCTTCTTCTGCCAATAATGGTTGCGCATCACTCAGTTCAAGAAACTCATGTGAAAATAACTCCTCTGACTCCAGTGAAGAAGGGGCGCCGGTGGTGGAGGAAGTGTTACGTGGGGTGCCCATAGCAGTGGAGGATGTTGTGGTAAAGTTAGAAACGGTAGAGGATGGGGTGTGCTGTGTAAGCCAGTCAACTACCTCTTCAGCATTTTGGGAGTTCAGGGTCATTGCCTTTTTAAAACTGGGCAATTTCCTAGGATAGCATAGCAGCACGGCCCCTAGTGCCTCTGCGTGGCGGCCTGCCTTTGCCTGGCATTATTTTTAAAACAACAACAACAACTCAGGTGGTGTTTCTAGAGACGGTATTATTATTGATATTTAGACAGAATGTGAACAAGCTCACACAGCTAAGTGGCAGTGGTTTGAAAATGAAGAAGAAGAACACACTGGGCAAACAAGGCCTACAAGGTCAACGTATACACTACTACAGCAGTGGATACGGAATATATTATTGCTGCCTGAAAAACGTCACTCGGGTGGTGTTTCTAGAGACGGTATTATTATTGATATTTAGACAGAATGTGAACAAGCTCACACAGCTAGATGGTTGTTGTTTGAAAATGAAGAACACACTGAGCAAATAATGCCTACAAGGTTAACGTATACACTACTACAGCAGTGGATAAGGAATATATTATTGCTGCCTGAAAAACGTCACTCGGGTGGTGTTTCTAGAGACGGTATTATTATTGATATTTAGACAGAATGTGAACAAGCTCACACAGCTAGATGGTTGTTGTTTGAAAATGAAGAACACACTGAGCAAATAATGCCTGCAAGGTTAACGTATACACTACTACAGCAGTGGATACGGAATATATTATTGCTGCCTGAAAAACGTCACTCGGGTGGTGTTTCTAGAGACGGTATTATTATTGATATTTAGACAGAATGTGAACAAGCTCACACAGCTAGATGGTTGTTGTTTGAAAATGAAGAACACACTGAGCAAATAATGCCTACAAGGTTAACGTATACACTACTACAGCAGTGGATACGGAATATATTATTGCTGCCTGAAAAACGTCACTCGGGTGGTGTTTCTAGAGACGGTATTATTATTGATATTTAGACAGAATGTGAACAAGCTCACACAGCTAGATGGTTGTTGTTTGAAAATGAAGAACACACTGAGCAAATAATGCCTGCAAGGTTAACGTATACACTACTACAGCAGTGGATACGGAATATATTATTGCTGCCTGAAAAACGTCACTCGGGTGGTGTTTCTAGAGACGGTATTATTATTGATATTTAGACAGAATGTGAACAAGCTCACACAGCTAGATGGTTGTTGTTTGAAAATGAAGAACACACTGAGCAAATAATGCCTGCAAGTGCACTACTATTGGTGCACTACTATGAAGAACAGCAACAGCACTGTACACGTTAAAGAACAGTAAGATAAGTAAAAGAAAAAAAATATATATGTATATTAAAAAAAATATTTTTCTCGGGTTGGTGCTGCTGAACTACTAGGAGCAGCACAGTAGCACACCAGTCCCACTCCCCAACACTGCTAGACTAATAGCACTGGGCTTATAGTAGCAACTAGCAAAGTAAAAAAACAAAAAAGAAAATAAAAGCAGTCCTTACAAGGACTATTGGGTTATTACAGCAGTCAGCAGATGAGATCAGAAGAGATCAGTGCCCAGAGCAGGCAGCTACATACAGAGCACTGCAGTAGAAGGTAGATTACTAGCCAGCAAAGCTACCTAACCTAAAATGTCCCTCAAATCCCTGCAGACTTCTGTCCCTCCAATACAGAGCAGTATCAAGTAGATTACTAGCCAGCAAACTTACTATCAACTGTCCCTCAAAGAAATCAGTGAAATCAGTAACAGCTCTCTCCCTACACTAGCTCTTGCAAGCACACACAGGCAGAATGAAAAAACGCTGCAGGGCTTCAGTTTATATATGGAAGGGGAGTGGTCCAGGGGGTGTGGGGGTGGTCCAGGAGGGAGAGCTTCCTGATTGGCTGCCATGTATCTGCTGGTCTGGGGTGAGAGGTCAAAAAAAAGCGCCAGGTAAGGCGAACCCAAAATGGCGAACGTCGCGCGACGTTCGCGAGCTTGCGGCGGACGCGAACAGCCGATGTTCGCGCGAACAAGTTCGCCGGCGAACAGTCCGCGACATCCCTAATGACATCTTTTCGTAGTGGTCTATCTTGATGACATTCTTATTTTCTCTTCTAATCTGGGTGAACACAGGAATCATGTTTGTGAGGTCTTATGTAGACTTAGAGAAAATAATCAGTATGCAAAACTTGAGAAGTGTACTATTGAGGTTACCTCTGTTAAATTTTTGGGGTTTAACTTTTCTAACAGGGGTCTTGAGATGGATCCAGGGAAGGTGAGAGCAGTCCTGGAGTGGACCCAACCCCTTTCTTTACGAGCAACCCAAATATTCCTCGGTTTTGCAAATTATTACCGCCAATTCATCAAGAATTTTTCCCTGGTAGTTGCCCCGATCACCAACTTGACCAAAAAGGGTGCTGGCCCAAGTATTTGGCCCCCAGAAGCAGTTCAGGCTTTCAAACTCCTCAAAAAGGAGTTCAGTTCTGCCCTTGTTCTGCAGCATCCAGATGCTGCCTTGCCGTCTATTGTGGAGGTAGATGCCTCTGAAGTGGGTGCTGGGGCAGTCCTTTCCCAAAGGCACCCGATAACCAACAAATTACATCCCTGCGCCTTTTTCTCAAGGAAGTTTTCCCCTGCAGAGGCAAACTATGATATTGGGAACAGGGAATTGTTGGCTATCAAGTGGGCCTTTGAGGAATGGCGGCATCTACTTGAAGGTGCTAAACATATGGTAACAGTGTATACAGGCCATAAAAACCTGCTTTGCATAGAATCGGCCACACGGCTAAATCCTAGGCAAGCTAAATGGGCATTGTTCTTCACCAGGTTTAACTTCTCCTTAACATACAGGCCTGGATCTAAAAACACCAAAGCTGATGCACTCTCTATGAGTTTTGAATCTACCTCCTCTGACTCTAGTGAGTACATCCCCATCATTCCTAGGGAGTTGATTGTAGCCGCATTGAATTCTGACCTCTCCATCTTGTTCTCCCCTGTCCAATCTTCTGCTCCTGCACACACTCCTTCTGGGAGAATGTTTGTGCCTGAGGAGCTAAGGGAACAAGTTCTGGAAGAGGTTCATAACTCCAAAATGGCTGGGCATCCTGGCATTGCCAAAACGATATCCTTGTTATCCCGCCATGTGTGGTGGCCTTCTTTTAAACAGGATGCTAAGGTTTCGTAAATTCCTGTACAATTTGTCAAAGGTCTAAATCCTCTCGTCAATTGTCACATGGTCTGTTAAATCTGTTACCAATCCCTGAGAGGCCATAGACCCATCTTTCGATGGATTTCATTGTAGATCTGCCTTCCTCTCAGGGTAAAACTGTAATTTGGGTGGTGGTGGATAGATTTAATAAAATGAGCCATTTTGTTCCCCTTCCACACCTCCCTTCTGCCAAAACCTTAGCCGATCTGTTTATCTCTCATATTTTCAGGTTACATGGGTTTCCTGTTAACATTTTATCTGACAGAGGAGTTCAGTTTGTCTCAAAGTTTTGGAGAGCTTTCTGCTCTTTAGTTGGGATTGATTAATCCTTCTCAACTGCTTACCATCCCCAAACCAATGGACAAACTGAAAGAGTGAATCAATCCCTTGAGCAATATCTCAGGTGTTATGTGTCTGATAACCAGTCCTCTTGGGCTGAATTGTTGCCCTGGGCAGAGTTTGCCTACAATAATGCCACTCACTCCTCCTCTGGGGAGTCTCCTTTCTATATTGTAAATGGGCTACATCCAAAAGCATTTTCTTTTTCTGGTTTAGATTCCTCTGTACCCACTGCTAATTCCTCTGTCAATCATTTTTCTAAGGTTTGGTCTCAAGTTCATCATTCTCTTTCTGCAGCTTCCTCTGCTCAAAAGAAAGCTGCAGATAGATCTCGTAGAGAGGCTCCTCAATACAAAGTGGGAGATTCTGTTTGGCTATGTACCAAAAATATTAAGTTGAAGGTCCCCTCTCTCAAACTGGGGCCCAGGTTCATTGGTCCATATCCAATAACTGAAATAATCAATTCTTCTTCTGTTCGTCTCCAATTACCTGCAGAGTTTAAAATATCTAATTCTTTTCATGTTTCTCTCCTAAAACCAGCCACTCAAGTCCGTCATATTCCTGTTCCTCCCCCAGTGTTAGTCGAAGGTCAGCCTGAATTTGAGATCCAGGAGTTCCTCGACTCTCGTTTGGTACGGGGTAAGCTCCAGTATCTTATTAAGTGGAAGGGCTATGGCCCAGAGGAAAACTCCTGGGTCTCAGTCGATGACATCAAGGCTGATCAACTCAGAAAGAAATTCCATCAAAAATTTCCGGAGAAGCCTGGGGGTCCAGTGGCCCCCCCTAGAGGGGGGGTAATGTAATAAAACCAACCTGCCCTGGTGGTCTAGTGGGGCGGCAGGGACGCCCGCTGCGTGGTCCTCTTCCTGCGCCATCTTGCCTTCCTTACGGCGCGCTCGTGTTTGCGCCAGCAAGTTTTGGCGCGAATGTGCACGTTTTTGGCGGGAATTCTTTCCCCTATAAAAGGCCCATTCTGACTGCAGGCAGTCTCTAGTTTCGCATAAAGATTATTTCCCCTTAGCCTTCGTAAGACTTCACGAACATGATTTTGATGTTCTTTCATGTTAGAGGGAAAAATCCGAATATCATCTAGGTAGACCACTACGAAGATCCCCAGCAGATCCCGGAAGATGTCATTGACAAACTCCTGAAACACTGCAGGGGCATTACAGAGACCAAAAGGCATAACGAGATACTCGTAGTGGCCATCCATGGTGTTAAGTGCGGTCTTCCACTCATTACCCTCCCTAATACGGATCAGGTTATAAGCCCCCCTAAGATCTAGCTTGGAAAAGATCTTGGCATTTTTAACCTGATCAAAAAGATCAGAAATTAAAGGGAGAGGATAGCGTTTTTTTATGGTGATCTTGTTAAGCCCCCTATAATCGATACAGGGACGAAGACCACCATCTTTTTTTCCTATGAAAAAGAAACCTGCCCCGGCAGGGGAACTAGAAGGTCTGATAAAACCCCTCTCAAGATTTTCCTTTATATACTCTTTCATGGCCTGGGCTTCCGGCAATGAAAGAGGGTAGGTTCTGCCACAAGGAGGAGTGGACCCGGGGATCAAATCAATTGGGCAGTCATACTGCCGGTGTGGGGGTAGGGTTTCTGCTGCCTTTTTAGAGAACACATCAGCATACTCTGCATATGCAGCAGGTAACCCCTTAAGAGATGTAGTTGCCACTACTGAGGGAAAGCATACCCCACCACACTTAGAACCCCATTGAATTACCTCCCTCGAAACCCAGTCAATTAGAGGGTTATGCCTCTGGAGCCATGGTAACCCTAAAATGAGAGGAGAGGTAGCACCTTCTATAAGGTACAATGCGATCTCCTCGCAATGCAGATTATTTATACACATAGAAAGAGAAACGGTTTGTTTGGAAACCATACCTGACCATATGGATCTCTTATCCTCTGCCCATATTCTCATGGGGGTAGTTAGGGAAACCAAAGGAATCTTGTATTTGGCTGCAAAAGCAGCATCCAGAAAGTTTCCCTCTGCCCCAGAATCCACAAATGCGGACACCTTGACAGAGCCCGTAGGCCAGGTAAGTTTAACCGGAATCAAAACCTTGGAGGCAGATTGGGGAGAGGAGACTCCTGCACCCAAATGGAGCTCCCCTTCTCCATTTAAGTTAGGGAGCCTCCCTTTCCTCCTAGGGCAAAGATTTAAGAAATTACCCTTTTCCCCACAGTATATACATAAACCTTGGAGACGCCTGCGTGCCTTCTCCTCAGGAGTTAGATGGGATATGCCTAACTGCATAGGCTCTTCCTGAGGCAGAGGCACAGAGGGGTTAGAAAACTTAACATTGGTCACCATATTAGATTTCACATTAATAACCCCAGAATAAGTAGAACCACCCCTCTCACCCCTTCTCTCCCTCTGTCTCCTATCTACCTGGATGGCAAGAGACATAAGATCGTCCAGGTTGGATGATAGAGGGTAATTAACAAGACTATCCTTTACTGAGTCAGATAACCCCAAACGGAACTGACTGCGTAGAGCCAAATTGTTACACCTCCGCATCCCTTTTCCCCTGGCGCAACTTACGAATCGCAGAATCGGCAGAAGATGCATGATCCGGATCATCGTAAAAAATTGCCATGCTGTCAAAGAATGTGTCTAGGGAATAACGAGCAGGGTCGGAAGAAAGCAGCCTGAGGGCCCAAATTTGGGGGTCACCCAATAACAGGGTCATTACAAACCTTACTTCCTCCTCACCACCTTCCGTGGTAGTTGGGGTAACTGAAGCGGTAGGAGAAGCAGCAACAACATCGTCATGACTTTCGACCTCCATGGCCCGTGATAATGTCACGACCGGCACCCAATACCAGAACAAGTGCCAAGCACCCTGGTCTCGGCTTCACCAGTAGTGTGACCACCGTTGGGCTTCGGGAGGAGCCTTCAGCTAACTTGGGTGCCACCTGGACTTAACGAGGGGTACAAGGCGAGATGTTCTGGCTGGCAAAGGGGCACCTATGCATATCCAGAATGATCGGGAGCTGGGGTTTTCTGGATAAGGGATCCGTAATTTGGTTCTTTATACCTTAACTCTACCAGAAAATTAAGTAAACATTAAATAAACTCAGTAGGCTGGTTTTGCTTCCAATAATGATGAATTATATCGTTTAAAAATGTGAATTATTTGGATAAAATTGAATCTATGGGAGACAGCTTTCCATAATTCTGAGCTTTCTGGATAATGGGTTTCCGTGTATGTGCATATCTATATCTTCTTCCAAAACGAAACCGCACACACAAGACTTCAACGTTTATTTATTTATTTATTTATTCAACGTTTCAGCCCTTCAACTCAGCCGTTTTCAGGAACACTTGGAATACAGTACAGGTCACTTATGATATAAATTATCTGTTGATTAAGTACTCTTCCTCAAAATGGAGTCTATAAGAGATGGCCTTCCTGTGATCTAAAGCTTCGTGGATCACAGGTTTCTGGATAAAGGATGCCATATTTTTGTATATCTACATTTGTCTTTGGTTCACTTTTATATATCATGCAAGGGATTCTATAGAGACACAGTTGGCAAGGTCCTACTAAAAGTTCGAGAAGTTCTTTTGATGACATGCAGAAGCTGCAAAAGAACCAAAAAGGCTATTTTACAGGCTACACCTACAGTTACTGAAACTTCTAAATATAAAAATAATTATTAATATTTGTCTTATTTGTTCCCATAATTTTGTATTAAATTAACTGCTGTTCCCCTAGTATTGCTTGGAAGCTCTTCTTGGCACCCTAAAAAAGTTCTAACTTTGTTATTTGTATCAAACAGGAAAGAGGAGCTGCCTTGGAGAAGGCTTGGCACGTATGGAAATATTTCTCTTTATTACAACAATTCTGCAAACATTTAACCTGAAGTCAGACATTGCTCCTCAAGACATCGACATAACTCCTGAACCAAATAAGAATGGGGCTCTACCAAGAACATACAAAATGTATTTTGTTCCAAAATAAAGACTATCTTTGCATAAATAACTAAACAATAATATATTGGTATAGCTGTATAGTTAATTCTAATTCATTAGATACAGCAGTCAGCATTCATCAGATTGCAGGGCTGTAATGGAGCTGCATCCAGGGGGAGCTGAGCTATGGTACCGAGGAGAGAAAACTGTGCTGCGATCAAAGTACTATCTTGCTCATCTTAAAATCCCCTTACAAATAAAAATGTTAAAGGTAATTTATAAAGTGTAGGCCAGATGCAAACCATCATGGCTTTTGCACTTTACAGCTTGCCCATAACTTTGCATCCAGGGTACAGATCTAGATGCATGATGGACTACAGCTCTACACTATGTTGTTAAGTAGTGAGTTTTTCCCCCTCAAACTCAAACATTAAATAAATGCCCTAAAATTATTTGTTTTCTGGTAAAGTTCTGCCTTTGATTTATTATAATTTGTTAGATGAACTAAAAGTCCTTTGTCAACCAGGCCTGACCCCCAACACCAATGCTTAACGTCACTAAGCACTATTGTTGTTGAATGGAAGCAGGACCTCTAAAAAATGTAAGAGTAAAAGATACTCAAAAGAAGGTAAGGAAAGTCTCACTGCCCCTCATATGAACTCAACCCTTACCCCAGTGAGAGACTAAATTGTCATGGAACTCATTATAGAACTGCTGTTTGAAATTCATAGCACATACTGATTATCCATATAGAGTCACTCATAATATGAATCTGATTCATATTATAAAAAAATTATGTTAAAAAAATCATACCATTTATTATAAGACCAGATCCAGGGTAACGTAAACTAAGTACAATACAACAGCTCTGCAGTTAAAAACTGGTGTAGGCAAAGCCTAAGGTTATTTGAACCTTTCCACATGAATAAGCTTTTTGCAAAACCGTATCTTTTCACATGTGTTGGAAACAAAAGCAGTATTGTGTGTGTGTGTGTGTGTGTGTAAAGGAGCTATATCTCCAAATCCAATATCAATTTATTTGGGGAGAACTGATTGCACAGTTCTCTCCACTATGACATAATACCACATACCAAAGCGCACGTGTGCATATATTTCAGAGGCGTACCCTCATCAAAAACAATAAAAGATAACAATGAGTTTAATATAATAGTAATAATAAAAAGCATATAGGAGTCCTCAATGGAGTCACATTTTCCTGAAACCAATAGAAAACAGCACATGACAGTAGAGTTCCTCCAAATACACTCCTCGCAAATCTAATGCAGTAATACACTGTGAACAATTCTAACCATAAAATCCATTCTATATGATCAGAAGCGTTTACAATGGCACAAATATAAAAATGGAGTGTGCAGATAAATCAACTTTAATATAACAGGATGGCTTATATTTGGGCTGTTGCTGTTCTTATGAGTAGTCAAACCTAAATACATGGTGATCAATGAAGATTAACGGATTGAAAAACATTGACATAGATTTATAAAATGAAGACTATGCTCCTTTTTTGCATAAATGAACTATTGAACTTTACTTACTATTACTGATTAACACTAGCCAAGAGCACTAGTGCCAGTACAGAGTCCAAAGTTTTTATCACTGCACCATGGGTCCAGTGTCCTTTGATGGCTGTGCAATACTGTAAAAAGTTGGTTTACTCATTTCTCTCCATTGTTTTCCAACAAAAACTGAGTGAACTTTTGTGAGGGGGTAATTCAACTGTAAACTCATCTGTTATGCTTTATTCAAGCTATTTAGTGTATTCGCTAGTGGCTTTGTCAGAGCACTGAAAATATATATTTCTGAAGTGCAGGGCCTTAATATGTATGAATATGGAATCCAAAATAAAACAATTGCTGGCACTTCAGGATATATATACTGTATATAATACACATGGGAAAGTTGTGCAATGAGGCTGTGACCACAAAATTCATACAGACAAATACAAGAAGTCCTCTGCAAGGTTTTAACCTTGAAAGCAGCAGGTAAAACTTCGTCCCTGTGTAAAATGTATAATGAAGCAATAGAATTCTTAATAAACAAAATTAAAGTTGAGTGTAGGACTGGCCAGATATGGGATGACTTTGACGTAGTTGGTCAGTTTAAATATATTGCAATATATGGACAAACAATCCCTGTTTGTTTAAAGGGTAAAACATTTTTTTGGTAACTTACAGTGATACTGACACTAAAAACTACTTTTTAAAATACTGTATGTACATTAAAAGTTGCCTATAGGTCATGTTGATTGTTTTTTTGCTGAGAGGTTTGTTTTTGTAAGTAATTGTTAGTTGAAGTTCCTAAACCTGACTGTTTTGCCAACCTGACTGTCCCATTTTAAAGATTCTAATGCGAATGGACTCCTGCTGCACAAATATGGCAGCAACCTCATACAGGAACATGGGACAGGTAATGTAAAAGCATTGTGAAAATACTTGATGGCAAAGTTATAAGTAGCATTCAAAGGCAATATAAAAATAATTTCTGGTGTCAGTCTCTCTTTAAGGCACACACTGGGGCAAATTCACTAAGATGCGAAGTTGCGCCAGGCACAACTTCACCGCACTTCGCCAGGCGTATTTTCGCCAGCGATCCGCAAATTCACTAAAATCCGAAGTTGCGCACAGGGGTAGTGTTAGTTTGCGAAGTTGCGCTAGCGTTAATTTGCCAAGCGAAGCGAAGTTTCACTAGCGATGGTTAATTTGCATACGGCGCGAAATTCAAATTTCAATGGAGGAACACGTATCTGCACTACAAATGCCTAGAAAACCTTCAAATCAGCAAATATAAATTTTATTTTGCCCTACACGTGCCCACTGTCTAGGTAAGTTGCCTTGAGTCAGGAAATGTAGGGGGGAAGGAGGGGAGCCCCAAAAAAATTTTCGATCTTTTTCAGCCTATCACCCATCATTTAGAAAACACGCCAGCGTTTTTTGGGACTTAGAAAAAAATTTGACTTTTTTGGAAACAATCCCTATCTACTCTATTGCGCTTCGCCAGGTCTGAGGTGGTGAAGGAAGTCTAGAGTAAAATGTAGCGTTCAGTACACTGCGCATGTTAGTGAATTTGCTTAGTTACATCGCTAGCGAAAATTCACCTGGCGTAAGTGTGCGAAGTAACACTAGCGAATTTATGCCAGCGTTCGTTAGTGAATTTGCGAAGTACCGAAAATGCCAAACGCTAACGAATTGACGCTAGCGTTCGGCGCTTCGTCCTTTAGTGAATTTGCCCCACTGTCTCAATGTCTTAAATATATTGTTAATGGGTCGAGTGCAGAGGACCTATTGTATCTCTCTCTGTCTATATATTTTACATACATTTACAATCACAACTGCAGTACATTAAACACACAAATGCAACATTACATGCTTGTGTCAATACTGTACTTCACCTGGGCCCGCCATAACACATCCATATCACTCACTCATTGAATTTTCCTGAATAAGGTAAAATGTGGGAAGGTTACACACAGATAAAAGTTGAGTATCAGCTCTCAGTCTGCGTTCACCTGCACATGCATGCAAATCAAATTATTTAATAGGTGCTGGAATATGAAAAGTTCACACTTAGCACTGTGCTTTGGCATACACTATGTACCTATACATTCAAAACACGCTTCTTTAAGTAACAAAAGCAGGGACAGAGTGACAAAGTGATAGCAGCATTTGTCATTGCGGCTAGTTCTCTACAGGACCATGTTAGCTTCTTGTTTTACCCCTTTCAGAGAGAACCAGGGATTCCCCCAACAAAATAAATGGCAAACAACTTGTAGACAACCGGTACTTCCGCTCTGTTGGAAGTAAACGTGGAGATAAAGGTGACTGCTGAGAAAGTAAAAGCAGAGGGCGCTGACATTTTGGGTAGATTACAGCGTAGCCTAGCGCCAAAACAACACTAAAGTAGCGTGGCAGAGGTCACGTAAGAAGGCAGGACTGACGTGGAAGTTAAGACAATACTTTATGGACCGCCATATACAGACGCTACTAAACTTGCCATGAACTGAATAGAGGGCGTTAAATACAGGCCGCTGACTGATTGCTCAGGATTTGTTTATCAAGCGAAGTCCAAACGCTGTACTTTGTTACATTACAACAGAACGGGCAATGGCGCTGCTTGGGATAGAGACGCTACTCCTGGTCTGCGGCCTCACGTTTTTATTATACCTCATTACCAGTAGACAAAAGCATTTAAAGCTTCCTCCGGGGCCGACACCTCTTCCCCTCATAGGCAATATCTTGCAGTTGGAATTTTCCAATCAAGTGAAAGCATTTGTTAAGGTCAGACTTTCTCTAGTGTAAACTGTGCAGAACGCTACCCTTCATAAGAACCTTTAACGATGTTTTAACAACCTATCTCTACATGAATCCTTTTCTGCATTTGTCTTTTGCCTCAAAAGAGCTTGAATAGCCTAAATTACATTTCTGTTTAAAGGGAGTGGTTTACCTTTAAGTTAACTTCTAATATGTTCTAGAATGGCCAATTAGAAGCAATTTTTCAATTGGTTTTCATTATTTATTTTATTATAGTTTATTTTTGATTCAAAATGGGGAAAAAAAACAAAAGTAAAAGCTACGTAATTGTATTGTTATTGCTACATTTTATTACTCCTTTTTTTATTCAGACACTCTCCTATGTATATTCCAGTCTTTTATTTAAATCAATGCATGGTTGCTAGGGTAACTTGTATCATAGCAACCAGATTGCAGAAACTGCAAACTGGAGAGCTGCTGCATAAAAAGCAAACAACTTTAAAACCACAAATAATAAAAAATGAAAACCAACTGCAAATTGTCTCTCACTCTCTACATTATACTAAAAGTTAAAGAACAACCCCTTTAAAAAATGCCAGGAATGCATGTAGAAAAATTGAGTGGGCTCAAAATATTATGTTTGACTTTTAATGGGTCAGACCAGAGTGAGCATTGATGTGTACTAGTGGTAGAGGGAGAAATATAAAGTACAAAAGGGCAGACATTGATCTGCAGGAAGCGGCAAGCAAGACGTTATATGGTATTGGGTGGGGAAAGATTTAAGGGGATGAAAAAATAATATGCTCAATATGCTCAAAGTAGAGAAGTTGATTAGCTTGGGCCCAGGTAGATGTTCTAATGTTATGAATTACCTACATACATGAACTACTCCATTTACTGTTCAAGGGAGGACATCACATATGACCCTGTTCCAAATTACAGAATAAAAAAAATTGGAGCAAAATAATCAGAGACTAAGAAGTAAATTGTATGTCTTCTACAATTCTTTAAGTCAAGCTTAAAGCCTTTAATTTTTGGTTTTAAGGCAGTTTTGTGTTTGTTGCATAAGATGTGAATACCTTCTGTTTTAAGTGCTTAGACTACACTGAATATCATGTTAAATGTATCTTTCTAAGTAGGGTTTCTGTCCCATGACTTAAGACAAGTTCTGCTAGCTTAATTATACAATTAACCTCTTGGGTGCTTAAACTTTTATATTTTTATTTTTACACACGCGCTCACCAAGTGTTGGATGTGGTTGGGTTGCCACTGCCCCAAACCCTTTGCTAACTTAGATATAGTCTTTCAAGTCAGATGCACTCACTGTTCTCCGTTGATGGCCTGGATGCTGCACCCTGAACCCGAAGCTTGGGGAGAAAACGTTACTTTGCAGAGTCATAGGACCTATGTCTACGCGCGGAAACACACAGAACGCGTAAGGTGTTATCTGTGGAATAAAGATTACGGGTTTTATCTTGCATCGTGTCCATGGAGTCTCTGGGGTGCGTGCCTAAAGCAGCTCTGCAAAGTACGTTTTTTGTCCCATGAGCCATTAATTACATTGATTCCAGAGGACCTAGGACATTTTTGCTTAATAGATTAAACCAACTACTGTCCTTTGTAGAATTTGTTGTTTTTCAGAACATTCTTTCAAGTGAGTATGATTTTAATTACTTATTAATGTCTTATAGAGTCACACTGAACATTTATTGATTTACTTGCATAGCTTGGTTCCCAGTATGGCCCTGTGTCCATGGTGTTTCTCGGGCAAAATCCTGTATTAGTACTCAATGGTTATGATGTTGTGAAAGAAGCTTTTGTGGAAAATGGAGAAGTATTCAGCAATCGAGGAAAAAACTCTTTTATAGATATGCTTTTTAAAGGACGAGGTAAGAAATCCCAGCATTCCCTGTTTCTGTCTGAACAGACACAAAATATATTTTGGTATAGTAGTGATTATACATGTCTTTTTGCAGGTGTGGCATTTAGCAATGGAGAAACATGGAGGCAGATGAGACGCTTTTCTCTAAGCACGCTACGAGATTTCGGAATGGGAAAGAGGAGCATTGAAGAGAGAGTACAGGAGGAGGCCTGCTCGCTGGTGGAAGAATTTAATAAGACAAAAGGTTTAAATATTTACAGTCTATCCATGTACAGTGAAAAAAAAAATCCATGTTGATGTTAGTCTGTATTACTTGCTAAATGCAAACCACCGATTGAACAAAATCAGAGGGGATGTTATCTCACATTTTGAAATATTTATAAATCAAGTTGGTTTTAATTTACAAATACAGCCCCAGTTATGTCATCAGTTAACCATTTGTTCTTTTAGCAAAGAACACATGTAGGTGTCTGCAGTATTTTTTGGTGGAAGTATATGTGGCCTGGGTTTTTTAATTTAATTCCAAACATTTTTAAAGGGGATGTCAACCCAAAAAATAATGTTTTGCTTAATAAAATAAAACATAATTCTAATTAACTTTGCAATATACATTTATTACAATATATCTATGGTTTTCAAGTAGTTAGTATATGTAATGTTAATGAAAGCAGTGTTTGTCTGTCCCTTTCTATTTTCTGCCTTGGTGACTGACTGTTGATACAATGTAACACAAGCTAGCTGATTAACAGACCTTTCTTTCCTGGGGAAATAACACCTTTGCAACATTGTTTAAAAAGTAACAACCAGGAGTTAAGCAAATGTTGCTTTCAATAGCAATTTTACTTATGACTTTAAAAGCACTAACAATCTTGTAATGAATGAATATTGTAAAGTTGCTTAGAATGATTTATTAGGGAGATTTTAATTTTGGGGTTGACTTGCCCTTTAAAGTTAGACCAACTATAAAATGGGTGTAATAAATAGGTCTACCCCACCATAGACCACACCTTGGAATAAACAATTTCCTGTTAGACATTCATATTAAAAAATGGTGTGCTATTTTAAGAAGATTTGCAAAATGTTTTTCATTTTCTTTTTTTTATAACTACTTAGCTTTTCATTCAGCAACTCATTGTTTGGAATTTCAGCCGCTATATAATTGCAAGCATCTAATTTACCCAACTGGGAGTTTGTTTTGGTAGAGCCTTCCAGTTGCCTCTTCAATTTCTTTACAAGCTGAACAACAAAGGGTTTACAAATCTATAAGTAGCCTTAATTATTCTGATAAAGTTCAGGTTTTAATGATGGAATCTTACTGCTCTATTCTCTCTCCTAGGAGCCCCATTTGATTCCACTTATTTGCTTACATTGGCGGTGTCCAATGTAATTTGCTCCATAGTTTTTGGAAATCGATTTGATTACAAAAATGAGACATTCCTATCAGTGTTGGCCTTGTTAAAAGACACCTTTAGAATTGTTACTTCACCATGGACTCAGGTAAGCAAAATACCTTTTAGCTTGCTAGTTTTCTGTTCATTAAATTTATATTAGAAATATAATACAAAACAAGTCTTTCACTCCAGGTCAGTGTACTATACCTCCAAACAAACCATACAATACAGTAAAGATAGCACCTTTGTATTCTTAGAAAACAATGACTAACAAAGTTGCCCTTCTGTAGTTTTTGACTTTTCATAATCTTTGACCATTGACATATTGCCCATAGAATACACAGTTTCAAAATGAATACATTTTTGGGTCCAAAGTACACTACTATAACCTATTTTTGTTTTAAATATTTACACATACACCTTTTAAAACATCACTTTATTTAGACATTACACAAATTAATATTTTAGCACATTGTAGAACATTTTTGTCTAAAATGTAATGGTTTTTTTTTTTTCAGTTTAACATTTACATTTTTGATATGCAACTCTCAGGCTTGGAATTATAACTGCTATGTGACTGCTAAGACCAGATAATTTTCAGTAGCTAACAGGTAGCAGTTTGGAAGTCAAAATTAAGGAATAGTATGGAAACATTACATTAGCAATTAAAAATAATTACAATAATATTAATCATTTTAAAACTGGACTCACACAATCAATCTGTTTCTGGTAATCCATGATAGTGACCACAACAACCAGATGGCATTTTTTAGGTGAAAACTTGAAATATACAAAATGGGATGCAAATACAGTAGAATCCCCATTTACATTTTTTCAGAATCAGAAAAAAGTGTAAACTGGAAAATTTTAAAATCAGGGAAATGCATTAAATATAGTTATTACCACAAAAAACATGGGAGAAACTGGCATGTTCTGAACTAGCTAAGGGCTCTTATTGACGAGCGGTTGAAGCTGTGCTCAGGAATAGATGCATTTAGCTTTTTTCAATGGGGCTGTACTCACACAGGTGCGTGTAGGCGCTGGACGCAGGTTGAGATGTAACATGCTGCATTTTTCCTGCATTCGGCGCCTACACGTGCCTGTGGGAATACAGCCCCATTGAAAAAAGCTAAATGAGTATATTCCTGCGCTCCCCTGCGGCTGAACGCAGAAAAACGGAACGCAGTGGAGCGCAGCTTCAACCGCTCGTCAGTAAGAGCCCTAAATCAGGTTCCCTGGTGAGGTTTGTTCTGTTAAGGAAGCACATCACTAAAAAAAAGTAGTAATAAAGTGCCAACGTGTTTTCACTTCGCACTCCCTGGATTTGTGATATATATATATATATATATATATATATATATATATATATATATATATATATATATATATATATATATTAGCCCCACAGTACCAGCACTCTGATCGTTGAGTTTGTCGTGGTGCACGATCAAATTAGTATCCTTGAAAAAGGTCCCCAGATGGGACCGAAACGTCTGAATATGATGTAGATCTTAAAAATAAAAAGCGATTTTTCTTCACATCAATACAGTGAGTGCTGATCCTTCTGACTCTATATATTATATTATATTATATACACAAATTCTCAAACCAGCACACCCATGTAAACATGTCAATTCTTTGCCTCTTTATTTTTAATACGGATATGTATAAGGGTCCAAAGTTTCGGTCCTCATTAGGACCTTTCTCAAGGATAATACAATGCCATTTCAACAAACCTAAAATAAGTGTTCATTTAAACAGTCCAATCAATGCTCAGTGCCCAATTTATTTAAGTGATCTTCTAATTAGTAACCATCTTTACTGTAAAATATAAGGATAAAATTTCAACTCGTCCATTGTCATGTAATCATCAGTGGTTATTCATTAATATCATAAATTAGTGCATAAAACACGTGAACTTATAATATAAATTCTCAAACCTAATTTGTTAATATTATATATTAGTACATTAAAAATGTGAACTTGTAAAATCCATTTCCATCCACAAGATGTCACCAGTGTACCATAAAAGCTCATATTAGTGTCCAAATAAAATCCATTTGTATCAAACCATAAAAAAAAGAAACTAAATTGTGTAACTAATTTGTATCTATAAAATAAACGTTTTCTTCTACTGTAAAAAAACACAGAATCATTTCCAGAGTTTTAGGTCTAGTGCTAGAATAAATTTTACAAATGTTACACCACTCTCACTTAAGTCCTTTAAGATGGCTGGTTCTATTAATGGATGATTTCTTGGACAGACATAATCAAAGGCTATTGTGATACTATACTCTATAGTTAGTATAGATATGCGTATATATCATTTATGTGAAAATATGGAGGGGTGTGTGGATGGATGCTGGGTTTTCATTTGGAGGGGTTACATAGTTACATAGTTAAATTGAGTTGAAAAAAGACAGTACATCAAGTTCAACCCCTCCAAATAAAAACCCAGCATCCATAAACACACCCCTCTCTACTTTTAATTAAATTCTATATACCCGTATATATACTAACTATAGAGCTTAGTATCACAATAGCCTTTGATATTATGTCTGTCCAAAAAAATCATCCAAGCCACTCTTAAAGGCATTAACTGAATCAGCCATCACAACATCACCTGGCAGTGCATTCCACAACCTCACTGTCCTGACTGTGAAGAACCCCCTACGTTGCTTCAAATGAAAGTTCTTTTCTTCTAGTCTAAAGGGGTGGCCTCTGGTACGGTGATCCACTTTATGGGTAAAAAGGTCCCCTGCTATTTGTCTATAATGTCCTCTAATGTACTTGTAAAGTGTAATCATGTCCCCTCGGAAGCGCCTTTTTTCCAGAGAAAACAACCCCAACCTTGACAGTCATAATTTACGGTAAGTCTTCCATCCCTCTAACCAATTTAGTTGCACATCTCTGCACTCTATTCAGCTCATTTATATCCCTCTTAAGGGCTGGAGTCCAAAACTGCACTGCATACTCCAGATGAGGCCTTACCAGGGACCTTGAGTTAATGCCTTTTTTATGCAAGACAGAACTTTATTTGCTTTTGTAGCCACAGAATGACACTGCCCAGAATTAGACAACGTGTTCTCTACAAAGACCCCTAGATCCTTCTCATTTAAGGAACTTGAACTTGATGGACTCAACTCAATTTAACTATGTAAGTCAGAAAGCAACTTAAATTGACCTGCCCAAGTAGCAACACTCACAGGGCTTCGCTAATGCCTCATGTTTTTAAATGGTCATGAAACTCCTCAGTAACTTATAATATCCTTATAATTTACAAAAGGGGGTACTTTATTCACTATATAAAGTATATATGTGCAACTACTGTAATTAATTAAAGTTTGTAGATGTATCAATTTCCTAAATCTTCACAGTTTTTTGGCTTTGCTCCTGGATTTCTGAAACATTTTCCCGGTCCACACAAAATGGCTGCAAAGAATATTGGTAGACTGAAAAAATTTGTGACTGAAATTGTTACTACTCATGAAGAGACTCTGGATGAGAATTCTCCAAGGGATTATATTGATTGCTTTCTCATAAAAATGAGACAGGTAATCTCTCTCATTTCTCTCTTTCTCCCTCTCTCTCTCATGTCCATCGAGTTCAACCTTTTTTTTTTTTTTATTAACTACCTATCTGCCAGTTGATCCAGAGGAAGGCAAAAAACCCATTTGAAGCCTCTCCAATTTGCCTCAGAGGGGGAAAAAATTCCTTCCTGACTCAAATGGCAATCGGACTAGTCCCTGGATCAACTTGGACTATGAGCTATTTCCCATAACCCTGTATTCCCTCACTTGATAAAAAGCCATCCAACCCCTTCTTAAAGCTATCTAATGTATCAGCCTGTACAACGGATTCAGGGAGAGAATTTCACATCTTCACAGCTCTCACTGTAAAAAAACCCCTTCCAAATATTTAGGTGGAACCTCTTTTCTTCTAATCGGAATGGTTGACCTTGTGTCAGCTGGAAAGACCTACTGGTAAATAAAGCATTAGAGAGATTATTATATGATCCCCTTATATATTTATTAGGGATGCACCGAATCCACTTTTTTGGATTCGGCCGAACCCCCGAATCCTTCACGAAAGATTCGGCCGAATACCGAACCGAATCCTAATTTGCATATGCAAAATAGGGGTGGGAAGGGGAAAACATTTTTTACTTCCTTGTTTTCTGACAAAAAGTCACGCAATTTCCCTCCCGCCCGTAATTTGCATATGCAAATTAGGATTCGGATTCGGTTCGGCCAGGCAGAAGGATTCGGCCGAATCCGAATCCTGCTGAAAAAGGCCGAATCCTGGCCGAATCCCGAACTGAATCCTGGATTCGGTGCATCCCTAATATTTATACATAGTCATCATATCACCCCTTAAGCGCCTCTTCTCCAGCGTGAACATCCCCAATTTGGCCAGTCTTTCCTCATAGCTAAGATTTTCAATACCTTTTACCAGCTTAGTTGCCCTTCTCTGTACCCTCTCTAATACAATAATGTCCTGTTTGAGTGATGGAGACCAGAACTGTACGGCATATTCTAGATGGGGCCTTACAAGTGCTCTATACAGTGGAAGAATGACCCCCTCCTCCCTTGACTCTATGCCCCTTTTAATACAGCTCAAGACCTTATTTGCCCTCTCAAAAAGGATAATAATTTATATATAAATAACTTACAGTACTGAAGGACATAACAGATGTGAACAGGGGGCATCCCCCAACATTTTTCCAGAGTGCTGACACTGTACATCACTGGTATCAGAAAGAAAAAGCTGTGTGTGCTCAAACTGAATACATATCTATCTATAAAGATATCAGTCTTTACAAATGTGAAAGCTAATCTTGTTTTCTTGATATTTTACCTTCCAGGAGAAGGGCAATGTTAATACAGAATTTCACTATGAAAACTTATTTGTCACCCTGCTGAACCTCTTCTTTGCGGGGACAGAGACCACCAGCATAACATTACGATATGGAATGCTCATCCTGCTAAAATACCCAGATATTCAAAGTAAACGTTAACTTTACACAATTATTTGTTTTACATTTTTCAATGTTTCACAGTTGGAGGGCAATGAAAAGTGATGCAAAAACTACAGCTTTATTAGGTCTACTGCTCATAGCACAAGAGGACCAGCTGGGTGAGACAGTGAAAAAAAATCATATTACCAGTTAATAAAAACACATTTTAAATAGTATTGCATAAATAATATTATGGTCAAAAGTTCTTAGAAATGAACCCTGAACAATTGTATATTTTATTTTTTAAAGTTTACACATCCTATAAAGCTAGGGATTAAATAATAGAGCATGACACAATTAGCTTTAATTATATCAGTTCTAGCTTCAGGCGCTGAGGATGGTTAGGAGAATTCTGGAGCAAAAACTTTTATAACTCTAGCAAATAAGTGCATTTTAAATTGTAAATAGGGTAGGAGGGCAGTTTTGTCCCAGAGATTCTCTAGTTTTCAATAAGGGGCATATTTATCAAAATGTATGATTAGAGCTTAATAAATAGAAACTCACCCATTTTCTATTCAATCCTATGGGATTTTTAGAATTGTATTTATGCATGGGTGAAAGTTAGAGCTCACTGTTTAATATATGGTTCTGCAAGTCCCATAGGGATGAAAAGAGCGTGGGTGAGGTTTTTTTTTTTTTTTTATTAGGCTCTAAACATACATTTTAATAAATCTGCCCCTAAGGGACTGTGACACATTTTAATCCTATACCTGTTATTTTTACAGTCTACAGTATCAGTGCCCATTTTTTCCCACATTCACAGCATTTATCAGTAGTAAATTGACCACAAATCATATTAAAGGGATCCGGTCATCAGAAAACATGTTTTTTTCAAAATGAATCAGTTAATAGTGCTGCTCCAGCAGAATTCTGCACTGAAATCCATTTCTCAAAATAGCAAACAGATTTTTTTTATATTCAATTTTGAAATCTGACATGGGGCTAGACATTGTCAATTTACCAGCTGCCCCTGGTCATGTGACTTGTGCCTGCACTTTAGGAGAGAAATGCTTTCTGGCAGGCTGCTGTTTTTCCTTCTCAATGTAACTGAATGTGTCTCAGTGAGACATGGGTTTTTACTATTGAGTGTTGTTCTTAGATCTACCAGGCAGTTGTTATCTTGTGTTAGGGAGCAGTTATCTGGTTACCTTCCCATTGTTCTTTTGTTTGGCTGCTGGGGGGGAGGGAGGGGGTGATATCACTCCAACTTGCAGTAAAGAGTGATTGAAGTTTATCAAGTCACATGACTTGGGGCAGCTGGGAAATTGACAATATGTCTAGCCCCATGTCAGATTTCAAAATTGAATATAAAAAAATCTGTTTGCTCTTTTGAGAAATGGATTTCAGTGCAGAATTCTGCTGGAGCAGCACTATTAAATGATAAATTTTGGAAAAAAAATCATTTTTTCCCCATGACTGTATCCTTTTAACAGTTTTTTTTTTTTTTTTTTTTAAAGTTGTTAGTTATCCTAAGCCGAAAAATCCTGAGGCTGTGTATCAATTATTAATACTTATAAATATAACCAGCATAATAACTAAGGGCGTTTAAATGCCAAGTGTTGCTGTATAGAATCATTAATAAGCATTTAAACATATTTCATAAATGTTTATTCAGCAGAAAAAGCTAAACATTATTTTTGATATTGGCAACTGACCGATTTCTTTCCAGCAGTAAGATAAATAATCTTTTTTTTTTTTTTTTTTTTTAAATTAGAGAAGATCCATGATGAGATTGACTGTGTGGTAGGGTTAAACAGGTGTCCATCAATGGAGGATCGTCCCAAATTGCCATATACAGATGCAACAATTCATGAGATTCAGAGATTTGCAGATATTGTACCAATGGGGCTTCCCCGTTCAACAAACAAAGATACAACACTCAGAGGATACGATATTCCTAAGGTCAGAATTTAAGCTAGTTGTGGGTTGAGTAGTAAGGAATGCAATAATGTACATGCAACTGGTGTAAATTTAGCCTATTGTTTCCTGCAGAAAATATAATTCAGAAATTGCACTAACATTTTTCTGTTAATTCAGCAGATAATTACAGAATATTTTAGCATTGCATGCATAGTGCCTTGCAAAAGCTTTCGGACCTTTGACCAATACACTTATTTTAAAAATAACAAATGCTGCAATGAAATTGTGTTCTCTGCACATAAATATTTAGTGACAACAGTGTATACATTT
Organism: Xenopus petersii; assembly: GCA_038501925.1. Lineage (NCBI taxonomy): Eukaryota > Metazoa > Chordata > Amphibia > Anura > Pipidae > Xenopus > Xenopus petersii. The sequence continues at coordinate 68,604,037 of CM076686.1, forward strand.
AAATGCAAAACTTTAAAAAGTAGTAAACAACGACTGCAAATGTTACTTTTTGTCTCATAAGCTTTAAAACACAGAAACAACAAAACGTGTTGTGGCATGTGCAGAGGCTTAGACACCCTTATACACTGTTCATATAAGGTCCCTGACCCCAAGTACCCATTTAGGCCTTAGTCATTAAGGTTGTCACCTATTGACAACTGCAGTGCGTAGTAAAATCTCTAACATGTCATGTGTGGCTGTCAATCAAAAACCATGGATCTTCTAAGCAACTGATTGAGGATGTGAAAATGAAGCGGATGCCTACAAAGTAGGGGAAGACTATAAAAAGATTGCAAAATGCATCCAACTTCCAATTTTCACTGTCCGTAAAGTCATCAAAAATGGCAGTTAAAGGAACAGTAACACCAAAACAATGGAATTTCTTAAATGTAATGTACCGTTTCCCTGCACTGTTACACCTGGTGTGCTTTAGAAATATTGCTATAGTTTATATAAACAAGCTGCTGTGTAGGAATGGGGGCAGCCATCCAAAGCACAGGATATGTAGAAGATAATATACAGTATGTTCTCTATTAAGTTGCCTGTGCCTTTTCTAGCTTGAATGGCTGCCCCCATAACCTAGTTATATAAACTATAAAATGCTTAAAAACTTAAAGTACATAAAATTTACATAAGCTATAGTAGTATTTCTAAAGCAAACATATGACTTTTACCAATGCATAACAGTACATTATATTTAAATTATTCTATAATGCTTTAATTTTTTAGTGTTACAGCTCAACCCCTTAATCACTGGGGGTACCAAATGTTAGGCAGCCCCCAGTGGTTGAAATCAATAACCTTATACCCTGGGCTGGTGTATCTGTTGGCAGAAAACTGGACTAGGATTAATGTTAGCAAGCACCACAGAGCGATCCTATTCTTCCCCTTCTTTCTTCAAAAGCCCGGGCAAAGGAATGCATAGTAGAGCTTTTCACTCTACTGCATGGAAGAAGTTAAAAATACACTTCATACGTGCACTCAAATCCTACAACCTTTTAGTGTTATTAAAGGGCATGTAAAGTCTAAAATAGAATAAGGCTAGAAATGCTGTATTTTGTATACTAAATATAAACATCAACTTACTGCACCATAAGCCTAATCAAACAAATAACTATGCTTTCAAAGTTGGCTGCAGGGGTTCACTATCTTGTAACTTTGTTAAACATCTTTGCAAGACCAAGACTGTGCACATGCTCAGTGTGGTCTGGGCTGCTTAGGGATCGTCATAAACAAAACTGCTTGAGTTCTGCATGGCTGGGTGGGGGCTCCCACTGCTGTTCATATGTATGATTGTTTCCCTGCTCAGCAGTTAAGGACCATCTGATAATTCCTATCCACAGCAGTAAATGAAGGGAGAATTTCACTGCATACAGTCAGTTTTCTTATAAAAACGGTACACATTTTTTAATTAAAGTATATTGGAGATAGGTTTCTTTTTCATTAAAGAAAGTAAAAATTGGGTTTTATTTATTTGCCTTTACATGCCCTTTAATGATATTATATAGGCTTAATTCCTGCAGCGCTCACCCTTTTGCTAGGTGGGTTTGGGTGCAAATGCCCCAAACTATCGCTTAATACAAGACATTCAATGTGCATTCATAATATACAGGTTCACTGCTTCTGGTCTCTGGCCCGGGTGCGACGCCCCAAACCCACAGCTTTGGGAGGCTTTCACAGCCGATACAAATATCCTTAATGTGTGCAATCGACAGATCAGTAGACAGCGGTGAAGTAAAACAAGATTTACTGACCAGACATTTTCCCTATCAGGAGGAAGCCTTACCTGAGACCTCATAACAAATATCGGTGTCTGAGGTATGCAAAACATGTAAGGATACAACCTTTATAGAGTGGGGAACAAAAAAAAAAAATATATATATATATATATATATATATATATATATATATATATATATATATATATATATATATATATATATATATATATATATATATATATATATATATATATATATATATATTGTGACATGCCACTGGCCTGCACATGCACTTTTTGGGGGAATTAGCGTTTGGTAGGCAGGTAGCGTAGGATTTCGGAGCTTACAGACGGGGACACCAAGGTTTAGGACAAAAACACAGGTTTATTAAGCACTGGACATTCCCAACAAAAAGGCAACAGAAAAATGTTCAGGTTACAGTTCAACTTCACTGTAGAACATGCAGGGTACAGTTCAGTAAATACACTGCAAAATATTCAGGGATTTCCCCCCTCTGGTTGCTCACCATCAAGGGAAACTCTCACCCTCTTGCACCTTGAAGTATTTGGGCTTCACACTCAGCCCTGCTGGCTTACCCTCCTGGGACTCAGACTCACTAGCCTCTGCCAGTCCTTTCCTCTTTCTTTCCCCACAAGGGATTTAGGCTCCAAGCTCTGGAACTCTCTTGCTGGCAGAAAAGCTCCTTCTGCCCAGCTCTGTCTCTCACAGCACCTCACTTCCCTGGAGAGCCCTGAACTGTGCTCACATAGCCCTTTTACATGGTCAGGTAGATCCTCTCTCAGCTGCCACTTAATTACCAGGCTGAGAGGGAATATTAACCCTACCTGAACCAAGTATTCCTTTGCAGCACATACAATGCAGTTTAAATGGTCTCTTTTATGTGCCTTTTTCTCTAAGACAGTGGTGTTTTCCAAACACCCTGTCACTATATATATTATGTTAATAAACAGGTATTGCTGAATGTGTAAATACAAAAAAAGGACAAAGGTTAAGGTAGCTTTTGGTACATTCTGGAGGCTGGATATAAGCATAAATATAAATTAGTTTAAGCTTCTTGCCTATTGAATGCTGGGGGGGGGATAAAGAGAGAGTTGGGGTGGGGGGGTTACAATAGCAGCAGAATGCACAGCTATTGGGACTTTTTACATATAAACTAGTAAAACTACTACTACTACTACTACTAATAATACTTTAACTGTTGAAACTGTATGAGCTTTTACATGCTCAATTCTTTTAGTTTGACCTAAATCTATAAAGATTTGCGTTTCTATTACATCAATTGTTTAATCATCGATGTTTTCAAAGTACACGTATTGTCAAACAGCAATTATTGAGCATATGTCCTTTAGTCAAACCAAGGATAGCCAATGATATAAGTGCTTCAGTGCATAATACATAGCTATGTTATGTACTTTATTTGCCTAAAATAAAGTGCAATTATTTTACTACACCTCTCTTTGGGGAACTAGGAGTGCCTGCTCTTTGGTTTGTCCACAAGATGCCACTGTTGTTGCTCTTTCTCTAAATGATATATCTGTATAGGACATTTTTGATGCTAACATATTTGTGCATGATAAAGAACCAGTTGAAGCTTGAAACAATGCTTTGTGCCAAATTCTTCAAATTTGGGCATTCATAATTATTTGGAGCACTGTCTAACTACAATTAGATTTTCCTTTGGCAAGATCCAGCAAGTGAGGCCAAAGGGAACAACCAACTTATTGAAATTTGTTCTGAACAATGTGCCCTAAAATATGGATTGTAGATACGATGTACATGTTTCACTATTGAAATGGCTGTTTGAGAATCAGTCATTTTTTTAGGATGCTGTTATTAAAATATGTTCATAAACTTCATTAATTTCTTGTCATTTAATCTCTAGTTTTGGCTCCCTCATCTTTATAATATTCATCGTATACACAATAGTTTGTGACAGTACAAATAAACAGGAGCATGACATCGGTGCAGCAGGGATCAAGAGGTTGGATGAAGGGATGAGAGTGAAGGAGATATGAAAATAAGAAGAAGAGTAAATAGTGGTTGAAGGCAGGCATGAATTAAGATAAATATTGCATAACAAATACACATTAAATGGGAGTTTAAACTCTCCTGCAAACAAAAGTGCAGTCAATATTCCAGGTACTTCAAGTTGTTTTCATTCAGTAGGAGAATGGGAAAGTGCACTTTATACATAACTATGCACACATAAAAATGTTATTTGTATGCATGTTTAAATATCCTTCATTTGAAATGGTTTATTTCCCTAGTTCCATGTTAAAGCTGCCAAAACATGTAACCAAATTTTCAATCTTAAGAACATACTGTACTCAAAAATCTGTAACACATGCAAAATGTAAAATAATTCTGACATAGCCAAATCTAACCCTGCAGATAATTTTTTTTTAAATGTAGTAAAATCAACCTTTTTCTTTTACTTATAGGGTACAACAGTATTTCCAATGTTGACGTCTATCATGAAAGATCCCAGATACTTTAAGGACCCAGAAAGCTTTAACCCATGTCATTTTCTAGATGAAAAGGGTAGCCTGAAGAAGTCTGATGCTTTCTTACCATTTTCTATTGGTAATTATAAATAACATAATCTTGCTCAGTGTATATTGTTTTGACAAACAATTCTAAATATTGAGCATCCTAAGAAAGATACTTGATCAAATGAAATTTATAATTTTAATAACCACATTTCTGTTCTCTTTATGCCGAGCTCCATGAACATTCTTTAACAAATCCCTAATTATACTTTTCCTTTTGGCCAAATTGAAACTAAATATATTACTACATGTCACCATTGTACTTAGAAGTACTGTACTGTATATAACACTTTTTAGTCAGCCATATTTAATTTTCTACATTATCTTTTGTTGTCCATAAAGGGAAACGTGTCTGCCTTGGGGAAGGCCTTGCACGCATGGAAATATTTCTCTTCCTAACGTCGATATTACAAAGATTTGAACTTAAATGCCACATGGATCCTGAAGATATTGACATCTCACCAGTACCTTTCCAAGCTGCTTCTACTCCCCGTCCCTATGAGCTCTATATTACCCCACGCTAGCAAAGCTTATAATACACACTTTATTGTAGGTGCTTTTTGTTAAAGAGCCCAACCAATACAGCCATATTTTTTAATCCATTAGGGGAGACATCTGAGATAATCTCAATTATATACCCATTCTGTATGCATGCCCACTGTGTTTTTTAAGACATGAAAAAATAATTGTTTTATGTTGTCATATACTGGAGTTAAATACTTTGCTATTAGCCCACTGAAGTATAAATAAAATGTAACCTTTTTGGCAAATAAATAAATAAATTAATAAATAAATAAATTCTACACATAGAATGAAATCTAGGTTTGCAGTTTCTTAAACACTATAAAACTCATCTTTCCCCATAAGTAACAATGAAATCTTAAAAATAAAATCATGTATTATACAATGTTTAGTATGTGTATCATTGGTATTGCCCAGTGAGTGATTTTTGAGCAATAGCCTGACCAGTTGAGTCACAGATTCTCTTCACTTGCTGTTGTTTCAATTGTTTCTTGCCTCGCATGTCACAATATTAAAAAGGTGGACCCTCAAACACTGGCTGATAGGTCAGAGAACTTACTTTGTCACATTATGGCTGCCATTAGTTTTTAAGCTGTATAAAGGTCCAGGCGATGCACATCTGAGCAGACATTTGGAAATCTAGTCTATATGTGTATATTAGGTAGGAGAAGAACAAAACCATATGGTTAATATTGAGTTAATATTGCAGTTGTTTAAAGGAGAAAGAAAGGTTAAATTACTGGTCTGTGCCAGATGTTAGGCACCCCCCATAATTAATTAATTGGGCCTGTGCTTTTAGCATAAAATTGCACTGGCCTGTGGTACTTCTGAGCAAGCACCATGGAGTGATTGTCTATTTCCACTTCTCTGTTCTTCTTCCCTGGGCTAACACATATGCAGTAAAGTGAAAAAAGCATTTACTTAAAGGAAAAGTAACATCAAAAAATGAAAATGGTTTAAAGTAATAAAAATATAATGCAGTGTTGTCCAGCACTGGTAAAACTGATCTGTTTGCTTCAACTACTACTGCTACTACTTCTACTATTGCTATATATATATATCAGGATTCGGCCGAATCCTTTGGCTCGGCCGAACCGAATCCTAATTTGCATATACAAATTAGGGATGGGGAGGGAAATCACATGACTTTTTGTCACAAAGCAAGGAAGTAAAAAATGTTTTCCCATGCATAATTTGCATATGCAAATTAGGATTTGGTTCGTTATTCGGCCGAATCTTTTGCAGGGGGTTTGGCCTAATCCAAAATAGTGGATTCGGTGCATCCCCTAATAAATAAGCTGCTGTTTAGCGATGGGGCAGCCATTCAAAGGAGAAAAGGCTCAGGTTACACCTCAGATAGCAGATAAGCTCTGTAAAACATAATGGTGTTATCTGTTATCCACTATTTAACCTGTGCCATTTAGCCTTTTTTCAATTTCTACTTTTGCTATACAGCAGCTTGTTTATATAAACTATAGTAGTGTTTCTGAAGCAAACAGATCAGTTTTACCAGTGCAGGACAACAGTACATGATATTTTCATTACTTTAAAACACTTTCATTTTTTGCTCTTACTGTTCCTTTAAAGTTCAGCTTTAAGCGCGCCAGGTACGAAGAAGGAAGTAGATGTGGAGAAGTACCCCAGGTGCAACATAGAATACATAAAACCATACTGTAATTTTCATTAAAGTGGAAGTAAAGTCCAAAATAGAATAAGGCTAGAAATGCTGTATTTTGTATACTAAACATAAACATGAAATTACTGCACCACAAGCCTAGTAAAACAAATGATTTATGCTTTCAAAGTTGGCCACGGGGGGTCACCATCTTGTAACTATGTGAAACATCTTTGCAAGACCAATACTATGCACATGCTCAGTGTGGTCTGGGCTGCTTAGGGATCATCATAAATTATCAAAACCGCACAAGTCAAATTATATCTGCCAGAAGCCGATCCAGCAAGACTGATTAATAATCAGAATAGACAGACTGCACTGGGTCCTGTGTTGTCATGTTATCTAATGTGGATTTTATATTTTTGAATTGTTTAATACAAATTTTCTCCAACTCTGCAGAACCAGTGGCTGAAGCACAATAATCCTCCAAATAGAATCCCAGTTTATCTGTGTTTAAATCTGGCTCCGTGATCTTTGTCACTGCAGCTGGAGTTGGAAACAGTAAAGGGGATGTAAAGGCAGAAATACAAACCAATACAAATCTCTACACAGTCCCCGACTACTCTACAGGGAAACAAACAAAGCTGCTTGAGTTCTTCCTGACTGGGGAGTAAGGCGGGGGGCTCCCCCTGCTGTTCATAAGTATGATTGTTTCCCTGCAGAGCAGTTAGGGACCATCTAACAATTCCTATCCACATCAGTTAATGAAGGGAGAATCTCACTGCATACAGTCAGGTTTCTTATAAAAACAATACACATTTTTAAATTAAAGTACATTAGAGAGAGGCTTATTTTTCATTAAAGAAAGTAAAAATGGGATTTTTTTTTTTTTTTGCATTTACGTGCCTTTTAAGGGTCAAGAACCAATTCTTTTCTTATGCAGTAATATGAAACAGGAATATTCTTATTTACATGTTATGCATTTTATTTACTAGTTTTTGTTTTGCATAGTTTGACAATGTTAAAAATATGACCTCTTGAATATCTTCTGCTTGCCAGTGGCCCTGCCTTAACCTGACTCTTGCTTTCCGATTTTGTACTTTTGAATGGAAAACATTTTAGCAGGGGTTTACCTCCATCATGTGCTCCTGAAACTCCTCCATTGTACCAGCTATGTACTTGTGCTCAGGTGCGCTTTCTCACATGAAAGAGGCAAGTCTTCTTCACTGGCTTTACATTCTGTTTGCCTGACACTAATACAATTTTGGAAATTAAGTCTGAAATCTGCTATCCTGTTGTTAATCCATGATGATGGACAGTCCATAAAGGAGAAGGAAAGTCAATAATCACTTGGAGGTGCCAAAAGTTAGTTATTTACAGTTGAGACCTCTGCTTCGCTCATTTATTGATATTCCGCGGATGGGGTTCAAGTCCTGCATTGGGACATGTGTGAGGATGCACTTCGAAGCTGTGTAAGTAAGTTAATGCATCTCCAATTGCTTATATTGGCACTCAAAAGGTGGGAGAGTCGTACATATGCTTAAAGCATCAGCAGGCCAACAACTTGCAGGGCGTCCCCTTTAAAGCGGACCCGTCACCCAAAAAAATTATTCAAAATCCTATTTTATCACATTAGTCAAGCAAAATTAACTTTAATTACACTATATAAATTATTGAATCTTGTTTCCTTTAGTCTAGGAATTCATAATTATAGCAAGTAGACAGGAGCCATTTTGTAGACACTGTTATTAAGACAAGCCTTGCATCATCTCAGAATCTTGTTTGTGCTCCAGAATGGGGGACCTGATGTCCATCCCCATACCCTGGTTACACAATTAAATGGTAAAGAGAACGGGGGAATGTGTGGAGAGCAGTGACATCTAGGAAGTGCTGAATAGAAAGTGAAAGTAATTGTCTGCCCCGCCTCTATGCCTAGGCATAGAGGAGGGACATACAATATTTGATTGACAGCTGAGGTTTTTAAATGCGCTTACAAAAACTATGAATGCTTTAATAAAAAATAGAAATTGGATTTCATGTTTAATTTGAAAAGGACTTTTATTATACAGATTTTTGTGTCTGGGTGACAGGTCCATTTTAAAAAATTATGGAGAATGACTTTTTCTATGATTTTTTCTATTTTCATCTATCTATTCATTGACTTATTCTTAAAGGGGTTGTTCACCTTTAAGAACTTTTAGTATGATGTTGGGAGTGAAATTCTGAGACAATGTGCAATTGGTTTTTATTATTTAAGGTTTTTGAGTTGTTTAGCTTTTTATTCAGCAGCTTTTCAATTTGCATTTAAAGCAATCTGGTAGCTCGGATCCAAATTCCCCTAGCAACCATGCATCGATTCAACAAGAGACTGGAATATGAATAGGAGAGGCCTGAATAGAAATACAAGTAATAAACATTAGTAATAACAATACATGTTTAGCCTTACAGAGCATTTGCTTTTTAGAAGGGGTCAGCAATGCCCATTTGCTGCAAAGAGTCAGAAGAAAAAGACAAATAATTATAAAACTATTAAAAATAAATAATGAAAACCAATTGAAAAGTTGCTTAGAATTGGCCATTCTATAACACACTAAAAGTTACCTTAATGGTGGACCACCCCTGGCAGCTCAGTAATTCAGGTACAGGACTCTAAACTGTTACAATTTTGCAACATTTAGTTGATACATTTCTCAGCAGCATCTCTGGACTATTAGCAACGATTGTATCAATTCCAACAGCTGCCTTAAACTCAGGGATTCTGCTCAGCAGGGACAAAGATAAGAAATGTATCAACTAAATGTATCCATTTAGAACAGTTTACAGGGTCGGCGACCCCTCCTCCCAGAGCTGCTTAAGAAGGTGAATCGTCACTTTAATATTAAAAAAAACACAGACATAGAAAGTCATTGGAAAAATGTTGTTATTTCAGGTGATCTATCTGAAAACAACTAGTTGTTTGAAGGTGAACCTCCCCTTTAATTGAGTGGCACGGTTTTTAGATAATTATTGAATGGAGGATTTTACCTATATACATTTATCTTTTATGGGGTTATTTATCAAAGGTCGAGTTAGTGAGATTTTTTTCTACCTCGAATAGAGTCACAACAAGAATGTTTGCATATTTATAAAAAAAAAACAATGTAAAAAAACTTGAATACTCGATTTGATTGAGATGTTGGCGAAAAAAAACCTTGAATACCTTGAATTGACGAAGTTTTCAATTGCAAACCTACGAAAAAAACCCAAAAATCATGAAGGCTAAAAACATCTTCAAATGATTCAAGGAACCTCTGCCATTGACTTCTACATGACCTCGACAGGTTTTAGCTGGAGTATTTTTAGATTCAAGCTATTTGCAGCTTTGGGGCATAGTACATTTCGAACAATTTAGGTATTTACTGAAACTACCCTTGAAAAACGTGAAGTTTTCAGGAACAACACAACTTGACCTTTAATAAATAACCCCCTTAATTGTTAATGAAATGTAATTTAGTCGCCTAGGAAGCAGTATCGGACTGGGCTGGGACAGACCCGCTCCCTGCACTTTTTCTTTCTGCAGCAACCTCCCTTCTTCAGGCCTGTTGCGGCAAACACACCGTGTGCGGTGCCAGTCCTCAGACTGCATCCCCAGTGGACCCCAGGCCCCGCAGTTCAACCTTGCTTGCAAGGCACTATTTGCTACCATCGTTGAATAAACAAAAATGATTTACCAATAACCTCAGTTCAAGTGCGTACTAATAATATATTTGTGGTGATAATATAAAAATTAAACTGTACCTTGAAATTGGTCCCAACTAATATATAGGTAATCCTTATTGGAGGCAAAACAATTCTGTTGGGTTCCAAATTACGGGAAGATCCCTTACCTGGAATACCCCAGGTCCTGAGCATTCTGGATAACCGGCACATATCTGTATTTACTTTAATCATAGTAAATTGTTATTAACAATCTTTCACCCTTATTGTATTTATAGATGCAGGTTGTAGAACAGATGCTACAGCCCCCTTCCACTCATCAGGACAAAAAGAATGGTGTACAGGGCCAAAATATATCAGGCAGTGCCAGGCTCCAAACAGGCTTTTCATGAATACAAACTATTCTCTGGCCTCAGATGTGTGTTGATGATAATGTCAGATTGATGGAAAAAAGCTTTATGGATAGGGTTTATTGTAAGGGTAAAATTCCACCTTATGCATTTTCTTATTTTCAGTTATTTTTAGATATTTTAACGGCCATGCAGGAATTATTTCTTGCAGGTGCCAAAATGTCCAGTTTTACATTACCCTTGTGTTTAAATTCTTCATTAATAGTATAGTGTCAATATTACGCCACCTAAGGTTTGATTTTAATCCCAGTGCTGATTGTCCAATCGGGGTAATTTTCACTTCTGCAAGAATCAACAAGTGCATGATACATGATTAATGGGATTAATTCACAAATGAACTCCACCCAAACAAACATTTTATATATCTGAAACAGATTTAATAAATTGATAGTTCAGATAGAAAGTTGTTCATATTCACAGTATCCAAAATGGATGTTGAGGGGCTTGGAGCATTTCTTCTTATGATCATAACCTGCTTATATATCTTTAACACATGGAACACAATGTACAAGAAAGTGAACCTTCCTCCAGGTCCTACTCCTCTTCCTCTAATTGGAAACTTGATGAATATAAAGAAAGGGAAGATGGTTCATTCTCTTATGAAGGTAAGTATATTCCTCCTCTATAATATAGAAGTGGTGTTCCCAGATTTCTTCTTTTAACTGTAAACCTAAATGATGGATTTAATTCAGCTATGATATAATTTTTTTCTTAGTAGCCTAGAGGAGGGCCCCTGGCTTTAACACTCACAGATCATTGGTGTTTGTGAAATTGAATGTATCTGCATTTAGTAATTGATTAACTAATAGGATAAGTGTCCAATAGGAACAAAATAAAAACAAATGCCATTCAAATAATATGAGCTGTTATGATTTAAAACAACATCCCGCACATGCCATAAAATATGAAAATGTGTTTGGCTATGTTTTATAAGGCTATAAACATGGACAGAAACACAATACCTAATAGGGAAAAATACTAATTTAAAACAGCCTATAACTACAGAACTATAAAAAAGACCAGACATACAGTATGTCTAAGGGGCAGATTTATCAGAGATTTAGGGGCCTATTAATAAAGCCTCATTTGTTTATGGTCTAGTTCTTTAGTGGGAAAAATTTTTTAGAGGAAAAAAAAACTCAACTTTTTTGAGATTAATTATACTTCAAAGCTGCTAAAATCTGAATTCGAAAATACTCCAGCTAAAACCTGTCGAGGTCATGTAGAAGTCAATGGCAGATGTCAAGTAGCATCTTCAAATTGCAAAAGGGACATCGTGATCTGCAATGGTTTTTGTAGAATAATCTGAAAAAGTCAGGGTTTTCAGGCAACAACTCAAAAAAATCGCACAATTCGGGCGTCAGATTTGAAAAAGTACAAATTTCGAAAACAGTTCGAATTGCTACACAAATTTGTTGAGACTTTCCCACAGCAGCTTTTTCAAGCTGATTTTTTGATAAATGAGTTAAATTAGTTGATGGGAGTTCAGTCGACTTTGTTTTAATAAAATTAGCAAATACCCGCCTTAAAATAGAGTTCACTACAGTAAAATTCTACAACTCTTTATACATTCCTATGGAATTTTAAGAGGTGTATTTTAATCAACTGGTGAGCTCTGACTGATAAATACGCATATAAAACTCCTATAGGAATTAATAGCGAGTATTGGAGTTTAATTGTGGTGAGCTGTAATTTGTTAAATCTGAACCCAAGTGTTTGTTCAGAATACAGTGATAAAAATAACGTTAATTAAGGTTTATTTCTTTTTTTAATGCTTGCATTTTAAAGTAGGCTTCTAATGTAGAGAGCTAATTAACTCAAACTGAAATTAAGAATAATGTATATTGGCATACTACTTAGTAACTTCAATGCATTTGTGCAGCATCTGCTAATATCAATTCATACATTTTAGGACCCAGTAAGCAAAGTGCATTTTAGGGAGCAACTGACATGCTTTTTTCCACAATGCATATGTAAAAAAAAATATTGGGTTACAAGATCACACTGTATAGTTGTCTTTATTTTGGATCCACAAAGTAGTAAAGCCGGAGTTAGATTGTAAAAGGTTAAGTTTTCCTGGTGTTTCCAGGAAAGATTGATGTTTCCTGGTGTTTGCTCCCTTTGCTGAAGGTCTGGGGCGTGTGCACCCGGGCCCACCATGTATACGTGTGCATGCTACTGAAGAACTATCACAGATATTATTAAAACTTTGTCCTAATTTTTGCCAAGCTGATAAGAAAAAAAATGAGCATTAATAAGAACATGGGGACTATTTAAAAAAATAATGTATATATGTGTGTGTGTGTTTTTTTCATTTTCTAGATGTGGGAGCAGTATGGAGCTGTATATACATTGTACTTTGGCACAAAACCTATTATTGTCCTTTGTGGTTATGATGCAGTCAAAGAAGCACTCGTTGATCAAGCTGAAAATTTTGGAGCTCGTGGAAAAATAATTAGTTTGGATAAAATTTCCCAGGGCTATGGTAAGATTGAATAAACAGACAAGGATATCCATTTAGTCTCATATAAATAAGTATTGTATTGACACATAATGACTTAATTTCTTATAGGTACAGTATCACTTTTCTATTGAAGTCATTAAAACAAAATGTATATGAATTCTATCCTAGGCTTTTTCAAATAAATATTTTATTAATTTGGTGACTTGAAGGGGGGGACATGGGACATAACTGGTCAGTGAGTTTGCTTTTGATCCTTGGCATATAGGTCAGATTCAAAAGCAAATGGTTATGACCCATCAAGTCACTGATTGGTTACTGACTGGTAACCAGTGAGAGAGCTGCAAAGCAGGGAGTAGTGCTCTGGCTATTATGTTAGACATCCAGTCACTCCAGCCCAGGGGTAGGCAACCCGCGGCTCCGGAGCCTCATTGGGCCCTTCATCCTGCTTGCTGCGGCTCGGTCATGTTGTCTATACAGCCCTCACACCTGCTGGCGGCTTCTTGAGTGGGAGACCGCAGTTAGCTTACCGTGGTCGCACATTCAGGAAGCCGCCAGCAGGTTTGAGGGCTGTATAGACGTCCCAGGAGTGACAGGCAAGACCGGGCCATAGCAAGATGATTCATCATGGTCCTTACTGCGGTCACACACTCAAGACAAGAGAGGGAAGATCAGCATGGAGCTTTAGAAACAGAAGTCATATTAACAGATGAGAACAGTAGCATTTAATAGGGCTATTCAGTGTTTTTATTTCAAAGTAGGCCTACACATACACACTGCACTTCTGGGTTTTTCCTGACCTGCATGCGCCCTCAACCGCGATCGGCCGAGCCTGACTTTCGAGTTCCTTTTATAGACCCGCGCCACCCTGCCAATAATGTCCAAAAAGGGCGAGCAGGCGTGCGTCTATAAAAGTTCAACCCGGAAGTCGGAAGCTGGCATGTGGGGTGCAAGGTCGGCCCGAACCCGCGCATCACTAGCAGGTAGTTTCTGGTGCTAAAGTGTCCTGTCTGTCATTGCCCTTAAGATCCACACAATCAGTGTGATTTGACAGTAAACAATATGTATGGATGGGCAAATCCATCGATCAAAGCCATATGACAATTGGTTAAATAATGTTGTCCAGTGTATGAAAACCTTAAGGTGTCTATACAAAGAGAGATCTGTTCGTTTGGTGACATCTCCCCAATATGCCCACATTGAGGTGGGCAATATCGGGCTGATCTGATAGGATTGGATTAGAATGTAGGCAATACCGGCGGTCCAGTGTCATATACCTCGGGAGCAGGGGGTGCAATTGGACCAGGGCCCGCACCCCCGATCGCTCCCCCTGTAGCAGGCTGCAGGCACAAAGAAAATTGGCATGGTGGTGGGAGGGGGCTGGCAGCACGGCCCACACCAGGGCCCGCTCCCACCTAGTTACGTTACTGGGGCATTCAGATCATAGGACCGTATCTACGATTTTTTATCCTGCTGATTGACATCTGGTTGATTTTCTGTCAGATCACAATCAGGGAAGCAACTTTTATTGGCCGTGTATGGCCAGCTTTAGATCCCTGTGGTCCTCTGACCAAATTACTTACTCCTCCTGCTGCTATTTACTAATCATTTTATTGGGAAAGTGTTTCCTTTTGCAGATGGTGGTGCTGTCGTATTGAGATCACATGAAAATACAAAGTGAACATATGTTATTAATCTCTGCCGACAGCATCCATCTCTGTAAGACGAATGCAGGAAAGATTTTACATGCAGTGTACACAGGAATGGGCATTTAATCATTACAGTTCATCCTGTGGCAGTCCAAATGACCTGTTCTCTAAGCCTTCGACATGACAAATAAAGGCAGGCATTTATGGCATAGGGCATCCACTTATTTTAAACAAGATTTCAAGATACAGATAGCTGCAGCAATGGCTGGAAAACTATAACACACTGAGACATCTTTCTTATTAAAATATCCATATAATGTTATTGTTTTGCAAATTTGCAGTTGATCAGTGTACTTCCTATTTAAGGAATCAGTTTTAGCAATGGAGAACGTTGGAGGCAAATGCGCCACTTTACTTTGAAGACCCTCAAGGACTATGGAATGGGAAAGAAAAGTGTAGAAGAGAAGATTCAGGAGGAGGCTTTATGTTTGGTTGAACACTTTAGGAAGTCTGGAGGTCAGTACTAAGGCAAACCTAGTGCCTTTTATTACATATAGGGGGAGAAGATTTTTTTTCTCATCATATGTGGTTTGCTGAATCAGGTAACTTCAAATATTTGAATGAAAGATTGGTTAATGCAGTGAGCATGTATGCTGTCATCATCCTAATATTTTTTCCGCCCAAACATTATATAAATGTGCCTAGTGTTTATGTAAAAAGGGATCCCATTCACATAGTGCTCAGAGATCATTGTGTACATCACCTCAGACCAACCATGAAGGAAGGAAGGAACGGTCAGTGTCTTTGTCTTCATGGCAGGCCATATTCTTCATAATCTCCCTTCCTTCATTGACAAAGATGTGGAGGTATAACTGGACTTTTCCCTTAAGCTTCCCTCCCCTTACTCTATGGGGCCTATTTATCATGCTGTGTAAAAAGTGTAGTAAAAAATGACCTGTGATATTGCTCATTACCTGTAATTAGATCAATATTATTAATATAATAAAATTAAAATGAACATTCGTTGTGCTCATAAGTTTACATACCCTGCCAGAATTTATGATTCCTGAACCATTTTTCAGAGAATATGAATGTTAACACAAAAACTTTTCATTCACTCATGATTAGTGGTTGGCTGAAGCCATTTATTGTCAAACAACTGTGTTTACTCTCTTTAAATCGTAATCACTACACAAACTACCCAAATGACCCTGATCAAAAGTTTACATACTCTGGTGTAGTGATGGGCGAATTTGCGGCGTTTTGGTTCACCTAAAAATTCACAAATTTCGCGCGAAATTAGGCGAAACGGTGAAAAATTTGCGAAATGGCGCCAGCGTCTAGTTTTTGACGCCAGCGCCCGTTTTTGACGCCAACGTCCATTTTTTCCGACACGGGCAAATTGTTGCCGGTGAATTTTCGTGGTCGTTCCGCAAATTTATTCGCTGGCGGCAAATTCGCTCGAATTTGCGCCTGGCGAATAAATTCGCCCATCACTACTCTGGTGATTTGGCCTGATAACATGCACACAACTTGACGCAAAAGGGTTAGAATGGCTATTAAAGGTAACCATCTTCATCTGTGATCTGTTTGCTTGTAATTAGTGGGTGCGTAAAAATGGTCAACGACTTTCTGGGCTCCTGACAGACCCTTGGATCTTTCACCCATTGCTGCACTGATGTTTTTTTGATTCTAAGTCATGGGGAAAGCAAAAGAATTGTCAAAGAATCTGCGGGAAAAGGAAGTAGAACTCTATAAAACAGAAAAAGATATATAAAAAATATCAAAGAAATTGAGAATGCCAATCAGCAGTGTTCAAACTCTAATTAAGAAGTGGAAAATTAGGGTTTCTGTTGAAACCAAACCACGGTCAGGTAGACAAACTAAAATTTCAGCCAGAAAAATTGTTTGGGATGCAAGGAAAAACGAACAAATAACTTCAGGTGAAATACAAAAAATACTGAAGGAAGATTTGCACTCATCAGCCCGGAAGCTGCACATTGGGGCATACTTGGACATTCCAACATGACAATGATCCAAAACACAAGGCCAATTTGACCTGTCAATGGCTACAGCAAAATAAAGAAGGTTCTGGAGTGGCCATCTCAGTCTCCTGACCTCAATATAATTGAGCCACTCGGGGGAGACCTCAAACGTGCAGTTCATGCAAGACAGCCCAAGAATTTCTGGGAACTGGAGGCTTTTTGCCAGAATGAATGGGCAGCTTTACCATCTTAGAAGATAAAGAGCCTCATCCACAACTACCACAAAAGACTTCACACTGTCATTGATGTTAAAGGGAGCAATGCACGATATTAAGAACCGGGATATGTAAACTTTTGATCAGGGTCATTTGGGTAGTTTGTGTAGTGATTATGATTTAAAAATAGTAAACACAGTTGTTTGACAATAAATGGCTTTAGCCAACCACTAACCATGAGTGAAAGAAAAGTTTTTGTGTTATCATTCATGTTCTCTGAAAAATGGTTAAGAAATCATAAATTCTGCCAGGGTATGTAAACTTATGAGCACAACTGTAAATTGAAATGCAAAGAGTTCCTGATAGGCCCCTTTTGTGTTTTACTCACAGAAACACCAGTTGATCCTTCAAAGCAAATTATGAATGCTGTGTCTCGTGTGTTTTGCTCCATCATTTTTGGAAGTCAGTTTGAGTGTGATGATAAGAAGTTTGCAATACTACTTGCCAAAGTGGATGAGATTTTCCGCCTTATGAGCTGCACATGGGGTCAGGTACAATGAGATTATAAATCATTTTACTATCTTGACAAATTGTGTGTTGTGAAATACAGCTTAGAGAAGTGGTTTCCAAACTGATGGACTGGCCAGCCCGGGGAGGCTTGGAGCTGTGGCATAGGGGGGCCCAGTCGGAAGGCCATTTGGGGTGAGATTTGGGTAGAATACCTATTTGGTCTCCTAGATATACCAGAAAGCATAGCGCCAGTTAGGTGAGAATTGCAATGGTAATGTATGCTGTGCCCTAGCTATTCTTGGAATGACTAATACATTAATGTTTTATGATAACTGTTACTATATAGCCTATATAAGTGGGGCCTGAGGAAATGTTGATCCTCCAAGGGGCACTTGAACTGAAAAATTTTGACAAATACTCATTGTTATGGCTTTGTCTCAGCCAGTGAATACACTTTACAGACTCTTTTACTCACAATAATGTTTTAATGTAAACCACCTTTATTGCACTATGCACCCTACCCTGTACTTTGTAAGTGAGACCCTTAAAAGTAGATAAAGTCAATAAATACAAGCTGTATTTTGGTGTTCTTGGTGATATTGCTTAAGGAATTCTTCATAAAAGCCCTAGATGCAAGGGCTAGAGCACTAAGGGGCACAAAATCACTTGAAATGTAGCCAAGATTAAGGTTAATGTAAAAGCTTCACTGTATTTGTTCGGTCTCTCACTTTTTCTATATTTCTTTCTGTGTGTGTTTTCATTGGATATACATAATTGTGTAAAAAAAACAGAAATTTCCACGCTACACACATTGAAAATGAGAATCGTTCAAGAATGCACATATTATTGATTTCCCACCATATTTCCTATGAATTTCTTTCAACAGATTGAAAACTTTATTCCCAGATTAATGGCATACATTCCAGGACCCCATAAGAAAAAAGATACCCTTTCAGAAGAAGTGATTTCATTCTTACATGAGAGAGTGAAGGCCAACCAAGAGACATTTGATCCTTGCTCCCCTAGAGATTTCATTGATGAATTCTTGATGAAACTAGAGAAGGTATGTCATATTCTCATTGCATATAGAGATGTCATGTATGCAGAACGAGCACATGGATTTAAAACCTAAATAGAGATCAGTGGTCTGTAACAGCAAATATTTTGTGGAGATCTTAAAGAATTGCAAATGAAAACATTTTGTGATAGAATGACAAGAGAAGTGAAAGATTGTCAAGAGAGATTTTCTTTTATGTATGTGCAATGTAATAATTGCTGATGTCTGTTCAGTATGGCAACTATGGTTTTCAAAAGCATGGTAAAATGTTTTTTTTTTTTTTTTAATTTTGCAAAATGACTCCAAAGTTATGTTCAAGATACATAAACAACATACATGAGAATAATCCCCTTTTAATATGTTGCCTTTTAAATATATTGTAATATATGAAACACTTGGGGAAGCACCTATACAATAGCTTTATTAAAGTGCTGTACTCAGTATTTCAATATATGGACAACAGTACTTGCACGCTTGCAGTTAAGAATATTTTAAAGTAGCTATTTAGTCAAACTGCATTTACTGTCTTCTAATAGATATTTTTAGCTTTTTTTAATACTTTGTATTTGTATGTGTATGTATGTAGTCACATCACTTCCACCATGTTGTAAATAATTTCTTTGTTTTTGGCTATATTATAATTTCTTCCCTCTTTTTAAGGAAAAAAAGAATCCAAATTCTGAATTTACTATGAAGAACATATTACTGACATTCTTTAGCATTTTTCTTGGAGGAACAGAGACATCCACTACCACTCTGAAGCACGGGCTGATACTGCTGATCAAGTACCCTGAAATACAAGGTACATTTTTTTTAATGACATCACATAATACAGTATATATAGTATAATTTTTTAAGCCTGCACAGTTCTGGCCCTTATCCTTTCTTTTAACACTGGTTCAGGCTTCAGAGAAAAGAATACAATTACAGAAGTCATTTCACGTTCGACCCTGTCCCAGTGGCGTTTATAGTCTAAGGTCCCTATCACATTCACACACAGTATGGCCAATTTATCACATACTTAGAGGAAACCCAAATAGGGAGAACATATAAACTCCAATTAACCAAAACACTTCAAGGAACAGTAACACCAAAAAATTTAAGTGTTTAAAAGTAATGAAAATATTATGTACCGTTGCCCTGCACTGGTAAAACTGATCTGTTTGCTTCAGAAACACTACTATAGTTCATATAAACAAGCTGCTGTGGAGCAATGGCGGAAATTGAAAAATGTCTATATAGCACAGTTTAACTAATGGATATTAGACAGACAGAGCTTATTTGCTATCTGTTGTGTAACCTGAACCTTTTCTCCTTTGAATGGTTGCACCCATTGCTACACAGCAGCTTATTTATATAAACAATATTAGTGTTTCTTAAGCAAACACAGCAGTTTTACCAGTGCAGGTCAACACTGCATTATATTTTCATTACTTTAAAACACTTTTATTTTTTGACGTTACTGTTCCTTTAACCTGCCTGTATGTTTTTGGAGTGTGGGAGTATCTGAAACCCACACAAAGTCGTATGGAAATAGTACAATGGTCACATTGTTAATGTAAAGGCTTATGTAGACGTGCTCATTAGCAAAAAGTTTGCAAAATGGTAGTGACAAAGCTGCTTTTTGTAACTTGTTCTGTAATCACCCTCTTTTACTCCCAATTTTTTTTACAGTTTCCTAGAATTTGTAACTACCAGCATGGGGACAGGTGGTATATTGTAACATATTCTTTGGAGGCGCAAATCAAATTTTTTTTTTTTATATTTGGCATCTATCCTGGAGGGTTTTGTAGAGCCATAGCATGTAGGCCATTGCAAACCCTCGAATCAAATTTAAATTAGATTAGATAATTGCCAACAATTTTATTATTTGTCTCCTCGTTTTATTAGGTTCAAGGACTAACTATCCTGACTTGACATCTTATCTATATTACCTGTCCCAGAAAACAACAAATACTTTAATTACAATCACATTTACAAATCACAAATCACGATTTTACAAATCATGTTAGGTCAGTGGCCGATGTGGAGATGTGTCGTCCATGATTATCTATGCACAAATGCCAAAAATACGTCTTCATTGGAAATAACTGATATTTCTGGCAGTAAAACCAACATATTGCTAAGGTGCCCAAAGTTGCCTCTGAAGGAAACTGTGGTTGAATTCACGATATGTTGGTTTTACAGCCAGCGATTTCAGTTATTTCCAATGAAGACGCATTTTAAGGAGATTTGTCGACAGCAGTTGCACTTAAATAATTGTGGGTGACAAATCTACCCATTGGTCACTACCCTTAAAACCATTGAAAATGTGAAAATCATTTTTATGAAAAATTGCTTAAAGTGAGACATTTTCTTTCATTATAAAAAACATTTTTGATGACATTACAGCTAAGCTTCATATGGAAATTGACCATGTGATCGGAAGAAACAGAACAGCGAATATAACTGATCGCAATGCAATGCCCTATATGGAGGCTGTGCTAAATGAAATTCAGCGATTCTGTGACATCGTCCCTTTGAATGTTCCGCGAAAAGTCACTAAGGATGTACAGTTTAGAGGGTATTCCATCCCCGAGGTAATGGAAAAGTTTGTTTCCTTTGTGAATGAATGTAGACATGCACCTACTCAAGTATTTTATACTTTATAGCTCAACAGACATTGTCATGCTACCTGGCTTCCCAGTCATCTTCTGATTTTACTCCACTGTGAAGGCACACATTTAAAGCTATGCTAGGGATGACTGGGTAAGTCAGGTAGCATGACAGTATTCTAAGAGAAAATTTCCTAGGCCTGTGAATTCATTGGGGGTGCCTTGGTTTCCTTGTCCTTTAAAGGGATATGTCATAAAAATAAAAACATTTTTGTAAGTGCCTAAACCAATGGGATGAATATCAGTGCTAAATTATTTCAGAGCAATAACATATAGCAATCAATCCAATCTAACTTTTTTTCTGACCTGTAGTAGTCTGATGATCAAAACAAACTGCTAATTGGTTAGCTGCACTGGACATTATTTGTGCTAACAACATAGTGATTATTAAAATTTGTAGCAGCTTTCCATAAATGCATGCACAGATTCAAATGCAGAAACATCAACTGATTGAATATATTCCTAAATAGAAAACTTCTCCTAACTTGAAGCACCAAGAAAGTAATATCTTTGTTGTGTGCATTGATGCCATTCAATAAAGGTACTTGCGCTTCCCTATCATATTTCTTTTACTGTTAAAGGGCACGGAAATCTACCCATTGCTCTGTACTGTCCATCGTGATCCCAAGTACTTCTCCACTCCATATACATTTAATCCTAGCCACTTTTTGGATGAACAAGGCAGATTCAAGAAAAGTGATGCCATGATGGCATTTTCAGCAGGTAAATAATGCTCTCATGACTTTTGTCTTACTGACATGTGTTACTAATTTTTGTAACAATGCATTCATAATATTTAGACATAAGGACATCTTAGTGATATTATACCAAGCTGGCCATGCACATACAAAGAACAGTCTTTCCTATAATGAAACTTTGAGCTCTAGCACCAAATTCTAGTGGACATGAGGGTTGAAACAAAAGGATTAGTCATGTCTGTTAAATTACTTATATATAACATTTTCTATATGTATATGGCCAGTTTACAGCAACCTGACATAATAAAAACATTATACCTATAACATTAAACATTATATATATATAAATATATATATATATATATCATTAAACATTATACCTGATCATTATATCTGATCACCTTCAGAAGAAGAAGCAGCGCAGATGATTTTCAAGATTAAACAGCAAGCTTAGTTGCTTTACACTTACAATTTTACAGTTACTTTACACAATCATTAAATACTGTGTATCATGACACCAATAAATACCTTCACAGTCCTTCATAGTTTTGCAGATTTTGTACAATTATACAATTTTAAAATAATCAGATCTTTGTCAGTTCTAACAGAAAACAACTGAAGCCTGGGAGAGAAAATAATTTAGGCATGCTCTTTTAAAAATTGTCTATGTATAATGCATTGTGTGCCCTATATAAAAATCCTTTTTTAACCACCTCTTAATTGTATTACATTTTTATTGAAAATTATTATTTCACACATATGAGTCTGAAGGTCATAAGTATTTTACAAACCAAATGACAACAAAACAAAACTGATATTGCTTCAAAAAATTGCATATAAGAAGAGTTTGTCCTTTAACATAGAGTTATATGAACTGTAAAAATTGTCCAGGTATTGAAACAACTTTGTCGAAATAATGATACCTTCCATCAGCTCTATCTGTATGGATTATTCATTGGTTTCAGTCAGTTGCAAAGGCTTTTCACAGAAAATGCGGGGCTGCAAAAGATGCAATGAAGCTGAGATTCTGTGAACAAAACACTGCTTTGCACATTGCACTGCATTTGCAAATGAACCTTTCTGTGAACAACCTGTAACACTTAGGGGCACATTTAAATAGCTCGAGTGAAGGATTAGAATAAAAAAAAATACTTCGAATTTCGAAGTATTTTTTTGTCTACTTCGACCATCGAATTGACTACTTCGACCTTCTACTAAGACTTCGAATCGAATCGATTCGAACTAAAAATCGTTTGACTATTCGACCATTCGATAGTCGAAGTACTGTCTCTTTAAAAAAAACTTCGACCACCTACTTCGCCACCTAAAACCTACCAAGCACCAATGTTAGCATATGGGTAAGGTCCCCATAGGCTTTCCTGGCAATTGTCAAAGTGATCGAAGGAAAATCGTTCGATCCATGGATTAAAATCGTTCCATCAAACGAATTGCGGTAAATCCTTCGACTTTGGTATTCGAAGTCGAAGGATTTTACTTTGATGGTTGAATATCGAGGGTTAATTAACCCTCGATATTCGACCCTTAGTAAATGTGCCCCTTAGCTGCAGTCTTGCACTAATTGTTAACATCACCCTGTACTCATCTAAAAGAATTATTTCTCTAGGTAAACGGATCTGCCCAGGAGAAAGCCTTGCTCGGATGGAACTCTTTCTCTTCTTTACCAACATTCTACAAAACTTCACTCTCACCTCACCTACTCATTTCACGGAAGATGATATAGCCCCAAGATTGACAGGGTTTATAAACCATCCTATTAAATACAAGGTCTCATTTATTCCTCGCTAATCATTCCATGCTATGCTTTGCTTTGCAGTAAGTGCTTGAATAATATAATCATATGTAGTTTGCTTTATAGGTGCTATTGGGTAGTTGTTAAACGGGTGCAGTTCCATACATGAAAGATCTACGATCCAGGATTTTCACTAGCTAATAATGTAGATTGCATAATACTTGTCATTTACCCAGTACCTCATTTCAGATTACTGATTTGAAATGAACTGTTAAAGATAATTAAACTGGTGGCCTCAGTGTACAGTACCGATGCAGCCTACCTGGTTTTCCACATTGTCCCATTATATCCCTGTCTTCTTGTCACACTATTGCAGAAAAGGAAAAATAAAATCAGACGCAATACTAAAGTTACTAAAAAGTTGCCCAAAGTTATTTTTATCATTGTTAATAACACATAATTGTTTTCCACTTTAGTCAACAAATAGTAAAGAGATTTAAATAAGATGTATTTTCAGGCTTCAATAGGAAGTCCTTAAGTTGTTTAGAAGGCAACGTCTATAGCAGAGTTTCTGTGTTTCTGTGTGGAGTAGATGGCAGACATCAACTATTGCTCATATAAAGGGTTATAAGAAAACATTTACATCCCCCATTCCACTAACCCTCTTTTGGACAAGTTTATGGACAAACCTATTTTTTTATGGGGACCCTCAATCCACACAGGGAAAAACATATTCGGAAAATGTATGAAATTCTAAGAATTAGTGTATAAGTGAGTAAATGTGATCCATGCAGAATATTGCAGCTTGTGCAAGGAGTGTGTTGAACTTCATGCTAGCTACATAGGCCTGCTGAAAATATATGTATGCAGATAGACAAGGAATTATGCTGATATGTGAACCATCCTATGTGAAACAGAGTTTGTGTGACATATTGTACTTGTTATTTTCTCTCAACCTTTTTTGCCTCTCTACCCAAACTCTCTCTCTCATTTCTCTCCCCTCCTTTCTGACCAGTTTTTTAGTGGGCCAGTTTGGACTGATCTGATCATTTTAACATCTGGGCCAACAGAGACATCACAATAAGGGCATATACAGATCCACTGGGAGATATTGGTTGGAATGGCTATTATTTTGGCCGCACGCACACCAACAAATAATCTGCTCAATTCATCTGTAGTTTGCAGCCAATGTAAGTCTTCCGATGGCAAAGTTTAGTCAAGTCTCAGCATTCTAACCTTCTAAGCTTTATGGCACGGGCATCATCCCAACCGTGTATTAAAACTCCTAGCATTAACTATTTATTGTTACTGTCTAATTTAGAATAACCATACCCCTTGTAAAGTACTGCATACATTTGTGATACTGTGCAAAAAAATAAGCCCAATGCAAATTGTGGTCTGTCTGTAACATTTGATACTGATTGGTTTACTAATTGGAGGAGACTGTGATCTGTTCACATTACTTTATGGATTTAGTATAAACACTATTCCAACTTGTAGGAAAGCTCTAAAGGGAGCTGGTATGTTATCATTGTAGAGTTCAGGAAGCTGTACGGAACCTGGACAGGGATGGTAGGTCCCATACAAATAACTTTACAAAATACTTTAATATAGACTATATATGACCTTTTACCCTAAAAACATTTTTTGTATAAAAAGAAGTATAACTTTGTAAACAAAAGGTTGTTGGGCACAGCCCCTATTAACAAGAGTGAGGGGTTGTAGACTCTTAAAACTTGTATAATGTTTGTTCAAAAATGCATATAATACAAATACAATAATATTAAATGATTCATTTAAAAAGCAAATTTGTGTCCAATGACAATAATTCTTCTCGAAAAAGTCAGAGCGAAAAAAAACACTGCAACAAAATCGAGCGTTAATTTGAATTGTATGTTTGATGCTCCAGAAACTTGACTTATCAAATTGCGGTTGCAAAAACTTAACCTTATCAGACGAAAACCAGTGCGGATCACGATATCAAGAAACATCTTCAGAGACATTGACTTCTACATGACCTCAAGGTTTGAAATGGAGTATTTTCGGGTTTTGGATTTTTAGCTGCTTTGGGGAATAATAAATGTCTAAAAACTTGAGGGGTTTTTTTCCACGAAAAATTTGAGTTTTCCCCTTTAAAAACTCGACCAGAAAAATTTGAGGTTTAATAAATCGCCCCTACATGAAGAATGTTCTCTATAAAAACATTCCTTGGATAGCAGCTATGAACAAGATCAATACTTAATGTTCTAGAGTGAGTCTATATACTTTATTTAAGGTGTTGCTTTAACTCTGGCCCAAGTGAATACTAGCATGCTAATGACAGCTGTAGTTTCTTCCTTACAGCTTTAGGCTTTTCCTTTGCTATCACTAAATTTGTATCCAAAGCTGAATGAGGCAGTCTTTAACACAATGTATGGGATTCCAGCTAATCAAATCCAATATGGCATATGGCAGTCTGTCCTAGCTTCACTAAAGACCCATGCGCTACCTATAGTCTTAGAAGACATAATGTAGGTGGGATCACAGACTGCAATTCTTTTTTTAACATGTATTTTTTTTTGCATTATCTTTATAGAACAAAACAAATAAACAAGACATAACATAGAAAGGGAAACACTTAGCATGTTACATGTTACAACACGTGCTACAGTGCATAGTCTTATATAAAAACAGTCAAGGTTTCTTCTCTTGTTTACATTAGTGCATTATTTTATATCATATTTATTTTATAGAATACAATTTTCCAATGGCGTAAGCTTACTGTGGTTGGTGGTTCTGCAGAGTTTGTAGGTCATGTATTCCACTTCCCCCTAGCCCCCCCCCCACCACCACCACCACCACACACTCCAAACTTTCTCAAATCTTTGTAGTGTCCCCTGGCTAATAGAGTTAACCCTGAGACACTGCTGAAAAGTTAGAGAAGTGTGAAAAACATGGTCAAAGAGTAGGATGCTGGACAGCTAGTACTTAGGAAAAGTTGGCAAGAGGTCTGCAGGTCCAGGTTGGATATGATTATATATGTGGGGCAGTGTATGGTCGTGTTATTGAAAGGTAAACAACCAGGGATGTATTTTGGCCTAAGTAAAATATAATTCTTCATAAACCTGCATTTGATATTGAGTAATACCACTGTAGTTGTGTCAGGATGTCCTTATCCAGGTATTTCTCCTGTACTTCTTTCCCCAGTTACATACATTTTTCTAGCTTGCCACAAAGTAACTTTATTATAAGAGAATGCAGTGAGTCATTTTTATCTCAATCAGTTGGCCTGCTAGTCCTAAATTATTATTTTATTATTATTAACATGTATTTATATAGCGCCAACATATTGTGTAGCACTGTAAAGTAAATGTGATTATACAACTAAATCACATGAATTCTATACATAGAACATATGGATGTAGGGACCTATAGGATATCCTATCCCTATAGAGTTAATCCCCTACCTTTTTGTATGTAGTTCTCTTTTCCCTTGTTATTGGGCCAAGCCCTTGTAACTGGTAAAGTGTAACACTCACACCTATTGGACAAAGAGTGTAATGACACTCCCCTGCCACACTGCTATATAGTGCTGTGCAGGGAGTGTCCTCTTCCTCTTTGGCTCCTGGTGCTGCTGCTAGGTGAATCCCCATTGAGCCTGGGATCACCATAGGCCCCAGTAAGCATTTACCCCTGAGGGACCTGACACCTTTGGTGCTAAGTCGGGGACCAGGTAACCCCGTGAATGAGGACCAGCTAAGATAGTAAGATCTTGTTATAGTCTCTCTAGGAGAGAAAGACAGAGAGGTGTAGCAGAAAGAGCAGTTGTCGCTCCAACAAGGATTGTAGGAGGAAGTAGCTTCCCACAAGGCCTGTTTGCCTTTAGAGCAGGGAACTCAGTTGATAGGCATCTAGGTGAGCAAAGGACTACCTGTACCCTACCTGATAGATCCCGATCCCCTCACTGTGCAACGTCAGTTGAACTGGGAATTGATGTACACCTATCTGCAATATCTTTTGGGAGTCGCACCTGTCTTACTGTGAACCTTGTACTGTCCAAAGTGATTCCACCTGCTGTGTCCTCAGAATATTTGTAAGTAAACATGTGGTCATTTGCCTCTGGCATAATAAATCTGTGCTCCTGTTTTACCTTTTTAAAGAACCTCCTGGCGTCCATTATTCTATTTTTGCACTTATATGCCTGTGAGTTGTAGTTCAACTACAGTTTAAAGGGGAAGCTTCCATTTGGCGAAGGCTCTGCCCTGGGTGAGGATTCGCAATGTAACCCATGCTCACTACCTAGCTGGTCACCCTTAACTCCTAATTGGCAGAATAGGCCAAGAAAGCGTTACATTTTGACGCCCAATGTGGGGCTACGCCCCTAAATCCAGGCTATTTGTGTATTTTTGTGATTTAGTGTTTTTGTGCACTGTCGCTTTAAATTTTTGTGACAGGCGGCGGACCCGATTGGCAAAGGCTGCCTGCACGTCTTTTCTACTAAATTTGCTAGGTATTTTTTCCCCTAGTATCTCAGGGCCGTGGGTTCGGGCTTGGAGGTTCTATTTCCCGATACACGAGCCTGCGCCATAGCTCAAGTCTCGCGAGCGCGAGATTTCGCTGGCGCCAATCTTTTTCCCGCGCAGTAACTGTTGGTGCGCTTTGGGATTAAGGCGGTCCCTGACGTCACGTCCTGCCGCCATTTTTTTGTGAAGAGACTTTGCAGAGAGAGTACGTGTGCATCACTACTCCACCTGTTTGTGCATGTGGACTTCCGGCTGCTCAGAAAGTTTCACCGCACTTCCACTCTTCACACCAAGCGGTACCTGCTTACTACCGCTCCTCATTTCAGTAAACCGGAGGATTTCCACATCGCTCCTGTTCAAGGTGCTGCACCATCACGGACCACGGCTGTGGCCCATCCACGTGCGGACCTTCCGGACCTCACTACTAATTGCCCTGCGGCTGCGGGCATAGTGGAGGACTATACTACATTCTTCATTCCGGTAAAACCCTTTTCAGTTATTATGGCTGACCATTCCTGGGTAGAGATGGTGCGAACTGTTCGCCGGCGAACTTGTTCGCGCGAACATCGGGTGTTCGCGCTCGCCGGAAGTTCGCGAACGTCGCGCGACGTTCGCCATTTTGGGTTCGCCATTGTTGGCGCTTTTTTTTGCCCTCTCACCCCAGACCAGCAGGTACATGGCAGCCAATCAGGAAGCTCTCCCCTGGACCACTCCCCTTCCCTATAAAAACCGAAGCCCTGCAGCGTTTTTTCACTCTGCCTGTGTGTGCTGAAGAGATAGTGTAGGGAGAGAGCTGCTGCCTGTTAGTGATTTCAGGGACAGTTGAAAGTTTGCTGGCTAGTAATCGTGTTGATACTGCTCTGTTATTGGAGGGACAGAAGTCTGCAGGGGTTTGAGGGACATTTAAGCTTAGGTAGCTTTGCTGGCTAGTAATCTACCTTCTACTGCAGTGCTCTGTATGTAGCTGCAGTGGGCAGCTGTCCTGCTTCTGATCTCATCTGCTGACTGCTGCAATAACAGTAGTCCTTGTAAGGACTGCTTTTATTTATTTTTTTGTTCCAATACAGAGCAGTATCAAGCAGATTACTAGCCAGCAAACTTACTATCATCTGTCCCTGAAATCACTAACAGCTCTCTCCCTACACTATCTCTTCCAAGCACACACAGGCAGATTTTTCAGATACATTTTTGCCCTTGATCCCCCTCTGGCATGCCACTGTCCAGGTCGTCGCACCCTTTAAACAACTTTAAAATCATTTTTCTGGCCAGAAATGTCTTTTTTAGATGTTAAAGTTCGCCTTCCCATTGAAGTCTATGGGGTTCGCGAACCGCTCGCATTTTTGCGCAAGTTCGCGAATATGTTCGCGAACTTTTTTTCCGACGTTCGCTACATCCCTATTCCTGGGAGGGTTGGGCGGATGCTGTTCTCGGATGAGGACATAGAAGATGTAGACTTTGGCCTTAGATATATTTGGGCCGGGACATATGGTGAGAAACTCAATGTCCACTTTAACCGGATAGTTGTTCCCTACTGCGGGCACTGTACCCATGAGCTATCCACAGAGACCTGTAATTTCCACTCTTCGTGCCCCTATTGCTTTCACGAGTGCTGGTTAGGTCCCTATGTACTTTATGCTGATCCTAAAAAGGGCATAAAGACAAAATCCATCGCTACAGACACAGATGGACTGTCTTCAGTGTCAGGAGACTCTGCTCCTGCACCTGTTCCCGCATATCCTCATCACCTCTCCTCAGTGCGGCCACCCAACATCCAAAGCCTGCCCGCTCCTCTAAAAGCTTTGTCTATTTCACAGTCACAGGGAGTAGGCGCTAGTGGGGATGCAGCCACAAAGAGTGAGGATCCACGTGTTCCACCCAGAGGGAGGGGGAGTACTATGCGCAGGAAAACAGATGTACCTAGGCCTATTACTCTTAGGCCCGCCACACCCAAGCCGGCCACGCCTAGGCCTGCTACTCCTAAGCCAAGCACTGCACCAAAAGATGAGGCTTCATCCACAGTGGTTCCATCAGAGTATCCAAATTCTCAGCAGCCTGTTGCCTGCTTGTCTAAACCCTTGCTATCTCCAGGGGCCCAAGGTTTCTGGGTCGCTCAGGGAAGGGCCGACCCTAAGAAGGCACACACAGTTTCTAGGGTGCAACGTATTATCAATGCCCGTGTTCGTGACCGTTGGGGATATCCAATGCCCTATGCACCTGAGTGGGTTTATGACGAAGTGGAGAAGAATTTGGAAGAATGGCTTTATGGAGAACTTTTAAAGAAAACAGATGTGGGACCCAAGGGATTGTTCCAGAGCGAGCCACAGAAGCGGCAGCGTGACATGGTTTTCCTCTGTGACACCCTCAGCGAATGGTGGTATGGGCGTACCATCTTAAAGCACCATGTTAAAAGTTGTGGGAAGTTTCAAGAGGACCGCTTCTTCAGCTTGTCGTCCACTCTGCCTAATGGAGGGAAGGTAGAGAAACCTCAGCCTTCCTACTATTTATCCTACGAACACACCCTGGAGAAGTATGGGGTGAATGTTTGAGCTGTCCACAGTGGTTCCGGCTGGACCCTGTGTGTTGTAATTTTTCAGTATGCCTCTTTGAGTGAGAATTCCTCTTAGAGATGATTTGTTTACACTTGAGGACGTCGTTTGATTGCCCCAAGTTTTGGGCCTTCTTCATTGTTCTTCAAGATTGATGCCCCAAGTTTTGGGCCTTCTTCATTTTGTGTTTGTTCACTCATTGTTCCATTTCTGGACTTCTGAACATTGTCTGGAACTGTAAATAGTTAGCTTCATGAGACAAAGACTGCAGAGCCCCCACCAAAACTCTTCTACCTCTAACTACTCGCTGAGTAGCACCTTTATTCTTTGCCTTACTACTTCCCAAGTGGCTCTCAGTAACTTTGTACACTTGGGTAGGGGGGGTGTGCTATGGAATAAAGCTTTTGGTTATGGTGGGGTCATGTAACTCAACTGCATTGAAAATGAGTGTTCATGTGTGAAAAGAAATCTATGCTAATTTTTCTTTTCAGCAAGCCTGTGCCTGGACCTCCTGATACACTATGGATGGTTCAAGTATCGTAAGTTAAGTGCCTGAGTGTTCCTTTAAGGACCTCATGAATGTAATAAAGTTATGCTACTGAAGTTATTTGCACTGAAAGTTATCCAATACAGTATTGTACTTTTGCTCTTTACTGTTCTTTTCTCCACAGTACCCATTGTTACCAGGTATTCCTCAGGAGAGGATACCAGAAGAGTGATGTTCAATGGTATTGTTGGTTTGCACTTATATATTCACTTTGTTACTAATGTGTCTATATCATTTCACCATTGTCGGGACGAAATGGATTTTTCCCCCGGGTGTATGTAGGGACCTATAGGATATCCTATCCCTATAGAGTTAATCCCCTACCTTTTTGTATGTAGTTCTCTTTTCCCTTGTTATTGGGCCAAGCCCTTATAACTGGTAAAGTGTAACACTCACACCTATTGGACAAAGAGTGTAATGACACTCCCCTGCCACACTGCTATATAGTGCTGTGCAGGGAGTGTTCTCTTCCTCTTTGGCTCCTGGTGCTGCTGCTAGGTGAATCCCCATTAAGCCTGGGATCACCATAGGCCCCAGTAAGCATTTACGCCAGAGGGACCTGACACCTTTGGTGCTAAGTCGGGGACCAGGTAACCCCGTGAACGAGGACCAGCTAAGATAGTAAGATCTTGTTATAGTCTCTCTAGGAGAGAAAGACAGAGAGGTGTAGCAGAAAGAGCAGTTGTCGCGCCAACAAGGATTGTAGGAGGAAGTAGCTTCCCACAAGGCCTGTTTGCCTTTAGAGCAGGGAACTCAGTTGATAGGCATCTAGGTGAGCAAAGGACTACCTGTACCCTACCTGATAGATCCCGATCCCCTCACTGTGCAACGTCAGTTGAACTGGGAATTGATGTACACCTATCTGCAATATCTTTTGGGAGTCGCACCTGTCTGACTGTGAACCTTGTACTGTCCAAAGTGATTCCACCTGCTGTGTCCTCAGAACATTTGTAAGTAAACCTGTGGTCATTTGCCTCTGGCATAATAAATCTGTGCTCCTGTTTTACCTTTTTAAAGAACCTCCTGGCGTCCATTATTCTATTTTTGCACTTATATGCCTGTGAGTTGTAGTTCAACTACAGTTTAAAGGGGAAGCTTCCATTTGGCGAAGGCTCTGCCCTGGGTGAGGATTCACAATGTAACCCATGCTCACTACCTAGCTGGTCACCCTTAACTCCTAATTGGCAGAACAGGCCAAGAAAGCGTTACATGGAGTTACATACATCACAATCAATACAGGTACAAAAAGGTGAGGAAGGCCCTATGCATAGGCATACACTCTAAAGGGAAGGGAGTAATACACAAGGTGTGGGAGTGGGCAAGATCGAGTTAAGTGGGTGAGAAAACCAGATTGTAGGGGGTCCAGCAGGTTATTGTCAGAGAGGAATGAGGTGAGGTTGTAGACTAGGCGCTCAAGTAGTTTAGAGATGAAAGGTAGCAGAGAGAAAACTGCAATCTACTCACTTTATGTATTTTCAAGATATAAGATATATAAAAGTAATGCAGTGCTCTCTTTGTATTGGGGAGCAAAGGTATGGGCCTGTAACATTTTACACATATAGACTATTTTTAAAGCTTCAGCAATACCATAATCATGACATAACTATTAGGGGCCTATTTACCAAATCTGAATTTGTATCGATTTAGAGGGTTTTTTTCAACTACAAATAAATTTACATTTTAAAAAAGCATGACTGTCTACTTATTTATTAAAAGATCAGAATATGAAAAAGCACAAATAAAAATTTGAATAAGAATAAAAAAACTTTATCATGTGAATTTTCATGTAATTACAAACAAAATAAATCCCAATAACCTCTAAAAGTACAAAGCAAAGAAAGATTTTACAATTTGCCAAGGACAGCTCTCTTTGACTACTACGTGACCTCGCCATCTTTTAGATGGCAATGTTTTGTAATAGAAGTTTTCATGGGTTTTACACCTATATAAAGATAACATTTTTCATGGTTTAGAGTAATTAGTTAAAAGTAAGATTGTTAGGGCAAAAATACGATTTGGGAAAAGAAAACATGAAGGTTAGTAAATCGCCCCCTGTAAAATAAAACTCATACTTTATTTTTAAACCCGCAATGAAATAGAATATATATATAGAATTCTAAACCCCTCCCCACTTAATATTGTGGGGGAAGGGGGAGGCTATGCAGTTGTACAGGGGCCTTGGGACTATGGGAAAGCCACCTATCTGGTTTTATAAAGGTGAAGGGACCCATACAAGGTCCTAGTTGGTGTATGCCCACCACTTCAACATAAGTTGGTATTTTGGAGGGATCAAAGGAAAATACATAATTTCAACAGTGTATAATTTGCATTAATTATGAAGCTTTACCTGTCAAATAAATGAAAGGTAAATGGGGAACAAAATGAACACTCTGATATTAAGTTACTAAAGAATTAATCTTTGGACCAGCCAAAATTGTTGTCCACAAATCTTAAACACCAGTTAATGTAAAAAAAGCATGTATGATTATTATTATAATTAAAACATATAGTATAAGCTAGCACAAGTTACACTTATCTACCCTCCCTTGGCATATGCTAGGGCACGTTTACTGGAAATCTTTATTTGCATGTACAGAACAAATATTATGTTGTACATGGAACCACACCCATGACATACTGCACAACAAGACATTGGAGGAGGAGTACTGTGAGATAAGTGGTTTAATACATGGAGAATAAGCATCTTTTTTTTACTAGTTGATTCTATACTTTTTAATAAATATACTACAGGTTGTAACATGTAGGCTACAATATATCATATATCATTCATACAATGTTCTTGTAAGGATTCCTGGTGGTCCAGTGGTGCAGCGGGAATGCCCGCCGTGCCGTTAGTGTGTCCAGTACACTCACAATTTTAGGTGCTCTTTTGCTGCGCAATGACGTCCTGGCATAATGACGTCATCGCACAAGGTGAGAAATTAAAAAAATTAAAGGGTCTGTGCTCAAAAATATCCATTGCCCAACGTAGGTTTTGTTTGTTAGTTCCTGGGTGCTGTATTTTGTTCTGATTCCTGTGTTCTGACCTTCTGCCTGTTCTGACATTCGCTGCCTGTCCTGACCCTCTTGCTTGTTTTTTGACTACAATACCAGATTCTGATTTTGTACTGCCCTGCTCTCTAGGTTCGACCCTGCCTGTCCCCTGACTACCCTCTACATGATTCCCATCCATCTGATTACACTGTGGTTCCATTGCCTGCCCATAAACTGATCCTTGGTTCTCTCACCATAAGCCCTGGCAGAATACGAGTAGCAGAGGGCTCCTCCCAAAGAAAAAGGTGGCGGTTATAGGCTGAAGAGTAAGCCGTGACCGGAGCCTTGGGTCCTTTTCTTGGTTTTGGGTGACCAAGCGTGACAGTTTTCATCTGGTATTAACTAAGATCTCAGTCTAGGGCACCCTTGTAGGACAAAAGGTTGATGATTGTGGGGGGGGGGGGGGAGTTCAACCACAGCTGATATAGTACAACCTTACAAATCATTTTACTGAAATGCAGGCCAATAACCATCCTTTTACTGTAACTTTCACTATCTGCACATGGCGCCTTAGATTCAAAATTTCCCCAGGTCAAGAACAACAGTCTCTCCTCTCAGCCCTTGATTGTGGCCCTGATGGTAAAAGCATCAATGCTGCAAAGTATAATTTAAAAACACATGTAATGAAAACTGATGCAAGCTGACTTGACATCTTGCACCCAGCCTCGAGGGTGAATGTCAGCAGATACAGGTCTTTGTGTTCAACTATGTTGTAGCGGTAGGAAGGACAGGGATGGGTTGTGACCACCAAGGGCTGCACTCTGCTTCTTTGTTTGTAGCTTTGTTTGGACATGGTATGGCAGAATACAACAATACGTCCCCCATCCAGGAAGAACAACTACAATGGGCAACCGCGTGCAATGATCCATGATTTTTTGGCCTGCAGTGTTATTTAATGTTATTGCATAACAATAATTTGGACATAGAATGCAACAAAACATTTTGGACACAATGTCATCTGGGAGAACGTCAGCAACTACTTTTTGACAAGTCTTCAGTCACCCACATACAAAAGTCTCCCAAATTACACTTATTATTATCATCGGATTTTGATATCCCTTACTGTATGACCAAATGCAACCAGACATGTACTGAGTTGTTTCACACGGTTCTGAGCTTCAATCTGCTATCTGTTTACCCCCAAAGTAAAAGACCTGCTCAAATGGGACTGAGCCATTCCATAGTATCAGAAAGCTACTCAGCAGCACATTAGATCAAAAGGACAAACCATGTAATGTTTTTCAAATTTGCTGATCTGTCTTTTCTCATAAACTATAATTAATGGGCATGAGGTTATATTATAATAGCTCCACCCAAACAAATTGTGGATATATATGGATCATAAATAAGAGATAGAAATAGTGAGATCTTTACTTTATAACATAGCAATGGATGTTGCATGGCTTGGAACAATGCTTCTTGTGCTTATATCCTGCATATTAATATTTTCCAATTGGAAAACATTGTGCCAGAAACGTAATCTTCCCCCAGGTCCTACTCCTCTACCTTTAATTGGAAACTTAATGAATATAAACAAAGGACAACTGGTTTCTTCTCTTATGAAGGTGAGTATTTTTCCAACTTAACTTTCTAAATATAATCAATTTAGTAATGTTTGGAAATAACTGTACCAGCAACTTGTCTTAATGCATGAGTCAGATTTTGATGGGCCGTTAATAGTATGTTCTCCCTTAGCCTG
Source organism: Xenopus petersii (assembly GCA_038501925.1). Lineage (NCBI taxonomy): Eukaryota > Metazoa > Chordata > Amphibia > Anura > Pipidae > Xenopus > Xenopus petersii. The sequence continues at coordinate 68,639,937 of CM076686.1, forward strand.
AAAACATATTACAGCTGTCTTTAAAAGAAAAATCTCTGAAACAAATATATATGTGTATATATATATATATATATATATATATATATATATATATATATATATATATATATATATATATATATATATATATATATATATATATATATATATATATATATATAGTTCAGGTGTGTATCCGCACTCAAATCCAGAACATATATGCTGGGTGCTTGATCTAAAATGGAATGCACAGTGGAATAAATATACACTAAAAAGAGAAACTGGTGTGCGGATGTCCTTGACAAGTATATATATAGTTTCTATCTTTCTTTCTTTTTCTAGCTGTGGGAACAGTATGGAGCTGTATATACATTGTACTTTGGCACACAACCTATCGTTGTTCTTTGCGGCTATGATGCAGTCAACGAAGCACTTGTTAATCAAGCTGAAGATTTTGGAGCTCGTGGTAAAATGACTACTTTTGATAAAGTTTCCCAGGGCTATGGTAAGATGTATAAGCTCAAATATCAAAAGCAGAATAGTAGTCAGCACAACTGCAACTCACTTCTTTTTGTTGAGTGCACGTCCTCCAATGGCCACCTTCCACTGGCAATATTAGTGAAAAAAAGTTAGTCCAGCACTCACTGTTTCTTGAATAAAACGGCCTTTATTGGACCAAGGGCATTACAGCAACGTTTCAGACCAACTGGTCTTTTATCAAGCTAACCAACATGTGATTCATTAGTGCTATTTATACACTCACACACCATCTAGTGGTCATTAGTGACAATTCGTATATAGAAAAAATTGGACCAATCATTACATTATCACTTTGCATATAACAATATGTCGTTATGGCAGTATACAAAATCAGTGCCAAATATTAATAAGAGACGACCAAATGTGAAAATATCTGTAAGACATAAAAAATACAAAAAGTATAAAAATCTGTATAAAAACAGATAAAAGTATCAATAAAATCATCGGAAGATAGGGCTCAGATCATACTCTTTGTTTAGGCCCCCAGGTTCCAGAGTTTCCAGTTTTCTGATCCAATAGGCCTCTTTGTACAGAAGCTCCTTTAGCCTATCCCCTCCCCGACGTTTAGGCTCAATGGTTTCTATAATCTGAAATTTTAACTGATTAACTCTATGAGCATGTTCAATAAAGTGCCCAGCCACGGACTGTTCACGGACTGTTCACGGACTGTTCTCTTGGTTTGTCCCATGTGGACTAGCATACGTGGGACAAACCAAGAGAACAGTCCGTGAACGGATACGTGAGCATAAATCTGCGATTAGGACGGGGAAAAAAGATCAAGCAGTGGCTGGGCACTTTATTGAACATGCTCATAGAGTTAATCAGTTAAAATTTCAGATTATAGAAACCATTGAGCCTAAACGTCGGGGAGGGGATAGGCTAAAGGAGCTTCTGTACAAAGAGGCCTATTGGATCAGAAAACTGGAAACTCTGGAACCTGGGGGCCTAAACAAAGAGTATGATCTGAGCCCTATCTTCCGATGATTTTATTGATACTTTTATCTGTTTTTATACTGATTTTTATACTTTTTGTATTTTTTATGTCTTACAGATATTTTTCACATTTGGTCGTCTCTTATTAATATTTGGCACTGATTTTGTATACTGCCATAACGACATATTGTTATATGCAAAGTGATAATGTAATGATTGGTCCAATTTTTTCTATATACGAATTGTCACTAATGACCACTAGATGGTGTGTGAGTGTATAAATAGCACTAATGAATCACATGTTGGTTAGCTTGATAAAAGACCAGTTGGTCTGAAACGTTGCTGTAATGCCCTTGGTCCAATAAAGGCCGTTTTATTCAAGAAACAGTGAGTGCTGGACTAACTTTTTTTCACTAAGCTCAAATATCAGGCAGATTGCCCTTATAAAAAATAATGTAATTTAGGTGCCATTTTAGTAGCGTATGAATAACTATTTTAATGCCTCAGAATCAAAGATTTTGTTAAAGGTAACACTGTCACTTTTTCATTCAAACGCTACAGCTTTCATCCTTCAGTCATACAAAAGGTTTATACATATTTACATACACTCCTATTAACCTGATTGCAATATAAATGTTTCTTCATTTTGTTACTAATTGTTACTTACTTCTTTTTAAAGCTGTTTGCGTTAATCAGCATTCAACCGCCTTAAAGGAGAAGGAAACCCCCCCTGGCCTACCTGTCCCCCTGGGCAAATGCCCCTAACTTGTTACTCACCCCTCTGCGCAGGTCCTGTCCATGGAGTTCACAGGCGCCATCTTCTCCCACGCGGTCTTCTTCCTGCTTTGACCGGCATCTTCTGGCGCATGCGCAGTAGGAACATTTACAGGTACGGATCTACTGGGCATGCGCTGAATGTCACTGAAATCGGAAAACTTTGTGACATTCGGCAGTAGATCCGTACCGGTAAATGTTCCTAGACAGCAATGCAAACACTGATTTGTTCATTCAGTTGGCCTATTTTAACTGCAGGACCATCTGCAGATGTATGCATTGTTATAATGCAGCTATACATCCACTTATTGTTAGACAACATTTTTCAGATGGCTTTTGCCACCGCACCTTTGTGACTTGGATATAGTCTTGTTTTACTATGGAAGTAAAGCAATACAAAATATTATTGTTTTGCCAATTTCCAATTAATCAGTGTACTTCCTACTTAAGGAATCAGTTTTAGCAATGGAGAACGTTGGAGGCAAATGCGCCACTTCACTTTGAAGACCCTGAGGAACTATGGAATGGGAAAGAAAAGTATAGAAGAGAAGATTCAGGAGGAGGCTCATTTCTTAGCTGAGGAATTTAGAAAGTCTGGAGGTCAGTACTTAATGAATGGTTTTACTATGTACATTCACAGAAATTTCTGGTTTGGTTGGAAACTCTAGATTGTATATGTTATGGTGCAGCTGAACAAATTCCAAGAATAAGGAGTGCAATGTAAAGATTAACTATAAATATGTGAAAGAAAATTTTTTCTTTGAGGGGCAAAATGTGAAGCTTTCAGTCCAACAATTTTAAAAAAAAGTGTGTGTGTGTGTTTGGCCAGCTTTACATGCCCCTTTGATACTTGGCCAAGTGGTTTTTCACCATACCATGTACACATTCAGGTATCTATCTATTTCATCCTATACACATGCCACCAAACATTTGTTTTGCTTTACCTTAATTCTTCATTTTAACTTGCCAAATCAGTTTTGGAGACTTTAATGTGATCTTAGATTCAAAATAGGCCCTGGCATTTCAGGTACATAGAAGCCCAAACAGACCACACAGCAGCCCAAATAGCCCCCACCAGCCCAATATATAGTGACTGTCTATGGCAACTTACAGCAGCCCCTCTGGCATTTGCCAGAACCCACAGATTGCTAGTCCAGGCCTGTGTCCAGGGATGTGTTTTAATATGTATTAAGCACAACCAACTGTACATTGCCCATCCCAATGATAAAAATGACCAGACTGCTCTTGCAAACCAATCCGCCAATCCTCAGTGCCCAGTTACTTCCATTGTTATGCTCTGAAAATGTTAAATATTTACATGTTCATAGTATTTGGATTTTTTTGTGTGTTTTACCTGTAGAAATTCCAATTGATCCATCAAAGCATTTAATGGATGCTGTGTCTAATATATTATGTTCCATTATGTTTGGAAATCGGTTTGAGTACAACGATGAGAGTTTTACAGTGCTGCTTGCCAAAGTGGATGAGATGTTCAACCTTATGAGCGACACATGGAGTCAGGTAAAATGGCTTTATAAATCCTTATATGATCTTGAGGTAATTGTGAGACTTGGTTGCAACTTCCCATGATGTAGGGGCAGATTATTAAGGTTTTCGAGGTTATTATATTTGAGTCACAAATGATTTTTCAAGTTAAAAAATAATTACGTTTTTTTGAGAGTTATTATACCCTGACCCTGGAAATAGCTAGAATCCAAAAATACACCATCTAAAACCTGTCGATGTTAAGTAGGAGTCAATGGCAGAGGTCCCTTGAACTATTTGAAGATGTTAAATAGCCTTCATGATATTCGAGTTGTTTTCGGTCATTTAAAAACTCAATCTATTCAGGTTTCGCAACTCAAACTGGCTGTTTCGAGTTTTTCCATTCGAGTTTTGTTAAATAAGAAACCATTTAAGTTGTGAGTTCATTCAAGGGTTTACAAAAGATCACATAGCTCTAAAATTCTACCTTTGATAAATTAGCCCCTAGAAAAGACTTTCATTTGAAAAGACTTAAAATATAGTTATGATTATTGCGTGCCTATATTTTGACATCAAAGGCCCTTAATAAGAAATGAGAAACACTGCCAAAGATGGAACCAATGTACTTCTTATTGATCATCCATCATTGCTTATCTTTTCACAGGTTGAAACCATTCTTCCCAACTTAATGGCATACATCCCAGGACCGCATAAGAAAAGAAATGCCCTTGAAGAAGAATTGATATCATTCTTACATAACAAACTGAAGGCAAACCAAGAGACATTTGATCCTAGCTATTCTAGAGATTTCATTGATGAATTCCTGATAAAAATAGAGCAGGTATTTTATATACTCCTTACCTATGAAGATATCCCAAATTTAAAAGTAGCTGCTGTACGGTCAGGGTTTTAAAACCTGAATATAAATATCAGTTAAAGTGGTATTGTTTATGGCTAAAATGTTAAAATAATATGACATCACAAACACAAGAGCATAATGAGCAATCTGGGGCACTAGGGGGATGATTTATCAAATTCAACATTTTGGGGTAGATTTATCAAAGTTAACATTCCAAAAAATATATCCCAATACCAATTCTGAGGTTCTAAATTAATATAAGTAATTTCTATCCGCTTGATCCTCTATAACACAAAGATTTATAGCGGTTAAAGTCCGCTCACCGTTGGTAGTAATTGGCCCGGGTGCGCCTGCCCCAAGCCCTGCGTTTATTACACAATCCTTCACACGTTATTTCCAACGGTTATTTGCACTCATAGATAAATATATATAAGGATCAGCTTACCCTCTCCACGGGGTGACCCGGGTGCTGCCGCCCAGAGTCTGTCGCTAAGGTAGACGTTTTCACAATACACATCCAAGTCGTTGCAGCGCACTCCAAAGTCAAAAAGATCGCTCAGATAGATTATCAGTTCAGTTCAGATAATCTATCTGAGCGATCTTTTTGACTTTGGAGTGCGCTGCAACGACTTGGATGTAGATTTATCAAAGGTCAAATTTTGAGTTTGTGTAAGTTATTTAAAGTTTTCATGAACTCGAAATTCGACCAACTGCAATTTATTAAATAAGTCAAATTTTTGGAATTTGGGTGTATAGGATCAACCCACAAACTCAAATTGAATTTGAATCGAATTTGCACTGCACTGTATTCCTGGTGTTTGAGACAGTTCTGAGAGGAAAATATGTTAAATTAGACAAACCCATCTTTTTAAACCATCTGTATAATGAAATCCTATATACCTGTAAGCCTGAGACACTGGCAGCAGGGCACCTGCTGATTACTGGGAGACAATAAGGGGAAACAATCTATTAGTTATTTGAACATTTTTCATTTAACCCTTAATGAATGTTAGATAATATTTTTTAAGACAAGCAGTTTTTTTTTTGCTTTAAATTTGTAAACATTGTTCCTTGTTGCTAGATAACAATATTTTTCTGGTATCTGTATAGGAAAAAAATAATTCCAATTCTGAATTTACAATGAGGAACACATTACTGACATTTTTCAGCCTTTTTCTTGGAGGAACAGAGACATCTACAACCACTCTGAAGCATGGGCTGCTACTGATGATCAAGTATCCTGATATACAAGGTACATGATTTTATAAATGGAAAATACATAGATGATTTAATTAAGGGAACAGTATTTTCATAGTTTATTGATTTACAAAGAACCACATGTTTTCAAAGACTGTATAACTTCTGACATTTAGGAATCTGTGAACAATTCAAGGCACAACACTATTATTCCAAAATGAGTGATTATATTCTCACAGTCTCAGTCCTGACTACCTTTTGTCTGTCAGCAGAAATTAGGTTAATTTATCACAAGCTGTTTAAAAGAGGCAACTTCTCCTTCCCTTCAGGATAAATACAATGTATATCATTATCCTCTATAAATAACAATATAAACATTTACAGAGCACTGAACATTAAGGTCACATTTATCCCAAAAGGAAAAGATGTAGTTGGTAAAATATGTTTTTATGATTTCCTATGTCTTAATTTATCTATATATTTTTGGTAGTATACCCATGAATCTCTTGGGGGTGAATCCAATGCAGTATATCTTTGTTGTACAACTACTAGCTATTTTACCATTGTTATAGGAACTGTGATGGCTGAAATTGCACCCAATATGTCAAAACGAATGCAATTATGTGAGCATATATTAGCAATTTGGGTGCAAGATGGAGTTGGGGTTGTATCACTTTCAGTGTTCGCCATTAACATTACATTTTCTTAAAAACACCACTAGCACCCAGTTTTGCTGAGGTTGTAGCACCTATTGACTCCAGCTTGGGAATTGTAGACTTGTCCTGGGTGGCAGTATCTCCAGCGTTCCTCAGTGTCAGTGGGTGCACTTCTGCTCAATTTCATCAGAATTGAGGCAAGTCAGACATGATGGCAGGAGAGACCATTTTAGTGACCTTCACTTTTGTTGCCATAAATTACAGGTTTAGTTTGTGGCAGTATTAGTTCAAAAGAAGGGCTACCTCCACAGCTAACTTTTACTTGCAGATGATTAAGTCGATCATATTAGAAACATTAATAGACTTTGGAAGTAAATGACTAAACTTATTTATCTGGTCTGACTTTTTGGGGCAAAAACTTTTTGTGGGGAAACTTTAGTTTTAGCCCAAATCCGAAAATCACAATCTCAGACCTCTCGAGGTCCTGTATAAGTCAGTGAGAGATGTCCTTATTCCAATTTGAAGATATTGAGGTTTGCTCTGGGTTTAGCCCAATAATCCAATAAATTTGTTTTTTTTGGCAAAACCCCAAAAAAATCAAGTGATTCTGGAAAAAAAGGCCAGAAAAATCTTACAATTATAGCTTTTGCAAGATTTTATTGGGTTTTTTCCAGATCCGATTTATTCAAGGTATTTTATTAGTAAATAAGGCAAAATCAGCCATGGGAGTCCAGTCAAGCTTTTTTTATTTTAATTATGCGATAAATACAGATTCTAGTAAAAAAAAAAACCCTTTAATGTTCTTCTTTAACTTAACTTAAATTTAGAAGACCTTAAATTCAGAAAGAAAACAAATGCTGCTGGGGGGGCGTGGCCAACCATGATCTAGGTAGGACACGCGGCTTGAGCTCCTCTCCTTTGGGCCCTAAGCAACCCGGTAATTAGAGTACAAAAGCTTTTTTATTGCTGGATTCAGATATCATTTCTGTTTATATACGATGGGAAGACGCAGGATGAAGGAACAAAACCCCTACATTTTTAGCTATATGGGCTCCCTACGAACTCTTGGGGAAACCAGATGATTTATAATGTGTACTTAATAAAACAGGTATAAAGGTGAGAAGGATACTACTTAATCCTTGTTCTGAGGGTGGGATTATGATTTATTTTGCGATATATTGGTATGATGAAAAATAAAGATTACCAGTTTCCCAAGGACAATATAATGCATACACAGAATGAATAAATAAAGGTAGACCAGTTGACATTGTTTAATTTTCAGTCAAATACAAGAGTCCTCTGCACTCAACCCATTATCAATATATTTAAGACAGCGACATTTTTTGCATACTGCTACTGAAAAATGCCTTACCCTTTAAACAAAACAGGGATTGTTTGTCCTTATATTGCAATATATTTAAGCTGGCCAACTACATCAAAGTCATCCCATATCTGGCCAGTCCTATGCTCAATTTTATCTGATTCAATAAGAATTCTATTGCTTCATTATACATTTTACAAAGGGACTAGGTTTTACCTGCAACTTACTTGCTGCTTTCAAAGTAAACCTCCATACTTGGCTGCCCTTTTTTTGTTTAAAGGGTAAGGCATTTTTCAGTAGCAGTATGCACAAAATGTCGCTGTCTTAAATATATTGATAATGGGTTGAGTGCAGAGGACTCTTGTATTTCACTATATGTATTTTGTGGTCACAGCCTCATTGCACCCCCGCCTAATGGTTTTAAAAAATAGTGGTGAGCACAACTTTCCCTTGTTTTTTATAGTTTATACAGGAGCAGTGACCAGCTCCATGTTGTAGCTCCCACCCTTCCCAGCTATAGTCAGGTGATTCCACTGGTGTCTAATAAAATGGCAGCCAAGTTTGGGAGTTTTACTTTGAAATCAGCAAGTAAGTTGCAGGTAAAACCTAGTCCCTTTGTAAAATGTATAATGAAGCAATAGAATTCTTAATGAATCAGATAAAATTGAGCATAGGACTGGCCAGATATGGGATGACTTTGACGTAGTTGGCCAGCTTAAATATATTGCAATATATGGACAAACAATCCCTGTTTTGTTTAAAGGGTAAGGCATTTTTCAGTAGCAGTATGCACAAAATGTCTCTGTCTTAAATATATTGATAATGGGTTGAGTGCAGAGGAATCTTGTATTTGTTTATATGTATTTTGTGGTCACAGCCTCATTGCACCCCCGCCTAATGGTTTTAAAAATAGTGGTGAGCACAACTTTCCCTTGTTTGTTATTGTTTCATTTTTGTTTAACTGACATTACAGTATGTAACTGTATTTAAAAAAATGGATAACAAAATACATTGATAATGTCATTGTTGTAAAGTGTGAAAGGGACACTGTGGGGCACATTTACTAAGATCAAGTGAAGGATTCGAACTGAAAAAACGTCAACGTACTTTTATGGGTACTTCGACCATCGAAAAGGCTACTTCGACCTTCGACTATGACTTCGACTCGAACGATTCGAACTAAAAATCATTCGACTATTCGACCATTCGATAGTCTAAGTACTGTCTCTTAAAAAAAACTTTGACTACCTACTGCGGCACTTTAAACCTACCGAGAACCAATGTTAGCCTATGGGAACCTTCCCCTTAAGCTTTCTAAGCTTTTTTTGATCGAAGGAAAATCTTTCGATCGATGGATTAAAATCCTTTGAATCGTTCGTTTCGAAGGATTTAATTGTTCGATCGGACGTTTTTTCCTTCGATCGTTCGATCAAACTATTTGCAGTAAATCCTTCGACTTCAATATTCGAAGTCGAAGGATTTTATCCTAAGTAAATGTGTCTCGTGTGTACCCATAATATGCAATGTTTTTTAATGCAACTGATGTAAACTTGATTTTATCCAATAAAAATCGAAGTTCCAAAAAAAACAAAACAAATGCTGCTTTGAAGTACTTTGTTAAATGATTTTTGGGGATGCTGCCATACCAGTCATCATCATACAGAACCTTGCATGCAAACACTGCAATAGTCGCCTTAAAGTAAATATTTTTATACAGCTGTTCTCATCAGTACCACCCCTTTGCTTTTACTCCCAATATTTTGGGGACTTTATAATTCCCTTACTGCTCATTTTTTGGTTGTGCTTTTAATTTGGAGAGCCATAACACATAGAACACACAGGCCCTTTCCATCCCTCTCAATACAAGAGCATTAGTACAAATTAGCACAACACACAATTTGTTTTAAATCTTATATGCACTAATCCAAAATCTGACACTTTTCTATAAATAAGCAAATAAAGTCAACATGTTACTTGCCCTAAAAGAAATAAAAACATTTTTATATAATGAGCATTTTTGTTGACATTACAGCTAAGCTTCATATGGAAATTGATCGTGTTGTTGGAAGAGACAGAATGGCTAATATGAGTGATCACAATGCAATGCCCTATATGGAGGCTGTAATAAATGAAATCCAACGATTCAGTGACATCATCCCTATGAATGCTCCACGAAAAGTCACTAAGGATGTACAGTTTAGAGGGTATACCATCCCCGAGGTAACAAATAATATCTAGATATTTAAAATGCACCAGTACTGCCTATAAAAATATAACTAATGTGGTTGGTCCAGTCCAAAATAAAATAGTTTTTGTATTATTATTAAATGAGTAAGACTGCTTCTAATGTGGTAGAAAAAAAAACCTATACAATTAAAAAGGATGAACAATTTGATTCCAGCACCAATAGCAGCAATCATATCTAACATCTTTTTGTTTGGTCAAACCAAATTGTTGATTGGTTAACAGTATCAGTGCAATTTAGCACCTATGTCAAATCAGCCCTAATATGTACAAAGTACAGTTATTGGTGCCTGCTTGCTGATGTAGCACATTCTCTGGAATGGGATTAAATGTTTGATAACACTAAGAAATATAAAAATGACACACACAGTATACACTAAATGTAATATATGCCATTCACCTAACACCATAGTTACATAGTTAAGTAGGATTGAAAAAAGACCAAGGTCCATAACATTCAATCCCCTACAAATGAAACCTAGCATTCATACACACACTCACACCAACCCCATCACACATTCACATAAACTATATATGCCAATATCTACGCTAATTGTAGATTTTAGTATCAGAATAGCCTTGGATATTATCCTTTTCTTCTAGTCTGAAGGTGTGGCCTCTGGTACTGTGATCCACTTTATGGGTAAAAAGGTCCCCTGCTATTTGTCAATAATCTCCTCTTATGTACTTATAAGGAGTAATCATGTCCCCTCGCAAGAGAAATTAACTCCAGCCAAGTCTACCTTCATAATTTAAGTAATTTAAGCAAAGTCTAAGTAGATCATATCCACTGCCATCCCAGAGTCGAGATCTATTATGCATAAAACCATGCTGGCAGAAACTCATAGTATTATTATTTGCAATTAAATCAAGTATCTTATCCCTTAATACACCTTCAAAAAGCTTTCCTACCACTGACATCAGACTAACTGGTCTATAATTTTGAGGCTGAGAATGGGATCACTTTTTGAATAGCGGGACCACATTGGCAATTCGCTAATCTCTTGGCACCATGCCAGACCTCAATGAATCCTGAAAAATTAAGTAAGAGGTTTGGCAATCACAGAGCTAAGCTTGTTTAATACCATGGGATGAACACCATCCGGTCCCGGACATTTGTTTATCTTTAAATGTTCTAGTCTCTTTTGAATTTCTTCTTGCATGAACCATGCATTATTTGTTGTATTACTAGCATTGGGACTATTGAGAAGGAAAAACCTTCATTAGTTGGTTCCTCATTTGTCTAGACAGACCAAAAAGGACAGTTCAGAATCTCTGTTTATTCTCTTTTCTCATCAATTCACTGATCCCCCTCTGACATTAAGGGTCCCACCCCATCCTGCTTCAATTTTTTTAAATATTTAAAATATAATTTTGGATTATTTTACTCCTTTCTGCAATACACTTTTCCATTTCAATTATAGCTTGTCAGTTTTAGCTTTTTTGCATGATTTATTGACCTGATAAATGTTTCAGCTGTCCCACCTAACTTGAATGCCTAAAAAGCACTTCTTTTCTTACCAGTCTCAACACCAACACTTCTATCGAACCACAAAGGTTTTGTTTTGCAAAGATGTTCCTTGCTTACAAGGTTATTATATTGACATTTATTAAGCAACATTTTAAAGACTTCCCATTTTTGTTCTATGTTTAACCCTGTGAATAGCCTTCATCAGTTAATATATTGCCCAAGACCTTGCTCATTTCTTTAATGAAAAAATCGATCTCAGTAGGCTGAGCATACCGTCCGACAACAATCTCAGACCAACGTGCAGTCCACTCACATCTACTTTGCAGATGAACTTAGCAAACTTCTAGCCAGCTCAAACCCCACCACCTGCTCCCTTGTCCCCATACCCTCTCGCCTTCTCCACCCAATCTCTGATACACTCTCTCCTGCACTTACCCACCTATTCAATCTTTCACTCTCTACTGGTACCTTTCCATCATTATGCAAACAAGCACTAATCACTCCTATCCTCAAAAAACCTTCCCTTGATCCCAGCTCTCCCACTAACTATCGACCGGTCTCCCTTCTTCCATTCGCATCCAAATTACTAGAAAGGCTTGTTTACAAACGCCTGATCCAGCATCTCACTCACAACTCCCTCCTCGACCCCTTGCAATCTGGCTTCCGCCCATCACACTCGACTCAAACTGCACTCACCAAAGTAACCAAAGATCTTCTATTGGCAAAGTCTAAAGGTCATTATTCCATTCTAATCCTTCTAGATCTCTCTGCAGCCTTTGACACAGTTGACCACACACTCCTCCTTGACATTCTACACTCATCTGGCATTCGGGACACTGCTCTTTCATGGTTTACATCTTATCTGTCTGACCGTTCCTTTAAAGTTTCCTTCTCTAACTCTACTTCTACTACTTTCCCACTCTATGTTGGAGTTCCTCAAGGCTCTGTTCTTGGTCCCCTGCTGTTCTCGCTCTATACAACTTCACTAGGAAAACTCATTCAGTCATTTGGACTTCAGTATCACCTTTATGTTGATGACACCCAACTCTACTTGTCTACTCCTGATCTTTCTAATTCTGTCCTTTCCCAAGTCACAGACTGTCTCTCTGCTGTCTCCTCCTGGATGTCACAGCGCCACCTGAAACTGAACCATTCTAAAACAGAACTCATTATATTTCCTCCAAGATCTTCCCCTGTCCCTCAGATATCACTCACTGTAAACAACACCACCTTTCATTCCACCACATAGGCACACTGCCTAGGCGTCATCTTAGACCCTCATCTGTCTTTTTCACCACACATTCAAACACTTGGAAAATCTTGCCGTATTCAACTGCGCAACATTGCTCGAATACGACCCTGTCTCAGTTCAGAATCAACTAAAACACTGATTCAGTCTCTCATCATCTCCCGCCTTGATTACTGCAACTTACTCCTCACAGGTATTCCAACAAGTCACCTTTCACAACTCCAATCTATTCTAGAATCAAATTCAAATTACTTACACTCATATTCAAGGCCCTTAATAATGAAACCCCTCCCTATATTTCATCTCTAATCTCCAAATACACTCCTTCACGAAACCTACACTCTGCTTCTGATCTTCGCCTCACTTCTCCTCTGGTCACTTCTGCCCATTCTCGTCTACAAGACTTCTCTCTGGCTTCTGCTTTTCTCTGGAACTCTCTGCCACAAGCTGTCAGACTTTCTCCTTCCTTCCAAACTTTCAAGTGCTCCTTAAAGACCCATCTGTTTAAAGAGGCCTATTCGATGTACCTTAATTAATCATTGCTGTATCAAAAATGACAAACTGTTTATACAATCCTAATGTCTCAATTGTACCCTAACCTTTTAGTTTGTAAACCCTATTGTACTCTGTAATCCTTGTGTGCTATACACCATTTATTCCCTGTTTGCTATAACTGCAGTAAAGCACTGCGTATCTTGACAGCGCTATATAAATAAATGATGATGATGAAAAATGATGATGAGGGATGCCCCAAAATTGTCAAAGTTTGCACGTCTAAAATTTCGTATTATAGTTACACCCTTATAGAGTTTTTTCTGCAATATAATCTCAAAGTAGACCATGTTATGATCACTATTCCCTAAATGCTTTACTAAATGCTATAGCGGAGTTCGGTATTATTAGATATTAAGAGGCCCAAAAGAGAGTCATTCCTAGTAGGTTCTTAAACAAATTGAAATAAAAAGATGTGATTCAGCATATTTACAAAACCTTTTAGCTTTATCAGACTTGGCAACCACAGTACCCCAGTCAATGTCTGGATAATTGAAGTCCCCCATAATAACTACTTGAGACAGTTGTGAAGCTGCTTCTATTTGTAATAGTAGCTGGGCTTTATTCTCGTCACTTATACAAGGTGGTTTTGCAGAAAACACCAATAATAATTTTCTTTGTAACCTTTTGCACAGTCAAAATCTCTACCCAGAGGGATTTCACATCATACCACTTTCATACCACTTCTAGAGAACATGGTCTCCTGGCTGAGATCCCATCTAGAACTGCCAATCCAGAGTTCATGCTCCCATATTCTCAACACAATCTGGCAAATCTGTTGGGCTGCATGAACCCTGGAGCAGCCTCCCTTTTCCTTTTGTCCACAGTAGATTTTCTAATGGTCACCCTGCTAAGTGCCTCATCATCCTGCTCAGTGAACAAGAGACTCCTCTCAAGATTGTTGCAATTGGTCTAGGGCAGTGATCCCCAACCAGTAGCGCGTTAGCAACATGTTGCTCACCAACTCCTTGGATGTTGCTCACAGTTGCCTGAAAGCAAGGACTTATTTTTCAATTCCAGGCAAGATTTGGTTGCATAAAAACCAGGTGTACTGCCAAACAGAGCCAGGTCTATCTCTGCCAGGTCTATTTTAGTCACTACATTTCACTTTTCACAAAATAATTTCACTATTCACTAATTAAAGGTTTTTATAATTATTTTAGTGACCCAATGTATTTCTGGCAGTATACTCATAAATCTGTTGGGATGAGTCCAATACAGTATTTCTACATGTTATGACTACTAGCTATATTACCACTTATCTAATGGGGCCTTTCTCTTCTGTATTGGACGGCTCTCCATCACCTTTCTGTTCACTTCTGTTTGTTTGTTTCTGGCTGCTAATGCTTTGAGTCTGTATCAGAATCCTCAAGAACTCCCCATAGTTCCTAAACTCCTCTATAGAGGACTTCTGTGACGTTTAGGTGCCTCACACCGCATTTAGTACACAGTGGCAGTAGACCCTGTCTAGATTATTGTGTTTTAATTGCAGGATTTTATAGCATTTAATAGGACAATGTATGCCCATGTTTAACATTAGCCAAGTAAAAAGATAATGCAATGTAAATGTGCTGTATACTTTTTAATTAAAACAAATATTTGTTTTTACTGAAAGTCACAAAGGTAGCAGCACTCCTATTTCACAAAGATAAAACCACCTTTATTTTCACATATGGCTACTCCAGCAAGTTTAATTTAGCTATATACTGGGCAGGTCCAAAAATCCTCTCAGATGAAGATCACATTGGCATGTTGATGAAGTCCCTATCAGTCCAGTCTCTGTAGGCCCCAATGGATGATCCAATTGTTGGCCCTACTGTCAATGATCACATCATCTGAATTGGTTTTAAATGTGGCCTAGATCTACTAGATAAGCAACCTTGCCAGATGAGAGGTTCTGGATGTGTATGGCCACCAGGGACACTGCTACCATGAGGCAGGATGAGAATGTTGTTCCTTGCACTAGCGATGCAGTCCCCCACCTTTAACCCATTCCAGCACTGAACTTGTGGGCATGTTGGTCTGTTGGGAGGGACGGAATCAGGAATGCTGCCTCAAGACTAGGACTAGAAATGCCCCTGATTGCTAGCTTTAGCTGAAGTAAACAAAATGAACATTATGAAAACTCATGAAAACTATATTAGTAAGAGAAAACATGGGATGCTTCTTAAGAAATATGTATATATTTTAGAAAAGAAATAACTTATTTTTCTTTTCCAGGGCACAGAAATCTACCCATTGCTCTGTACTGTCCATCGTGATCCCAAGTACTTCTGCACTCCATACACATTTAATCCTAACCACTTTTTGGATGAACAAGGCCGATTCAGGAGAAATGATGCAATGATGGCATTCTCAGCAGGTAAATAATACTCTCATGACTTTTGTCTTACTGACATTTTTGTTACTGAAAGAGTGGAAGAAAACCATGCGCCAACTGAACACTCAAGCTCCATTCTTTTTGCTCAATGTTGGGCCTTCTTTTATCAATGACAACCATGTGTTTAGCCCTAATTTAGATCCATCACTTAACACGCACATGGTTTTGGTATAGAAATTCTCTTTGCTATAAAAATCAAGAGAGATGCTTGCTGTCAGCAGGTGACTGTCTCTTACTTTTTGTATATATAAAAACTTGGTCCAAAGGCTCAGTTAGTCTGTATAGCCTTAACAGTTCTGATCCACCTTAAGTATTCATTAAAATTTATTGTTGGTAATTCATCCTCAGGTTCATGTCATGAATGCCCATAATAGTTCATAAGCTGATGTTTAGTTTATTAATTGTAGCCTGCATTTATTTCTTCAGTGATGTTACAATTCGTTACTTGGATCATAAAAATCCATGTTTGTAAATAATTATTTTGCTATGGATGCCATACAAACCTAATAACTATTCCATACTGCTAAAAATGGAAGGAATAATACTTAACTGTAATATTAATGATATATTATTTCATATGTCAATAAAAGTAACATCTCCTGCTTTCATCTGCTATTATTTATGAAGGAAATTAAAAATACACTTATCATGGAAAAAACATGGCAAATTGTATTCATGTAAACCTTTTGATCTAAGACTATTGAATTTGTAGGTCCAAAAGCATACAGGTATCTAACTTTAAAATCACACTGCCCTCATTAAATGTAATTACTTCTACAGGTAAACGGATCTGCCCAGGAAAGAGCCTTACTCGCATGGAACTCTTTCTCTTCTTTTCCACCATTCTACAGAACTTCACTCTCACCTCACCAACTCATTTTACTGAGGATGATGTAGCCCCAAAAATGACAGGGTTTTTAAACCATCCTATTAAATATAAAGTCTCATTTATTGCTCGCTAATTAATCCATGTTTTGCTTTCTGATCTCCAATACTTAGATAATACAGCTGTATATAGATTGATTACAGACTTTTGCCATACTTTATAGTGTATAGTCTTTTGGAAGATAGAAACCCCCTTGCCAGGTTCTATAATGTTTTACTGAAATTTAGCACTTGTGGATCCATATAATGCATAGGATTCTGCAGCTTTTATTCATCTTACAGCTTCTGTAATTTGCAGCTATTCTGGGGGCAGATATTGTCAAAGCAATATCTGTATTTCATATTTGTTGAATGTTAATTTGATGATGAATACGTTTTGCAAATAGCTATTTCTATTTACTAAATTAACATTTTCTATTACAAAATGAATAATATTAAGTTGGCTAGCAAGGGAAACTGCCTAAACAATATGTTCTATTTTGTTCACTTTGTATTAAAAGGGAAAAAGCAAAAATGTTTAATTTACTTTCTTTTTTTCATAAAAAGCTGTCCTGTTTTTCTGAAAAACTGATTTCACACAGTGAAATTTTTTACGTTTTTTAATAAAAGTATATAGGAGATAGGTTTCTTTTTCATTAAAGAAAGTAAAATGGCATTTTATTTTTTTCACCTTAAAGGGATACTGTCATGGGAAAAAAAAAATTTTCAAAATGAATCAGTTAATAGTGCTGCTCCAGCAGAATTCTGCACTGAAATCCATTTCTCAAAAGAGCAAACAGATTTTTGTATATTCAATTTTGAAATCTGACATGGGGCTAGACATATTGTCTGACTCGACTCATGCTTCCACCAATAACCACCTTCTTTCGCTTTGGGAGTAGGGATGTAGCGAACGTCGGAAAAAAAGTTCGCGAACTTGCTTCAAAAATGCGAACGGTTCGCGAACAATACGAACGGTTCGCGAACAATGCGAACGGTTCGCGAACGTCGCGAACTCCATAGACTTCAATGGGAAGGCGAATTTTAAAAGCTAAAAAAGACATTTCTGGCCAGAAAAATGATTTTAAAGTTGTTTAAAGGGTGCAACGACCTGGACAGTGGCATGCCAGAGAGGATCAAGGGCAAAAATGTATCTGAAAAATACATTGTTGACACAGCGCTGCGTTTTGTGCTGTAAAGGGCAGAAATCACACTACGTCACTCAGGTGATGTTTCTGGACACGGAATGTGAAAAAGCTCACACAGCTAGGTGGCACTTGGTTAAAGACTGGGCAAACAAATTGAAACAATGCCTGCAAGGTCAACGTATACACTACAGCAGTGGATACGGAATATATTATTGCTGCCTGAAAAACGTCACTCGGGTGGTGTTTCTGGAGACGGTATTATTATTGATATTTAGACAGAATGTGAACAAGCTCACACAGCTAGATGGTTGTTGTTTGAAGAACACACTGGGCAAATAATGCCTGCAAGTGCACTACTATTGGTGCACTACTATGAAGAACAGCAACAGCACTGTACACGTTAAAGAACAGTAAGATAAGTAAAAGAAAAAAAATATATATGTATATTAAAAAAAAAAATTACTCGGGTTGGTGCTGCTGAACTACAAGGAGCAGCACAGCAGCACACCAGTCCCACTCCCCAACACAGCTAGACTAATAGCACTGGGCTGTTATAGTAGCAAAGTAAAACAACAAAAAAGAAAATAAAAGCAGTCCTTACAAGGACTATTGGGTTGTTACAGCAGTCAGCAGATGAGATCAGAAGAGATCAGTGCCCACAGCAGGCAGCTACATACAGAGCACTGCAGTAGAAGGTAGATTACTAGCCAGCAAAGCTACCTAACCTAAAATGTCCCTCAAATCCCTTCAGACTTCTGTCCCTCCAATACAGAGCAGTATCAAGTAGATTACTAGCCAGCAAACTTACTATCAACTGTCCCTCAAAGAAATCAGTGAAATCAGTAACAGCTCTCTCCCTACACTAGCTCTTGCAAGCACACACAGGCAGAATGAAAAAACACTGCAGGGCTTCAGTTTATATATGGAAGGGGAGTGGTCCAGGGGGGGTGGGGGTGGTCCAGGAGGGAGAGCTTCCTGATTGGCTGCCATGTATCTGCTGGTCTGGGGTAAGAGGTCAAAAAAAAGCGCCACGTAAGGCGAACCCAAAATGGTGAACGTCGCGCGACGTTCGCGAACATTCGGCGAGCGCGAACAGTCGATGTTCGCGCGAACAAGTTCGCCGGCGAACAGTCCGCGACATCCCTATTTGGGAGGAGCCCTCAGATGCTGCCAGGTCTTATAGTTAGAGGACTAAGAGATAATCATGGGCAGACAAGGGAACCAAACGTGTGCAGGAAGAATGGAAAACAAGGAGCGTGGTTGAGGGACAGGCCAATATTGATATCAGGCAAAGCAATACAAAATCAGGAGTCAGGAACATAGTTCTAGTTCTAGAGACTAGAAACGCACCCAGGAACTATTAGAAATAGACCTACATTGGGAAAAGAACAATTAGCTGTGGTCCCTTTAAATATTCTAATTTCACACCAAATGTGATGACATCAGACACATCACACAAGTCAAAACCAAGAAGGGACACAAGCTTGCATCAAATGAGAATCAGCGCAAGATAAGTGGAAGCAGCAGATGTCCCTGCCACACCACTAGACCACCAGGTATTCTCACACTAGTCTTTTCAATTTTTTTCTCCCTTTCAACATTTTTTACTGCTAAATTTGAGAACCTGTGTAATTTGTATCAACTGTAGTTTGTTTTCTGTTTCTATAGGCAATGTTCTCATAAAAGTCCGGGGGTTCAAATAAAAGTGGACAAGTCGTTTTTAAGGGCATTAAGAGAATGTGCCGTCACAGCATTCTTCCAACTTGGATTGATAAAATGTATTAAAAAACCCCACTTTGTATCGAATGTCCTTCAGATTTTGTAAATATGTCTCCTTGCTGCAAGCACCTGTTCTAAGTAAACAACCACAACATCAATCATTACTTTTATTTAAATGTTTCCATTCCTTTAACCTGTTTATTTGCACATCTCTACACACTCTCTGCTCATTAATATCCTTCCTGAGGATCGGCACACAAACCTGCACTGTACACTTATGTTGATGCACTAGTAGGGGTCAATATAGAGGTAAATTTATGTTTTCCTCTCTCAATGACTTTTATTGAAGCAAGGTTTAACCATATGAAATGTCTGTCCCAGTTAATAGGTGGCAGAGATTCCATTATACTGACAAAATTTGTACATCAAAAATGTAAGGGGTAATTTAAGGCCTGAATGTGCAGTCACACAAATTAGATTTACATTCCTTTTTGTTAAAAGATATCCACACATTAGTCTGATCCCTCTCTAACCAAAATGAATGAGAATATTCCTGGTGGAAGGAAGTGTTACTTAGGTCTATGGGGCATATTACTTTAGAATTAATTATTAATGTAACTGTGCTTTTTATTTATTTATTTATTATTATTATTTTATTATATTTTGACACCTTGTCATTTTATTCATTTATTGTTCTGCTGTACAGTGCTGCATACACAAGTAACATTAAATAGAAATAAATATACAAATACAGTATATAACAATATACATACACATTACTAACTCTGCTAACAGGCTACCCTGATTCATTCAGATAGCACGGAGTCAGCGCTAAAACAGCTCAGGGAGACAAGCAGTATAGCAAAAGTAATGGAATATAGTGTAGTATATTTGCAAATCCGTGCTATCTGAAGGAAGGTTGGGTTTACTGCACTCGGAGGAGAACGGGTTTCTTTGGAGCCGGCTAAGAAAGGGAGAACCCGGGATTTCTTGGATAAATTTTTTGTTATTGTATTCTTTGTTCTGTGTCTTGATTCCAAATTCATCTTTTTCTATTTAATACAAAGGAAAAAACTTTTCTATATATGTATTATCTTTATTCTATTTGTCTTTATTTATTATTACTATTGGTTCCTGTTTCCTATATCACACTATGGTCTATTAACCTGCCTGTGTTTTAAAATGTGTGTGGGAACCTGTCTACCTGAAAAACACCACCCAGGCACATGGAGATGATACAGAGCCCTTCCTTATAGGTAGTGCCCTGGTCAGGACTGGACTTGTAACAACTGCACTTCCAGGGAATTTATCAGTCCATGACTAAAACAATGAGTTACTATGAATAACTGTCTAATTGACAATCGTTCTGGTGCAAAGTTCTTTTTTTTTAGGGTGGTTACTATCTCTGCTAACAGCCTCTGTCTTGTATATCTTGAGTTCTTGTTGAATATCTTGAAACTATTCCAAAATTCCTTCTGTCAGGTTCTGAATGTTAAAAACCCTTTGTGGGACAGAGATCACCAAACTGTATGAAAACATTGAAATGTATAAACAGTGTAAGTAAAAAATATAGAACATGGGTGTATCACACTTATTTCCCTTTACTTTTTACTCGGAAAGCATTTGTTACCAGGCATCAGCATATGTTAGATGTATTTTTAATCATTTGTATCTAACAATAGAGGCAATATACTTTTAATCAGATGAACCATAATGAAATACCATGTCCAAATACTGAATTGCCATTTTCTTAATTAGAGTCCTTTATTTGCCCTGCTTGTTTGTATAAAGGGTATCTTGCCTGTATCAAAAGCCCAAAAGAGTCACCACTGTAAAATTTGCCTGCCAGAAACTAATAGTGCTTTTAAAAAGTTGGAATTATTAAACTTTTAATTCATCTAATGCAGGTAAACAAGTTCTTTGTATTCACAACAACATGAGCAAAGAAGTAGTTCAACAAAAGGTTTATCTTGAAAGAACCAGTTTATAGAGAAAATGTCAGATTTTGAATGGTGGAACATGATATGAGGTAGTTAAATGATATGTGTTCGTTAAACTAATCCCATTTTATCAGATGATTCAGCAGTTAATAACCTTCTGTGAACTTCCAGCTCAGCAAGGTACAACAAATACGTCTGAGATTAAATATTAATACGCATATCATCCCTGTGTATATATATATATACACACCCACAGTTTTAGAGGGACTAAAACTTTGTACAAAATGGATATAACAGGACTGGGCACATTGATTCTTATTCTGCTGATCTCCTGCATGGTGATCTACTCAACATGGAATTCAATGTACAGGAAGCGGAATCTGCCCCCGGGACCAACTCCATTTCCTCTCATTGGTAACTTGCTGCAGATCAAAAGGGGGGAAATGGTGAAGTCTTTTACAGAGGTTAGCATTAACTTTAAATGTAAGAATGCAATAATAAAAAAACGAAATAATTATTAACAAGTGAATTTCATAAAATACCAATGTTTAGGTTGTTTTTAAGCCTTAGACAGACTGCAGCTTATAGGTGCAAAATAGTAAGAGTGCAGTTGCAAATAGCAGTCTGTTTGATTTGAATCCTGTGGAAGTCAAATCAGATACTGAAGTGGAATACAGAAGGTTACAGAAAAACTGTCCTTTTTAGCCTGATCAATTCCATTTCATTTCCAGTTAATCGATTTGAATAGTATCACGCTTCATGCCTTTGATATCTCAGAATAACAAAGCCCACTGACGCCGACGGGCAATGATTCCTTTTATCAAATATTTTCTATTTAATCTGATCAGTATTGATATGGAGTCATATTGATCAAATGGACTCTGCTGTTCTCAATTGAAAGTTGATTGATACAGAATAATTCGTTGTTAGCTTAGCTTGTTATTTTAATTAATATATTTCAAAATAACTGTGGACATTTTAGAATCAATCAATCAATCAATCAAACAATCAATCAATCCATAATGGTTCTTCAAAAATCTGCCCCTTAGTGTATATACCTATAGGCCACAGACAAAATAATTTGAACATCAAGTTGGTTATTTATCAAAGGTCACCTCGAACGAACTCGAATAAACTTAGTTCTTATTTAACAAAAAACACATTTCTGTGAGTTCGGGTCCTGAAACCCAAAACACTTGAATCATTCAGGTACACAGTAACACAATTTTTCCAGCACTTACCGCCTTGGACGTCGCAAGTCCCAGAATCTTCTTTTAGACTCTCACTTAACACACAGGGGTATATTTATCAAAGAGTGAAATACCACCTCTCTCCATTAATTTCTATGGGATTTTTAAAGGTGTATTTATCAATAGAAATGAATGGTGTATTTATCCCATAGAAATGAATGGAGAGAGGTGGTATTTCACTCTGCAGACTGTGGAGATCTCTAACTTCACTCTTTGATACATCTACCCCACAGTCTCTTAGGAGGGGTTTTCTCTTCCAGTTACTTGGAGCTCTCTCCAACACTTTAGCTCAGCAGGGAAACAGTCTCCTTCCTATATACACACACACACACACACACACACACACACATACACACACACCTCCTTGCAGCACAAGTGTTAATCTTTTATTTGGGTATGATGAAAATCTACTAGGGTATAAATCCGAGTTGTGTGATCTTCGATGATAGTATGGCAAGGAAGATGTTAAAGGATTTATGTATTTGGGGGTATATGGAGGCACATTGCCAGAGCAGAGAGATCATTTGCCCTCTCTGCACTAGAAGTTAAAATTCTGATTTAATAATAAATATTCAGTCTCTTAAAATTACCTGGAACAGTAATAGTAACCTGCAGGGTGCTGCCTCCTGAGGCAAGATTCTCATGTTGGCTTATGGCAGGAACCGTAATAGATAAGCGCTCATATACTCTAATATTCACATATAAGCATGGTGCCCCGTTTTTGGAGGATACGGCAACCTCCCAATCCAAGTAGAAAAAAGCACACTGGCACACAAGGCGTGTAGTTGCAGGGCAAGCCCTTGCAAAAACGTTTTACTGCGAAAGTGCAATGTTTGCCAAGCATAGTGGATCAAAGTGTAAGGATACATTTAAAGGGAGACCAATTAAAGTGAATCAATTAAGTATAATACAATGTGAAAAAATACATACAAAAATTATTATGATACAAAATTCATCAATTCCAAGATGGTTTTCATAACTTCAAATTGTAGGAATTAATTTAAAAGGTAGTTCATACTAAAAGTCCATAATAGCAAACTGTGATTAACTCATAAATTGATACAATGTCGAAATCCCAGATAGTGGAAGACAAATCTGATTCATTTCAACAAGATTACCTAAAAGACACATAAATAGTTACATTGAATTATAAATACAAAAGAGATTTAAAGGTTACTACCCCCTACATATAGAGGGGAAAAAATGCCTGTCCCTGTGGCTTAGTAAAAGATTATGTTCTTCTGTTATCTGTAACTGAAAAAAAGCAATTGTTAATAGAGCAATATTAAATTCTTCGTTTAAGCCCTTAGGCAGGAGCCCCCCTGCAAAGCACAAGTCTTCCAAGTGTGCTGGGTGCAAATATATGACTATAGGATATAAATACTGAATACAGTACTGATATTGAAAGTCTTTATGTATACAAGTTTACTCATTTTTTAACAACCTGTCTGTCATCATGGGTTCATTTCTTCTTTTATCACATTGTTTTCAACAGTTTGGTAAACAGCATGGTCCTGTGTACACTATCTACTTGGGCCCAAGACCTGTAATTGTCCTGAATGGCTACCAGGCTGTGAAAGAGGCCCTCATAGATAAAGCAGAGGAATTCAGTGGAAGGGGAAAGCTGGTAGTAGCGGACATGATCTTTGGAGGCTTTGGTAAGAACATCATTTATAACACCTAATTTCTTAGCAAAATGACAAAATGATCTTTGTGTGGGCAGCACTCCGTTTTTAAAGTTTGCCTTAGGTACAAGGTAAATAAATTAGATAATGAAAAAAAGACCAGCAACACCAAATCACTAAAAAGGTGTACACAAAATCACATGAAAAGCCAACGTGACATTTCGGTCCACGTCTTGAGAAAGTGGACCGAAAACTTCAAGTTGGCTTTTCATGTGATTTTTAATACACCTTTCAGTGACTCACAAGATATCTCAGTGTTGCTGGTCATATATATATTTATATATATATATATATATATATATATATATATATATATATATATATATATATATATATATATATATATATATATATCACAGTTCACAGGAAGAAAGCACTCATGGCTAAATTTTCATAAAAAATCATAGGATCTTTATTCCATCAACCACATATCTATGCGTTTCGATCCCAGAGGATCGTCATCAGGATATTGTTTAAAAGTAAAACACAACTTTTATCCCCAAATCCACCAATCAGTACAAAGCAGTGCAACTATCTTTGTTAAACCATTACCCCTCATTTACTTATTGCAATTAACATGCACATTGTAAAATCTCAATAAATGTTCCTATAATATACAGGTTTTTAGCATATAATATTCATATTATTTGTGTCCCCTAAATTTCAAACACAAATTTACTATAAGAAGGCTGGGGATCTTTTACACATAGAGCTTAATAGAATAGGCCATTTATGTAAAAAAAAAAAAAAATTATCATTGATTAACCAATCTGTTCATCCAGTGCCCTCCCATACTCGATCATTCCAAGTCAGTCAGTACACCATTAAAAAGACTTTAGTCATAATAGCTCCAGATGGGAGGTGATGCCCCACCTTCATTATTCATTTACCCAAAAACCTCCATATATTATAGTTATGTGTATACAGTGTAAAACTATGTCAGATTTATCATGTGAATATAAAACTTTGTAATTATTATATCACAGAGTGCCATAGTGCAATACATATCCCTCTTGTGGTAAAAATATAAAAACTTTCTAAAAACATAGATTGTATCAACTATATCTATTAAGAAAATTTAGAGAGTTAACCTGTGACCTAAAGCATTTAAATGAAGCACAAACATAAGCACATAACTTTCATAGATAAACCAGTTTCAACGACCCGATGAGTTTCATTGGTCCTAGGATACTCAAGGACAATAGTGTGACTTCACAGGGGTATATACTGTTAAAACCAACAGCATTCTCACTTTTTTAAAGGCAATAGAACCCTGTACTGTCATATTCAGGACATTATAGAAAACATGAAAGAGAGTGCATTTCATTTAACCCCATGGGGGAAATCGTGTCAAGAATCCGTATCCATTTGGCCTCTCTTTGTAATTTTAGCCCTATCACCTCCCCTGGGTAGCGGAGGGATATGATCAATCAATATCGCCCTTAGAGAGGGTAAAGGATGTTTATGTAGCAAAAAATGTCTCACTAGAGGAATCTCAGATTTCCCTGAGGATAGTGCCAACCAGATAGC
Organism: Xenopus petersii; assembly: GCA_038501925.1. Lineage (NCBI taxonomy): Eukaryota > Metazoa > Chordata > Amphibia > Anura > Pipidae > Xenopus > Xenopus petersii. Next base: position 68,665,713 of record CM076686.1, read on the forward strand.
GGAACTGTGGTTGTTCATGCGTATCCGGAATGGAGTTACGCACTTTCCAATGTAATACAAACGTTCATATACAGGCATGGGATTCCTTATTTGGAAACCCAGTATACAGAAAGCTTCAAATTATGGAATTATGGGACGGCTGTCTTCCATGGTGTCCATTTTCATAAAAAATTTTAATTTTCTTTGTAACTCACTTTTTCTCTGTAATAATAAAACAATACCTTGTACTTGATGGTAACTGAGCTGCATAAATCCATATTGGTGGCAAAATAATCCTATTGTGTTTTATTTAATGTATCAAGATATCTTTTAGCATATTTAAGGTATGGTGATCCAAATTACAGAAAGGCATTTCATTCCGCATTTTTGCATTTCAGTTCCTCTAGTCTAAACTGGTGGCCTCTTTCCTCAGAAATACCCTTGTATTGTGGTCCAAAACTATCTATCTATCTATCTATCTATCTATCTATCTATCTATCTATCTATCTATCTATCATCTATCTATCTATCTATCTATCTATCTATCTATCTATCATCATCCTGAATGTGGGGATTAAATGTCCCTGTTACAATTAAAAGATCCTGGGCTGCTGGATAGTATGGTCAAGAGAGCAGCATATCTTAGGCAATGTGAAGACATATTCCAACACACTTCTTTGATAAAGGTAGAAGGTTTGAATGTTAATTGCCATTTACTAAATTATCATGTCCTTATTCTGTAATGAACCAAACATATCCATTATGGCGCAGGTTATGTCTTCAATTACAACATATATCTAGGTACATGGATGCAAATTTTCATTTTCCATTCTCATGTTAACCCTGGTTCCCATATAGTTTCTAATTTTACAGTATGAGATGAGAATCAGAAAATGATCATACAAACTTACAGTTCCTCACTTGTGTTCCTCTTTACAGGTGTTGTTTTTAGCAATGGAGAGCGCTGGAAGCAGCTTAGGCGTTTTTCTCTTATGACTCTTCGGGATTTTGGAATGGGGAAACGAAGCATTGAGGAAAGAATTAAGGAGGAGGCACAATACCTGCAAGTGGAACTACACAAATACAAACGTATGTCTATATGCTGTGCTAGTAGCACTATACAAAAAGATGTGATGAAAAAACAAGGTTCAACTAAATCCATAACAGCATTTGAATTACTTGTGAACTATACATAAGAATCCCTAATCACACTTTGAATTCCAGTTAGTCTTGGATTATACTCCCTACACAAACTACTGTATATTCTTGGTATATTTTTAGGCATACCTTTCTTGCAACACAAATACAACTTTTAATGAAACCCAGGGATTTTGCTCAGCAGGGCCAAAGATGAGAAATATATCAACTAATATATCAAAGGATAAATGTGGAAAGAGTTTGGGACTGAGAGCCCTGAGAGCTGTTCCAGGGTGACATGAATATTAAAACTTCAAACTTACATCTGTTTCTTTGCCATTTAACTCTCAATCTTTTTAATACAGAAACTCCAACAGACCCACAAAATATCCTTAATCAGGCTGTCTCCAATGTGATTTGCTCAGTGGTCTTTGGCAACCGATTTGAATATGAGAATGCAGATTTTCTAAAGCTTATCAGTTTGTTTAATGAGACATTTCAGCTGATGAGTTCCACCTGGGGCCAGGTAATACAGTTTACATTATACTCTTTAATGTGCCACTACCAAAATAAAAAGATAACTTCTTTGCACTTATGAAGAGCAAGTATTTCTACATATAATAATATAGTATATTTCAAAGCAGTATTGGTAACAATATATATATATACTGTATATGTATACTGTGTATATCAGAACAATATATATATAAGTAAAATACCAGGTTAGCACTCTGTTACTCACAGTTCAGATCACTTCTCTCTATCAGCGGGGACACACAGCCTAAACTTCACTGCTGCACTTTCTCCATTTTTCTCCATTTTTCATTCTCATATACTCTCTCGGGTTTCACAGGCCCCTTGAATCTCTCACAAGCTATGTCTCACTCACTAGGAACAGCCAGAACCATCAAGTCTTGAACGCTGGGAACATCCATAACCGTGTCTCCCCTCCAATCACATAATAGAGACTTGTCTCCAGCCAAAAAAAAGAGTCCATAGGGGAGCACATCCCTTTTATCAGCTCACAGCTGCCACCTAATTACCTAACTGGGAGGGAATAATAACCTTAAGGTATCCCCATTCTGCCCATATAGTGCAAGTTAGATGCCCACTTCCCTGTACATTTTTAGGTAAAAAAAATAGTGAAAGTAAGAAACACATGGTAAAAATGCATGGGGAAACCAAAAAAAAAGCATATAAAAAGCAAGAAGCAAAAAATATATAGTGAATAAAGTACCCCCTCTTGTAAAATATAAAGATATTATAAGTTACCAAGGAGTTTCATTTTTTTATACAGGTCATGGAACTGCGAGGTAACTTCTAATACCCTCATATTTTGCAACTGGGGGTACTTTAATATAATACACAAGTTTTGGTGAGTCATGTGACTGAAATGACATCAGAACTCACCGTTTATAACTGATGACATCAGAACTCACCGTTTATAAGGATATAATTTACAAGATATTCATGGCTTTTGTGTATTATAAAACAATATATTCAAGGATTATCCATTAAAGCATATTGTACATTCTATAAATGGGTCACAATTGCTCTCAACTCAAGCCATATAAGGCAATAGCGACTAAATTACAACATGACTGCAAATAGAAACCATAAGGCTTGTTTACTAAAGGAGAGCAACATTCACAAATTGGGATATTTCTGCCATATCTTTTTTATCCACAATACAACATCCTTTCCCAGACTCATTACAGTATGGCAGCTGCTATCAAGTGCAAAATTTTGTTTCAAACAACAGATTTGATAAGATTAGTGAAAACCAGGAAAATGGGTGCAACTTTCACCTGCAAAGGAGGGTCTGCATACTGGCAAGATGTGGGTGTATACTCCTATCAAGAGCATGTGATACAAAAGTAGGACACAGCCAGCAAAAGACATTTCAGAGAACCTTAGAGATACTCTCATTATGTAACTGGAACTGTGTAACACATATAACCTTAGCATTCATTACATACAGGCAAAAAATGTTGCAAAAGTAAAACTGATGCAAAGCTTAAGATGTTCCTTTTTGGCTAGAAGTTTAGGATGTATTTTTCCATTCTGCGTAACAGTACAGTAGTTGGTTATTAACTGTTCTTTCTAGCTCCAGCAAATCATCCCTTTTATTATGAACTACATACCAGGACCTCATCAAAAAATAGATAAAGTTGTTGCAAGACAGCTAGAATTTGTGTCAGAAAGAGTAAAGAAAAATCAGGAGTCCATTGATTTCAATTCTCCAAGAGACTATATTGACTGTTTTATCATTAAAATGCAACAGGTGGGTACATATCCATTTTCTGTAATACCCCAATTTCCTGTCGTTTTTATAATATCGTATGGTGTACATAGTGTAAAACATGTTTAACACACCGGCCACTTAAACATTTTATTTATATGTTATAGGAATATTTTTTAATTATCATGTTAATGATGATTTATGTATTGTTAGAACAATTTACATTCTACTATACAGTATATATATGGTATTTTAGGAAAACCAAAATCCAAAATCTGAATTCAACATGAAAAATTTGTTGGTGACTGTCCTAAACTTATTCTTTGCTGGGACCGAAACTGTCAGTTCAACTCTGAGGAATGGCATTCTCCTCCTTCTGAAATACCCACATATACAAGGTGAGCCTGCCAGGCCATTTCACAAAAATATTGCTGTACGTATGTAAGAAGAAAATATGTCTGCTGGTTTATTTCCTAAAAGTGGAAAGATAAAACCAACAAATACTATTTTTATATGATAGCTAGTTCCTAGTATCTGGTTAGTAGTAAATCATGAAGTTCCCAGTTCTTTGAACTGGATTACAAAAAACTGCACCCTTAGTGCCAATTAATTTTTGCATGGGGCTTTGCTAAGCACTTCTCTTTGCACCACCTACAAGGTAGTAGGTGGTATCCACTGTGGGCTACATTAATAATTCCAGGGGCTAAATGTATTAAATGCAGATGTAATTTTTATGCTGAGCAATACTCCTTCCAATTTGAACACATTGAACACAATTACATAGGTGCAAATACACACAGGCTGCAATTACACTGGATGTATGATCAAATGTACACAACACAGATTACATTGACACTTCTTGAATACAAAAGACGGTACTCCAGTTAAATAAAAGCAATAATTTGTGACAGTTTCAGGTTTAGGCGGCATTGGTCATGCTATCAATGGTGACCAAACCTCTGGGCTGGTTTAATAAGTTCACTATATAAAATACTCCATTTCTAGCCATATTTTTTTTAGACTTTACGTCTTATTTAAAGGGATTCTGTCATGATTTTTATAGTGTTGTTTTTGTTCCTAAATTACAGTGTTTAAACTGCCAATAATTTACTCTACCATGTAAAATTGAATTCCTAGTCCAACAAGTGTATTTTTTTTTTAGTTGTAATATTGGTGTGTAGGCAGCCATCTAAGGTCATTTTGCCTGGTCATGTGCTTTCAGAAAGAGCCAGTGCTGCACTATGGACAGGCTATTGTCAATGGCTACTCAATGTAACTGAATGGGGTCGCAGTGGGACATGTGTTTTTACTACAGCTCCCACCAGGCAGTTGTTATCAGGTCACCTTCCCATTGTTCTGCTGATGGGCTGCTGGGAGGAAGGAAGTTTATCAGAGCACAAGTCACATCGCTGGGGGCACCTGGGAAACTGACAATATTTCAAGTCCCATGTCAGATTTCAAAATTAAATATTAAAAAAACAGTTTGCTCTTTTGAAAAACAGATTTCAGTGCAGAAGTTAACTATTAAAAAAAACATGTATTACCATGACAGTATGGAAAGACTTCTTATCCAGCAAAGCATACATTGCAAGCATTCTAAATTATGGCAGGTATAGCAAACTACTGATATATTTTTTAATTATTTATTTACTTTTTGGCTTCTAGAAAAGTTGCACAAAGAAATTGATCTTGTCATTGGTCAAAATCGGAATCCAAATATTGAAGATAGGAGCCAGATGCCCTATATGGATGCTGTCATCCATGAGATCCAGAGGTTCAGTGATATTCTTCCAATGAATCTGCCACATTCAGTCATAAAGGACACTACATTCCAAGGATACACAATTCCAAAGGTAAGTTAATAAACATCCAGGAAAACTGAATAGAAATTGCTTGCTGATAACTTGGGTCAATTTTTTATGAGCTAAGGTGAGACCTAATGGAAAACCCCTGCTCTAAGCTGATCCTGCAATAATGGTGGAAAGCATCTCAAACAACCCAGTTAGATAATGTAATGCTCATTTATTATGAACCATGCATAATATGACCAGTGCAGTGCAAAAAAAATAGGTACAAAGCTAAATGCATGGGCCTAAACAGGTGCAATGACACTTGGGGTAATAAAAAAAGAAAAGAAAAAAGTCAAAGGATCTTCAGACTTCTTTTTAGTCCAAACACTTTGTAGTCCAACATTAGTTAAGGCCCCCTTTAGCTAATAAAGAAGTTATAGATCTATGACACCATAGATACAATAGTCATCTATAATACACAAGAGCCATGAATATCTTGTAAATGATATCCTTATAAACGGTGAGTTCTGATGTCATTTCTGTCACATGACTCACTGAAACTTGTGTATTATAATAAATAAAGTACCCCCAGTTGTAAAATATGAGGATATTACAAGTTACCTCGGAGTTCCATGACCTGTATATATAACACTCGGCCTTCGGCCTCATGTTTTTATATGGTCATGAAACTCCTCTGTAAATTATAATATCCTTATATTTTACAAAAGGGGGTACTTTATTCACTATATATTTGCTTGGCTATCCAAGACATTATATAAGCATCCAACTGTAGATATTACAAATTAGAAACAAAAGCACCGTTAGGGGAAGCGTAATAATGAAAACAATATGCACAAAAATATGCCTAGCTTTTGCACACCTACAACGCGTTTAATGTCGTCATCCTCCAGAGAGCATTATCGTAGCATATGTAATAAAACATCTAACTGAAAGTTATTTTCGCTTCAAAAATTTTCCACCTTGAAGCAGGTCTTAAAATGCACTATGCACAGTTAAAATTAATAACTAACTTAAGTGAAGAAAATTATATTGCAAAATGTCCAAGAGCTGATATCATTATTATGCCCCATGCCTTCCATATCAACCAATCGGATCAGAGTACTCCCCAGCCCCACCCTCTAAGTAGCTGTTCAGGTGCCGTTTTTGGAAGAAATTGGCAACATGCAAGCCTTTTTTTTCCTATGAAACATGGCATACTGGAAAGGAGCTTCTATACCAAGGTAGGGCAATGCATAAGTTATTGCAGAGCTACTGTACAAACACATGAACCACAGTGTAATTTGCATTCCCATTGACTTCAACACATTTTGGGGAAGACAGTCTATTTATTAAGGCAATGTAAATCCATTATGTCTTTTCTATTACTCTAATGTTTTGGAGCAGCCCAACCACCAGCAAAGCAAATTTTAAGGTCAATTGTTGTTTTTTTCTTGATGATCTGCATTTATGGTTTTATTTACAGGATACTGATGTCTATCCAATGCTGTGTTCTGTCCTAAGAGACCCAACACAATTTACAACACCAGAGAAATTTAACCCAGGACATTTTCTAGATGATTCTGGCTGCTTTAAGAAGAATGATGCTTTTATGCCATTTTCTACAGGTAAAAATCTTATTGTTTAAGGTAATGTGACGTGTAAATCTATTTTTTAGATATCCAAGGATCCAGGTAATTTTGTCTCTTGCAAATATAATAGCTACAAATAAACAGGCCCGGATTTGTGGAAAGGCCACCTAGGCCCGGGCCTAGGGTGGCAGGATTTTAGGGGGGGCGGCATGCTGCCCAACCACACCCACATTGGTTCAAAAACACTGGGGATGCGCTGGAGATACAATCATTTTTTAAATTGATTTTAAAACCCATTGCTCCAGTCTAGATGATGGAAATTTGCAAGAATAAAGGGGAGGGGACAGGGGCGATGAACGGCAGTGGGCCTAGGGGCACCCACTATGTAAATCCAGCCCTGCAAATAAATTGTAAACTATGCTGCCAATTGTACTGTATATCAGTATCTATTCCAAATGTTTATAGTAAGCTGCAAATAATACTACTTCCTGTGCAAACTGATATGGCAGGATTTAATCCTTTCTTTGGCTATTCAGTAAGCAGTAATGTGGTCTTTCTTATTTTAATATTATGTAGGTAAACGGATATGCTTGGGAGAGGGACTGGCTCGGATGGAGCTCTTTCTCTTTCTTACAACAATCCTGCAGAACTTCACACTCACCACAGAGACTCAAATCACAGAATCTGACATCACCCCCAGAATGGCTGGATTTGCAAATGTTCCTAAGTCTTACAAGGTGTCTTTTGTGCCACGTTAAAGGGAACGATGTAATGTGGTAATGGTTTTATTGTTCTGATCATGCATAAACAAGCTCTGAACTCATGTTGGCATCTAATCGCAAAGGTCAAAACGCGCACACATTTTAGTATTGTTGAATAACTATGTAAAAATTAGGCATTAAGGTCAGGATTCATTTGCACCATTGTAGTATTCACTGTTGCTACTTTAAAATTATACAGCTAAATACTCTCTTATTACTTAATTGTATTAATAAAAGCTTTAAAAAAGTTATTGTTTCTTATTTTATATATATGTGTGTGTAAAACATCAATGCATCTGTTTGCTTTGCCTCAGCTAAGCTTTTTACACGTGGTAGTGAATGCAGTAACCACCATGTTGTAGATTAAAGGAACAGTAACACCAAAAAATGAAAGTCTTTTAAAGTAATGAAAATATAATGTACTGTTGTCCTGCACTATTAAAACCGACTTGTCTGCTTCAAAAGCGCTACAATAGTGTACATAAACAAGCTTTTGTGTAGCCATGGGGGCAGCCATTCAAAGCTGAAAAATAAGAAAAGACACACGATACACAGCAGATAACAGTTCAGCTCTGTAGTATACAATGGGATTCTTCAGAACTTATCTGTTATCCAATGTGTATCACTTGCTTGAATGGCTACATACAAGTTTGTTTATTTAAAGTATAGTTGTGTTCCTGAAGCAAACATGCCGGTTTAACCAGTGCAGGCCAACATTACATTATACTGTCATTCCTTTAAGACATTTTCAGTTTTTGTTGTTACAGTTTTTTTAATGTGAATGGACATAAAATGGATAAACCTTTGCCAAGGTTCAGCTAAGCTTTCTTATGTCTATCAGTTTAATAAATTAATCAAGCACATCCCTCTTCATGCAGTTAATTAGTAAATGTTCAGCTAAAAAATAGTTGAATTCTTACCATACACCAAAACAGGACTGATGATTTTTGCCTTAAAGGAAATAGAACCATATGATTATCACAGAGAACACTTTCTCAAGCAAGCACAAATATTTTTCTCAGTAAAAACACTAACAGTACCTTTACTACTTAATTCCTTAAACATATTCAGTTCAAAATAATCACTGGGAGACACAACCTAGGCATTCTTCCTTTTTGAAACTAGTTGAAAACCTCTCTAAGAGGATGGCCATATTTTGCTTCCTGGACCTCTCTGGTGTTTGGTAATTTACTATCTTAGAATTCTAGTTTCGTTGCTCAGTTGTGGAAAGTTTTGACTGCTTCATGAATAGGAGAGTCCTATACCTATTGACTAATTAATGTACTGCCTTGTAGTCTATAGTGTTGCACTGTGCACAACTGAAATCATAATCCAACATAAGGTTTAGCACACAGCAAGAGTTTCAAATGCAATTGCTCAGTCCATGAGTATGAAGGGGTACAGTTCTTCGCCTCTAGATACTCTTGTGTCAGGTTCATTAAATATTGACCACATTTATACCCTATAATATACTATGGGGCAAATTCACTAAGTGCTGAAAATGCGCTAGCGATGCCTTCGCCGCACTTCGCCAGCCGAAGTTTCGCCAGGGCGCCACTAATTCAATAAAATCCGAAGTTGCGCTCAGGGAGACGAAAGGAAGCAAAGTTGTTAATTCGTTAAGCAAAGCGAAGATACGCTAGGGATTCCTAATTTGCATACGGCGCCAAGTTAAAGTACAATGAACGTATATATAGCAGCAAGTACATTACACTACACAAGCCTTGGAAAGCTTCATAAAATAGAGTTGTTATTTTGCCCTATACATGTGCCCACTGTATAGTTTAGGTGCCATATGGAAGGAAATATAGGGGTGAAGTAGGGTACCCCCAAAAAATGTACAATCTTTTTCAGCGTATCACCCTTAAAAAAGTAAAAGACGCCAGCATTTTTTGGGACAGAAAAAATTTCAACTTTTTTTGAAGCAAGCCCTATCTACTCTATTGCACTTTGCCTGGTCTGAGCTGTCGAAGGCAAGTCTGGCGCAAGAGGTAACGTTCAGTAAAATGCGCAAGTTAGTTAATTAGCATAGTTACGTCCTTTCGCCATAGCGCAATTTCGCCTGGCGTAAAGGTGCAAAGTAGCAATAGAGTAGATCCACTTCGCTAGCGAATTTACACCAGCGCCCGTTCGGTTCGGTTAAATCGGCAAAGTTACGAAATTACGACACACTGGCGAATTTTCGCTAGCCAGATTAGTAGCAGTTGGACACAAGTATTAGTACTTTCACCAAAATAAAACTATATTTGGAAGTGAGAACTACAGTATGCACACCACATAATATATGTCATGTGAATAATATTTAGTCAATTTCTGCCCTTAATCCTATGTAAATGAAGAGAAGAAAGAAGAACATAATTTACAAATGGAAAAAGTAATGCAATAAAATTAAAATGTATCATCAGAGTTGAGTATACCCAATACAGGTGTGTAGGACAAAGACTATAATAAACTGACCCAACCAATGATAAACATGATTACTTGGTTATAAAGATTAGATTTACATTTACTACTATTATAGTTTTGGCAGAAGGGAATGTATCCAGTTTCAGTTATTAACATAATGTATAAGGTGTGCCATTGGCCCAGAGGCTGATGACCAATTCATGTCACATTTCATTATAGTGTTGGGCAGATGGTGGGTCTTCCTCTTTTGCCTTCCACTTCAGGAGGGAGGTGGGACTTAGGCACCAGTAAAGGAAAGGCCCCAAGGGTGGTGAGGCCCTTGGTGAAGAATGAGGTGTAGTCAGGACAGGGTAGCTATCTGTAACAACACTTTAGGAAAAGTGAGGCAGGTAGAACTAGTGAGCAAGAGCAGGCTGTGCTCCGATTAGGAGGAATAGCAAAGGGGGTAGCTCTCCTCTAAGGCAAGACTGGCCTGTAGTGTAGGGATCACAACCTAATAAGTATTTAGATTATGTGATTTCCCTGACCAAAGTTTGGGGATTATGGGGGTTCATCTATCAATTTGGTACGCTATCTCCACAGGGGTGTCACAAGGTCCTGACTCATAATGTTACTGATGTCTCTAATGTTACCTGACATGTATGTATATAAAAGGATGGTAAGTATGACAACCCTGATTGTGCTTGGGTTTATGTAATAAAAGGCACTAAGTGCCCAGTGGCAGTAATCCATAGCAACCAATCAGCAGGTATCGTTTGCTGGTCTCATGTTAAAAGCAAATTCTGTATTGGTTGCTATTGGTTACTGCTACAGGGCAACATAGTGCCATTTATTACATATAAGATAATAAAGCATGTTGCTATTTGTTTTGTTCAAGAACCTTCTAGCAAATCTTTATTTAGTCACGTGGAGCAAGTGAGGTATAATTGCACAACACCATTCCTTCACCCTTTCATGTAGCAAAGGTCATTCCTGTGGAGAAAGGGCCAAATGTAACCGGTGCTCTGCCTTTTTCCTATCTGGACAAGGTATAGCCTAGCCTAGATGGGGTTACAGATGTTTTTTTAAGTAATCTAGTGCAGGATATAATCAAGGATGCATACCTATCAATTTCAATTCCAACACAATGCACTTTTATTTTTTTTTTAAAATTATGCATCCTAGAATGTATATATTTAATAATATTCAAGTGCATTTCTAAACACTACTTAAGTATTACCCCTATAATGTCCATAAGACTAACAAGTGCACTGCAATTCCCCATTATTGTTTGGGTAGAGATTGACTTCCAACTAGCCCACTATATACCAAGAGGGAATGCTATTCCATGTACCACTACAAAAAAAAATCTATGATCAATATCTTATTAGGGTTTGTTTAAAAATCCATCTGCCTAGAGGAAAACTCCTTAGCTAAGGACATCATTAGACAGTGGGTATAAAGTAAGGTTTACCGAATTGCAAAGGTCTTTCATGTGACCCAGCCACTGGCCTACAGGACTGAATGACCAGATATGGTTGAATGACCAGGGTCAGGCCTATTTCTCCCACCAACTAGTGCCCTGGGCAAACAAACAGCTCTGTTGGGCCAGATTAAAGAGGCAGTAACACTGAACAAAGGACAGTGACAGAACATTTGCACATAGAGTATAATTGTCAATTTAGGGTTAGTGTTAAATAGCACCAAAACAGTAACCCACAGCAACCAAGATATCACTGTTGCACATAGCAAAGATTTAATTGGTTAATTATTTGAATAACTGCACTGGTGCAATTTAGCACCTACTGTATTTTAGTAATATTATTCACTGGATCATAGTTACTTAGTCTACTGTTGTGAAAACCCAGTACCATTTCTCAAAAGTGTCATTTTTTTTTTTTTTTAAATATCTGTAGGTTTTTTTTGTAAAAAAAATCTGGTTCTATGATAGTCTATGTAATTAGTCCAAACAATATTGCTGCTTCTCATTGTTTCGCTGTCCCATACTTGACCAAAACAAACCGGGGACACTGCAATACATGTATTCTGTTTATAAAATCATTAGTGCCATGTTTGTGGATTAATCTAGCTATTGCTTGTAGAACAGAACCAATGTTAGGATTAGTGATGGGCAAATTTCTCCCATTTCGCTTCGCCAAAAAATTTGTGAATTGCAGGAAAAATCGCGAAACTCGAAAATTGACGCCCACGTCAATTTTGGACGCGCGTCCAAAAAGTCTTTTGCAATAATTGTGACACCAGTGTTAAAGTCAATGGACATCCGAATAGTATTAACACATTTCAATACTTCCTTCAAGCCACTCATAATTTATCACACCTTCTAATGCAGACAATTCTAGGAAATCCTTAATCTAGTTATATCTTATCTCTGACAGAAGCTGTAAAACAATTAAACACAGAGTAATGATGTCCTAGAATAGTGTATATGGTTTGAAAATCCCACTATATGTATCTTATGCCCCAGGGTGGTATAGCTTGCCCTATTTGCCTGTGGAGGTTATGACTAGTTCCTGTTTTATGTTAAATTTCACTTTGGCCTCCATCTGCTACACAAGGTGGATGTTGCTGGGAGCCAGGGACACAAGGTCCTAGAAAATTAGTTTTGCCAAAAACATTCTCCCTTTAGTGAAAGCAAGGGGAACAGGGAAAAAAGTAATTAGATGGTTATAGGTATTGCACCTATAATAGTCCACTCTAGGAGTGTAATACAGATTGGTCAGATCGAAAAAGCAGCACTGAGCTCCAACATAGGATTGATAGATTGGAGGATTGGAGGTCTAAAACGTCACCCTAAGTCAATGCAAATCTACCACTATAACAAAATTGTGTTGTATGGCTTCCATCTGTATGGGTTAAATAAACCTGTGTTCATGGTTAAGAACCTTTGCCATCCTAAAATTCTGATTTGCAGTGTGAGAGGTGTAGCCAACATGACTGCTCCCTTCCCCCACACAGCATTGCAAGGACCCAGCTGAGAGAGGGTGTGATAGAGTAACTGTGCTATACCTTGAGTTTAGCTTCAGAAAAGTTTGGCTTTTTTGCAAGGGAGGGAATACAGGGCTATTAAAATTAGCTCTTTCATCCTGGGACTGGCCATAGTTGGGTTAGGAATGATTTTCCAAAGGAAAATTGTTTCCCTTTCTCTGAATTAGGGGTCCCCAACCTATTTTAGCCATAAGTCATACTCATGTAGACTGTCAGCCCACAGAGGGCTATGTTTATGGTAAATCTGTGTATTTATGCCTCCATAACCAAAAATGGTTTCCAAATTAGGAATCTAAACATCAGCACTTGCTTTAAGGCCACTGGGAGAAAAAAAGCCACTGGTTGGAGATCACTACTCTAAATCAACTAGCAGTTAAGTTTCATGATGGATGTTTGGCTTTTTTCAGCCTAAATTATTATGTTACTGTGTTGATATGTTTCTAATGTTTATTTGTTGTTTATGTTATGCAGTGCTCTATCCTCCAAGTGGAGGGGAAAGCACATATGCATCCTTCCTAAAGCCCCCATTCCCTACCTTGCACTTTATTTAGATGTGCACACTACCATTTAGTAGGAGGCACGGGCTGCAACAGGATCCTATGACAAGGGGTAAGGACAGGACTTGTCTGCACCTCCTGATGCTACAATGTGCTCCCCATACCAAACTGAGGAGCAGAGTGCAGCATTCCCTATGGTCCAACTGAATGTTAGATGAGCAGAAAAGGGTGCTCTTGTGTCTCTTGTGCTCTAGCACTTGTGCCCTGGAAAACCGAAATCACCTCTTAAAAATAACCCCATAAAAAGCAGTTAAAGTTGAAAATCCGCTGCCAGCAAGTGCAAATGAAGTGTGAAGTTCTTCTGGCAGCGGAAGTGTTATCAAAGTATCTGAAATGAAATATTCCAGCACTTCACATTGCACTTTGTCAAGAGTAACAGTTTTGCAAGACTTTGGAATTTGTACTTGTTTTTTCAGTTAGGAAAATAAATATCAACCAATTTTTGGCTGAGAGAGGTGATGGTTTGCCTATAAAAGGGTGGGCATGAAGGGGGTGAAAGGCTTTTTAAAGTTTAGTGGAAAAAAAAGAAAACCTACTGTATGGGGAGGAACAACAGAATAATTTACATAATAGGCCAGATTAAATTTGTGGAGAAAGAGATCTTCTAATTCATAAAACTAGCAGCATAGTCCCCCCTCAGGTCAAAATTTGACCTGGACTGAAAATATAGTCCCCCCCCCAATACCCCCTTAATGGCAGTCCTGCAGCTGCTTATAAGTAAATGTCCCCCCTATAGTTCCTGCTCGCAAACAGTGTTGGGTATTGTTCTTCTATAGTAACTCCCTGATTTTCAGTTAAACGATGTGTCAGTTTGTATAACCTCTACTTGTTTGGACATTTTGGTTAAGGAGATTCCTACTGTTTTGCCATTTGTCATATGATTCATTATTCTGATCCTGTTTCCACTTCCTGTCTAAGCTGACAGCAAGTATGTAGCAGGCCAGACTTACCTGCTAGTTGATCTTTTGTGTACCACATACAAGAAGTATGGGCAAATATTTGGGAACTAGGCACTTGTATTTATGGGGGGGAAGACAAGTAACTTGTGAAGTTGCCCAAGATTTCTGAAGGTGGCTCTGCATGCCATTACTTGACCAGGCCTGGATTTGTGGGCCTCGGGCAGCAGGATTTTAGGGGGCAGCATTCTGCCCAACCACACCCACATTGGTGCAAAAACACTGGGGAGGCACAGGAGATATGATAGTTTTAAAATTTCCTGTACGCCAATCCCCATTGCTTTAGTCCCGATGATGAAAATTTGAGAGGATAAAAGGGAGGGGACGGGGTGATGAACAACAGCGAGCCTAGGGGCGCCTGCTATGTACTTGGCAGCAGACGCTATTGAACCCTGAAGTACATAACGATGCTGGAGGTCTTTTGTTAATACCCTGGTGTCATTTCATGTTCAACATGTATGTTTTAGTGCCAGTGCTCCTTTAAACTCTGTTTTCCTGACTTGGTCCTTGCCCAAGCTTGCTTCTGATTATTCAGTTCCTATTATAAGTTAGTCTCCTTTTGACCTCTGCTTGTACTCTGATTCTTGCCTTCTGCCCTGACCATTGCCTTGAATTAATTTTTGTTTCAGCCTAGTCTGTACTTCACTGTTACTGGTTGGTTCTCTGAAGTAAAAAGATTCCTTGTTTGTGTCACAACAAAAAGACAACAGTGAAGACCAATGCTACCAAGACTAAGTCAAAGTCATCCCATATCTGGCCAGTCCTGGAAGATACCAAATGCGGGGACTCCGCACATCACCAGCCAGAGAGAGGAGCGCGGCCTGGCCCAGCCCATGAACCAGGAAAACATCTTCGGTCTCAGCCAGGAGAGGCAGGCAAGTGAGGGAGACAGCAGAAGGGGCGGGAGAGGCAGAGGGGACTCGCAGCAATGTCTGGTGGCCAGGTGGAATTAGGGCGCCAGTAGCAGGCCGCAATGGCCACGTGTTCAGGAGAGGGTGAGAGGCAGACTGGCTCACCGGAAAGGACCAAGGGCCCATTTACGCAGCCCCGGTACCTTGCGGTTTAGTGACTCAGAGCTGGCTAGGAGGGAAGAGGCAAGCCAGGATTTAGATAGGGGGAGGGGCTCACCCGTGCTGCAGCATGGGCCCACGGGGAGGGCTGCCAGCTCCAGGAGAGACAGAGCCAGGGAGTCACAGATTAGGAATGCAGAGGCAGAGAGATGCAGTCCTGGCACTACAAGTTTTAGTGAACCAGCACAGGCTCTCCCAAATCAGGACCCTCATTAAGACCGCTAGGTATGGTAGCAACTCTGGGATACATGGCAGGATTGGAGACATATCATTGGAAAAAAGTAACGGGACCTGGGAAAGGCCTGCTATGTGCCGAAGCAGGGCCAGAGACAGCCGGTACAGGTTCAGGAGCAGGTCAAGCAGTAGAGGAAGCTGGAGGAGAAGGAGCATGCGGGGTAGATCAACCCACTCGCCAGGGAGAGTAGGGGTTGAGACAGTCGCCACACATCCTGTTTTTTCACTTAGGGAATCTGAGTGGAGCTCAAGAAGAAGGAGTCAGTCACGGTGCAGGGAGTATCCACAACATTCACGCTCAGGGGTGCACAGGAGCCCAACAGAGGGACACAGTCATTCCAATGGAGCTACGGCCCTGAATGTTCCATTGACGAATGGGGCAGGTGGTAAGTGTGGGGCAGGAAAAAGGCCAGAAGGAGGGGAGGGCTTATTGGCAGGTTTAAAACAACTATTGGAGTGGTGGGAGGAGCGCAGGAAGGAGGCAGGAGTAGCAGCAGTATGGGTAGGAGAGAAGGACCCAGCAGGGACCCCGATAACCCAAGGGGCCACAGGTTTGTCAGAAGGGGTAAGTGATCAGCCCACTAAAGAGCCAAGTGTGGATCAGACCCAACAAGACAGGGAGACATCTCAGGTGCAGGCGGAACAGCAGGCGTTGACCGGGGGTATACCTGAGGTAGCCAGACAGTGCTTGTGTGTCTCATTTACAGGCCCTTTGGGGGGGGATTTGTCGAGATTTTTTTCTGCTCCCACTTGAGGAAGTAGTTGAGATTAAGGAGGGGGAAAAGAAAGATGAGAAAAAAGAGGAGGAGGAAAGGAGTAAGCAGTACAGAAAGATACCAAAAACTTTTGGCAATTGGCTCAGAGCCTTTTGTGTTTTGGCTGGCCTTATAGGTGAGAAACATCCGGAGCGATGCTCGGCACTATTTTGCCACATGAATAGCATCTGGGAAGCCTTTATGGTTTATGGTGGTTTGTCCTGGTGGCGCTATGATGAGCATTTTAGGTAACAGTTAGCAGCAAACCCAGGAATGCACCTGTGGTTGAAATTGATGATGGCGCAGAAAGCGTCGCCCTTTCAGCGGAGCGCCGGTGGGGCCCAACAAGGAGCTTCATCTGCGTTTAAACTTGGCTACTGCTGGCAGTTTAACGATGCCCAGTGTAAGTGGGGCACATCGTGCAAGTACAAGCACGAGTGTTCTGGGTGCGGGGGGGTGGAGAAGGACAAAGGGGCAGGTGGGAAGCCTGGAGAGGCTGCAAAAGGGGTGGACACCGGTGAACCTCGACGCGATGTGGCCTTGGTTAGAGCAGTACGGTAGGAGGGATGATGCAGAGCTTTTGAGAGAAGGTTTTAGGTCAGGGTTTAGAATTCCATTCACATCAAGGGAAGGGGGGCAGATACATGACAATTTAAAATCAGTGGCCCAAAATCCAGAAGTAGTACAACACAAACTACAGGTGGAGGTGGAGAAGGGCAGGATGGCTGGCCCTTTTACATCCCTGCCTATTACTAATCTAAGGGTATCTCCCTTGGGGGTCGTTCCCAAAAAGGAGCTGGGGAAGTTTGATTCACCTTTTATCCTACCCACATGGGGGTTCGGTAAACGATGATATTGACCCAGAGTTGTGCTCAGTTTTGTACACTTCATTTGATCGGGCTACAATCCTAGTTAAAGAAGCAGGAAAGCGGGCGCTCATGGCAAAGGCAGACATGAAGTCTTTTGTTACCCATCCACCCGGATTGGGGTCACCTCCTGGGCTGTGCATTTGCAGGGGAAATCTATATCGACTTGTGCCTGCCGATGGGCTGTTCCATTTCTTGTTCATATTTTGAAAAGTTTAGAACATTTTTGGAATGGGTAGTGCGAAAACTAGCTAATTGGTGCACTACCTTGACAATTTCATATGCGTAGGACCAGCAGAAACAGATGAATGCTTTCACCTATTGGAAACATTGCAGGAGGTAGCAGCAGATTCTGGCGTGCCATTAACATCTGAAAATACATTTGGCCCACAGACCTGCCTTAGCTTTATGGGCCTGGAAATTGATTCCATAGCAGGCGAATGTAGGTTGCCAGTTGACAGGATTGCAGGAGGGGATGCAGGGAATGATGCGTAAGAAAATAGCGACGGTTAAGGAGATACAGGGATAAAAGCACAAATTGGTATCCCCTTATATATATATGTATACAACCCTATTTAACCTTAACTATAGGTAGAGGTCTGACCAGGTCAGATTAGATAATGATTAAGAAATTAGATTAGAGAAAGAAACCCCACCAAATAGTTGTTCCTATATCGATACCAAGTTAATTAAACACATTGAAATATAAGACCAAAGTAGTTAATAATAGTGATAATTAATAAGGAAGTGCTATGTAATAATTTATGTAAAGTGCTAGTGCAGATAAATACTGAGAAATAAATCAATCTCAATGGCTAATAATAGTAATTACAGTTGATTATTTCCTAAACTAAAAATGTATTACCCTACCAATTCATTCAAATTAAACCCATTACATATGCAAATTAATTAGTTAGCCAAGCTCAAATAATCAACAGAGTTTCCAAATTGATATTGCAATTCATTTTTGCCAGTAAAGTGCAGTGCAATAAATAAGGTGAAAATAAACTTGGTAATTGACTAGTTAAAAAGGAAGAATTAAAAATTGACCAAAGTTCAGTGTGGGTTAAAAGGTCATACGGTCACAATCCATAGATAAAATTCACAGAAAATTAGAAAAAATAGATGGTGGCGTTGTCCCAAAATCTTACTGCCTATTTGTGTTTCTATGGCCTGGGACACCACAAAGATAAGGCAGGACAATGTAACCGGAGCTGTAGCCTTGGTATTTAACTTGCCCTAGTAATTAAAAGAGGCTAAATAACACTGAAAAGCCACAAACCCACGGCCCCTTAGAATGGAAGGAAGATTGAAGAATGGTAAAGAAAAGAGGATTAGACCAGAATTGCAACCTACATCCGGTGTATTATAACCAGTTTGTTTCCCTAAGAAAAGTATTTCGTCAGAATAAGAATATCTTATCAGGAGACCAGATTTTTCAAAGAACGCAGATGCCCGTTTTGCTTAGAAGCTTTGACAAGGCGAAAGCCAATACCAAGGCCACAGCTCCGGTTACCCTGTCCTGCCTTATCTTTGTGGTGTCCCAGGCCTTAGAAACACAAATAGGCAGTTCGATTTTGGGACAACTCCACCATCTATTTTTTCTAATTTTCTATGAATTTTATTATTTTTTTAAGGAGATACAATCACTACTTGGCAAATTAAACTTTGAATGTAGGGTGATCCCTATGGGCAGGGTATTTAACCCGGAGAATGAGTCGTTTGCTGACAGGGGCCAAGGCGCCTCACCACAGGGTGAGATTGACAAAGGAGGACAGGGATGATTTGGCAGTGTGGTCCAGATTTTTGCAGGAATTCAATGGTCGCTTGTTCTTTCAGGAGATAGAGGTATCCAGTGTGGAGCTGCGCTTGTTTACGGATGCAGCAGGCAGCAGCGGTTTTGCAACATACTTGAACGGCAAATGGTGTGTGGCGAAATAGCCTTCAGAATGGGATGAACTAGATTTGCTGAAGAACCTTTGTTTTTTGGAATTGTTCCCCATTGTGGTGGCATTGTTCATCTTTGAAGAGCACCTGTGCGACAAGCGGGTGTTTTTTGTGTCTGATAACCTGGGGGTAGCACAGGCCATTAATCGCCAGTCAGCATCATCTCAGGAGGTGGTTTGTTTGTTGAGGGTACTGGCGTTGCGATGCTTACAAATCAATTTGAGTTTTAGGGCACGGCACCTCCCTGGGGTGCAGAATGAAGTGGCTGATGCTTTGTCTCGGTTCCAGTGGGATCGTTTTCGAAAAGTGGCACCAGAAGCAGAGTTGGAGGGGCATCCCTTCCCGGTGCAGCTGTGGCGGATCGGAACGAGCGGATTAGAGGGTTGGTAAGGTCATCAGTAGCGGAGTCCACTTGGCCAGCATGCGGTAAAGTATGGAAGGATTGGGAAAGGTTAGCTGACTGGGCAGGGGGCGTGCAATCTGCTAAAGAAGGAAAGGACATGATATAATGATATGGGTTGGTTTTTTGGATGGCAGAACAGGGCAAGTCCACATCACAGACTGAGAAGGTTATGGCGGCGTTAGCTTTTTTGTTTAAGTCCCGGGCATGGGAAGATTTGACAAAGGATTTCATGGTGAAACCAGCAATCAAAGGGCTAAAGAAAGGTAGAAAGCAACATGATAGTGCGAGTGTTAGAGGGTTTGTTAGGTGCAGCTAAAGAATTGTGTTTCTCAGATTACGAGTCAAGGTTGTTCCAGTTAGCATTTGTTTTGACATTTTTTGGTGCATTTCAGATTGGCGAATTAGTGAGTATGAGCAAACGGAAGCCTGGGGGATTAGGGTCACGGGACGTGATCCTGTATGAGAACCACGTGTCAATTTTGTTACGCCAGTCCAAGACTGCGATACGGTCGAGGGAAGATGGTGTTGCTTAACGGACTGGGGGGTGGGCCTCTGTGCCCATGCCAGTGCATGCAGCACTTTATCGAGGTTCGCCCGGTCGGGGATGGTCCATTGTTAGTACATCAAGACATGTCCCCATTAACACGGTACCAATTCTTAAAAGTTTTTAGATTGGGTTTAGAGAGGTTGGGTAAGAGCCCCCATGAGTTTGGGACGATTCTTTTCGTATTGGAGCAGCGATTAAGGCAGCAAGGTTCGGCTTGGGCGAAAGGGTAGTTAAGAGGATAGGAAGATGGGAATCTAGGAGGCTTCTGAGTTATATTAGGCCCCAATTATTGTAAGGGGAGAATTCTAGCATCCTATGTGGGTCTGGTAACAAGACTTTTAAAGTAGGATGCAGTTTATGTGGTGGTGGGTTGTTTGTTTTTCTTTCCTTTAAGGTGAACACAAGGTGGTGTGGATTATTGGTCACTCATTTGTGTTTTGGGCCGAACAGAGAGCCGCAGTTCGGGACGTTAAAAAGCAGCTTGGCTTTCCCGAAGGTCAAGTGTCTATTCATTGGTTTGGATATCGTGGCCTGATATGGCCAGGTTTGTTTGACAGAGTTATGGAGCTAGCAATGTCAGAGGAGCATCCCCATGTCATGGTGATACATGCTAGAGGTAACAACATAGTGGTAATGAGCCAAAGTGATTTGGTATCGTCAATGAGGAGAGATGTCGACAAGATTCGTTCTATGTTTGTAGGTGTAGTGGTTGTATGGTCATTTATGGTGGCAAGATTGGTAGGTGGGCAGGGAAAAAGGTAAACAAGCTTATGGCCATCTTCATTCGAAAGTCAAAGGGAGTGGTGTTACAGCACAGGTCATTGGAAGATGAGTTGAGAGGTTGTTACAGGCACGATGGGGTTCATTTGTCCTCAGTGGGCTTGGACCTATTTAACCTTGCTTTGTCTAGAGGGGTGGAAAGGGCCCTGGTACTGGCAGGTGGGGTAGCCCGCCCTGCATAAGGGAGAGGTCATGCAGGCGGAGCTGTGGCGTGATGGGCTGCACTATGGGCAGCCAAAAAGGGAAAAGAAAATGGAAGGAGGTAGTTCAAACGTCAGAGATAGGCCTCAGGTTCAAAATCAAGTCAGGATGTTTTATTTTATGTGGTTATATGCAGCCAGCAATGGTTTATGTATTTGTTTATGTACTGCTTATGAATATCATTATGGGTGGTTAATAATATGTATGTTTGAGGTATTATTTACAGTTAAATGTTTTAATAAATGAAGCTGCGGCCTTTCCACCCAGATTTATTTTGTCAGTGTTAGTTACTAAGGGAAGAGGAATGGGGACTGAGCATTGAGGATCCACAAGTCATGCGCTCTATACCTTGTATCTGAAAGCATTCCAAATCACCCCTTGTACAAAACAAAAAATGTTTAGTTACATTTGTGATCTTTTTATTCCGAATATCAGAGATATGTTCCCTAATGCGTTCCCTCAAACAACGTGAGGTTTATCCAACATGATGTATACCACATTTTGTACATGTGATCAAGTATACAACATTTTTCATGCTGCAATTACTGTATTGCCCTTTTTTATAACTCTTTCCTGTAATTGTGTAGCAAAACTGTCACCACAATACATGTGTCAGGGAGCCGGGAGCCCCCTCTGGGGAGTAGTCCGGATCTAGGAGGAAGCCCCTCAGGAGGGATCAGGGTCGTGGTATCCAGGGGTAAGGCAAGAGAGTAATCAAAGTCCAGGCACAGGTCAAAAGGGCAGGCGGAATACAAACAAAGTTCAAGTCCAGGCGGGGGGTCTCTGGCAGGCAGGGTATCAGCGAAGTCCAGGTCCAGGCAAAGGGGTCACAACAAGAAATCAGGCAGAATATTAGCAGGGGAAGCAGCAAGGGAACCCAGGAATCACTTGGGGAACAGGATCCTATTTTCGGGCGCCATTTTGGCGCCTCAGGCGTCCTTTTAAGTTTGAATTTGGCGCCCTTGCGCCAGCGTCAGCGCGCCTGCGACCGGCGCACCGCGCTGGCGTCACCGCGCCGGCGTCGGAACCCACGTGGGTTGCCTGGGCGCCGCCATCTTGGATCCTTCGCCGCCGGGAGCGGACGCGACTCCTCGCGCTCCCGGCGGTCTTGACAGTACCCCCCCCCTCACGGGGGGCCTCAGGACCACCGGGACTTGGTTTCTGGGGAAACTTGGAGTGAAAGTCTCTTACCAAACGAGGAGCATGCACATCACGGTGTCCCTCCCAAGAGCATTCTTCGGGGCCAAAGCCCTTCCAATGGATGAGGTATTGAAGGGACCCTCTGGAGACTCTGGAATCAAGGATTCTCTCCACCTCGAATTCTTGTTGACCCTCCACAGAGATGGCAGGAGGAGGAGATTGGGCACCAGAGAAACGGTTGGAGACGGTGGGCTTCACCAGGGAGACGTGGAACACGTTGGGGATTCTCATCTCTGGTGGGAGTTGAAGTCTGATGGCTACTGGGTTAATTATCTCCAAGATGGGGAATGGACCCAGGAACTTCGGACCCAACTTGGGAGATGGCACCTTCAAGCGAATATTCCTGGAAGAGAGCCAGACACAATCACCCACCTTGTAGGGAGGAGAGGGCCTTCTATGGCGATCTGCGAAAGTCTTGTGGACTAGAGCACTCTTCTCCAGGTTAGACTTGGTTGCAGCCCAAATAGCAGACATATGGGCTGCCAGATCATCTGCCGCCGGGACATCCGACAACACGAAGTCCTGAGGAAAGGCTTGAGGATGCTGTCCATACACCGCCATAAATGGAGACCTTCCTGTGGAGGAATGACATGCATTATTATGAGCAAACTCCGCCCACGGGAGGAGGTCAGACCAATCGTCCTGGCAAAGAGACACGTGGTTCCTCAGGAACTGTTCTAAGGCTTGGTTCACACGTTCAGCTGCCCCATTCGTCTGCGGATGGTAGGCGGACGAAAATTGAAGGGTTATTCCCAAGTCTTTACATAGGGAGCGCCAGAACTTGGCGGTGAACTGGGTGCCTCTGTCGGAGACGATCTCCACCGGGAAACCATGCAGGCGGAAGATGTACTTAATAAAGAGTTGGGA
Source organism: Xenopus petersii (assembly GCA_038501925.1). Lineage (NCBI taxonomy): Eukaryota > Metazoa > Chordata > Amphibia > Anura > Pipidae > Xenopus > Xenopus petersii. The sequence goes on from CM076686.1 coordinate 68,688,985, forward strand.
TAATTCCACCGCAGAGGGTAACTTCCTCAAAGGGATGAAATGGGCCATTTTGCTGAAGCGGTCAATGACAACCCAGATCACAGTATACCCACCGGAGGGAGGAAGTTCGACAATAAAGTCCATAGAGAGGTGCGTCCACGGACGAGAGGGAACCGGCAAAGGCTGTAACAACCCGCTGGGGCGGGAATGGCTAGGCTTAGAAGTGGCACAGACATTACAAGCCGCCACAAAGTCCTTTACATCCTTGCGGATCTCAGGCCACCAGACTAGGCGCCTCAAGAGTTCAAGGGTCTTGGCTGGACCAGGATGTCCTGCTTGCCTGGAGCAATGGGTTTGTTGCAGGATGGCCGGGCGAAGTTCCGGAGGGACGAAGGCCATGCCAATCGGAGTATTTTGAGGAGCCGAGGACTGCCCAGCCAGGATCTGGTCGGCAAATTGGGGATACAGAGAGGCAATGATCTTGACTGGTGGAATGATTGGTTCCTGCCTCTCAGGGTCACGGTCCACCGGAGTGAAGCTACGAGACAAGGCGTCGGCCTTCCGATTCTTGGAACCTGGGCGATAGGTCAAAACAAAGTTAAATCGGGAAAAGAAAAGGGCCCACCTGGCTTGTCTGGGGTTTAGCCTCTTGAGGGACTGTATAAACTCCAGATTCTTGTGATCTGTGTAAATCTGGACAGGAATTTCAGAGCCCTCCAGGAGATGACGCCATTCTTCAAGGGCAAGCTTGACTGCCAAGAGTTCTCGATTTCCGACATCATAATTCTGCTCTGCGGAGGAGAACTTCTTGGAGAAATACGCACAGGGGTGCAATTTTCCATCAGTGGAGTGTCTCTGGGACAGGATAGCTCCGGCTCCGACTTCAGAAGCATCAACCTCGATGCAGAAGGGAAGTGCAGGATTGGGATGTCGAAGAACAGGAGCGGACGTGAAGGCCTCTTTCAAGGACTGAAAGGCTTCTATGGCAGATGGAGGCCACTGGCTGGGTTTACCCCCTTTCCGAATGAGGGCCAGGATAGGTGCAATGCGGGAAGAGAACCCCCGGATGAACTGTCGATAATAATTAGCAAATCCAATGAATCTCTGGATTGCCTTGGTACTCAGTGGGAGAGGCCACTCCTGAATGGCCGACACCTTCACGGGGTCCATCTCAAATCCCTCTGGAGAGATAATGTACCCTAGAAAGGGGATCTTGGATACCTCGAAGACACACTTCTCCAACTTGGCGAAGAGAGAGTTCTTCCTCAGACGAGAGAGTACCTCCTTCACCTGGGAGCGATGACTTTCAAGGTCCTTGGAGAAGATCAGGATGTCGTCCAAGTATACGACTACGAACCTTCCTAGGAGATCTCGGAACACATCATTAACAAACTCCTGGAAGACGGCAGGGGCATTGCACAGGCCGAAGGGCATAACGAGATATTCATAGTGCCCATCCCGAGTGTTGAATGCCGTCTTCCATTCGTCACCCTCCCGGATGCGAATGAGGTTGTAGGCCCCCCGGAGATCCAACTTTGAGAAAATCTTTGCCCCTTTCAGCTGGTCAAAGAGCTCGGCAATCAGGGGCAGAGGGTACCTGTTTTTCACGGTGATCTTATTCAGGCCCCGATAGTCTATACAAGGCCGAAGGCCTCCGTCCTTCTTCTCCACGAAGAAGAACCCAGCCCCTGCAGGAGAGGTAGAAGGGCGGATAAACCCCCGCTGGAGATTTTCTTGGATGTACTCCTTCATAGCGGTAGTCTCTGCAGGAGAGAGAGGGTAAGTGCGCCCTCTGGGGGGCATGGCTCCTGGCAGGAGTTCAACCGGACAGTCGTAGGAGCGATGAGGGGGAAGGAACTCTGCAGACTTTTTACAAAACACATCGGAAAATCCCTTGTAAGTGGAGGGCAAAGTCTTTAGTTCCGCAGTGGAGACATTCACCTTCTCGAGGGGTTTTGGCGGAAGGCAATGTTGCAGACAAAATAAACTCCAACGAGAGATCTGCCCAGTGGACCAGTCTATGGTGGGTTTATGTAGACGTAACCACGGAAGACCCAGAATTACTGGAGTAGAAGGACAGGGGATGATGAAGAATGAAAGTTTTTCTTGATGCAGCGCCCCAACTTGTACAGATAGTTCCGCCGTGAACATAGTGACAAATTCAAACTCCAGGGGTTTGTCATCTATGGCGGTAATTCGCAGGGGTGAAGACAAAGGGAGTAGGGGAATCTTCATGCGTTCGGCAAAGAAGGCGTCCATGAAATTGCCATCCGCTCCAGAGTCGAGGAAGGCCCTTTCGAAGATAGTCTTACTTGCCAGGTGAATCTGCAAAGGAAGGAGAAGTCTGCGTGAATTTTCTTGACACTTCTCCTTAGGCCCTCGAGTAATGCCCCCTACATGAGAAACCAGTGACATACCTCAGGGTACAAAACTCTTGGCTTTGGCAGGACAGGCGTTGGCAAAATGGGAATGGCCACCACAGTACAAACAGAGACCTGCCATTCGTCTTCGGAGTCTTTCCTGCTCGGAAAGGTGAGCCTTTCCTACTTGCATAGGTTCCTCCAGGGGTGACGTGGACACATGAGTCACAGGAACAGCGGGAGCTTGCAGAATCGGCCTTTGAAAGCGAGGGGCCAACATGGGAGAAAATCGTCTGCTGCGCTCTCTCTCCACCTGGTGTTCCCTGAGGCGGGTGTCCACCTTAATAGATAGAGCGATCAGTCCTTCCAGGGTGTCAGGAGTCTCTCTGGAGACGAGATCATCTTTGATGCGGATGGATAGGCCTTGGTAGTATACGGCCTTGTAAGCGTCATCACACCAGGAAGTCTCCGCCATAAGTGTTCGGAAGTCTATAGCGTACTCATTGACACTGCGGCTTCCCTGCCGGAGCTGCAAGAGACGGGCAGGGGCGTTTGTGACTCGACCAGGAGCATCAAAGACTGTGCGAAAAGCTAGGAGAAAGTCTTTAACAGCATAAGTCACCGGGGAATTCTTCTCCCAAAGAGACGTTGCCCACTCCAGTGGCTTGCCTTCCAATCGAGACATCACATACCCCACCTTGGAACGCTCACTTGGAAACTGCGTGGGTTGGAACTCAAATTGAATTTGGCACTGTGTGGCAAATCCCCTGCAGGCTTGTGGGTCCCCACTGAAGCGAGGGGGAGGTGGAATGCGAGGCTCACCTGTCGGGTAGCTTGCGTTCGTAGAGGCTGCCGCCATGGGGGGATCTCCAGTAGGTGTAGCAGCGGAGGGCGTAGATGGCACTCGAGCAAGCAGGATATCGAGTGCTTGCCCAATGCGAACCTGCTGGTTTTCGTAGTCCTCCATGCGGGATGCCAGTCCGCGGAGCGCTCGTCCGACATCAGGTGTGGCTTCCTCAGAAGGATCCATGGCCCGAAAATAATGTCAGGGAGCCGGGAGCCCCCTCTGGGGAGTAGTCCGGATCTAGGAGGAAGCCCCTCAGGAGGGATCAGGGTCGTGGTATCCAGGGGTAAGGCAAGAGAGTAATCAAAGTCCAGGCACAGGTCAAAAGGGCAGGCGGAATACAAACAAAGTTCAAGTCCAGGCGGGGGGTCTCTGGCAGGCAGGGTATCAGCGAAGTCCAGGTCCAGGCAAAGGGGTCACAACAAGAAATCAGGCAGAATATTAGCAGGGGAAGCAGCAAGGGAACCCAGGAATCACTTGGGGAACAGGATCCTATTTTCGGGCGCCATTTTGGCGCCTCAGGCGTCCTTTTAAGTTTGAATTTGGCGCCCTTGCGCCAGCGTCAGCGCGCCTGCGACCGGCGCACCGCGCTGGCGTCACCGCGCCGGCGTCGGAACCCACGTGGGTTGCCTGGGCGCCGCCATCTTGGATCTTTCGCCGCCGGGAGCGGACGCGACTCCTCGCGCTCCCGGCGGTCTTGACAACATGAAAGAGCAAAGTTTGCAACGTATAGAGCCACATTTAAAAGTACCACGACAAGAAAGCCAGGTAGGCATTTTCTTCTCTACATCACAAATTACACTAGGAGATAAACTCTTACCCAAATGTATCACACTTTCTGGTTACAAACTTACACCCTGAACCTAGAATTGTTTTAAGTTTGGCATCTGTGTACAATATAGGAATATATTTCTTGATAATGTGTTTGATATTGGACAGCTGGGGGCTAAATGTAAGAATACATAATGGTGGTCCTGCCTGTCTCTGTCTAGATGTATAAAGGTTATCAGGGGAAGATTTCTTCAAAAGTAAGCTCCACAGGGTTTTTAGGATGAGACGAAGAGGTCTGTAGGATGGTATTAGCAGCACAGTCCTTGGGATAAAGAGTAGACATGACTTTGTCATCCTGACCCTTCACTAGGATATCCAAAAAATTTGTGTACAGTGAAAGTAAAAAGTGGTTACCAGTTCATCTTTGTCATAGTATTAACAATCTGACCACTATCCTTAATATATGAATGTGAGTGTAATACAAGTGGTTGTAAATAAAAATCTACAAGTTCAGATAGTGGTTCTCCAAGGGAGCCTATCCCTGCAACTATGGGTCTTCCCAAGGGTGGTCTGGTTGGTTTGTGGACTTTAGGTAGGTAATGGAAAATGGCTACAGTATGATGTGTGATCTTTTAATAGTCACTCACTTGTTTGGTGATGATTCCCAAGTCGCTGTATTTGTCCACCAAGTGTCAACAAACTTTGGCAATGCAACAAGGGATTATGTTAAAGTAACTCATAGGTGTCAGAATCAACTAATTGTCTCTCAGCTTCAGCTATAGAGGTAGTTTTATCCATTACTACAACCAGGCCACCCCACAGATTTAATAACAATGTTTTTATTTATTTTTAAATTCCTCAGGGCCTGTCTTTCTTTCGTGGTTCGATTAGAGCTATGCAATTTAGAAACCCTGCTGGGGACCAAGGAGGTACAGGGGCCCCATATATATTGTATTCATATACAATTTCAAGTAAATAAGTCAATCTCTAATCATTTTGGGGGCCTGAAAAATAATTTGCTGCGTGCCCAGTAAAATCTGTTTTTTTAGGAAACCCTTTTCTTACTTCATTTTGCTCAACCCTGACCCTGGTCAGAATCAATATTCTCACATTGGAGTGATTCTAATGTCAGAATAGAACAAGTGTCTTCTAGATTGAAACTAAGTATCTTCAAATCAACTTCAATATCATCTGTTACAGCCTCGTTAATTTTGCAAATAAATCGATTCACATCCAAAATGGTTTCAAACAAATTGAATTTCTTAGAGGGACAAAAAGTCAAACCTTTTCCCTGGAGGCTAAATTCATTATTGTTCAATGTCCTTGATGAGAGGTTTAAAACCATTTGTTCTTCTTTCTCAGGGCACATGTTTGAACATTGACTGGGTCTCCCTCTTCGAGTCCTTTGTCTCGTCTCATAGATGGAATATACTGTTGATCGTTCTGGGTGCGCATGCATGGATTTCTTCAGGATGGATGTGGAAACTTGTTTCCCAGATGTCTCCCAGAAAAAACCTCTAGAGCCATAGTTTCCCTTGAAGAAAAAGGAGAAGAGGACGAGCCAGCAGCAGAATCAAATTCATCAGTGGAGACAAATACTCTACAATTTTTTAAACCCCTCTTTTTTAAGATGGACCGATTGGGTGTACTAGTAGATTTATAAGTGTTTCTTGATGAATAAAAAAGGTCTCACAAACCTTGAGGTGTTGTTAACTTAATTGGAATCACAATCTTGTTTGTCCCTTGTAAATTTGTGTACCTGGGTCTCCATTATTATCTCTTTTTCTAAATCCTTCAGTTTACTCTGTAATTTCTTATTAAAGGAATCAAATTCTGACTTGTCAATTGTTTATAATAAATCTGATTTTATTACTTTTATATTGGTCATGTGCAGCTTTTTTCTCTATGATTAGTAAATTCATAAATTGTAATGAACAATTAGTCAGGACTTGATTCCAACTTTCCATAAATGTAACATTTTCAGTTTTTTATGCGTAACCCTCTGGGTATCATTTGTAGTTGAACATATTTTTCAAAGCTGGAGATCTCACACTATGTTCTCAGTTCTTTAAGCAAGGGATTCTCAAGCCTATGAAAAAGGTTCTTGAAGTCAATGAACAAATTGATACTGGAATCCAAAGTATTTACAAACCCCCATCAGGTTTACCTCCCACAAGCAGAGTATGGCACACATAAGGAAAACAGAGAAGGCAGAATACAGCAGGAGACAGGGTTAGGAACACTCTAAGATGAACAGTTAATACTGTGCTACCCTGTGCTACATACAGTGACACAATACTGGTGCCCCTTCAGCAGTTGTTATCAGGTGTAAACATGAACAATTTGGGCACTTTCAGTCTGGGTCTCAGGTGTGAATAGTACAGGGATTTATGGGTGTGAACAATAGAGGTGTTACAAGTGTGAACTATGCAGGGGGGATTACAGATGTGAATGATGCAGGAGTTTACAGTCTGAATTTGAGGTGTAAACAATACAGGGGCCAGTTAATCTCTGTTCTGATACCTTTTAAATCTTACACAAGGTAAGCAGGCCGACTTTCATATGGGGGGCCACACAAGGGGGGTTGCCAGTTGGACATCATTGCTTTAGAAGATGTAGAAGTATCAAGGGATCCAGAATACAAGCAAGGCTAGTTTTATGGTTGGAGAAGCACTGTACTGAAGAGTTTTTAAATTATAGCCTGCAAGAAAATTGTTCCTATTTTTTTAACCTCACCTTGACATGAGCTTTTGCCAACTTACAATTAACATTGGCTGCATCTACGAGGTAAATGTACTGTAAAATAGGTCAGCAATTGTTTGGACTGCAGCCACTGATCGCAAATAGATATAAATATGTCAGGAGCCACAAACTACAGGCTTGCAAAGCAATATCTGTAGAAGATGGATACAGCATGGTTGTGGACCTTGCTGCTAACTCTGCTCATCTCCTGCATGTTAATCTATTCTACCTGGACCAAAATGTATAGAAACAGTAACCTCCCTCCAGGACCCACGCCTATCCCTCTGTTTGGAAATGTTCTGCAGATCAAGAGGGGAGAGATGGTAAAATCATTACTAGAGGTCAGTTATCTAATAGAGGAGAGTCAAACCAACTAAAATGAATATTATAGTTATGTAACCATGCTGTTAGTTGTTTATAGTATACAGGGTAAAAAACCCCGTTGGCTCCGCCTGCGCAGACCCACTCCCTGCACTGCCGCTGCTTACCTCCCTCCCTGGCTGTGGCGAGCAGGAAAAGGTTAGCGTCTGGGTGCACAAGGGGGGGGGTGCAGATTGCAGCTGGGATGGAGGGAGAGGGGGCTCTGCAGCTGGGGGGGCCGGGGGATGGTGTGGGGGGTCCTTGAGGCTGCAGGCCCGGTGGGCCCACCAGTCAAAGCTTTGATGGGGAGAAGGAAGTGGAGGGGACGGGGCACAATCCAGGGCTGGAGTGGAGGTTAATCTGCCTCTGTGCACATATGCCATGGCTTAGAGCAGGGGTTTCCAACCTTTTTCACTCATGAGCAACATTCAGATGTAAAAGGAGTCAGGGAGCAACGCAAGTATGAAAAATGTTCCTGGCGGTGCCAAATAAATGCTGTGATTGGTCACTTGGTGGCCCCTATGTGAACTGTCAACCTACAGGAGGCTCTGTTTAACTTGTTTATGCAACCAAAACTTGCCTCCAAGCCAGTTATTCAAAAATAAGCACCTGTATTGAGGTCATTGGGAGCACCATCGAAAAGGGTTTGAGCCACTGGTTAGGGATCACTGGCTTAGAGGGGACATTGGATGGTATATTTTTGCAGAAATGTAGCAAAACTAGTGCTGGGATCCTTATAGTAATTTTCAGTCTGTTCCAAAGGAGTTCCAACAGAATCAAAAGTCATTTGTAGTTCAAATAGCCTTGTAATATAAAATAATGGCAATAATGACCCCCTTAATAACTGGATGGGCCAGTTATGTAAATGGGCAATTAAAAAATGAAAAACAGATAAAAAATAATGTACAGGCATTATTTGTCAAGTATGAAATGCCCTCACCAAAAAAAGAGGGAAATAGGTAACATTGCAAAGAGAACTAAAACAATTATACAAAGGTTACCTAACAAAGTTAGAAATAAAAAAGGGACAGAATATGGTCAAATATCTTTTCTTTGCCTATCATCAGTGTGTAGGATGAATACATTTTTTGCCTGATATAAGGTAAACAAAAAAAGAACAGAGGAAAAATGTTGAATGAAAAGAAGTGAGAAAAAATGCCCTTTGATTACAAGACCATTGACTTCAATCCATTTGTCCTTGGCTGTAGCCCAGAGCAACTAATAATTGAAAAACATTTTAAAAGCAGCTGTGTTAAAACAAACATTTGTTGCCATGGGTTAATACTCAGGTGCATATATTTTGCCCAGCATTGTTAAAAATGTGGTTTACCTTACAGTTAACATTTAGTATGTTATAAAATGGCCATTTCTAATAACTTTTCAATTGGTCTTCAGAATCATCATTAATTTTTTATAGTTTTTTAATTATTTGCCTTTTCTTTAATACTTTCCATCTTTCAAATGGGGGTCACTGACCCCATCTAAAAAACAAATGCTCCGTAAGGCTACAAATGTATTGTTATTATTACTCATCTTTCTATTCAGGCCTCTCCTATGCATATTCCAGTCTCTTTTTCAAATCAATGCATGGTTGCTAGGGTAACATGGACCATGCATGGTTGCTAGGGTAACATGGACCCTAGCAATCAGATTGATAAAACTGCAAACTGGAGAGCTGCTGCCGTATTAAAACTTAAATAACTGAAAAACTACAAATAATAAAAAATGAAAAGCAAATGCAAATTGTCTCAGAATATCACTCTCTACGTCATTCTAAAAGTTAACACAAAAGTGAACAACCCCTTTAAATGAGTCTCACAGTCTGGTGTTTTTCCACAGCTCTCTCAGCTGCACCACTTCCTCCCCTAATTCCTAGACAACAGAAAATCAATACATACTTACCGAGATTTTCGTTTCCTGTACTGGAGCATAGCAGTGGGCAGTGGGTTAATCCCTCCCGTCGTAGGCGGAACAGGAACTTACAAGTGAATTAATTAGCCTCCCTTCCTCCCTGCCACCATCTTTTTGATTCCTTAACTCCCCCTTACCGAGGGTTGGGAAGCCTTGCCCACTGCCATGTTCCAGTACAGGAAATGAAAATCTCGGTAAGTATGTATTGATTTTCTGTTTTCCTGTTACTTACACATGGCAGTGGGCACCATAGGGATGTACAAAAGGAGCCAAGACAGGGTGGGATATGCAAAAAGTTTACTTATTTAATGCACAGTTAAGAACTGCAGAACCAAAATTGGAAAGGTTTTTTGAGCAAACATCAAATTTGTAGTGTTTCATAAAGGTGTCCCACGAACTCCATACTGCTGCCTTGCAGATATCTTCTGGAGTGCCTTAACCTGAGAGGGTACTGTGTGGGACTGGTGGGAATATGCCATTCAGATGCATTCTTTTATCCAATTAGCCACTGTGATTTTGGTAGGTCTATTTCCCTTTCTGGTACCTTGCGTGATTATCAGTAAGGAGTTGGATTTTCTGATCTCTTTGGTTCTGTCAAGGTAGATTTTGAGACATCTGACTACGTCTAGAGAACGCCATCTCTCTTCCTCTATGGAACTAGGGTTGTCGAAAAATGTAGGTAGTATGATGTCTTGAGAAATGTGGAACTTGGATACCACCTTCGGGGTGAACTCATCCAGTGTCCTTAGGATCACTTTGTCATGACCAAAGGTAATTTTGTTTGTTTCAGCCGATAGAGGGTGAATTTCGCTTACTCTTCTCACCGAAGTGATAGCAAGAAGAAACGTCAGCTTGATATTGACCATTTTGAGAGGTACTTTGTCAAGGGGTTCAAAAAGAGTCTCTGTTAGGGCTTTCAAAACGAGGCTTAAATCCCTTGGAGGAACATTGACTTTGGACAAGGGTCTTGTTTTTTTTAAGAGCTTGAACAAATCTTTTGATTAGTGGTTTGGAGCTCCAGTTGATGCCTGAGAAGTGAGAAATGGCCGTAATCTGGCCTTTGAGGGTAGAGTTGCTCAACCTCAATTCCACTCCACTTTGCAAGAATTCCACTATTTGTATTTCCAAGTTCTGCATGGGAGACATATTTCTGTTGGAGCACCAATCCGAAAAACTTTCCCAGGTTTTGTAATATTTTACCATTGTGGAGTGTTTTTTGGCCTCTAATAGAATAGTAATTGAACCCTCTGAAAGGCCTAAAGATTTCAATTTCTTACCTTCAATCGCCAAGCCATTAGTGCAAGTTTTTCTGTTTGGGGGTGCATTTGTGTATGCTGAATGAGGAGATCCTGTCTCTTTGGCAGTCTCCAGTAATTCCCTTTGGCCAGCCTGAGAAGTTGAGGGAACCATACTCGTCTCGCCACCAGGGAGCAATCAGGACTACATCGACTTGATCTTCCAGTATTTTCTTGATAACTTTCGGGACCAGTACTAGTGGAGGAAATATGTACAACGGTCCCCAGCTTAAAGTTATTGAGAAGGCATCCACCAAGGTTGCCTTTGGGTCTTTCTTCCAGGAGCAAAGGGCTTGCATTTTGGTGTTGAGCCTGGATGCCATCAGATCCATCTTGAAAGGACCCCATTTTCTCCAGATTGTTTTGAATAACTGATTGTTTAGTCCCCTTTCTCCTTCCATTGGGGGAGACCTGCTTAGTTTGTCTGCAATCTCGTTGTTCTTCCCTGGAATATGAATTGCTTTCAGGGTCAGTAGATTCTTCTCTGCCCAAGAAAGTATAATTATGGTCAATGATAAGAGATTCCAACATCTTGTACCTCCTTGTTTCATGAGGTATGTGACCGCTGTTGTATTGTCCGATTTGATTATAACTGCTTTCATTGATATGAGAGGGCTGAAGGCTAAAAGACTCAGGTGGATCGCTTTAGCTCCCTCCAATTGGATGACTTCTGGCTCTCTTCTTTGAGCCACCAACCTTGGACTTTGTGTTCTCCCAGATGAGCTCCCCATCCTGTACTGCTTGCATCTGTGGTAATTGTGATCCAAGAGTCTATCATCAAGGGCACTGGAACAGACAGTTTCTCTGCTTGAGTCCACCAAGTTAGGCTCTTCAGTGTTTCTTTCCCCAAGTAGATGAGTTGGTCCTGAGCCCCTTGATTCCTGTTCCATTGGGACAGGAAATCAAACTGGAGAATTCTGGAGTGTACCTGTGACCATCTGACGCAGTCTATGGTGGACATCATTTTCCCCAGTATTTTCTGGAAAAATGATTTGATATATTTGAGAAATTATATCTATCATTCTTACGTCTGAAAGACTCAATAGCATCCTTTTGGTGTCCAGAATTGTGCCTAGATAGTCTAATCTCTAGCTGGGAATAAGCAAGGATTTCTCCTCGTTTATCTTCCAACCTAATTGCTCCAAGTAATTCCTTACTACCCTCAGATGATTCATCATCAAAGTTTCCACCAACTGGAATCTTCTGTGAGCCTTCAATATCGGTATGTGTAAATAGGCATTTTTTAAATCAAGCTTTATCATCCAGTCTCCTATGGATAGAGCTGAAGAAATGGATCTTAGAGTTTCCATTCTGAATGTATGTATGTTCAGATTAGAATAACTCTGTATTCTCCATTTATCTTTTTTCACCGGAAGAGGTCGGAGTAGATTCCTGTATATCTTTGGCCTGGATGGACTTTTGAGATCACTCTGTTTTGTAGTAAATCTTTTATTATAAGCTTGAGATGTTTTGAAGCTTCTTTTGTCCTTGACTTGTCTGAAGAGGTGAAAGAATTTCAGGGTTTCTTTGAGAATTCCAGTCGATATCCTTTTGATACGGTATCCACAGCCCATTGGTCTCGTATATTTTAAGCCCAGACTGCCTTGAAATTCTTCAATCTTCCTCCTAGATAAGACAGCTGGACTCTTGCACCTTCATGCTTTTTTATCAATTTTGGGCTCTCTTTTGAATCCCTGTAGGGCTTGGAAATTCTGGCTTCTTGTTTTCCATTGCCTAGGGTTGTATTTCCCTGGTTTATATTGCCTTGCATCTCGAAAGGAGCTACGCTGGTTCTTGTAGTTATATTTTTTGTCTCTCCTTTCCTGAGCCTGCAGAGGCTTTGGAGATGATTTGATCCAGCTTGGCTCCATACAATAAATACCCTTTGAAGGGTATAGAGCATAAGTTATGCTTGGATTGTGAGTCTGCATTCCAGTGTCTTAGCAAAAAGGGAGCTCCTAACTGCTACTGCCAGTCCCATTGCTCTGGCTGACAATTTACTTAGTGAGGCTTCAGCCGAATAGTCATTGGCTATCTTGATGTCGTGGAGCATCTCCAGAAGTTTGGATCTTTCTGTCCCTGATTTGATGGCATTTTCCAGCTCATTAATCCAAATTTTGTTTGCTCTAGCTCTAGTTGTGGTATTTGCTACCTCTGCCTTGCAAATGGCCCCATTAAGGAGATATAATTTCTTTAAAGTTGCGTCTTGTCTTCTTTTCATTGTGTCTTTGAGAGACACCCCCTCGTCTACAGGTAGCGTGGTTCTTCTGGCAACCCTGGTGATGGATGCATCTACTTTGGGTATGTTATCCCATGTTTTTGCGTCTTCATCTGAAAAGGGGAACATTTTCTTAAATTCCCTAGAAAGAGCAACTTTCTTATCTGGCGTTTCCCACTCAGTTTCCATGGTTTTCTTAATTACAGTACCTCATGTAATGGAAATAGATGGTTTTTCTTGGCTGACGATTTGAACATTTTGTTGCCTTTGTTAGCTAGTGTAGATTCATCTTTTAAATCTATTGTCTTTCTTATAGCTTTAATAAGTGGTTCCACCAAATCTAGAGATCTGATTCTGCCTCTTCTGAATCAGATTCTGAAATTTCACCTACTGATACTGAGCAGACAGTATCTCTTTGTCTGAAGCTATTGCTGTCATTAGCGCTGCTCTGTTCTGAGTTCAGGCTGCTTAGGACTTTATCTGTGACCTGAGAAACCATGTTGGACATAGAGTTGTTGAATGATTCCTTCATCCAGTCCATCAGATCTGAAAACTGTTTAGAGTTGACCCCAGCAGCTTCATCCAGGCATTTTTTACATAATCTTTTATCTGGCAATGCTGCATGTCCACATGAGGTGCACTCATTTCTACTGGATTTGCTCCTTTGTTCTTCTCTGACTGGAGAACTTCTGCAGAAGAAATGTTTTTATTAAGGAACTGACACATCTCTGAGTATTCCGGCTGTTTGGCAGCAACTAGGAGAGAGAGACACTGTTTAGCAGACAACCGCGTCTAATCCAATTTGGCGCGTTTTTAAAATCTTCGCGCATGTGCATTACCTTTTTGTAAGCAACAGTCTTGCAGCAGTTTATTGGCATGTGCCGTTTTTCAGGCTTTGCGGCTTACTACGCTGATCGGCAATGGATGGCCATGGACTTGCAGTCCCTCCTGAGACTCACATAAGCCTTTAAACTCGGTCCCGGAGCTTCAGCGCAGGCCGGGGCGATCTTGTGCCCTCCGCCGCCTGAGGCAGCAGCAGTTGATGCTGCCCCCCTCCCCCAGAAATTCGCTCTTAAAGTACCAGGAGCAGCATTTTTGCTGCCCCTGGCACCTAGTGGGGTGCTGTCGCATGAGGCGACAGCCTCAACTCGCCTCATTGGCGAAGCACCCCTGAGCGCAGGAGATGGCACCATGCTGGCACTTAGTTAGGGGGAGTGCAGGAAGAAAAAAAGATGGCGGCAGGGGGGAAGCAAGGCTAATTTATTCACTTGTAAATTCCTGTTCCGCCTACGACTGGATAGATTAACCCTATGGTGCCCACTGCCATGTGTAAGTAACAGGAAAAAAACAGGTACACACCCAGGCCCACCCCTCTTTCACAGATGAGGATTAAATAATGTTTAAATAATTTCAACACCTGTATTGGCTTTTCAGGCAAAGGAACACAGCCTATATTAATAGAGGCTCTGTTAATAGAGCATTCTGGGAGAGACATACCTTTATATCCAATGAGTTAGGACACATGGTACTGTATTTGAGCAAATAGCTTGCTCTTCACCTGTTTCTTGCACTTTGCACCTTTCCCCAGAATAATATGTGAACCCTATATCTTTATATTTCCTCTCTTTGTCATTTTCATTTGTACAATGATGTTATGCTTTTGGCACAGTATTTCTCTTTTCTTAGTGTAAATTTGAGCCAACATTGTTCTTTTCAGTGACAAAGGAAGTGACCACAGATGTAATTTTGAAGTACTGCAAAAGTGCACTGTAATATGATATTTGTGTTTTTTTTTGGCTTCATGTATTTAAATGTTGTATTGTTTGTTTTTAAGCTTTGCCTGTATAACTTAAATATCAAATGTCTTCACTTTTCAATAGCTTAGAAAGAAATATGGCCCTGTATACACCCTCTACTTTGGCCCCAGTCCTGTTATAATCCTGTGTGATTACCAGTCAATAAAAGAAGCCTTAAACGACCAAGCAGAAGAATTCAGTGGTCGTGGGAAAATACCTTCTTGGGATCAATATTTTCAAGGATATGGTAAGTTTCCGGGGGTATATAGTTCTTTGTATAACAGTCCCAGGACAAGACTTCATTCATCTGTATATGGGGCATCTAATCTGAGCATATGTTTCTATTTCTATACACGTTGGCAACTGTATTCAAAGTATAGGAAAAGGGTGGCAAATAAAATAATGCCTTGTTCATTTTAATCATCTTGAATAGATACTTTGCACATTATTAAAGTTATAAAAAGCTTGTCACATTTGTAGTATAACCTTCAAAAGTGTTGAAAAATTCAATAAAAACATTTTAAATTAGCCTTTGGAGCGCCATTGTATGTTATATACCCTAAAGGAATAACCATTTGCTATTTTTTCTTTAAGCAATATAGAATCAATTCCAAATTTCAAATCTAACACCTGGTAAATATTTGTCTCAGGGGAAGCTTTTACTAATGGAGAAGAATGGAAGCAACTGCGACGCTTCTCACTTACAACACTAAGGAACTTTGGTATGGGAAAGAAGGGCATAGAAGAAAGGATACAAGACGAAGCGCAGTTCCTAGTGGAAGAGATTAAGTCATACAAAGGTTGGCCTATTTTCATTTTACTTTGGATATGCATAGGCAGGTCTCATTAGATTATTATATCAACCAACTGTATAACCAGAGATTCTCAGCTACAAACTGTACCAACTACAAATGTTAAGATCAACAGTTTATTATCACTGATACCATGCGTAAACCAGAATAGTATATTCAAATCAATTTACCTAAAGATATATCGCTATTACATTTGAAACATACATTGCCTCTTATTATTATTAATTATCTAGCTTTCTGTTGGCTTAGTGAAGACCAAAAAAAGCAACACTGGCAGTTATTTTCAATATCTCATAAAAAAGAATATGATATTTCCCTGACTTTGACATGATATGAAAGGAATAAATGCAATATTGCATGTGGCACTCTAACCTCAAAAGATGTATTTGCTTAATTTTGCCTATTACGGAGTAATGCATATGTTAGATGTATCATAGTTGCTCTGTCTTTCATGTCCTTCTTCTAAAAGATATAGCAAATTTAGGTTGTTTTTTTCTTTCCAATGCTTGTTCTCTGCAAATAGCAGATCCTTTTAATCGGAGTGCCCTTAGCCATGTGACTTGTGTTCTGATATACTTGTCACTTCTGTGCTGCAATTTGGAGTGATATCACCCCTTCGCCCGAGCCAACAGAGCAATGGTCAAGAAACAAGATAACAGTTTCCTGACACCTCTACCAAAGGATTCAGCTGCCTGAACTGAGAGCACACCAATGTTTCTATGCTGTTGCTTCTACTCTGATTTGAACTACTAGTACTGCCCTGTATTTTAGCTACTGGGGAAACGGGAAAAACTGCCCATACTTCCTCCCATTTATGTTAGGGTGATGGCACATGGGGAGATATGTGGCCCAAATCTGTGCCAACAAATCTCCCCAAAATTCTTTGCATTGATTTCAATGGAAATCTCCAACACTAAAACATATGAATTGCCAGAAATTGCCTGCTGCCAGGAAAAACCAATGATGTATAAAACAGCCCTGTCTGCCTGTCATGGCTTCTTACAATATGAAATGTGGTGTAGCTGACATGCACAGAGAGGTGACAGAAGGAGGTTCAACTTTCATTGTTCCAGCTAAGTTACTCAATGCGCTTTTCATTTAACATTATCAGCATTAACAGGGCATTTTAGCTGACCACTGGTGGCCTGTTTGCCTCACCCCTAATGCCTACTGCTGGTACATGTGGTTATTTAAATGCACATTGTATGTTTTTGGGTTCAGAAGCGTCTTAATCTCCTTTGTCACACAGCTTCAACTTACAATAAGAAGTGGCATTGGGTGGTTTTAGACATTTGTCTGCCCATTACAAAAACATGGAAAACTGCCCCAAGTGCTATTAGCCTCAATTAGCTTGTACACTTGTACAGAAATGGGAATATATATATATATATATATATATATATATATATATATATATATATATATATATATATATATAATGATAACAATGACTTCAGATTCTAAAGCTGGCCATAGATGCAAACAGATCCTATCGTACGAATCGAGGATTTGTATGATTTTCGGATTGTGTGTGGAGAGTGCCGACATCTTTCGTCCGGTGGAGATTGGTCGTTTGGTCGATCGGACAGGTTTGATTTTGACCCGACCGATCCCACCTGGGCCCATTGCGCATCATTATCGGATTGTTCAGCCATACAGCCGAACGTTCAGATTACCCCCGATATAGCCATGCTCATTAATGGCATATCGGGGAAAGATCCGCTTGTTTGGCGATGTCGCCACCTTAAGGCAGAGGGTAGTGACACCGCAAATACATTGATAGGTAGTGGGAAACCACAGACCCACTTTAACTTCCAAAAAGCAGGTTACCTTAAGTCTGGAGTAGGTTAAAAATGTAATTTTGCTTAAAAAAACTACGCCATAAAAAATCGTGACAGAATTCCTTTTTATCATGTTATCCTTAAAGGACTTAAACAGAAAATTCCATTTGATCTGAGGTTTGGAAGCGACATTATAGAGGAAAGGCTAGCTATGCTATCTATTGGGTATCTATAGACAAAGTAGAATGTGCAAGCAGAGTTACAAAAAATTAAATCTTACTTACCATTATTTTCTTTTCCGGGACATCTCATCACAATTCATTGGGTATATCCTTGTCCTACTTGCTCTCATCAAAAGAACCATATGCGAAAACTTAAAAGCCCACCCTCTATCCAGCATCTAGTGACAGGCTTCTAGAAACTACTGAAAAAGCGATGGTCTATGCTGACATTGAGTTGTCCAGGTGGGTAAATATGATGACACCTTCACGTCAGCACCCCCAAAATGGCAGGATATTGTTCCTTAAAATTAAGAATAAGAATTCAAGAGTAAATCAAAAACCACTGCATAGCAAAATCCTTGCTGAACATCCCAGGCTAGAACAATAGTGAAATAGACTATGGACTGCCGTGATTGCTAGTGACATAAATAGATTGGAAGATGAATGGGGAGATGCTCTCAGATTGCAGGAATCATTGGCCCTAGCATCCAGGTAGTATTCTTAATCTCAGGTCATAAGTCAAATGTAAAACAAGAAAGGTAAAAAGTGTCAAAATGATTCCAGAAATAAGTAATACAGATGAGTTACAGAGTTACTTAGTTAGTTAAATTTAATACTAAAAGTAAGTTTTAAGAGCCCAATAGCTACAAAAGTGAAACTATTCTTTCACTTTATTCATAATAAACTTTTCTCAAATCATCCAAATTCCAATGACTTCAAGTGAAGCTCCAGCTTACTGCATATGTCTCTGAGCTCCCTGTATGAGATAAACTGGTTCCATCAGAATTTCATTTAAATTCAAGGAAAAACAACTGCAACCCTTCTTTCTATCCCATTATCCATATACAAACACATATATGTAAACTGACAAATACACACAGCAGCAACAATCCACATCTGGACTTTCTTTAGACACCACATTTATTGATATGAACTTGTTTCCCCATTATTCAAGATTAGGAATGCACCGAATCCCGGATTTGGTTCAAGATTCGGCTGAATCCAAGCTATTTTTAACAAGTTTCGGATTTGATGGAATCCAAGAACCTGGATAAACTAAACCCGAACCCAATCAAATTGAAAAAAATCAGCACACGTGTAGACGTGCGCATTGGGTTTTTCCGCTGGCACCTCTGCATTTATGGCACTGTGGAAGGATTCTGATTCGATTCAATACTAGACTGAATCCCTGAAAAAAGGTTTTGCATAATTAAGAAGAAAAATGTGAATTGTGCTATTGTGAAATGTACTATTTTTCATTATACAGTTAAATG
This sequence comes from Xenopus petersii, assembly GCA_038501925.1. Classification (NCBI taxonomy): domain Eukaryota; kingdom Metazoa; phylum Chordata; class Amphibia; order Anura; family Pipidae; genus Xenopus; species Xenopus petersii. The sequence goes on from CM076686.1 coordinate 68,707,349, forward strand.
ATTGTGTATAGTTAAGGGCCTATTTTTTTGAGCAAAACTATACAATTTTTTCTATTCACCTATATTGCTACTATACCTACTTTATAGGAAAAATAAACTATATAAGATGATTAATTAGACCTAATTATGCTTATTTGGGTGTTTATAGCAACATGTTCTACAGTATATACCTTGCATATGCTCTTATGCTTCTAAATCTTTACACATAAATCTGGTCAATCAGTTTCCTTATGTATCAGTATCAGTATCAAACTTTCATTTTTACAGAAAAATCTTTTGACCCAGCCAAACTCTTAGTCCAATGTGTGTCCAATGTTATCTGCTCTGTTGTTTTCGGAAAACGGTATGAATACTCCAACAAAGATTTCCATGAACTGCTGTATATGTTTCAAGCTGTATTTGAAGATACAAGTTCCTCCTGGGGTCAGGTAGATGCTACACATTATACATATACATATATTTTTCCAGAAACATGCACCTATATCATAACTTGAACAGCAAAGTAAGCGCATAAATCATTTTTGTGTCCCTACCTATTTCAGCTGATGACCATGTTGCCGATTATAATGAAGCATATTCCAGGCCCTCACAGGAGAGTATTACATGAATTGAATAGAGTTAATGATTTCATTTTACAAAGAGTGAACGAGAACGAGAAGACGTTGGATCCCAACTCACCAAGAAACTTCATTGACAGTTTCCTCATCCAAATGCAGCAGGTATTACAATATGAGAAAGACAAATGTTTTAAGCTACATCCTTTATTAAAATATATTATATAAAAAAGTAGGGATACACCAATTATATAATTCCCTTTTGACAAATATCAAATCTTCTGCAAAAGATGAGGCTGAATGCCAAACTAAATCAGAAACCTGATATGCATGTTTTTAAGAAAGATATTTAAGTGAACACTGCATTATTTAAAAAAAAAAAAGTGACACCAACAGTTTTGCATGCACCAATGACATGCTGTATGAGATTTAGGTGGTTATTTATCAAAGATTGAGTTTTTCCCTATGTCTTGCTACAAGTTCCCTTGGCAGACTTATCACAAACTAAATGTCTGACTGAGCACTTCCCCCAGTAGACTTATCAAATATAGGGGTGGAAATAAAACACACACACATTGATCGTGATTAAACCAGAATAATATATTGTAAGAAAAGTAATACAATACCGATTGAAGACACCGCAACGTCTAGCCGAGCTTCCCTTGGCAGACTTCTGAGAGGAACATCAGCTGGGGGACCCCGGGCCCAAATCAAATACAGCGACTCCCAGAGCACATCAATCGGCCAATGGTCCTTACAAGACCAATTATTCTACACAACACGTCTGCTTGTAGATGAAGTCCCAAAGCCCCCCCAGCTGAGCTCCTTTTTATATTGGTACAATAACAAAGTAATAGATCATTACACATAGACATATAAAATAATAATAATGGCTACATGCCCAGTACATGGCCATGAGAATGACCATGAAAATGGAAATAACCATGTGAATGAAAATAATTGCTGTGTATAATTGCTGTGTATTTTGATTATAACTATGTGAATAAGATATGAGCTTCCTCATTAATAAACATACTTATATGTTTATGAGTCTATTACCTTAACTCCTACTATTCCCTGTTCTCCTGCTAATGACTGAATAACTCAACTCCAGTTGTTCCCTGGTCTCCTATTAATACCACTCCGGCTGGTCCTTGGTCTCCTGCTAATATCAGTACATCCATTTTACAACTAAGGAGCCATATTGAATGCACTTGATCACACTCACATTCATACATGGCCTGCCATGTCACATTTGTATCACACCCTAAAACATTTGAGTTTTCAGGGGTAGTTTTAGTAAAAACTACAATTTTCTGGGATAAAAAAAAATAGAATTTTTCGAGATTTATTAGGCCATGAAGCTGCAAAAAGCTTGAATCCACAGGGCATTCCACAACCTCACTGTCCTGTCTGTGAAGAACCACCTACGCTGCTTCAAATGAAAGTTCTTTTCTTCTAGTCTAAAGGGGTGGCCTCTGGTACAGTGATCCACTTTATGGGTAAAAAGGTCCCCTGCTATTTGTCTATAATGTCCTCTAATGTACTTGTAAAGTGTAATCATGTCCCCTCGCAAATGCCTTTTTTCCAGAGAAAACAACCCCCACCTTGACCGTCTACATTCATAATTTAAATCTTCCATTCCTAACCAGTTTAGTTGAACATATTTGCACTTGCCCCAGCTTAATTATATCCAAGGTCTAAAGCCCAAAGCTGCACTGCATACTCCAGGTGAGGCCTTACCAGGGACCTATAAAGAGGCAAAATTATGTTTTCATCCCTTGAGTTAGTGGCGTTTTTTTTTTATAAAAGCGGTACTTTTATTTGTTTTAGTAGCCACAGAATGGCACTGTCTGAAATTAAACAACTACAAAAACCCCTAGATCCTTCTCATTTAAGGAAACTTCCAACACACTGCAATTTAGAGTATAACTTGCATTTATGTTATTTCTGCCAAAGTGCATAACCTTGCATGTAGAAACCTCATTTTCCAGTTTGCTGCCAGTTTTTAATCTAGTCAAATCACTCTGCAAAGTGGCAGCATCCTGCATGGAACCTATAGTTCTGCACAATTTAGTATCATCTGCAAAAATAGAAACAGTACTTTCAATGCCCACCTCCAGGTCATTAATAAACAAGTTGAAAAGCAAAGGACCTAGTACAGAGCCCTGTGGTACTCCACTAACAACACTGGTCCAATTAGAAAATGTTCCATTTACCACCACTCTTTGTAGTCTATCTTTTAGCCAGTTCTCTATCCAAGTACAAATACTATGTTCCAGACCAACATTCTTTCATTAAACCAGTAACCTTCTGTGTGGCACTGTATCAAATGCTTTAGCAAAGTCTAAGTAAATCACATCCACTGCCATCTTAGAGTTGAGGTCCCTGCTCACCTTCTCATAAAAAGAAATTCAGTACATAGTATTATAAAAAATATATTTCAATGAGATAACCTTTTTTTACAGGAGAAGGAAAATCCTATGACCAAATTCCACAGGAAGAATTTGATATGCACTATTATGAACCTCTTCTTTGCTGGGACAGAGACAGTTAGTACAACCTTACGACATGGATTTCTTATACTACTGATACATCCTGAAATAGAAGGTAAACAAGAAGGAAAATGAGAATAAGAAGCATAGCAGTAAAAGTTATTGATAATTGAGTTTTAAATAACATTAGATTACTCCAAACCCTTACAGTTTAAAAAAGTGCTTGTTTTAATCTGTGGGTGTTGAACACATCCCAACCTTTTGTCTTTTCATAAATTTTACACTTTCTTGAATAGCGCTATGCTGCCATCTTGCTGTCAATTCACCAAGTATCCTCTGCGTCTTACTGACCAAGCACATACAAAGCTTCATGTTGATGCCAGCACTGCTTGTGCCCATCGTTTGTGAACCGTTCTGAGAGCTTGCCAGTTTGAAAGCCCTGAAATCTAAAGATTGCGGCTCTTGATGGCACTCTCCAAGACACGCAGATGTCTGCAATGAAAAGCAGATTTCATGTCAGATCACATTAGGATAAAGTTAAAATAAAAGTTTCTCTAAACAAAGTTCACCACAAGCAGCAAAAAGAAACAGGGAAGACCTCCAATTTTATAAAGTCTGACAAACCTAGAACATCAAGGAGATCAGATGACAAGTAAATAAGTATCACTATTCTACATAACCGAAGACTGATTGATATCAAGGCACAACTATTATGAAATCTATAATTGTGAAATTATAAGAAAGTGTCCATTTTACCAGAGAAGATTTCTGGAAGCAGAGCTGTATTTGCCATGTAACAGGAAATCTATATTAATGCAACAAAACAAAGTTAAAGGGAAACCATACCTGCCCAATCACCTTAAAATCAAAGCTAAACAGTCAACATGTGCAAATGATTTGTGTACACTTCAGCTACTTGGAGTGATATTTTAGACAAACACCTTGTCTAGTGTTTACTCAAGAGTTTGTTCTGCTGTGATCACTTCAAAAGCTGGCTATTCTGATGAGCAGTGGTGTAACTACCAAGGAAGCTGACCCGCAACTGCAGGGGGACCGAGGGGGGTTACAGTATGTGCGTTGGGGCTTGGGCTTCCAAAGTTACGCCACTGCTGAGTCCAAGATTTAGCCTGTCTTTGTTAGGTGATGTTAGTGTACATGGGTAATAGGCTTTAAGATCTGGCACTCTTAAAAAAGAAAAAACCTGCATAGGTGCAATTTTTATAAAACCCCAAGCACAAGCCAGGGGTGCAGGTTTAGTGATACCCAAGAGATCATGGGGCAGATTTATCAAAATGAGAGTTTAGAAATCAAACCAGCATTCTATTCATTCCTATGGAAATTTTATAGGGATGCACCGAATCCAGGATTTGGTTCGGGATTTAGCCAGGATTCGGCCTTTTTCAGCAGGATTCGGATTCGGCCTAATCCTTCTGCCCAGCCGAATTTGCATATGCAAATTAGGGGCGGGAGGGAAATTGAGTGACTTTTTGTCAGAAAACAAGGTAAAAAATGTTTTCCCCTTCCCACCCCTAATTAGCATATGCAAATTAGGGTTCGGATTTGGTTCGGTATTCAGCCAAATCTTTCATGAAGGATTCAGGGGTTCGGCTGAATCCAAAATAGTGGATTCGGTGCATCCCTAAAATTTTATAACCATATTTATCATATGGTGAGTTCTAACTTTCACCCATTGATAAATACAATTCTAAAAATCCCATAGGAATGAATAGAACATGGGTGAGTTTTTATTTATTACGCTCTAACCTCACATTTTGATAAAACTGCCCCCAAATGTCATAGTTCCCTGCACACCTCTACACAAAGGATAAAAGCCTTTCTTATATATAATGTTACTGTTTCTGCCTAGAAATAATGTATAAGCAGATGCTGGACAAATCGATTTAGCATTTAAATGTTACTTGTCCTATTAAGCCTACTCAATATTTTACAGTAAAGCTGCATGAGGAAATAGACCGCGTGATTGGACAAGGGCGTTGCCCAACTATGGAGGATAAGAGCAAGATGCCTTACACAGATGCTGTGATCCATGAAATACAGAGAGTTAGTGATGTAATCCCTATGAGTCTTCCACATTCAGTAATGAAAGACACACAACTCAGAGGCTACACAATTCCCAAGGTGGGAGGTTTGAAAAGTTTTTTTTTTTTTTTAAATATTTACTTTACAGGGCAAGTGGAAGAATATTTATTCATTACATTATAAAGGGCCAGATTTAATTCAGTGAGAAAAAGTTATCTCATGGTTTATCATGTGAAAACTCATGGACGACATGCAATTTGAGATACAATTAAATTCAGAAAAACTTATCTTGCTATTTATCATGTGGGGAAAAAATGGAACTGACTTTGAAGAAAAGTTTTTCCTCCTTGAATTGAGTTTTTACCTGATAAACCATGAGATAACTTTTTCTCACTGAATTGCATCTGGCTCAAAGTTTCTAATACAAAGGCCTGCAAGGCTGATGACAACATGATTTTGCAATAGTCAGCATGGCTACTTTGCGTTGCTGATGTCCTGGTTTTAATTCTGATCAGGCCTATGTGATATTTTTGTACCTCATTGTGTTTGTCTAGGTCTCATCCAGTCTTCAAATATTAATACATTGCTCTTTCCAGCTGATTTACAATTCCTTGACAATGACACATTTCCATTCTTCTTTGAGGACCCATACATAATGCAATGCATAAAGTCGCAAATTGCTAAAGTTTTTCCACTGCTTGATGCTAAGGTCAAGAAAGAAATGTACCCCAAAGATGGCCAAACAAATCAACATATTATCCCAAAATGCACAAATCTATTCAGAGAAATTGCACTTTGTGCATAAAAACGCACACAATTTTGTGCATGCATGTTTTGTCGTAACAGACAAAGCTGTGCTGAAAATTGTCAGAGTTGGGTATCTGTCACTTCCACCATGTACTTGTATGCACAAATTTGAAGGTATAGATCACTACTGTAGGGCTGTAAACATCTCTGCTGGTAGACTTTGTTCCGTTTATAAAATCAAGCAAAACTACCCTTTTAATGCAGGTTTAAAATGTAATCCTTGTTAATACAATGCATGCTTGTAAAAGCAGCTCAAGTAGGAACAAGTATAAGGTCCCTGCCCTTGTAAACCCATGATTCAAAGCAACGTTGTATCACATTCCTGCATTTAGTTCCCAGTGTTCAGAATCTTATAAAACAATCACTGATAGAAATGCACCAGCATTAAAAAGAGGGACACTGATATGATCTTTAGGGGCTGATTCACAAAAGGTTGATATTCCTTAACGCACAGTTTTGTGCGGTATTTAAGGAACGATTCATCAAAGTATTTTCGCATGCGTTAATAGACATATCACAAGCGTTAATTCTACATTTCTGCACAACGGTATTCTAATCGCATTGCGATATTTATAGAATAGAATAAATCCTAAAGTATTATTCACTAACATCTTTTAAGCGATAAAACCATAAAATAGTGCGATTATTACTGTGAAATTTAACACCTACCAGAAGTAGGTGTTACTAAACAACATCAGATGGATTAATAGAGGAAGATGTAGTGAGGAGCTGTAGGGCAGCATTTAAAGACCTTTATGAGGAACTGGAGCCTTACCTACAGCCACATTTCCCTGATACCTTGGGCAGATCCAGAATGCACTACGTTCTGTGTCATGGAATTATATTAAGTTTCCCCGGGAAAGGAATGACTAGAATACTATAAGAGACTTCTAATCTGCCAGTGGCATCCCAAACATCTTAGATGCTATAGATTGCACTAATAACTTGTGACAATATCAAATGCCTTAAAATATCGCACAAAATAACGCATGCTATAGAATACCACACACAATTCAGCTAAAATGATCGTAATAATGTCACTTTTTAAGTTAGACAAGTGAACTTTTAGTGAATCAATCGTTAATTCTGAAAATAAAGGAAGTGATAACATTTTTAAGGCATGCTATAAATAACATTCACTTTTTCGACCCCTTAGTCAGGTAAAAAATAACACACTTGTTTTTTGTGTTTGGGATGTGCCATTTACAGAAGAATTTATAAATCTAGCAAAGTGCTTAGCAATGCAACATGTGCAACTGAATAGTCTAACAAGTTTTAAGTTAGATTTTTAACATTGTTTTCCATGTTTTTTGTGTTTAGGGTACTGATGTCTACCCCATGATCTGTACTGCTCTACGAGATCCTAAACAATTTGCTACTCCCAATAAGTTTAATCCCCAGCACTTCTTGGATGACAAGGGCAACTTTAAGACCAGCAATGCCTTCATGCCATTTTCCACAGGTATAGATTAGACTAGAGAACTAAACTGAAATTGTTGTCTGTGTTTGTCTTTCAATCTAAAAACAAATTAACTGTAGGAATTACAGATAACTAATCAAGTTCTGATTATTTCCATAAGTTATTTTTTCATTTCAATTGAAAATATCAAGCAATGTACAGTAGGAAGGTAGATATTTGCATGATTCCAACTTGTAAGCACAGCAAGAATGTATCAATTCAATATGGTCTCACACCTTGTGTCTTGTAAAAGCAAAGGTTTCTTATACTTATAAGAAATTATAAATTATTATAGAAATTACATTTTTTAAATGACAACAGCTTTATGTTTATCTTCATTTTCCAAACCAGGAAAGCGGATCTGCCTTGGGGAAGGTTTGGCTCGAATGGAACTCTTTCTTTTTTTAACCAACATTCTACAGAACTTCAAGCTACATTCAGAAAAGCAATTCACAGAAGATGACATTGCTCCAAAAATGCAGGGCTTTGCCAATTATCCACTCTTTTATGAATTTTCACTTATTCCACGTATATAACCTTTTCAGGATATCACTTTATTAAGCATGATGTCCCATGTTGTTTCAAAGTTGCAGAGGAAAGACTCTGTATGAGATATAAACGTGATTAAAGCACAGATCAACCCAAATGGGGTGGGGGTGTCAATATGTTAGGCACCCCCCTAGTAAATATAATAGCTTACCTTAGACCCTGGTTTTTGTTTAGGTTTGATGGAAAGTGCACTGGCCATGAGAACTATTCTTTGTGAACTGTGCCGCCATCTCTTACAATTAGGGATGTCGCAGACTGTTCGCCCGCGAACTAGTTTGCGCGAACATCGACTGTTCGCGTCCGCCGAATGTTTGCGAACGTCGCGCGACGTTCGCCAATTTGGGTTCGTCTTAGCTGGCGCTTATTTTTTACCTCTCACCCCAGGCCAGCAGATACATGGCAGCCAATCAGGAAGCTCTCCCTCCTGGACCACCCCCACACCCCCTGGACCACTCCCCTTCCATATATAAACTGAAGCCCTGCAGCGTTTTTTCATTCTGCCTGTGTGTGCTTGGAAGAGCTAGTGTAGGGAGAGAGCTGTTTAGTGATTTGAGGGACAGTTGATAGTAACTTTGCTGGCTAGTAATCTACTTGATACTGCTCTTTATTGTAGGGACAGAACTCTGCAGGGATTTGAGGGACAGTGAGTTTAGGTTAGTTAGCTTTGCTGACTAGTAGTAATCTACCTTCTACTGCAGTGCTCTGTATGTAGCTGCTGTGGGCACTGCTTCTGATCTCATCTGCTGAGTGCTGACTGCTGTAATAACCCAATAGTCCTTGTAAGGACTGCTTTTATTTTCTTTTTTTTTTTTTTTACTTTGCTACTATAAGAGCCCAGTGCTATTAGTCTAGCTGTGTTGGGGAGTGGGACTGGTGTGCTCCTCCTAGTAGTTCAGCACCAACCAGAGTAATTTTTTTTTTAATATATATATATATTTTTTTATTTTACTTATCTTACTGTTCTTTAACGTGTCCAGTGCTGTTTGCTGTTCTTCATAGTAGTGCACCAATAGTAGTGCACTTGCAGGCATTGTTTGCCCAGTGTGTTCTTCAAACAACTGCCACCTACCTGTGTGAGCTTTTTCACATTCTGTCTAAATATCAATAATAATACCGTCTCCAGAAACACCACCTGAGTGACGTTTTTCAAGCAGCAATAATATATTCCGTATCCACTGCTGTAGTGTATACGTTGACCTTGCAGGCATTGTTGTTTGCCCAGTGTGTTCTTCAAACAACTGCCACCTAGCTGTGTGAGCTTTTTCACATTCTGTCTAAATAACAATAATAATTCTGTGTCCGTAAACATCACCTGAGTGATGTTTTTACAGCAGCAATAATATATTCCGTATCCACTACTGTATACGTTGCCCTTGCAGGCATTGTTTGCCCAGTCTTTAACAAAGTGCCACCTAGCTGTGTGAGCTTTTTCACATTCCGTGTCCAGAAACATCACCTGAGTGACGTAGTGTGATTTCTGCCCTTTACAGCACAAAACGCAGCGCTGTGTCAACAATGTATTTTTCAGATACATTTTTGCCCTTGATCCCCCTCTGGCATGCCACTGTCCAGGTCGTTGCACCCTTTAAACAACTTTAAAATAATTTTTCTGGCCAGAAATGTCTTTTCTAGCTTTTAAAATTCGCCTTCCCATTGAAGTCTATGGGGTTCGCGACGTTCGCGAACCGTTCGCATTTTTGACGCAAGTTTGCGAATATGTTCGCGAACATTTTTTCCGACGTTCGCTACATCCCTACTTACAATACTCTTGTCTATCCAGAAAAGCCTGCATGCACAGCAGTGTAAAAATCTGAACTTCAAACTTAAAGTTCATATTTTTATTTTATTGTACATGCAGGCTGTTCAGAAATGCACAAAGGATCCCTGGGGCATCAGTAGAGATGGCGGCATGGTTCACATAGAAAAGTACCCCAGCCCGGTGTAGGCAAATCATACTAAAATATGGTTGGTGCCTAAAAAGTCTACACAGAAAGTATTTTTAGTAACCCACAAATGGGAATTTTCCCATGTCATACTGTAACTGTCTTTGTTGTAACATGATAATTAGGGGAGATAAATTTATTTACTCTTCAAGAGGCTATAGATACTGTTCCTTTGCAACTTATACAACACAGGGGTGATATAATAATATAAGTAATTTTTATGGGAGAGGGCCATCCAATTGTGTTTGAAATAATTTATTCAGCAGTTTCCTAAATCCTGCTGGAAGAATATCAGACAGGAACAGTGATATATTAAACATATTACACATTCATTTTCTTTTATATAAGAACTTCTGTTTCCATACAGTTTTGTATTTTTTTTAATTTAGCTTGAACTATGTTTCACTATGTCTCATCACTCTGCCTCTTATGCTACAATGGTGCAAATGGAACCCCAAATATCATTAGTTGTGCAGATGGCGCTGCAGATGCTGGCACCTTGGCTCAAATTGTCCCCAACTGTCCCCAAAGATTTATTTTGCAATGTAAAATGATACATGCAACTCTAGTGTTTTGGAGTACATTGTTTGTGTATAATTGTGTATAAATAATACTTCTTTATTCAATGGCCAATCTGCTTATTGTGCCATCTCCTACATCGTTCCCTAATGACTTGATTGGTTAGAAACAAATAGGGATAAGAAAATATTATTTGACTAAAAACTACCCCAATAGCCAATGTGGCAACCATCCATGCCGAATATAGTTTAAGTCACAAACACAGACTGGGAGTGGAATCTGGAACAAAGCTGGGCAAACAAGCAGTTGGCAAAGCAACTGCTGGGTGTAGCTAATAGCAGGCCTTGATTCCTGAGGCATTGTTGGCCAAGTGCAAGACAACTATGAAAGATAAAGAAAGGTAAAAACGTGCAACATGTTTGTGACAGGGAAAGGAAATTAAGAGAGGAGTACTGCAAAACTTTTTTGGGGTGGGTTACAATACAATAACATTCAGTTTCCAAAACATATATCACAGCACATAGTGAAACAATATTATATGTGCAGTGTGATGTTGATAACACTATGTTCTAGTTCACAATGAACAATAAGCAAACATATGTATCAAGATAAGCTAAGCAGCAAACAAACAATTGTGTGAACTGTACCTGCATTTTATGCCAGTTATTAGCATAATGTGTATCAACACACTTTTTCCCAGATTATTACTTTTTAGACTATTATTCATTTTTATCCTAATGTTCTAAAAGATATTTAGAAGTTTAGTAGACTATATCAAGAGTAGGGCTAGGACCCAAGTACAGGTGCCTTGTCCATGGTTCCCATTTTTTGGAATGGATTGATTTTATCTAAGGTCATACAGATGAGTTTTTTGTTGAGTCAAATCCAAATGAATTTTAGATTTAATCAGTTTAATAGACAATACATAGGAATTGCAAGATTTAGCTACACTTAGTCTTGCAGCTAGACATATATTATTTATTAACATCCTAGTATATGCACCTTTTTTATTTAATATGCAACAAAACAACAAAGAACAGATTAAAGAGAGAGAGCAAAACTTTTGCAATGGGTGGTACAAACTACAGCTTTCCTTTCACTGTTGCTGGGAGTTGTGGCCTATGTTACTGCTGCAGGATGGATATTCCTTATTAAAGGTTTAAGTGGGGTTGGATAGTGTATGTTGGTTCTGCAGGCTCTACAAAGCAAATGGGTGGAATGAAGGTAATCAAGCTGACATGCTTAGGAAGATGGGGGAGGCATTATGCATCCTGAAAATGATGGTCTAAATCAGAGGTATTTTTGGTAAATATCGGACTCTCCAGCTGCAAGCTTCATCATCATCATCATTTTGTATTTGCCCATTTAGGCTCTAAATATAGCAGAGATTTATCTATAAATAGTCACCTTGTGGCTTAGACACGCAAGTTCATTAATGGGTGATTCAGAATTTACAGTGGGCCAGCACACGAAGGGGCCGATTCACTAAATTCGGGTGAAGGGTTAGAATAAAAAAAACTTCGAATTTCGAAGTTTTTTTTGGGTACTTCGACCATCGAATTGGTTAAATTTGTTCGAATTCGATCGAAGTCGAACGAAATCGAACGATTAGAAGTAAAAATCTTTCGACTATTCGACCATTCGATAGTCGAAGTACTTTCCCTTTAAAAAAAACTTCGACCCCCTACTTCGGCAGATAAAACCTACCGAAGTCAATGTTAACCTATGGGGAAGGTCCCCATAGGCTTGCTAAGCTTTTTTTGATCGAAGGATTTTCCTTCGATCGTTTGATTAAAATCCTTTGAATCGTTCGATTCGAAGGATTTAATCGTTCGATCGAACGAAAAATCCTTCGATCGTTCGATCGAACGTTTAGCGCTAAATCCTTCGACTTCGATATTCGAAGTCGAAGGATTTCAATTCGAGGGTCGAATTTTGAAGTATTCTTAACTTCGAAATTCGACCCTTAGTGAATCTGCCCCCAAAGGTCCAATTGTTCCAATATAAATTGCAGCAAGAAGTTCTTTAGGCCATTAATCCCAATCCTGTAAGCTCTGAGGTTGCACACATGAACAGTTTGCATTTGTGTGCCAGCAGATCTTATTGTCCAGTGCAAGAATGAACGCGCACGTATCTGAAATCCAACGAGAAGGACACAGTGAGATTGATCCAGCAAACAAATTCCACTCTGGTCACGTGGACTAAAAAGCATCTGAAATAGGGAAGGCACATTCAATGTGTAACTGCATCATAAATGCAGGGTAATCTCGCACACAGGATGCCAGTTAAAAGTCCATATTTATTGAATATATTTTAAAAACATTGAGTATTGCAAAAAGTGGATGAGCTGGGCAGGGGAGTGCATGGCTCTACGCATTTCGTGACTGCATGGGTCACTTCATCGAAAGCTAAAAGCACCCCCTGCTGGCATAGTATTTATAAACACTAAAAAACACACACACACCAGGTGATTATTAATCTGGTTAAAAACACTGCAGTCAGTATAACGCCTGTCAGTTAATAAAGGAATGTATGTATGTAGAATGAAATAAATATGGTTATAACCTAATATATTCAGGTTACGAAAATTATTTGTGTAAATGTATATATTAATGTATATAGATTTATATTCCAATATGTTTATTGAGTTTACAAAACATAAACAAAGTCGAGAATAGCTGACAGTAGCATAATAAGAGACAGTACAGATTAAAACGTCAAAAATACCATATAGTCTCCATGCGTAGGTACATCAAAACAGCTCACAAATTTACCCACAGCTAATAGATAAATGAAAACATCCACAGTTGGAAAAAAAAAACAAAATACTGACAAACAAATGACCATTAAACTAGCAGACAAGTTCTGAAAATCCTATAAAAACAGTGACAAGTGAGATAAGACAGTGGTAACGATTCAAATGCTGAGAAAGGCAGTCGGATAATTAGTACCGAATCTATATTTAATCCAAGGGGACCAAACTAACAGGTATTTCTGGTGGGTATCAAGTAGGATGCTAGACATTTTCTCCTGGACCATTATCCAATCAATTTTACTCTTTGTGGCCTCGACAGAGAGATACCGGGTTTTCCAAGCCTTTGCGATTGTTTGTTTGGCAGCCGTCATTATCAGCAGGAGAAGTTGGAATTGGTGTGACATGAGAGCATCAGGTTTTTTACATAATAGGGCCGTACTAGGGTGTTTGGGAATAGGCACATTAAAAATGCAATAGATCATATTGTAAATTCTTATCCAAAATCTTTGAGCCACAGGACATAGCCACCAGATGTGATACATAGTGCCCTTATGAGTACAACCCCTAAAACACCTATCATCAGCTGAAGGTAGAAATCGCGCTATACGTGCGGGGACCAAGTACCACTGGAGCAAAACCTTATAATTTGTTTCTAAGAGGGAGACATTCCTTGAAGATTTCTTGATATTAGACCAAATTATTGCCCAGTCTTCTAAACCCATTTGACAGCCTATGTCCTCTTGCCATAAAAGTGTATATGAAACCTGACTGGTGTCAGTCAGGACAAAAAAGTTATTGTATAAAGTTGAAATCACTCCCCTCGATTTGGGCGCTTTACAACACCAATGCTCAAAAAAGGTCTGAGAACTGTTCACCACTCCTGAAGATTTCCATAAAGATTGAGCATAATGCAATACTTGGATCACTCTATAGCTTTCCACCGGTGGTACACTATATTTCTGAGAAAAGTTCTGAGGGGTATAGGGTCCCAATAAGGAGAAAAGCTGCCCTATGTACAAAAAGTTCTGATCTTGCCACCATTGAAATAGAGTAGGTTGCAGGCCCGGTGGAAAAAGCGGATTACCCAACAAAGGAGCTGCAGGAGTCAATGGGGATTGCAGCCGAAACCGCAACCTAACACCATCCCAAAGCCTGATAGTGTGTAATAAGCATACGCTACCTAATTTAGGTCTACATTTGGTGGGGCACCAGATTAAAGCCGAAGGAGAAAAGGGCTTACAAAAAAGAGCTTCTAGGTGGACCCAGTGAGGGCTATCAACAATCGTGTGTAAGGTCACTATTTGAGCTAATTGGGCTGCCTTATAATATAGCGAAAAATCAGGAAAACCCAACCCTCCCTTATCCTTAGGCAACATCATGTTCGATTTGCTAACGCGTGAGAACTTACCGGCCCAAACAAATCGCAAAAGCTTGGAGCTAAACCTAGCAAGATCAGACAATGGAACAGTAACAGGGAGAGTGCGGAACAAGTATAAAAGTTTAGGAAGTATAGACATCTTTATCGAGTTGATACGCCCTATCCAAGACAGATGGTGATGTGTCCATTTCTCTAGCAAGGCACCCAAGGATTTATACATCGGTAAATAATTAAATTTATACATGGACTCATAGGAATTAGTAAGTTTGACCCCCAAAATAGTGATATAGTAAATTTGCCACACAAAATCAAAGTTCAACTGTAGTAGTTTAACTTCCTGGTGAGAGAGAGAGAGATTTAAAGCCTCTGTCTTATTATGATTAATCTTAAGCCCATATAAGGTCCCAAATATGTCCATTAATCTATACAGGTTAGGAAGAGACGTGAGGGGCTTGGAGAGGAGAAGTGTCAAATCGTCTGCAAAAAGACTCACTTTATGATGGGTATCGGCAATGGCTATCCCAGAAATATTAGAATCGGATCGAATGGCTAGAGCTAATGGTTTTGCCAAATTAAACAAAATCGGGGATAATGGGCACCCCTGTCTGGTACCTCTACGAATGGAAAATGTGTGGGAGGAGAAACCAAACATACCAACTATCGCAGTGGGATTACGGTAAAGTGAGTGGATCCATTGCAGAAACCCCTCTCCAAACCCCCACTTACCCAAAGTGTAATACAAATAACTCCAGTTAAGGGAGTCAAACGCTTTACAAATGTCCAGCTTCAACAACATAGTTTTAAGTTTACAGTTTTTAGAGTGTTCCATTAACAACAAAAGACGTCTAATAGCGTCTGAGGCTTGGCGTCCAGGAACAAACCCGACCTGATCTTTGTGAATCACTTGAGGGAAAAAGCTGTTAATGCGTTGAGCAAGAATTTTCCCCAACAACTTCACATCCGTGTTCAACACTGAAATGGGCCGATAGTTCTTACATTCAGATAGATCAGTGTCGGGTTTAGGGATAGCCGAAATCTTAGCTTTGAGCGTTTCAGGGTGTAAGGACTCTCCATTTTTCAGTGCATTCAACATAGAGGTAAGGTGGGGCCCCAGTTGTTCAGCAAATTTCTTATAATATAAATTTGGTAAGCCATCAAGCCCCGGAGTTTTACCAGAAGCTAAGGTTTTAATGGCGAGAGAAACCTCTTCTAAGGAGATATCTCGGTCAATAAGCTGGGCCTGGTCAGGGGACAACTCAGGAAGGCTAATCATAGAGAAGAACTTATCAAACGCCGATTCAGGCACAGATACTGGAGCTGCATAAAGGGTTTCATAAAAATGGGCAAATTGGTTTGCTATCTTACTGGGGTTCCCCGACAAGGAGCCCTGGGACGTTCGAATCCTGTGGACAGTAGGAGGCTTACATCTCTCATTCAGTTTTCGAGCCAGCATTCTTCCCTGTTTGTCCAGGTTACCATAAAGTTTATGTTTAGCCCATCTCAACTTTTTCTCAGCATAAGTAGTTAATAGCATGTCCAGTTCCTTTTGAAGTTGGGAGATTTGAATAGAGTAATCTAAGTCAGAGGAATCATTCTGTGCCTCCACCAAGTTATCTAGTTTCTGAGACAGGGAATTAATAGCCGCCACTCTAGCCTTTTTGGCCCTAGAGCCCTGTTGTATAAAGACACCTCGGATAACCGTTTTATGGGCTTCCCAAATAGTAACCGCAGAAGGAACTGTATGGAGGTTCTCCCGAAAATAATTAACAAGGGACTCTTTGATTATTGCAACTGTAGCAGGTATACTCAATAAAGATTCATTCAGACGCCAAGCCCCAGAGCTAGACCTTTCCCAAATATGGGATAGTGTTATACAATTGGAACAATGATCAGACCAGCTTATATTAAACATTTTGGCAGTACGGAGTGCAGGCAGAAGGGTAGGCGAGAGAAAAATATGGTCGATACGAGAGGATAACTTGTGAGGGGCAGAGTAATGGGAAAATTGTCGCGTTGTAGGGTTACATTCTCTCCAAGCGTCTATCAGCCGATAAGACGCTAAGAGTTTCTTAAACTTAACAGAATCACTGCTGAATTTCCCGGGACTCTGAGGCTTACCAATTACCAAACGGTCTAAATTTTGATTCCAAACAAGGTTAGAGTCCCCACAAAGAATTAGCTGTCCCTGTTGAATTCGGGAACAAGTGTCAAATAACTGCGACAGAAATTTAATTTGATCTAAATTCGGAGTGTAATACGACACAATAGTGAGTGGAACATCCCCAATGCTTACCATGGCTATGACGAATCGACCTTCGGGGTCAATAATTGTGTCACTAATAGTAACCGCCAATCTGGAATGGAAACAAATTGCTAGCCCTTTTGTTTTAGTAGGACTAGTAGCTAAGAGCACTGTAGGGTACCTCTTATGTAGATATTTGGGGTAAGAGGAATGGGAGAAGTGGGTCTCCTGTAGGCAGAGGACGTCTGCATCCAGGGACGAGAAGCAGGAGAAAGCTTTAGTACGTTTCATAGGAGAATTAAACCCTTGGACATTCAAACTAAGCACTTTAACCCCCATGAGAAATCATCAATCCATCTATACCATAATTGCCCCTCTCAAGCCATGGAGAAAAAAGGTGAACAGAGTTCTGCATCAATATAAAGAAATATACAGCAAAAATCGCACTTGTAACATTAGGCCATGTGATAAATAGAAAAGGAATTTCACTTGTCAGCAACATAATATAACTTTACAATAAACAAAAATTCAACCAGAGTAACAGTTTGTTTTCGGGGAATAGAGAGTCACCGTCAAAAAGCACTCCTGGACCAGCCTCAGGAGCCCTTAGGGGACTCAATTCCAAGGGGGGAAAGCATTAACCAGCCTGCAAGTAACGGAGAGTATATGTCGAAAATCAGCACCCAGTAAAAGGGAGAACCCAGTGGCCACGTAGTGGATCCCAGCAAAGGTCGGAGAGCGACTGATCCAACGTGGGAAAAGACCAGGTTAGCAGAGCAGAAAACCATACAATGTCAACTGAAAAACAAAAAAAAAAACTGCAAAAGAAAAAAAAGGAGAGAACTGAAGCCACCTGGGGCAAAAGGGGAAAAGGCCAACTGACCAAATGAGTCAAACATAGTGTCCAATCACAGCACGTAGAAAGGACTCCGTGGAAAGCTGAAGAGTTCAGGTAACGGAGGAACGGGACCTCTGAGAATGGGATCTCACCTTTTCCCAAATAGGGAGAACCTTGCGTTGGGAACTACTTGAGGGCAAAACAGCCTCTACAGGTGCATCAGAGAAGCCCAATTTCACCAATACAGCCAAACCTTCCTCAGGGGAAGCAGCGTTATACTGCCTGTTGTCGTAGGAGAACATTAGTCGAAATGGAAATAGCCATCTATAAGGTATCTTACGTAGTTGAAGTACTTTGGTGATGGGTGCCATATTCCTTCGCTTTTGTAGAGTAGTCGGCGAGAGATCCATATAAATCTGATAAGGGTGAGTACGGAACACCATATTGCCGACCTTCCTCGCCGCCGCTAAAGCTGCCACTTGGGTTTGGTGGTAATGCAATCTAAGGATTATGTCTCGTGGTGGATCATCCGGTCGTCTAGGCCTCAGGGCCCGATGTACCCGATCCATCTCCAATCTAGTAGCAGGCAGGGCCGGAAGTAGTTCTTGCAGCAATTCCGTAATCGATTGCTGTAGATCCACAACGGATTCAGGCAACCCACGGATCCTCAAGTTATTACGACGGGAGCGGTTGTCCGCATCCTCAATGCGATCATTCGCTTCCTTCATCTGAGCCTGCAAGGAAATGATATCCTGTTCATGGGAATCAATCCCCGTAATAATGTCATCAATTTTAGCCTCCGAATCATTGACCCTCTGGCCCAGTTCAGCAACTTGCTTAGCTAAATCAGCTGCGATTTTAGTGGCCATAGTGTCAAGTCCCTGTTGCAGCAAAAGTTTAAATTTCCCCAACAGTACCTCATCCGAAGGTAGCGAAGCCTCGCCCTGCTCTGAGGAAGTTGATGCCTGGCTCCCAAATAGGCTGCTTGGTGACGCCATCGGGCTTAGTTTCGGTGATGACGCAGGCCGCAGGGCCTTCTCCAAGAAGTCAGAAACTGGGCGTGTCCGGGACGGCGGGGGAGAAAGGGTTTTACCTCGCCTTCTGCGTGCCGAACGAGTCTGCCGACTTGCCATACGGCTAGCCAGGAGGTTCCCCTTACAGTATCCACCGACTGCGAGATTGTGGGGTGCTGAGCTATGCGTCAGATAGCGAAAAGACTGCACGGCTGGTGCGGAGCTCTCCTAAATGGTGGCCATCTTGGATTGCGCGCGCATGCGCCCCCTAATGTATATAGATTTAATAAATAAATATATTTGATAAATTCAATAAATGTAATTGATGTGTTAAATGAATTATGTACAAATGAAATATCATATATGTAATAATCTATGAAATGAATAAATGTAAGATGCCAGCAAGGAAAAGTTTATAAAGTAGATAAAGAGCTGTCACCAAGGGAATAGGCATGTGTATATAAGTACAAAATACAAAAAATAACAAAATAATATATATAAAAAATACAAAAATTACTGAGGTATAGACATGGAGATAATAATATATAGTATATATAATAGGGGGAATGGTTGCTCAGTCAATAAAACAACTCCCTATTGATTGCAATGAATCTAGGAATACAAAGAACTGCTCTACTACTGTACTACTGAAACACGTTGTGTTCCAGTGGCTTGGTGGCCAACTTGCACTTATATTTGGATAGTATAGCACATATTACCTTTCCTGATTTCAATGAACTCTCCCTCACTGTGCAGCATGTTTATGTTTGCCAAAGGTTAGAATTAATGTGGCCAGAAGCCATTGTCTGATCAATATCAAGTGCCAGAGGCTACAAAGATTTAGAAACATGGAAACATCATGGTTATGGACTATTCTACCTGGAATAAAATGTATAGAAACCGTAACCTCCCTCCAGGACCTACTCCTATCCCTCTGTTTGGAAATTTTCTGCAGATCAAGAGGGGAGAGATTGTAAAATCATTAATTGAGGTCAGTGATTGAAATGAAGGTATAACAAAATCTTTTTTTGCAGTGCTAACAGTTGTTTTAGTAAATATGTTGTAAAAATGTTTGTTCATTTTTAGTGGGTTAAAATCCATTACAAAATAAGAAAAACAGCCATGCCAAAGCACTTCCTGCCTGATTTCATGTTAGTCTTTGTATAGAGGTTTAGTTGTTGAAAATTGATATTTACTGCCTTTCTTGACTTTGCTGTTTTATTTTGAATATATATCCCTCTTGTTGAAGGGCAGCTATATTATTTTTAAATTATTTGTACACAATCTTGCAAATAGTTACCAAATATTTATCATAGTCATATGAAAACGTTTGGGAACCCCTCTCAGCATGCATAATAATTTACTCCACTTTCAACAAAAAAGATAACAGTGGTATGTCTTTTATACCCCAGGAACATCTGAATACTGTATAAGTGGTATACATGTCTATACATTTAAAAAATCCAAAATACAGTAGTTCTGTCTCAAGCAAATTTAGCACATGATGACTTTTTCTAATCAGATACTTTCTCTTTAAAGGCTCTCAGTCCATCCTGTACAGTATATTGCTTGCAATTCCTTTGTGACACTGAGATATTAACAATTAATATTGCCCTTGCTGCCACATTTATCTCATAGAACTTAGAACTAGTTGGTCAGGTGTTTGAAACAAACTTGATAATAGATCTGGAAAAAATGTTGTGCAAGTTAATGCAATGACCACCATAAATTCAGAAGGTTGCTCTTTATTTTATTTTTATGTTTGTCTGTGTGTTTGTGTGTAATTGTTGATTTATATAAGTATGGTGTTGTGTTAAAAAATTCATCAAGGTCAGCCCTTTCAAATGAACCACCCCAGTGCATGTAAATATATGCCAGTACCTAAAGTAACTATCTATGGATACAAATGTGTTGCTTTAATAAGTAGAAAATAAATTATTCAAAATGTACCCACCCTTTAAGGCAAAGAAAGTATTTGATTCACTCAGACGTTTATACTTTCTCTGATAAAGGGTACACTTAGGGGCCGATTCATGAAGCTCGAGTGAAGGATTCGAATTAAAAAAACTTCGAATTTCGAAGTGTTTTTTGGGCTACTTCGACCATCGAATGGGCTACTTCGACCTTCGACTACTACTTCGACTTCGAATCGAACGATTCGAAGTAAAAATCGTTCGACTATTCGACCATTCGATAGTCGAAATACTGTCTCTTTAAGAAAAACTTCGACCCCCTACTTCGGCAGCTAAAAGCTACCGAAGTCAATGTTAGCCTATGGGGAAGGTCCCCATAGGCTTGCCTGAGATTTTTTGATCGAAGGATATTCCTTCGATCGTTGGATTAAAATCCTTCGAATCGTTAGATTCTAAGGATTTAATCGTTCGATCGAATGAATAATCGTTCGATCGATCGCAGGATTTGCGCTAAATCGTTCGACTTCGATATTCGAAGTCGAACGATTTTAGTTCCTAGTTGAATATCGAGGGTTAATTAACCCTCGATATTCAACCCATAGTGAATCGGCCCCATAATATACAATAAAATGTCATCCCAATGTAATATTCAGTATTTCTTCTTAACAATAGTTTGGAAAAAAATATGGTGATGTATACACTCTCTACTTTGGCCCCAAACCTGTCATCATTTTGTGTGGTTATTGGGCAACAAAAGAGGCTCTTATTGACCAGACAGAAGATTTCAGTGGTCGTGGTGCAATACCAAGTTTTGATCAATATTTCCAAGGATATGGTAAGTTATTGCTCTCTCTGGAGCATGTTTGGTTTTAAACCCTGTCATGTTTATCAAACAGCCCTAAAATATGTCTTAATTTCCAATCTAGGAAGTCATTCCGGGGCTATGGTTGTATGTGTGATGGGATATCTTTTCTAACAATAAGAAATACAAAGGGGGTAATTTAAGATTGCTCAAAGATTGCTTTAGGGTTTTATTAACTTTAATTCAGTCTAATTTATGACAGTCTAACTCATAGCTAATGCATTGGTTCACAGGTGTCATTTTTACAAATGGAGAAGAATGGAAGCAGCTGCGACGCTTTTCCCTTACAACACTAAGGAATTTTGGCATGGGAAAGAGGAGCATTGAAGAAAGGGTAAAGGAAGAAGCACAGTTCTTGGTGGCAGGGATTAAGTCATACCAAGGTTTCCCTATAATTCTATTTTTTTTTTCTAATTCAAATAAACTAGAAATTTTAACTTGAATGTTTGCTTATTCATTAAAAAATAAATAAAATCATGAACAAAACTTGAATGCATCAAATTCATATTCTACTCAACATTTTCAATGGGTCTACAAACGCTGATTGGCTTCTATACAAACTCATAAGCTTTTAGACACCAAAGTTTTACATTCAAGTTTTTCAATTTTTTGTGCTTAATAAATATCAGGAATTCAAGTATACAGTATGAAGCAATAATTCAGTTGGTGAGTTTTAGCAAAAAAATTGATAAATCATCCGCTTAATTTATACATAAATAAACTGGTTTTGATTAAAAGGGAAATGTCATATCATGATTTTCCTTAACCAAAAGTACTATGGGTTTTCTCACCTTTAAAAGGGAGAATAAAAGCAAACTTTTGGTAGACTTGAATTTCATGCACTGGTTGACCTCCAGTAAGTTATGACATTAACCTTAATTTAAATAAAATGTGTACTTTTTTTCCTGTGCCTTACAACAAACTCTATTGTGTTTTTTTACTTCCAGAAAAATCATTTGATCCAACCACTATCTTAGTCCAAAGTGTGTCCAATGTTATCTGCTCTATTGTTTTTGGGAAACGTTTTGAATATGCCAACAAGGATTTTCAGAATCTCCTTTCACTGTTTCATTCTGTATTCAAAGAAGCAAGCTCCTCCTGGGGTCAGGTAGATATTATACTGCTTAAATATATTTTTTGTATAATTGACCAATCACACCGGAGTCTGACCAGCTTGATTTTGAACAACTTGTTACCAAACAAAGATGGCCAAATATGCAGATCCTGAGTGGACTGGGAATTCTCATGCAGTTCTGGACCAGTATATGAAAATACCACACATGGACTGCTAGACAAAGTTTGGATAAAAATGACTGATCTTTATCACGTAGTTCATGTGTAGCCAACTTGTGTTGCATCATCAATTGTGTGTGCTGTAAATATTGTTTGTATTTTACCAATTTTTGTATTTCTATAGTAGTCTGGACAGTGGGGATAAAAAAATCCCTGCACAGATTTCTCTTTTCATATTTAAACCAGTTAATGAATATGTTTCCAATCATCATGAACCACATGCCAGGTCCTCATAAAAACATTTTCAAGGATAGGAATAATCTGGAAGATTTTGTTTTACAAAGAGTGAAAGAGAATGAAAAGACTTTAGATCCCAAATTGACAGCTTTCTCATAAAAATGCAGCAGGTAATGTAAACAAAGGCATGTGCTCTGCATTCTTCTACACCTGTTTAATAAAAAATTGCTGTCTATTGGATTGACTCTCTTAAACAGTAGCAACCAAGTTCATAATATTGTCATTTAAGATAAAAATACTATTTTAATAAAAGCAAATGTGTTTAGCTTTTTGCAGCAAACATAGTAGGGTACAGGACAATAAGTAAATAAGTTTTGTGCATAAACACTTTTTTAGAGTTACTCACATGGGAAAAATACTTGAATATTTCAGAAACAGTTCAGACGTTTTAATTGATTATATTTAGACTTCTTTATACTGCTTGTTTCTGTATGATGCAGCTTATATTAAACTTTCATTTTCACAACATTTGAATGATCTTGAGAGAGTGCATATAACTGCAACTAAATTGGAAGAAAAAGAATGGAACAAGAGAACTATGAGATAAGACTGTAAAGATTGGGGTTATTTAGTCTTGTGAAAAGGTACTTGCAAATCAAAAAGATTACTCTTTACAAGTACATTATAGACAGATAGTGGGAGATCTTTTTTTAAAGAACAAAGAACCAGAGACCACCTGGCCAGTTAGGTTGTGGATTACACCAGAGTTGGACTAGCGCATTGATAGCCCTCCTGGCAGTCACAGGGGGGCCCCCTACCGACTTTCAAACTCGCACCCACTGCAGCGCAACAGATCTTCTTTATGGGGCAGCCGATTGGGAGAGAGGGTCTGGGTCGACCGGGCCCACTGGGTTTTTTACCAGTGTCCTGCTGGCCCAGTTGTTGTGATGGCAGATTCTATTAATGCATTTAAGAGAGGCTTGGGTGACATTTTGGACAAGCATAATATACAAGAATATAGTGATTTTAGTGATCTTGACATCGTCAGTTATTAATATGTGTATATACTTGATGGGCTTTTGTCTTTTTTTACTTGATGGACTTTTGTCTTTTTTTAACCCAAATTAATTATATAACTGTGTTAGTGAAACACAGCTGGAAGTGGCGAGGCCCCTGCTTCAAATCCAAGCAGTACCTTAATCACAATAGAGATTTAAAGTGTGAGACATCACAGGAATAGTCATTGAATCTATAATACCAATCATATTTCCAAGAACAATCTTTCTGTTAACTGCTTTCATTTTGATTTCTTTATATACAGTTTAAGAGCACTGTAAAAGTCCATTACAATGTGAAATCTTAGTATTATTGCATGTATTTTCAGGAAAACAAAAATCCCACTTCCATATGAAGAATTTACTAGCTACTGTTGGGGAAAGGTTGGGGAAGGTCCCCATAGGCTTGGCTAAGTTTTTTTGGTCGAAGGATAATCCTCCGAATCGTTCGATCGAACTTTTTGCGCAAAATCCTTTGACTTTGATATTCGAAGTCAAAGGATTTTCATTCCCAGTCGAATATCGAGGGTTAATTAACCCTCGATATTTGACCCTTGATGAATTTGCCCCTAATTGTTCCTAAATACTATATAGACATGTATTTTATCTTATTGCTGGTTTTATACAGGCCAGCTGGTCTATTACAAGGTGCTTTGAGGTGCTAATTTAAAAAATATTAAACTGGTGAATGCTAACGTAGTCCCATATAACAACATATTCCATACTGCCAGGAACATTTTTTGTGTCTGTCAGGAAAGTTTTCAACAACATCAAATCTGATACTTGTTTCAATGTATGAGTCAAAAGCCATTCTGATCCAAAAACCTCCAAACCTCATGAAAATAAAATGTAGGGTTATTTATTTAAAACCACTCAAAAAAACTTTATTGTGTAAGACTTTGAAAAACAGCTTGAACAAAGGGAAACCACACCCTACCTATAATTTTTAATGAGTCTGCCAAATCTCGGAAACGTCTTGAAAATTCAAATTGAAAAATAGCTTGAATTTATATATATATATAAAATGTGAGTGTTTTGTGCTAAATAAATCACAAACTTTAAAGTTTAGGAAACTTAAATTTGGATTTGCTGTTTTTGCTACAAAAACTTGAATTGTTTCCATGGGCAACCACAAAATAGTGCCACCAGGTTGAAGTTAGATATGGATGACATTAGAATGTGTATGCTATACCATAACTTTGCTTTATAGAAAGCCAGGGTGTACTTCTGAAGTTCCTAACTGATTCATTTTCATATTCCTACTTTCTAGGGTACTGATGTCTACCCCTTGCTTTGTGTTGTTCTACGGGACCCTGAGAAATTTGCCACTCCATACAAATTTAATCCAAATCACTTTTTAGATGACAATGGATGTTTTAAGAGTAATGATGGCTTTATGCCTTTTTCCACAGGTATGGATTAATTCAAGCAATAGTACTGTTGGTAAAAAAAACCACTGAAACAGAGAAGTAGTATTATTTTATTTCAGCTGGAACCTTTCAGTACAGATATGTATATATATATATATATATATATATATATATATATATATATATATATATAACTTTTCAAGATGGACCAGCACTCCAGTTTGTTCAATCAAACGTGAATATTTATTTGAATAGTCACTCTCGTGTCCAACGTTTCGGCCCACATCTGGGCCTTTATCAAGGATGTGGGCCGAAACGTTGGACACGAGAGTGACTATTCAAATAAATATTCACGTTTGATTGAACAAACTGGAGTGCTGGTCCATCTTGAAAAGTTGCATAATACCATTTGACCGGGCACCCACTACGAACCGAGAGGGTTAAAGTGCAGGTACTTTCTGAACTTATATATATATATATATATATATATATATATATATATATATATATATATATATATATATATATATATATATATATATATATGTTGTTGCCCCTTCCAACACTATATGAGTAACTAAAATACTAAATTTCAGACGTGCAAACTTTGACAGTATAAGGGCATCTCTGCAACATATTAAGTGGGAAATGCTTTTCTCAGGGTTAAACACAGAACAAAAATGGGAAGTCTTTAAAATGCTGCTTAATAAATATACTTGTCAGTATATTCCACTTGTAAGCAAGGAACGTCGTTGCAAAGCAAAACCTTTTTGGTTCAATAGAAGCGTTGGTGTTGAGGTGGGTAAGAAAAGACGTGCTTTTAAAGCTTTCAAGTTAGCTGGTACAGCTGAATCATTTATAAGGTACAAGGAGGCCAATAAATCATGCAAAGAAGCTATAAGGCAAGCTAAAATTGCTATAGAAAAGGATATTGCAGCAAGCAGTAAAAAAAATCCAAAATTATTTTTTAAATATGTTAATAGTAAAAAAATGAAGCAGGAAGGGGTGGGTCCCTTACTATCAGAGGGGGGGGTCAGCTGGTTGATGAAAACAAAATAAAAGCGCAAATTCTGAACTCATATTTTTCATCTGTCTACACAAATGAGGAATCAGTAAGTGATGGTTTCCTTCTTAACAGTCCTAATTCTAGTAATACAACTAATGATGCATGGTTCACACATGATGAAATTCAAAAGAGACTAGAACATGTTAAGATTAACAAAGGTCCAGGGCCAGATGGTATTCATCCCAGGGTAATTAGCGAGCTTAGCTCTGTGATTGCCAAACCTCTTTACTTAATTTTTCAGGATTCATTGAGATCTGGCATAGTGCCTAGAGATTGGCGAATTGCTAATGTGGTGCCTCTATTCAAAAAAGGATGCCGTTCTCAGCCTCAAAACTATAGGCCAGTTAGTCTGACGTCAGTGGTAGGAAAGCTTTTCGAAGGGTTAATAAAGGATAAGATACTGGACTTCATAGCAAATCATAATACTATGAGTTTGTGCCAGCATGGTTTTATGCGTAATAGATCTTGCCAGACTAACTTAATTTCTTTTTATGAGAATGTAAGTAGAGACCTCGATTCTGGGATGGCAGTGGATGTGATTTACTTAGATTTTGCTAAAGCATTTGATACAGTGCCGCACAAAAGGTTACTGGTTAAATTAAGGAATGTTGGCCTGGAACATAGTATTTGTACCTGGATAGAGAACTGGCTAAAAGATAGACTACAAAGAGTGGTGGTAAATGGAACATTTTCTAATTGGACCAGTGTTGTTAGTGGAGTACCGCAGGGCTCTGTACTAGGTCCCTTGCTTTTCAACTTGTTTATTAATGACCTGGAGGTGGGCATTGAAAGTACTGTTTCTATTTTCGCAGATGATACTAAATTGTGCAGAACTATAGGTTCCATGCAGGATGCTGCCACTTTGCAGAGTGATTTGTCTAAACTGGAAAACTGGGCAGCAAACTGGAAAATGAGGTTCAATGTTGATAAATGCAAGGTTATGCACTTTGGCAAAAATAATATAAATGCAAGTTATACACTAAATGGCAGTGTGTTGGGAGTTTCCTTAAATGAGAAGGATCTAGGGGTCTTTGTAGATAACACGTTGTCTAATTCTGGGCAGTGTCATTCTGTGGCTACTAAAGCAAATAAAGTTCTGTCTTGCATAAAAAAGGGCATTAACTCAAGGGATGAAAACATAATTATGCCTCTTTATAGGTCCCTGGTAAGGCCTCATCTGGAGTATGCAGTGCAGTTTTGGACTCCAGTCCTTAAGAGGGATATAAATGAGCTGGAGAGAGTGCAGAGACGTGCAACTAAATTGGTTAGAGGGACGGAAGACTTAAATTATGAGGGTAGACTGTCAAGGTTGGGGTTGTTTTCTCTGGAAAAAAGGCGCTTGCGAGGGGACATGATTACACTTTACAAGTACATTAGAGGACATTATAGACAAATGGCAGGGGACCTTTTTACCCATAAAGTGGATCACCGTACCAGAGGCCACCCCTTTAGACTAGAAGAAAAGAACTTTCATTTGAAGCAACGTAGGGGGTTCTTCACAGTCAGGACAGTGAGGTTGTGGAATGCACTGCCGGGTGATGTTGTGATGGCTGATTCAGTTAATGCCTTTAAGAATGGCTTGGATGATTTTTTGGACAGACATAATATCAAAGGCTATTGTGATACTAAGCTCTATAGTTAGTATGGGTATGGGTATATAGAATTTAATTAAAAGTAGAGGGGTGTATGTATGGGTGCTGGGTTTTCATTTGGAGGGGTTGAACTTGATGGACTTTGTCTTTTTTCAACCCAATTTAACTATGTAACTATGTAACTATGTAACTGAAGATAATCTCTAAACAGCAATATATGTTCATTGTTTCCCAACACTGATGAGTACTAGAATCAATACACTCTTTGTTCAAACCATATATTCCACTTTCATCAGTTGTGAAGCAGGCATCTTGCATGATGCCCTAATTAATTATTAAAAAAGTTGAATGACTTAAAACTTGTTTGAATGTCCTTTATTTATTTTCCAAACTAGGGAAGCAGCTGTGCCTTGGGGAAGGTTTGGCTCGAATGGAACTCTTTCTCTTCCTAACCAACATTCTACAGAACTTCAAATTGCATTCAGAAACCCACTTGACAGATGATGACATTGCCCCAAAAATGAATGGTTAAAACTTGTGCACTATATGTGGACACACAGGGCCGTGATCAGGGGGGGGGGCTTGGGACACAATTGTCCCGGGCCTTGGGGGGTTTTGGGTCTTGGGGGGCCAGCAGGAGGAGGAAACAGGAAAGCCTGGCAGATAGCAGCCTGGAAGAGAAAGCCACAAGGTGGAGAATTACTGATGGGCCCAGAAAGCTGGAAGGCCCCACAGAAAGCAGTCATTTGAATCATGCTGGCACAGGGGAGCCAGATACTGTACCAGGAGAGACCAAGATTGTAAGAGGAATCCAGACTGGAGGATCAACCAGACTGAAGGTTCTGTGTAAAGCATCCAAAGAGGCTTTTGGAGTGAGTATTCACATTTAAATTGACGATATCCTACAGGAGAGCTCAAAGATTACAGAAACTGTATTGTGTTGGACTAAGTTAATGGACTTTATTTCTTTTAGTTAGTCAGACAGTTTGCTCCTGCCTTTCTAGTTAGTGAGGCCATATTGCCACCTTGTTAGGAGTGCTGTTTGTATTAGTTTCCCCTTTACTTATATTCATTTTAGATAAACAGTTATTTAGTTTACCAAATACTGTGTGTGCATTATAACTGTGTCCTAGTGGGGCCATCCGTAGGTGCATTCCAGGATCCTACTAGGAGGGCTGAGCCTACTAGCCCCCCTTCTGTGGCCCTCCACATGCTATGTCTGTGTACCATATGTAAGATTAACTGGCCCCTGCATTATTTAAACCTCAAATTTAGACTCTAATCCCCTGTATTGTTCACACTTGTAACAACTCTATTGTTTATATCCTAAAGCCCTGTACTGTTCACACCTGAGACCTAGACTGAAACTGCCCACATTGTTCACCTGTTCACACTTTATTCAAAATGCTAATGGAGCACCAGTACTGTGTCACTGTATGTAGTACATATTAGAATGATAGTATCCTGCTCTGTTCTGCCTTCCCTCCCTCTGTGTGCCATTCTCTGCTTGCCCAGTGCTGCTTGTGTGTGCCATTCTCTGCTTGCCCAGTGCTGCTTGTGTGTGCCATTCTCTGCTTGCCCAGTGCTGCTTGTGTATGCAATTCTCTGCTTGCTCAGTGCTGCTTGTGTGTGCCGCTTTCTGCTTGCCCTACGCTACCTGTGGAATGTAAGCCTGTTAGGGGCTTGTTCTAACAACGGGCAATGTGTTTAATTACAAAGCCCCTTTAAAAAATGTGAATTTCGCACCTTTGAGCGATGACATAATCTCGTGGGCGCATAAACCAGGAAACGCGCGGCCGAGCACACCATAGGAACACTGGCTGTGAAGGGGATCAAACGCATGCGGCGGGCGTCCCTGCACGGCATTAGCCCCCGCATGCCAACGGGTGGACCACTAGACCACCAGAGACCACCACAAAGTGACAGTAAGATTTAGTTAAATGTTTATTTGCAGAAACGGAACTAGAGGGGGATGCCCCGTCCCCCTCCGTACACCCGAAACTGGCCGGGAATATGCAGCGTGCTGACTGCCGGGGGGCCTTGAGGGGGTGCGGGCCCTGGCCCGCTCGCACCCCCTGCTCCCCCGGTAGTTCCACCCCTGTTTATTTGTACTTTTCAGTACTTTTGGAAGAATAGCATTAGTAAAGTTACTATGCATTATGATCTAACTATTTTAGAGGACAAAAACAAAGAAACCCTTTGAGTTTGAACCAGTGTAGTTTCTGCATGCCATTATCTCTCTGAGCCAAAGACTTGGCTGACCTTTGCAACTTGGCAGAAGCAGTATATTGCCAATGTTTGAGCAATCCATCACTCAGTTGGAAAAACACAAAAATCCTATTTCTAGGTGTTCTCTGGCACATGTGCATGATAAATAATTACTCTTGATTAGTTGCTTGTTCTGTATGATAAAGGAATATTAGACACTTCAGACCACTCCTGTACGTTAGCAGAGACATTAGTGTTTGGGTCAAACACTGATGGGTGGAAGATTAAGAAAGAAATACAATTTCAGAGGCTGTATATGTCTAAACTATGAAATGAAAATTTGTGGAGATTCTGCTGTTTTTTCAGTTCTACTTAATTGTACTGTGAGTTGCAAAAGCCCTTGTAAGAACACAGGTAGACTGTGTGAAAGGTTCACCATTTTGTAAAGGAAAGAGAACAGCAGAACAAACTGAGGCTGGTGCAGCTGTCAAGCAATACCGAGAGTTCTCAGAGCATCAGGGTCGGCGGAGGGGGTACATGACCCAGCTTAGCATCACTGGTAGTGGTGGGTTATTTAACAGTAAGAAGGAGAGATTTAGTGAAGGAGGGGAGGAGTGGGATAGAGGTTAGATCAGGGATCAGGAACCTTGGCTCTCCAGCTGTTAAGGAACTACAAGTCCCACAATGCAATAATGGAGCCTTTTGAAGGAGTCTAAAGGCAAATGCATTGTGGGACTTGTAGTTCCTTAACAGCTGGAGAGCCAAGGTTCCTGATCCCTGGGTTAGATGTAGGGATGGTTGGCTAGCCACCATTTTGTGTGGACAGTACAAAGAAAGGTCCAAACCCACCCATCCCTAGTTTTTATGGGGGGGGTTGGTTTGTTGTTTTTCTAGTTGTCACGCACGCATGTGACGTTGGAAGGTTAGGTGGTACACCAGTTCTTTGTTATCTACTTAAGGAATTGGGGAGAAGGCAGGCAGATTTGTGGAGATGGGGTGGCTGAATGGTAGTTGTCATACCTAAGGTGGGTGACCATTTGTGTTGACAGAGTACTAAAAGGTTTTCTTGAAAGTGCTGGGGGGAGGCCTGACATCGGTTGATTGTAAGGACTACCATAGAGGCCCCGGATTAGCAGCAGGTATTTTTCTGAACTAGGGATTTATCAGCTGGACTATATCAAGGCGCAATGTGGTTATGGAAGCACAGACTGTCAACGGACTCGTGAGACTGTGTTTTTGTGTACTGTACATGATTTTGTTTGTACTTACTGCATTGTGTTATGTATTGTTTATCTATGTTGACAAAACATATTGATATTTTGCACGTTTTTCATAGCTTTAATAAAGCTGTGGCCATTATCATTCCAATGATGATACTGTCACACAGTTTTTATTGGTTAGTCAGGTGAGCATTTGTAGGATGATGCATGGGTCATGAGCATTGGTAATACAGACAGTAAGATAGTTGAATATACAGAAGTGGGTGTTATCACATTTTTTTCTTTTAATTGCAGGATAAAGTGTCTTGGGGACATCCTTTATTTAGGTCACCGGTACTTGTGATTGAGTATGAGCTTAAGGCACATATGAATACACCTGTTAACGTGGAGTGCTCACCTTACTGATATACACTTCTTGTAGTGTCAGGTGCTGGACTGGAGGACCCACTCCTGTCCCTGGGTCATAACAATATGTAAAAAGGAACCAGCAGCACACTGTGTTTAAGTTGCAAAAGTGCACCAAAAATTTATTAAGCCCACATCATACAATTAGGAGTATGAGCTAAAGGCACATATGAATGGCTTGTGTTGCATAATTAAGTGGTACAAGTGACACAATATATTGTCTCTGTACTGCAGTTTATCATGAATACAGATTCTAGAAGTGCTTGCTCAAATCAGGTACCGATGACTTGACGTGGATTATATTCACTTGAAAGTGTCCATCCTCCAGGAACAAGCCCTCCAAGTTGAACCTCTGTGGAAATATGTCTACTGTATTTCTAGATTCAACAAAAGAGGCAGGATGGACACAATAACAACCGCATGGAAGTGCTGGAGCATGTTTAAACATAAATTCCTTATAGAATGTCATAAAAATGCTCTCCTCATTTAGAGCACCCATCTTGTAGGTGCATTTGTTAATTACTCATTATTTCTGACTTACTGGCTGACTGTGGTGCACTTAGATGGAGCTTGTTGTCCGGTATATTGTCAGTATCCTACAGACTGCCATGTGGTGCTTAAAGTGACAATTTCTACACCTACAAAATTCTTGTATATATTGAACCTTCATTATCAATTCAAAGCTTAGTGCTCCATTGGTAAATGTTCTATTTACAATTATACTAGGGTTCAGTGAGGCAGTAGCTGTGCATTTGAGCTACTCTACCTGTAGCATGCTGCAGTGTATGTGCATTATCCACTAGCCTGCTCTTCAGCCCAGGAGCACAGGAGTTTATGGGTGTAATGCAATAGGTACACAGCTGTCCAGTAGCACACGGCAGCATTTTGTCCTGTAGATGATCCATTAATGGTATGTAGAAACAGGAAGTACATTTGGACTGTGCAGTGATCTACAAAAAGTAGTTAATTTTAAATCTATGCAGTTCAACCACACTTTTAACTGAATAAATATATTCCACAATACACACACAAAATCTTAAAACAATGAAAATGAAAAATACATGGATTACAGGAAACAATCCACATACCCTCTAATATAAGGTTTACCACCTCACAAACCACATATCGAATATTAGAAGATCACATGCTTCCTATATTTATCTTTTTTCCCTATTAACATTGGGATCAGCTCCATTTTGCCAGATGGCAACCCTAGTTAGGAGGGATGGTTTCTGGGAGGCTGGAATATGAGAAACCCCTTATGGTTGGTATCATTCTGACTGCCCACATATGATTCACTGCATGCCCATATTTCCAATATAATATTGGGAACTGGCAAGTACCAATATAATTTTGCAAAAACAGGCCTGAAAATAGCAACCATCTACAGGGGGTCATAAATGACATTCCTGGACACCCCCCTTCATAAATAGGTAATGAGGGAATATCAAAACAGGGAATACAAAGGCCAAAAAGCCAAACTGCAGCTTTCCTTTTGCTGTTGCTGGGAGTTGTAGCCTAGGTTAATGTTGGTGGGCCCCAGGATGAATATACCTTCTTAAAACGTTGGGTTTTAATAGTATGTGCTGTTGAATAGTTTATTTACAAAGCAAATAAACGGCAGGAATAGAGGTTTTGTTTTTCTTTTTTGCAGAAATCTAGAAATATTTATTGGCCTGGTGGTGAAGACACACAAGAGCTTTTCTAGGTAATTCAAAATTCACAGTGGGCCAGCATTCCAAAGGTCCAATAGTCCTATTATAAATTGCAGCACCAAGCCCATAAGGCTAGGGATGTAGCGAACGTCGGAAAAAAAGTTCGCGAACATATTCGCGAACTTGCGCAAAAATGCGAGCGGTTCGCGAACGGTTCGCGAACCCCATAGACTTCAATGGGAAGGCGAACTTTAACATCTAAAAAAGACATTTCTGGCCAGAAAAATGATTTTAAAGTTGTTTAAAGGGTGCAACGACCTGGACAGTGGCATGCCAGAGGGGGATCAAGGGCAAAAATGTATCTGAAAAATCTGCCTGTGTGTGCTTGGAAGAGATAGTGTAGGGGGAGAGCTGTTAGTGATTTCAGGGACAGATGATAGTAAGTTTGCTGGCTAGTAATCTGCTTGATACTGCTCTGTATTGGAGGGACAGAAGTCTGCAGGGATTTGAGGGACATTTTAGCTTAGGTAGCTTTGCTGGCTAGTAATCTACTGTTCTCTTTAAACAACTGCCATACGTTGCCCTTGTAGGCATTGTTTGCCCAGTTTTTTTGGACGCAGCCACTGAAGCACAGTTGCCAGAAAAAATATGCCATATAAATGCTGAAAATAGTCATTTTTCGCCATACGTTGACCTTGTAGACATTGTTTGCCCAGTTTTTTTTGGACGCAGCCACTGAAGCACAGTTGCCAGAAAAAATATGCCATATAAATGCTGAAAATAGTAATTTTTCGCCATACGTTGACCTTGTAGACATTGTTTGCCCAGTTTTTTTAGACGCAGCCACTGAAGCACAGTTGCCAGAAAAAATATGCCATATAAATGCTGAAAATAGTCATTTTTTGCCATATACGTTGAGTCAACGTATGGCAAAAAATGACTATTTTCAGCATTTATGTGGCATATTTTTTCTGGCCTCTGTGCTTCAGTGGCTGCGGCCAAAAAAACTGGGCAAACAATGCCTACAAGGTCAACGTCGTTGACCTTGTAGGCATTGTTTGCCCAGTTTTTTTGGCCGCAGCCACTGAAGCACAGAGGCCAGAAAAAATATGCCATATAAATGCTGAAAATAGTCATTTTTTTGGTCGCAGCCACTGAAGCACAGTTGCCAGAAAAATTATGCCATATAAATGCTGAAAATATAAATTTTTTTGGTTGCAGCCACTGAAGCACAGAGGCCAGAAAAATTATGCCATATAAATGCAGAAAATATGCATTTTTTTGGTCGCAGCCACTGAAGCACAGTTGACAGAAAAATTATGCCATATAAATGCTGAAAATATAAATTTTTTTGGTTGCAGCCACTGAAGCACAGAGGCCAGAAAAATTATGCCATATAAATGGAGAAAATATGCATTTTTTTGGTTGCAGCCACTGAAGCACAGAGGCTAGAAAAATTATGCCATATAAATGGAGAAAATATGCATTTTTTTGGTTGCAGCCACTGAAGCACAGAGGCTAGAAAAATTATGCCATATAAATGGAGAAAATATGCATTTTTTTGGTTGCAGCCACTGAAGCACAGAGGCCAGAAAAATTATGCCATATAAATGCAGAAAATATGCATTTTTTTGGTTGCAGCCACTGAAGCACAGAGGCTAGAAAAATTATGCCATATAAATGGACAAAATATGCATTTTTTTGGTTGCAGCCACTGAAGCACAGAGGCCAGAAAAATTATGCCATATAAATGCAGAAAATATGCATTTTTTTGGTTGCAGCCACTGAAGCACAGAGGCTAGAAAAATTATGCCATATAAATGGAGAAAATATGCATTTTTTTGGTTGCAGCCACTGAAGCACAGAGGCTAGAAAAATTATGCCATATAAATGGAGAAAATATGCATTTTTTTGGTTGCAGCCACTGAAGCACAGAGGCCAGAAAAATTATGCCATATAAATGCAGAAAATATGCATTTTTTTGGTTGCAGCCACTGAAGCACAGAGGCTAGAAAAATTATGCCATATAAATGGACAAAATATGCATTTTTTTGGTTGCAGCCACTGAAGCACAGAGGCCAGAAAAATTATGCCATATAAATGCAGAAAATATGCATTTTTTTGGTTGCAGCCACTGAAGCACAGAGGCTAGAAAAATTATGCCATATAAATGGATAAAATATGCATTTTTTTGGTTGCAGCCACTGAAGCACAGAGGCCAGAAAAATTATGCCATATAAATGCAGAAAATATGCATTTTTTTGGTTGCAGCCACTGAAGCACAGAGGCCAGAAAAATTATGCCATATAAATGCAGAAAATATGCATTTTTTTGGACGCAGCCACTGAAGCACAGTTGCCAGAAAAAATATGCCATATAAATGCTGAAAATAGTCATTTTTCGCCATACGTTGACCTTGTAGACATTGTTTGCCCCGTTTTTTTGGACGCAGCCACTGAAGCACAGAGGCCAGAAAAAATTAAACCAGTAGGGTTTGCACCCTAGTTTGTAACGGTGGCGGAGGGAGGAGGACGCTAAAGGACAGCTGTGTGTGGAGTCATGAGGCTTGAAGAGAAGGACAGCTGCATAGAAGTCAGAACAAGTCTTCCGGCGTGCAGTAACCCTCCGAGATCCACCCCTCATTCATTTTAATAAAGGTCAGGTAATCGACACTTTTGTGACCTAGGCGAGTTCTCTTCTCAGTTACAATCCCTCCTGCTGCACTGAAGGTCCTTTCTGAGAGCACACTTGAGGCTGGGCAAGACAAGAGGTTCATGGCAAATTGTGACAGCTCTGGCCACAGATCAAGCCTGCGCACCCAGTAGTCCAGGGGTTCATCGCTCCTCAGAGTGTCGATATCTGCAGTTAATGCCAGGTAGTCCGCTACCTGCCGGTCGAGGCGTTCTTTGAGGGTGGATCCAGAAGGGTTGTGGCGCTGCCTTGGACAGAAAAACATTTGCATGTCTGATGTTACAGACCGGCCAAAGGGCTTTGTCCTTGCAGGTGTGCTCGTGGCAGGATTACTGGCACCTCTGCCCCTGGAATGTTGATGAGTTCCTGAAGTGACATCACCCTTAAAAGCATTGTACAACATGTTTTGCAGGCTGGTTTGTAAATGCCGCATCTTTTCGGACTTGTGGTATGTTGGTAACATTTCTGCCACTTTATGCTTGTACCGAGGGTCTAGTAGCGTTGCGACCCAGTACAGGTCCTTCTCCTTAAGCCTCTTGATACGGGGGTCCTTCAACAGGCATGCCAGCATGAAAGACCCCATTCTCACAAGGTTGGATGCAGAGCTATCCATCTCCGCTTCCTCATTATCAAGGACTGCATCATCCACGGTCTCCTCCCCCCAGCCACGTACAAGACCAGGGGTCCCCAAAAGGTCACCACTAGCCCCCTGGGAAGCCTGCTCCTGTTGGTCCTCCTCCTCCTCCTCCACAAAGCCACCTTCCTCCTCTGACTCCACTTCTGGCACCTCTCCCTGCGTTGCAGCAGGTGCCTGGGTTCGTTCTGGTGATTGCGACCATAAATCGTGCGCTTCCAGCTCCTCGTCACGCTGGTCTACAGCCTCATCTGTCACTCGTCGCACGGCACGCTCCAGGAAGAAAGCGAAGGGTATTAGGTCGCTGATGGTGCCTTCGGTGCGACTGACCATATTTGTCACCTCTTCAAAAGGTCGCATGAGCCTGCAGGCATCGCGCATAAGCACCCAGTAACGGGGGAAAAAAATCCCCAGCTCTGCAGATCCAGTCCTACCACCCAGTTCAAAAAGGTACTCGTTGACGGCCCTTTGTTGTTGCAGCAGACGTTCCAACATAAGGAGCGTTGAATTCCAGCGAGTCTGGCTGTCAGAAATCAAACGCCTGACTGGCATGTTGTAGCGCTGCTGAATGTCAGCAAGGCGTGCCATGGCTGTGTAGGAACGTCTGAAATGGGCCGACACCTTTCTGGACTGGGTGAGAACGTCCTGGAATCCTGGGTACTTGGAGACAAAACGTTGGACTATTAAATTTAACACATGTGCCATGCAGGGCACATGTGTTAAATTTCCCAGTCTCAACGCTGCCAACAGATTGCTTCCATTGTCACACACCACTTTTCCGATCTGCAGTTGGTGTGGGGTCAGCCACCGATCGGCCTGTGACTGCAGAGATGACAGGAGTACAGATCCGGTATGGTTTTTGCTTTCCAGGCACGTCATCCCCAAGACAGCGTGACAACGGCGTACCTGGCACGTCGAATAGCCTAGGGGGAGCTGGGGGTGCACAGGTGTGGAGGAGGAGAAGGAGGACCCAGCAGCAGAGTAAGAAGAAGAAGAGGAAGAAGACGAGGTAGAGAGCGATGGAGGAGTAGAGGTGGTGGCAGAACCGCGTGCAATCCGTGGCGGTGACACCAACTCCACTGTTGTTGTTGTTGTTGAGCTACCCATTCCCTGCTTCCCATTCCCAGCCATTACCAAGTTCACCCAGTGGGCAGTGTAGGTGACATACCTGCCCTGACCATGCTTGGAGGACCATGCGTCAGTAGTCATATGGACCTTTGGCCCAACACTAAGTGACAGAGATGCGGTAACTTGGCTCTGCACATGTTGGTACAGGTGTGGTATTCCCTTTTTAGAAAAAA
The DNA here is from genome assembly GCA_038501925.1 of Xenopus petersii. NCBI lineage: Eukaryota > Metazoa > Chordata > Amphibia > Anura > Pipidae > Xenopus > Xenopus petersii. The sequence continues at coordinate 68,745,383 of CM076686.1, forward strand.
AATTGCGGCTGGGTACCTTCCACTGCGGTGTCCCAATTGCTACAAATTTGCGGAAGGCCTCAGAGTCCACCAGCTGGTATGGTAAAAGCTGGCGGGCTAAGAGTGCAGACAAGCCAGCTGTCAGACGCCGGGCAAGGGGGTGACAGTCAGACATTGGCTTCTTACGCTCAAACATGGCCTTCACAGAAACTTGGCTGGTGGCAGATGACTGGGAATGGGAACAGGTGGTCAAGGTGGAAGGCGGAGTGGAGGGTGGTTCAGATGGGTCAAGGAGAGCAGAGGTAGAGCAGTAAGATGCTGGACCAGAAGGAGTGTGGCTTTTAGTTTGCCTGTTGCCTTTGAGGTGTTGCTCCCAAAGTGCTTTGTGCTTGCCGCTCATGTGCCTTCGCATAGAAGTTGTACCTATGTGGCTGTTGGGCTTACCAAGGCTCAGTTTCTGACTGCACTCATTGCAAATTACAATGCTTTTGTCAGAGGCACACACATTAAAAAAATGCCACACTGCTGACTTTTTGGAAGTCTGCGATCTGGCGGTAACAGTAGAAGTTGGCGGCATTGGCGGCAATGGCGGGTGCGTTGGCCGGCTGAACACAGGTGCCGATACATGTTGTTGCCCTACTGATCCCTGCGGGCTGGCCTCCCTGCTTCTTCTAAGTCTTATTCTCCTACTGCCTCTCTGACTCTCCGTCTCTCCATCTGAACTACCCTCCTCTTGCTCTCTTCTACTAGGCACCCACAAAACATCAATCTCCTCATCATCATTCTCCTCAGATGCATCAATTTCTTCTGACACATCACAGAAGGAAGCAGCAGCGGGGACCTCCTCCTCCTCCTCATCACTCATCATTATGTCCATCTCTGTCGTGTTCTCTGCCAGAATTAAATCTGGTGTAACGTCCTCATCTCCTTCATCTTCTTCTGCCAATAATGGTTGCGCATTACTCAGTTCAAGAAACTCATGGGAAAATAACTCCTCTGACTCCAGTGAAGAAGGGGCACCGGTGGTGGAGGAAGTGTTACGTGGGGTGGCCATAGCAGTGGAGGATGAGGAGGATGTTGTGGTAAAGTTAGAAACGGTAGAGGATGGGGTGTGCTGTGTAAGCCAGTCAACTACCTCTTCAGCATTTTGGGAGTTCAGGGTCATTGGCTTTTTAAAACTGGGCAATTTGCTAGGGCCACAGGATTGCATAGCAGCACGGCCCCTAGCACGGCCTCTGCGTGGCGGCCTGCCTTTGCCTGGCATTATTTTTAAAAAAACAACAACAACAAAAACTCAGTTGGTTTTTCTGGAAACGATAATACACACAGCTAGATGGCAGTTTGAAGAAAACAGTGTGCAAATAATGCCTACAAGATCAACGTATACACTACTACAGCGGTGGATACGGATTACGTAAAATATATGAATGCTGCTTGAAAAAAAGTAACTCAAGTGGTTTTTCTAGAGACGATAATATTATCAATATTTAGACAAAATGTGAACAAGCTCACACAGCTAGATGGCGGTTTGAAGAAAACACTGTGCAAATAATGCCTACAAGGTCAACGTATACACAGCGGTGGATACGGATTACGTAAAATATAAGAATGCTGCTTGAAAAAAAGTCACTCCGGTGTTTTTTCTGGAGACGGTAATATTATGGATATTTAGACAGAATGTGAACACGGGCACACAGCTAGATAGCAGTTGGTTGAATAACACACTGGGCAAAAAATGCCTACAGGGCAAATAATGCCTACAAGGTCAACGTATACACAGCGGTGGATACGGATTACGTAAAATATAAGAATGCTGCTTGAAAAAAAGTCACTCCGGTGTTTTTTCTGGAGACGGTAATATTATGGATATTTAGACAGAATGTGAACACGGGCACACAGCTAGATAGCAGTTGGTTGAATAACACACTGGGCAAAAAATGCCTACAGGGCAAATAATGCCTACAAGGTCAACGTATACACAGCGGTGGATACGGATTACGTAAAATATAAGAATGCTGCTTGAAAAAAAGTCACTCCGGTGTTTTTTCTGGAGACGGTAATATTATGGATATTTAGACAGAATGTGAACACGGGCACACAGCTAGATAGCAGTTGGTTGAATAACACACTGGGCAAAAAATGCCTACAGGGCAAATAATGCCTAAAAGGTCAACTTATACACTACTACAGCGATGGATACGGATTACGTAAAATTTATTATGGCTGCTTGAAAAAAGTCACTCCGGTGTTTTTTCTGGAGACGGTAATATTATGGATATTTAGACAGAATGTGAACACGGTCACACAGCTAGATAGCAGTTGGTTGAATAACACACTGGGCAAAAAATGCCTACAGGGCAAATAATGCCTACAAGGTCAACGTATACACAGCGGTGGATACGGATTACGTAAAATATAAGAATGCTGCTTGAAAAAAAGTCACTCCGGTGTTTTTTCTGGAGACGGTAATATTATGGATATTTAGACAGAATGTGAACACGGTCACACAGCTAGATAGCAGTTGGTTGAATAACACACTGGGCAAAAAATGCCTACAGGGCAAATAATGCCTAAAAGGTCAACGTATACACAGCGGTGGATACGGATTACGTAAAATATAAGAATGCTGCTTGAAAAAAAGTCACTCCGGTGTTTTTTCTGGAGACGGTAATATTATGGATATTTAGACAGAATGTGAACACGGGCACACAGCTAGATAGCAGTTGGTTGAATAACACACTGGGCAAAAAATGCCTACAGGGCAAATAATGCCTAAAAGGTCAACTTATACACTACTACAGCGATGGATACGGATTACGTAAAATTTATTATGGCTGCTTGAAAAAAGTCACTCCGGTGTTTTTTCTGGAGACGGTAATATTATGGATATTTAGACAGAATGTGAACACGGTCACACAGCTAGATAGCAGTTGGTTGAATAACACACTGGGCAAAAAATGCCTACAGGGCAAATAATGCCTACAAGGTCAACGTATACACAGCGGTGGATACGGATTACGTAAAATTTATTATGGCTGCTTGAAAAAAGTCACTCCGGTGTTTTTTCTGGAGACGGTAATATTATGGATATTTAGACAGAATGTGAACACGGGCACACAGCTAGATAGCAGTTGGTTGAATAACACACTGGGCAAAAAATGCCTACAGGGCAAATAATGCCTACAAGGTCAACGTATACACAGCGGTGGATACGGATTACGTAAAATATAAGAATGCTGCTTGAAAAAAAGTCACTCCGGTGTTTTTTCTGGAGACGGTAATATTATGGATATTTAGACAGAATGTGAACACGGGCACACAGCTAGATAGCAGTTGGTTGAATAACACACTGGTCAAAAAATGCCTACAGGGCAAATAATGCCTAAAAGGTCAACTTATACACTACTACAGCGATGGATACGGATTACGTAAAATTTATTATGGCTGCTTGAAAAAAGTCACTCCGGTGTTTTTTCTGGAGACGGTAATATTATGGATATTTAGACAGAATGTGAACACGGTCACACAGCTAGATAGCAGTTGGTTGAATAACACACTGGGCAAAAAATGCCTACAGGGCAAATAATGCCTAAAAGGTCAACTTATACACTACTACAGCGGTAGTAAAATAAAAAAAAGTTAAATAAAAAAAGAATGAATATTAAAAAAAAAAAAATTAAAGTTGGTGCTGCTGAACTACTAGGAGCAGCAGATTAGCACACCAGTCCCACTCCCCAACACTGCTAGACTAATAGCACTGGGCTCTTATAGTAGTAGTAGTAGTAGTAGTAGTAGTAGTAGTAGTAAAACAACAAAAAAATAAATAAAAGCAGTCCTTACAAGGACTATTGCTATTGCAGCAGTCAGCAGATGAGATCAGAAGCAGGACAGCTGCCCACTGCAGCTACATACAGAGCACTGCAGTAGAAGGTAGATTACTAGCCAGCAAAGCTACCTAAGCTTAAATGTCCCTCAAACCCCTGCAGACTTCTGTCCCTCCAATAACAGAGCAGTATCAAAACGATTACTAGCCAGCAAACTTTCAACTGTCCCTGAAATCACTAACAGGCAGCAGCTCTCTCCCTACACTATCTCTTCAGCACACACAGGCAGAGTGAAAAAAAGCTGCAGGGCTTCGGTTTTTATAGGGAAGGGGAGTGGTCCAGGGGAGAGCTTCCTGATTGGCTGCCATGTACCTGCTGGTCTGGGGTGAGAGGGCAAAAAAAAGCGCCAACAATGGCGAACCCAAAATGGCGAACGTCGCGCGACGTTCGCGAACTTCCGGCGAGCGCGAACACCCGATGTTCGCGCGAACAAGTTCGCCGGCGAACAGTTCGCGCCATCTCTACATAAGGCTATTTTTGCAGTCTTGTAAGCCCTAATTGCATACATGAACAGTCTGAAGTTGTGCATTTGTGTGTCTTCAGAATGGTTACCAAGTGTGAGGATGAAAATCACTTTTTGTTATTTGTTATTTATCAGAGACAGAATCCAAATAATTGAAGTTTTTTTAATAATAAAATCTGAAATTTTAGTGGAAACAAAAACTCAAATTTTTCAAGATTTATTATACCCGAGCATGGAAAGTGTCTGAATCCGAAAATCCAGGCATCTCAGACCTACTGAGGTTGTATATAAGTCGATAGGAGAGGTCCCTATTCTATTTGGAAGTTTCTGGGGTCTGTGCTGGAATTAGCTATTTCAGACTTATCGGGCACAAATCCAAAAAATTCTGGCTTTTCGGGAGAAAGCACGAACAAATTGAGCGATTTGGGAAAAATATCCAATAAAATAGTATTGAATCGTGTTTGTCCCGAATCCGATTAAATGGTGCTTTTTTAATAATAAATAAGGTACACTTGTGGATTCTATTTTGGTATGACTTTGTTTTTTAATTAAAATAATCAGAAAAAAATCAGATTTTGATAAATAAGGCCCTAAATCTTGTTATAGAATTGAAGGTGGCATTCTAGAAGTTACTACAATTTCACAATTAATGATTCTAAACATGTACATTTATCTTGTGTTTCAGTTGCATGGTGGCCAACTTTGCATTTATATCTGCTCTCTGGAAATTATAGCGGAATGTCACCATTCTTGTTTTTAGTATTTGTCTGATTGATACAAAATGTTCTTATTATTCTTGTGCTATTGAATGAACTTTCCTTCACTGTGCAGCATGTTTATTTTGGACAAAGGTTAGAATTAAGCTGGCCAGAAGCCATTGTCTGATAATATAAATATAAATGCCAGAGGCTATAAAGATTTAGTATCGTGTTTAAGAAAACATGGACACATCATGGTTGTGGACTCTGCTGCTGTCTATGCTGATCTCCTGCATGTTAATCTATTCTACCTGGAATAAAATGTACAGAAAGCGGAATCTCCCTCCAGGACCCACTCCTATCCCTCTGTTTGGAAATGTTCTGCAGATCAAGAGGGGAGAGATGGTAAAATCATTAATTGAGGTCAGTGATTGAAACATTTGTTCCTGGCATCTTACTCTGTGATTATTAAATGTTATCTAAAGAACTCTGTTTTACAGCGATAACAATTATTGTAAATGTTGTAATAAATGTGTTCATATTTTTGGTGCGTTAAAATCAATTTCCAAATGGTTAAAACACAAAAGAAGAAAATCACCCATACCAAAGGACTTTGTGTTTTTTCTGATTACCAACTTACAGTATTTCATGTTAGTTGCAGTATAGAAATGTAGTTATTTCAAATTTAAATGTACTGCCTTTCTTGATGTGCTTTTATTTTATTTGTAATATAACACTTGTTGACACTTATTATTTTCAGATTATTTGTACACTGCCTGGCAAATAATTACCAATTATGTATATCAGAATTCATTGATTTTTGTAGAGAATTTGTCAAAGAACACTCACAAGCTTGCATTCTCTGAATATCAGCTACCAACTTATAAGAAGCAGGGACAGTGCAAATATATCTTAATATTCTAAAAAAAGGCAACATTTAAAATAGCAAAGAATTATATCTTCCTGCAGTTATAGGTAATCACGGATTAATTTGCCTTAAAATGGAAAATTAATTCATAACTTTACATTAATTATATAACATCTTCATAGTTATAATACATACAGTATATTAATTATGTATAAAATATATACATTCATGACATTTGATGATTGATTTTCTTCTACAGGAGCTAACATCATATATTCTAAAAACTATGCATCAGAAATAGTATACTAGATTATATGTAAAACAAGAATGAAAAGCTCTATAAAAATGTATAATTTTTCAGCTGTGCACAAAGTAAAAATCTTGAAACAATAAACTAAATAAATATCAATGCATTTTAGACACTAGCTCATATTTGTTAAGCTGTTACTTTCATCTACTTACTGAAATCCATCATTTCTTATACTTTTTATCACTTTTATATCTTATTAACATTGCAGAATGTCTGCATGATATAACACATTTTTAAGGAAAGTAGTTACCTGAGTGTTCATTATATTTGCTTTATTCATAGGTGCCAGGTTACAGCCAAACTTTTTGTTGCGTATCTTTTATAAACATTGTATTTTTTCCCTGAAAAACAATGAGCCAGAGACATGCCTGCACTTTTTTCTTTTACTGATAGTCCGTAATGTAACCCTCTTTTATGTCGCACCTGACCATCTGGTCCACACACTCAGCCAGCGTTGGGATAGTCACTACAGCAGTGGGTTTCACATAACAGAGACATTTTAACACGTGAATATAAACAAAGCTGTAAAACAGTAAGGAGAATGCAAGGCACCAAAGTGGGTAACGAAGGGTGCCTGGGACTGTGGGGAGGTACTGGGAGCAGAAGGAACCCTGGGAACCCTCCTCTTCTTGTGATGTCACGGGCACCTGGAGTGCTGTGCAGGCTGGCAGCGTGTCTCGTCTCACCTAATGGCGGCTGATTATCCCACCCCCCACCAGTTGCACTGTTACACTTTTATTGTTACATTTATGTGTTAAAAAAATTTCAGTGGATTTTCTTCCATATTGTTAAGAATTGTGTTATAGTAATAAAAAAAAAAAAAAAAAAATATATATATATATATATAATATTATTGTCACAGCTGTTGGCGGCAATTGTTTTTGGTCCTTGCCATTTGGGTATGGCCAGTAAGTTTTTCCCTTTACATGCCCACCGCGGATGCGGTGTCTGGCATCTGTGGTAACCTGGGCTTGGTATAACATGGCAAGGACAGGTTTATTGTTTTTTTGGCAAATATGGTTTTAATAAAAGCTGTGGCTGACCTTCACCCACAAAACAAGCGACTGCCTCCCATAGTCCACTGCCACTTTCAGGTACATCACAAGACCACCAGCCCACCTACATTACAACAGGCAGTAAATTCAACATCTCACCATTAACATATTAAAGGATTTATGAAACTGGAAGGAAAAGCAGCATAGATAAAATACATTTCCATATAACAAGCTTCACACATTTCACACAAGAGGCAGATCACAGCAATCAGGTGTGAGGATTAAATCATACGGTTTTTACCTAGGGGACATTTTAGATACCATGTGCTCTGCCTGTCTCCCTTATAAACTTTTGTTAATATGCTACACATTACAAAAACTAATAAAAGCATGAATTTGCTGTGGCTGAAGGTAATCAGGTTGTTTCAGCAAAGAAATTACCCTTAAAATCAACTATAAAACATTTGAGGTGATTAGAGCAGTAACAGACATCATACCTCTTCTGTGGAGCTAATGCACCAGGAGGCGTCAGACCAAATGATAGAACATACAGGGGGGGGGTAGGCAAAGTCCATTAAAGGGGAAATATTGAGAAATTTAAAATGTAATATAACCTTCAACATACTGAAATAACACATTTTGTAAATAAAATCAATTAAATATTCTGCATCATTTCTGAAATATTCAAGCCTATGTTCACAATCCCTCTCTCAGCTTCTGTTTCTCTTAATTCTGTCTGCTTGCAGCGGTTGAGTGTCAGATATGCATTGACAGTTAGATCCAATACATTTCATAAACCCCACCTCTTTATGGGGCAGATTTACTTAAGGTCGAATATCGAGGGTTAATTAACCCTCGATATTCGACTGTCGAAGTTAAATCCTTCGACTTCAAATATCGAAGTCGAAGGATTTAGTGCTATTCGTTTGATCGAGCAATGGAACAAAAAATCCTTCAAATCATTCAAATCATTCGATTCGAAGGATTTTAATCCATCGATCAAACAATGTTTGTTCCACCAAAAAATGCTTAGGAAGCCTATGGGGACCTTCCCCACAGGCTAACATTGACCTCGGTAGCTTTTAGGTGGCAAACTAGGGGGTTGAAGTTTTTTCTTAAAGAGACAGTTCTTTGATTATCGAATGGTCTAATAGTCGAAGATTTTTAGTTTGAATCGTTCGATTCAAAGTCGTAGTTGAAGGTCAAAGTAGCCCACTCGATGGTCGAAGTAGCCAAAAAAAACCATTCGAAATTCTAAGTTTTTTTCCTCTATTCCTTCACTCGAACTAAGTAAATGTGCCCCTATGTGTTAAAATTAATTACCATGCCAAACATTACAGGTCATTATAATCTGTACATTTTTTACCTTCCGCTAGATAATATATTACCATACATTTTGGCTACACATTTACACTATATATGAATGCTACATACATCCAGAATTCTAAATTGCATTCATGTCTGTAGATACAAATTCCAAGATAGTTCTATCTTATGAAGGTAGAACATTTCCCCCTATAACTCCAACTTTTAATCTCTTCTATAGCCTGAACAAATAGGAATTTAACCAACTATCACTATAGTCCACAACATGTCTTGTGACTTAGCTTTTATCTGAATAATTACTACTTAAATGGGTTGTTCACCTTTGAGATAACATTTAGGGGGCGATTCATGAAGCTCGAGTGAAGGATTCGAATTAAAAAAACGTTGAATTTCGAAGTGTTTTTTGGTCTACTTCGACCATCGAATGGGCTACTTCGACCTTCGACTACTACTTCGACTTCGAATCGAACGATTCGAACTAAAAATCGTTCGACTATTCGACCATTCGATAGTCGAAGTACTGTCTCTTTAAGAAAAACTTCGACCCCCTACTTCGGCAGCTAAAAGCTACCGAAGTCAATGTTAGCCTATGGGGAAGGTCCCCATAGGCTTGCCTGAGATTTTTTGATCGAAGGATATTCCTTCGATCGTTGGATTAAAATCCATCGAATCGTTCGATTCGAAGGATTTTATCGTTCGATCGAAGGAATAATCCTTCGATCGTTCAATCGCAGGATTTGCGCTAAATCATTCGACTTCGATATTCGAAGTCGAACGATTTTAGTTCCTAGTCGAATATCGAGGGTTAATTAACCCTCGATATTCGACCCATAGTGAATCGGCCCCTAAGTATGATGTAGAGTGTGATATTCTGAGACAATTTGCAATTGGTTTTAATTTTTTATTATTTGGTGTTTTTGAGTTATTGCGATTTTTATTCAGCAGCTCTCCAGTTTGCCATTTCCACAATCTGGTTGTTAGAGTCCGAATTACCCTAGCAACCATTCATTGATTTGAATAAGAGACTAGAATATAAGTAGAAGAGGGCCTGAACAGAAAGCTGATAAATAAAAAGTAGCAATAACAGTACATGTGTAACTTTACAGAGCATTTAGAAAAAGACAAATCATACCTCCCAACATTTTGGAAATAAAAAGGACAAAAAAGTTGCTGCGATATGGGAAAAATTACTACACCCATTTCGAATTTTCGTGCCTCCATATTGGACGGGGAGCGCTCCTGACAGTTTTGGGGTCTATATATATGTGTATATACTTATATATCCAGACTGTCATATAGGATGCATTCTAAAGACATATACCTGGGGGCAGGTGTATGGTAACCAGTTTCACAGTTACATATAATGTTCATATAGTTGCACAGTTAAATTACGTTGTAAAAGACAAAAGTACATCAAGCTCTACCCTTTCAATTGAACCCCAATACATATATTTACAAATATATGTAAACACAGAGTTCAACAAATACACTTATATATAAAGACTTACCTGTACACTTACACAGTACACTAAAGTAACTGTAGATCACAAATGTGTTGCTTAAATAAGTAGATTTACTCAGCCTTTAAGGCACAGAAAAGACTCTGTATCAGTCGCCAACACTTAAAGGGGTAAAAGAGTGATTATCCCTTTTCTGATTCACATAATATGCTATAAAAATGTGGTCATCCTAATGTAATGTTAAATATTTTTTCTTTTCAATAGTATGGAAAAAAATATGGTGATACCTACACTCTTTACTTTGGCCCCAGTCCCGTCATCATTTTGTGCAGTTATCGGGCAACAAAAGAGGCTCTTATTGACCAGGCAGAAGATTTTAGTGGTCGTGGTGCAATGCCAAGTTTTGATCAATATTTTCAAGGATACGGTAAGTAATTGCTCTCTTAAAAGTTTTAAACCCTGTCATGTCTATCTTACAGTCCTAAAATATTTCTCAAATTCCTCCAATTTAATAAAATCATAGTGGGGCAAATGTAATGGTTATATGGGTGATGGGATATCTTTCTATATGATTACTTTATATTGAGAACTTAATAGTTGTATTATATTTAATTTACATTGACACTAACTTATTACTCATGCATTGTGTCACAGGTGTAGTATTTACTAATGGAGAAGAATGGAAGCAGCTCAGACGCTTTTCCCTTACAACACTAAGGAACTTCGGTATGGGAAAGAGAGGCATTGAAGAAAGGATACAAGAAGAAGCACAGTTCGTGGTGGAAGAGATTAAGTCATACAAAAGTATGTCTATAAAATATACCAATCGGAAGATGTGCTAGAGAGTGTCATGACTTATTTTAGCTTGCCGCGAGACATGGAAATTCACTGCAAATTTGTGTCTGATGAATTTATTCGCCCATCACTACTTAACTTAAACGTAATATCTACATAGATAAATAGTTTTTGTTTAATACTAAAATATTATAACAAGTTTCCATGTCAAAAATTACTTCTAGGGTCTATTCATAGCTGAAAGAGAACTGTCCTTTAGGTATATTTAAATTGCCTGTGCTGGTGACGTCCGGTAGGTTTAATATTACCATTGATTTAAATTAAAAGTGTCCTATTCCTCACAACAAATTCTATTGTGTATTGTTACTTCCAGAGAAACCTTTTGATCCAACCGATATCTTAGTCCAATGTGTGTCCAATGTTATCTGCTCTGTTGTTTTTGGGAATCGTTTCGAATATGACAACAAGGATTTTCAGAATCTCCTTTCCCTGTTTCAATCTGTATTCCGAGAATCAAGCTCCGCCTGGGGTCAGGTAGATATTATACCGCTTATGCTGACTTTTGACCAATCGCCCCTGCGGCTGACCAGTTAGATTTTGAACTTGTTCGCAAGCGAAGATGGCCAAATTGCACTAATCCAACTGGTTGGACTGTGGATGCTCATGTAGATGCTCTTAAAATTTTCCCACATGAGGGCTCATGTATGTCCACAAATATAACCACAAGTTGTTATCACTGCACTGCTTGTAACACCACTTTCATTAAAGGTACTTCTGTATAGTTGCACTCCACGTAGCTCGGTCTTTCCTACCTTCTGCGTTTGAGTGACATGTGCACCCTTTTCTTTGGCACAACTGAACTGTGGTGATTGATGCAGGTCACTGAAAGAACCCTGGAGCTAGCGTTGGAATAGAGGGCAGAAAGTGGTGTTATGCACAGCTGACTGTGAAGGGACCACAACTGCACTTGCAGATGTGCATGAGCCCTATAAAGTTTGATTACAAACAGATGCACTTTATTAGGCATGTTATCAATTGTGCTTGGCTTTTATTTTACCAATACACATAGTTTAATTTATTTACACCTATAATAATCTTCTTATATGTTTCTCTATTCATGCTTAAACCAGTTGTTGAATATGTTCCCACTCATCATGAACCATATCCCAGGTCCTCATAAAAAAGTTGTAAGGGACATGAACAAGCTGGAAGCTTTTGTTTTACAAAGAGTGAAAGAGAATGAAAAAACTTTGGATTCCAACTCACCAAGAGACATCATTGACAGCTTTCTCATAAAAATGCAGCAGGTAATGTGAACAGACCTACCCTACATAGACCCCCCTCCCTCCCTCCTCCCCCAGCTTAACTGTATTCTTCTATAACTATGCAAATGTGTTCAGCAACTGTGTTTTGCAGCAAAGACAGGCATAAGAGGGTACAGGAAATAAGTAAACATGTTTGTGCAGAAATTCTTTTTTTCAGCATTACTAAAATGACCAACTCAGCTCATATTTTCAGTTTGTACTCGAATTACGTTGAGATTTCTATGGAATATTTTCAATAGAGTGCAGTCATTTGGAGAGACTTTTGTTTTTTTTCCATCCCAAATTAACTGTGTAAAGGCAGTTGGTAGTTACCAATCATGAACAATCTTTCTGTTAATTGTTTTTTTCATTTCAATTTCTCTATATATATATAGTTTGAGTACTAAAAAAATGTACATTATAGTAACCTGACATCTCAAACACCTTATATTGCATGTGTTTTCAGGAAAATGAAAATCCCACTTCTGCCTTCCATATGAAGAATTTACTAGCTACTATTTTGAGCATATTTTTTGCCGGGACAGAGACAGTTAGCACCACCCTAAGACACGGATTTCTCATACTTCTCATATATCCTGAAATAGAAGGTAAGTGAACTGTGGATCCCTGTGCATTTACAGCCCAAGCTTAATGGCAATGTTGTCCTTTAAATAAAATGTTAGTATGTTGCAAATACAAGTAATTAAAATAAACTTTAATTTATATATATTTATAGATTTATTTCCCTTTATACCTATTTCACTGGCAACTGAAACATAAGTATACACTATGGGGCTGCTTTATGAAAGTTAGTAGAATGTTTGTTTCTCCAAATCATATTTTTTGCGTAAAGAACATAGTTGCATAGTTAATTAATCCATGATTTTTTCGTAATTTATCAAGTGTAAAAACCATAATCAGTATCAAGAATGTAGAAATGTATGTAATGCAAAACTTAAAGCACATTTAATATTTCCCAGCAAAACTTCGAGAGGAAATTGACAGAGTTATTGGTCAAAACCGCAGCCCTACCATTGAGGACAGGAGCAAGATGCCTTACACTGATGCTGTAATCCATGAGATCCAAAGATTTAGTGATGTCATCCCTATGAATGTCCCACATTTAGTCACAAAAGACACACAATTCCGAGGATACACTATTCCCAAGGTGGGGTATTATTTATAATCTAATGTATTTTAATTGAAGTTTTCATAAGGTACTGCTGGTTTTATAAGTGCCAGTTGGTCTATCACAAGGTGTCGTAAAGGAGAATTTGGATCTGTGGGGTTATAGTACTTAAAATACCAGTAACATTAAAAAACTCAAAAACATTGCTGTGAGTTGCTTCTATAGGCAGCCACAGAACAATGCCACTAGTGCTCATTTAGGCTGCAGCTTGATTTTAGAAAAGGATGACATTTGAATACATATGGAGTAGTGCTATACCATAACTTTGCTTCATAGAAATACAGGATTTCAGTAGGGCCAGACATATTACATGAGTTCTACACACAGAGCATACATTGTCCTCAATTTTGATTCTTTTTTTATATTTTTCTTTTTTAGGGTACTGATGTCTACCCGTTGCTTTGTGCTGTTCTACGGGACCCTGAGAAATTTGCCACTCCATACGAATTTAATCCAAATCACTTTTTAGATGACAATGGCTGTTTTAAGAGTAATGATGGCTTCATGCCGTTTTCCACAGGTACAGTTCAATCCAAGCAAGAGTACTGTTGGTAAAAAATAGTAAAGCATTAGTATGTTTATTTTTCAATAAAGTTACACACTTTGTTGCCACTTCCAACTTTAAACATTGCCCTTTTTATATATCTTTCCCCACACTAATAAGTTCTCGAAGGAATACACTTTATAACTATATATAAAGCAGGAATCCTGTATGATGCCCTTATTAATAATTACTATTGAAAAATCTGGATAAATCACAATTCATGAGTTTGAATGTCCTGCATTTATTTTCCAAACTAGGGAAGCGGATCTGCCTTGGGGAAGGTTTGGCTCGAATGGAACTCTTTCTCTTCCTAACCAACATTCTACAGCACTTCAAGTTGCATACAGAATCTCGGTTGAAAGAAGATGACATTGCCCCAAAAATGAACGGTTTTGCAAATTACCCAACGTCTTACCAACTTTCGTTTATTCCACGTTGAGTCAAGAAGGTTCATGCAAATACTGAACACTGTACAATTTCAAAAGATTATCATATTTCCAACAATGCAGCATTTTTACGCACAATCTTAGCAATCACTGCAACCACGCAGCAAGTTGCACCAAACAAAAACTGATGCTTATTACCTTGGCATTTATGTGAATTGTATGTGATTTAATTGACCCTAGTTAGTAGTGGCTATTGAGAAAACCTAGCAGGAGTACCCTGGCATTACCATCATGTCCAGGATGGTGGATAATTCTAGGATATCCTTGCTTGTTCAACTCTTTAGAGCAGACTGAAAGGGAGCATTGGCGCTCCTGCAAGTGTGTTGAAGTACAAAGAACATGTTTAGGTGAAAGTAACTTAATACATGTACCATTTTGAGTCCATTTTGGCATCCCACATTTGTTTTAAGATATATAGGAATGTGTCATTTTTTACTGAAAATACCCACTCAAGAAGTCTTGGAGTACTCATTAATTGTATTCTGAAGCATGCTAGGAGCCCTACAGAGCTATCTAATACACTTAAGGAGGTAATCTAATAAGAGGAGCACATTTTGATACAGATTTAGTCTGTATCAGATTTAGATTAGTACAGCCTGGGCAAATGTTGCACCTTTTATCTATTTCCTCTATTATAGCAGCTTCAATTATGGCAAGTAGATATAATACTTCATTCATACATGTTATAAGCTAAGAACTCCTGTAGCTTAGATAAAATTTGAAAATAAAAATGCATATAAAATTTCCATTTCACAGAGTATATTTGTGGTTTATTATGGGCATGGAGAGTACACAACAGTTATGCAATTCATTGCTACAATTCTAATATGGGCTAAAAGGTGGTTTAAGTTGGGAGTGATACCTTGTTACAAGCACTTCCAGTCCTGTAAACTGTGAAACATCAATGCCTTGTTCGCTGGCAAAACCCAATATTTCTGATCAAAAAGAGAGCAGTCTGGGAGGCTTACCATAACTGCATTAATGATAAGCAACGAGTACTTCAGAGTGTACAGTAAAATGTATGCAGTGTCCTTTTACCTATAGGCTTTTCTAAAACTGGGTAATAGATGTAATGCTCAGCAAAAGTACAAAGTAGGTTAAAGATGTACATGAACTAATACATGTAGATTTCCCATGAAAATTAGAATTCTTAGCCAGAATCTATTGGAAAACAATGGACACTCGCATGTATATGCTTTCATGTGAAAATACTATTTTCTGTTCTCAAAATAAGTATATCTGGTATTATATCAACCTAATAGGGTGTCACACTCATATGCACACACAAGGATAGGCAGGCAGAAAAAAGGCACATGATCCCATGAAAAAAACACAACAAAACTCATGCAACTTTTTTCCCATGACCACAGACCCATAAACTTTTATAGAATCTCAGCAGCTTTTACTTGCCAAGTATTTTCATGCACATTTTCTTATATTTAATAAATTGTGACTATTCAAGATTTAAAAAATTTTCTTTAGCAATTGACAACCTTGTTTTATATATTTTTTTTTTTGCTGTGTGCTTTCTTGGATTGTGGAAACTGCAATCTCATACATTGATAAATCTGCCCCTTAGAGTCAATGGCATGTCGGAATTCACCCAACCAATAATTTTGTTTGGCTGAATACCAAATACCCCATTAAAAAATAAGACCAAATAGTGAACACAAATCCAAATAAACTGACATTAAACTGCATATTTTTTATATATTGTGTTTTTGGATTTTTACAACTACTAAATTTACTAAAATAACAACCAACACTGGCTTTTTGGCGAAGCGCGGCGAAGAAGACGTCAGCGCAACTACGAATCTTAGTGAATGTCCCACCATGTGTGTCTTCAATAAATGTGAATTATTGTATATCATAAGAGTGGGACATTCACTAAGATTCGTAGTTATGCTGGTGTCCGCTTCGCCAGGCGAATTTTCGCCAGCGTGCCGCAAATTCACTAAAATCCAAAGTTGCGCTCAGGGGTAGCGTAAGGTTGCATTAATTCGCCAAGCAAAGCGAAGTTAAACTAGCGATGGTTAATTTGCATACGGCGCCAAATTGAAGTTACAATGGAGGTATATGTAGCAGAACTACACAAGCCTGGGAAACCTTCAAAACCGCTTTAAGATGTTACAATTTGCCTGGCGTTGAGGGGACCAGGAACGCGTGTCTTACCAACAAACGCCAGGCATATTGTAACATCTTAAAGTGGACCGCAGGACCTGAGAACCCCAATGCGAACTGTTTTTCATGCTTATTTTAAGCACACACATGTGAGTACAATCTGTATTTTTATCTTTTTATTCTATTAAAGAAGTTTTTACACGATTTTAGCATATGTTTTTAGAAACCTGGAGCTTATCAAGAGTGGGATAAAGGATCTTTTATTACATGCTGGTGATAAATATAAACGTTTGTAAGTATCCATTACCTCACACAGGAGGTGGTCACATTATCTGTAAAAGGCACGGAAGAAGGGCTTTTTAACCCCTCGGTGGAAGACCTTAAATCACACTGCATAGTAACTGCACAAAGGGTTACATATCTTATCCAATTTGAAACTACTACACTATATTGTGTTTGTATCTCTTTTGGTGTCTACCCCTAAGCTTTTAGCGCTGGTATATCTTCGTAAGAAGAAAAGGTTGTTTACACTAGTGAAGTTACGCCAGTGTCCGTTAGTGAATTTGCGAAGTAACGAAAATGCCCAACGCTGGCGAATCCACCCTAGCGTTAGGCACTTCGGGCTTAGTGAATTTGCCCCTGCCAGGCCCAATAATTAAACAGAATACACCTTGATGATTTGTGGACTGGCCATCCAAAAGGATGCCTGCCAGAATATATGAGCTATGGTCCTAATTGAGCAGCAAAGTACCAGTCCTGATAAGTATTCCGTTTAATTATTATCCTGGCAGATTGGTAATGAACTTATATGGTTTTAGAATTGTTAACACTCTTATCTAACAGCAGTTCCACTGTGAAGTGCTGCCTCTTTCTGAAAGCACAGGATCAGGCACAGTGACCTACAATGGCTGCCTACACACATATTACTGCTAAAAAAAATACATTTATCGGTTCAAGAATAATATTTTAGAATGAATTCTTTGCAGTGTACACAGTGCAATTAGTAATAAAAACTGTACCATAAAATAATGACAGAATCCCTTTAAACTACTGCTATACTGTGTTTCATCATTTATAGCCCTCTGTGTCTGTTCTTTTTTCCCTGCTTTTTTCTTCCAGATTAGTTACTGCAACTTAAAGCAGTATATGGAGGAACAGGGCTATCATTTATTTATTTAAATGTATATTTGTGCTTTTGAAGAATAGCAAAAGTATATTCACTGTGCTTAATTATTTAAATATTTTAGAGTGAAAACCAAAGAATGCCATAGTTTGAGTCTGAGCAAGTTTAGTATCTGCATGCCATCCTCTTTGAGAGGCACAAATTCGAAACCTTCTAAACTTTGCAAAAGCAGTTTCTTACTAATGCTTGAGCAATACATCAGTTGCAAAAACACATCTATCCTGCATTGAACAAAATGTTTATGTGTTCTCTGGCACATGTGCAAGATAAATTGTTTCTCCTGATTAGCTACATGTTCTGTATGGTAATCAGTAAGGTCAATTTTCCCCCACCCCCACTACTCTTTTCAAAATTGTATTTATCTATCTATTTTCTTTAAAAAAAAATAGTGTGCGTATTGGTCCAATATGAAGGGCTGAGAAAGAAGGGGGAAGGGTGGGAGTGGCCCAAAGTATTTTGCCTCAATGAGTGGGTGACCCATAATACCACAGCAGACAGAGGCAGTGGTGGACTGGCTTACCCAGGTCCAGGATTGGACTGGAAACCCGCTCCTCACAGCTGCTCAAACTGTGTGTTACTACCTAACCTCCCACAGCCCTGATCGCATCCGCAAGAAGAGCTAGGAAGGTACATGCCGGCAGAGGGGTGGTGGATGGAGGGAGGGAGGGAGGGAGCTTGCGACTGGGGTGAGGGGCCCATGGAGATAATGGAGCAGGGGGCTCAGGGGCATGTGTGGGCCCTTGATGAGACCCCTCCCCCAGAAAAAAAAAAAAAAGATTTTTATTTGAGAGTTTACTTAATTGTCCTAATTATTTTGCTCTTTGCGACTTTTATTACATTCCCCCAATAGAGTCTTAAATTACTAGATCTACAAGGCAGCTGTTATCTTGTGTTAGGGAGCGGCCATCTGGTTACCTTCCCATCATTTTGTTGTTAGGCTGCTGGGGGGGGGGGATAGGGAGGGGGTGATATCACTCCAACTTGCAGTACAGCAGTAAAAAGTGACTGAAGTTTATCAGAGCAGATCAGCGGCAGCTGGGAAACTGACAATATGGTGGATCCCCATCTGCCATTACCTTGCCAGGACATTCATCCCTGCCTTTAACCAGCTGGTAGTGAACTGATGTTTAGGTCTAGTGGTGGTTTATCCCCCACAGCTCCAACAAGTATTGTTGTCTGCAACAATGGAAGGAACCTGCTTACCGCTTTTCACCAAGACCATCTGTTGGTGGTTTTCAGATGAATCAAGACCTACAAGCAACTCACATTAGCAAGAGACAGGACATTTAGCAGCGGAGAGAGGCCAGAGGGCTTGGTAGCACTGAACCAGGAGTCAGATTCAGTGCTGTGGTCTCATTAAGTGCCGAAGAGGGTTAGCATAGGGACACGCCTGCGGCATCACATGGGCATTCACGTCAATTCCAACACACCCCTGGAATGCACATACTGCCTGCATTCCATTCAGCATATGGGCAGAAGGACTGAAAGATGTAGTGGTGATCCAGTAAGGCAGAGCCTTACAGTCTGGCCCGGTGCCTTTACACATGTGCTCAACCTTGTGGTCCAGCACTTCCTGGAGTGCTGTCTTGGATTGGGTGGCATGCTGGAGAATGTTCATAGGGTCTAAAGCTGACACAGTCAGGAACAATCAACTTGTCTTCCCCCTTACAAAACTACTAGTGATGGGCGAATTTATTCGCCAGGCGCGAATTTGCAGCGAATTTGCGCGATTCGCCGCCAGCGAATAAATTTGCAAAACTCCCGCGAAAATTTGCGTAAAAAATTCGCCGGCGTCAAAATTTTTTTCTCTAAAAAATGGACGCCGCCGTCAAAAATGGGCGCCAGCGTCAAAAATGGGCGCCGGTGTCGGAAAAACGGGCGCCGGCGTCAAAAACGGGCGCCGGCGTCAAAAAAGAGACGGCGGCGCCGTTTCGCGAATTTTTCACCGTTTCGCGAAATTCGCGCATTTTTCAGTGAAGCGAAACGGCGCACATTCGCCCATCACTAAAAACTACTCCTGCCAGCTTGTTGTTGGCATCATCCCCTGCCACTCCACCGTTGCACTGGAACTCTACTCTGCACAGTTGAGCGGCTTGTAGATCAATGATGCACAATCAGCAAGTAAATTTAGGGGCCTGTTGCCAGGGGCACACACGCGACTCAGCTGGGCTCATCACTTTTATGCCAATCACTTCTACTACCCCTAAAATATGCTTTTTAACTTGTGTACCTACAGTAAGATCTAAATATAGCATATTCAATATGCCTGGCTACAAGCAGTCATACAGAGTAGAAAAGGCCAAGCTGATAAACAAAACAAACATTTTAATTCATGCAAAAATTATTGTATAATTTTCTTTAAAAAAATACACAATGTTCATAACCTAGGAAAAAGGAGCACCCCAAAACTACTCAATGCCTTCCACTACTTGCTATTTGTAGAAAACTGATGACAAATTAACTGTATGTGATATGGGAATCTCAACCCTAAAAACTAATTTTTTCGTAATAAAAGAAAACATTATTATAAGCCACATGCATTACAAATTTTCTATGGATTCTAAGTTATTTGTATATGTATTGCCATTGAAAACAGTGTTTGTCTGTCCCTGTCTGTTCTCTGTACTGGTGGCTCAGACTATTGATACAATGTAAGACAAGGCAGCTGATTAACAGACCTGCCTTTAACAATGCTGCATTGTTAAAAAGTAACCACCAGAGTTAGGTAAATGCCGTTTTCAGTAGATATAGTTTTTACAAATAACTTTAAAAGCACTGAAAAATGTTAAATAATATATATTGGAAAGTTGCTTGGAATTGTTTTCTTTTATTAGGCAAATTTTTAATTACTTGCCCTTTAAATAAAATGTGCATTAAAGGAACACAGGCCCAGGTGAAATCTGTGTTCACTGGGGGGTGCCTAACACTGACATTTCTAGAATCAAATTCTTGAAGTTGTGTGCATTAGTTCTATAGCCTTGCAGTTCATTATCCACACCCCAAAAAAGTATGTGAGGATTTTAAGTGACAGTACTAAAAAAGGAGACACATTGGATCTCCAAAGAACTATTAACGTGGAACAAATGACAGTTCATAAGAAATGGGTACATTTGCAAAACCGGTCATTCTTGGGGTGATATCTGCTTCTGTAAACTGGGTGTCAGAAGTCAACACAAAATTCTGCAGTATATTCGTGAGGAATAGAAAGAGTTCTATCCTAGCCAGTCCTTCTCCAAGGCAAATCCTCTTCCCTAAGGGGGAGAACAGACATAGAATAGTTAAAATATTACAATAAAATAAGCAAAGAAAAAATGACGTTAAAGGATGGTGACACACAGGACCCTTTCCAGTTGGTAGATTGCTCTCTGCTGCCTCCCACTGACATGAAAGGGAAACTACTGATAGCGTTTATGCTTTTCAAGCCAAAAAATCTAGAGCTGTGTCAAATCAATCTTAAAGAGGGAACTCCACAAAAACATAACTTTTTGAAAAGTAAACAATTTCAAGCAACTTTGCAATATACATCAATTAAAAAAATATGCAGACTTTTCATGATTTTTAATGGTTTGGAAAAATTCCCTAAGCATAGCCCCCTGATCGCCTGCTGATCTGTCTGACTACTGTTACTTTGTATCAGCAGCCAGCTATCCTTAGCCTGCATCATCAAAACCCCACAATTCCCAGCACACATGATTTCAATAAGGAAGGAACATCACAGTGCAATGCATTGTGGGTTATGTAGTTCCTGCATGCTGTCTGTAAGCTGTGGAGAAGTTGTTACAATTTATAACATCACATCAGTATTTAGTCCCTTCTTCCCTGCCAGGATCTCAAATGATGCAGCAAGAGAAGAACTGTAGAACAGCTAGGTTTCAGCATAGAAAATGGTATTTCCTATTGGGATGGCCCATAGGATGGACTGTTTTAAAGTAAGGTGAAAGCTCTAGAAAGAAATGGCTCTGAAATGTTCTCAAAGCACTACCCTCACAAAGGATTTCCTTTCTAGAAGCACTTACTCCATCTACTAGCTGCCTGAGTGAAACCAGGGAGAAGCAGCTGGTCATAATTACACAAGCTACATGATAGAGATAAATATTTACAGGTGTCCATGTCACTTTAAAACCTAAGTGCTTGTGAATAACATGTACATATCATGTGCAAAGATCAGTTGATCATACCTGTTGAGAATGGCAGAAAGGCTTCATTTTTTATAAAGCGACCCTTAGAATCCAAGAAGTGATTGGGGTTGAACTTATTTGGAGTGGCAAAGTATTTAGGATCTCCCAAAACAGAGCAAAGCAAGGCACAGACACCAGTACCCTATGATACAAAAATATAGGTATTACTTTGACACATCAAGCTTCTTTAATTCTCTGAATTAAACTGTAATTTCAAGATCTATTTTAGACTTTTCTTCCTTTTTTAAAATCCTTTTTTTACCTGTGGGATTGTGTATCCCCTAAAGTAAGTGTCCCTTGTAGCTGAATGGGGAGCATTCATTGGGATTACATTGGCAAATCTCTGTATTTCATGGATCACAGCTTCTGTATAGGGCATCTTGTTCCGATCTTCAATGTTAGGGCTCCTGTTCTGTCCGATCACGTTGTCTATTTCTTCATGCAGCTTAGCTTACCATCAAAAACAATACACAATGCATAGGAATAATTATATATAAAATACATCATTAGCATTCACAGAGATGTGATGTGTCTTTGTCTACACAAAGGAACACCACATCCAAAAAGAAAAAATATGCATTATAGAATACAGATGTGCAATATCTGGAATTGTTTTTCTGATGACTTTTTAGATGACAATTGCTTTACTTGATGTATCCATGTCTGTAATGAATGAAAATATAAATAATAATCATAGCCTGTCTCATGTTTCTCTTTGAGTACTCCTGGTTCCAAGTGTTCAGGTCCTTGTGCATTAACTCTTTGAGGGGGCTTTTCAAACAGTAGAAATATTTAAGTATTCATAAGGCTGACCAAAGACATCATGGAACCAATGGCATCTTACTGATCTTATCAGCGTGTCACCGAAGTTTGAAAGGATTTTGTTGTTGTGCTTTATATATATATATATATATATATATATATATATATATATATATATATATATATATATATATATATATATATATATATATATATATATATATATATATATATTATCCCACAGTACCAGCACTCAAATCACAGTGTAGCCAGCGGTGCACGATCAAAAATGCATGTATATAGTAAGGTTGATCAGCACTCACTGTATTGAAGATGAAAAAAATACTTTTTATTGTCAACTGATATACATCTTAATCCAACGTTTCGGTCCCACCTGGGGACCTTTTTCAAGGTATATATATATAGCAATAAACCAAGATCCAGGTATCTAGGAATAAAACAATTTACAGAAACGCCTGAAATCATGTCACCTAACTAACTGCATGCTATTTGGTACCTTGGATATCTGGATATTTCAGAAGTAAAAGCAACCCATGTTTCAAAGTAGTGGCTACAGTTTCTCCACCAGCAAAAAATAGGTTGTTGAGTGTCAGGATGAGATTTTTATGGTTGAATTCAGATGCAGGATTGTCTTTCTCCTGAAAACAGATAACATAACGTATTAAAAATATTAATTTATGTAAGAATTCCAAATACATAAGCATATCTCTGACAACACTGCATATAGTGCCAACTTTAAGAATACCTCTGGTTTGTTTGCACCTAGCAGATCAGCTGATGTAGAGTTTTAACATATGCACCACAGTATCATTTCCAAGGTTTGAATGGCCCATAAAATGATATTATTGTTGGGCCAAGTTGCTTACACATCTACTTTCAAGGCCTATAGACTGGTTTACAGTGGTGGAAAATTTTTTAAAAATATATGATCCAATGTCCCCGAAATCATGGTTTATGGAGTAGGGGGCCAGATTCTAATTATTATAAAGCTTATATCAAAACATATTTTTTAGTTCATCATTTATGTCTACTTTTAACCCATTATATAGTCACCAATGTTTAAAGAAATATTTTAAAGGAGTACCTTGTCCATGTCAGTTCTGTAAACTTGAAACAAGAAAAAGCAGTAAAACCCCACACTACCTTACTAAAATTAATTGAGATCTAATTATATAAATGCTTAGTGCTATTATAAACATATGCTTAGTTCTCAATCAATTTAGCACCAACATACAATTAATGGTATTTCAATCTATTGTGTTATATATAAATAATTAAAAAGATTAAGGTGCTCAAGTGCTATAAATCAGGTGATGTGACACGCAATAAAATGTATCTACACACAATTGATGAATAATGTAAAAGTTCATGGTTCTTATATGAATTAAATAAGGTGCTAGTGCTGTAGTTATAGTTTTAAAGTGAGTTCATGGTATCACAACTATAGAACAAGCTTAAAAAATTGGACAATAAATTATGATACAGGCATAGGATCTGTTATCTAGAAACACATTATCCAGAAAGCTCTGAATTACGGAAAGGTCATCTTCCTTAGACTCCATTTTATCCAAATAATCCAAATTTTTAAAAATGATTACCTTTTTCTCTATAATAATAAAACAGTAGCTTGTACTTGATCCCAACTTAGATATAATGAATCTTTATTGGAAGCAAAACTAGCCTATTGGGTTATTTAATATTTAAATGATTTTCTAGTAGATTAAGGTATGAAGGACCAAATGACAAAAAGATCCATTATCTGGAAAACCACAGGTCCTGAGCATTCTGGATAATAGGTCCCATACTGATATTATCTCCTTAACACCCCTGATGAAGTTGCATTCCTAACAAAATGTGTATGGTGGGGGCTAAACACTAATGGCCAGTTTAGAAATTAGGGCACAACATACAGTAGAACAAGCTGTTAGCTGAAAGAAAAATTTGAACTCTAAATCTGCTTAAAATGTAATAGGGAGGTCAGTGTGGCAATAAGAAGAGGTAATTGAGGCCAATTGAAAATTGAACCTGACATTTCAAGGTCCACATAATGAGCAGCTTACCTTAGCAGAATAAAATAAATTGCCTAATGTAATTTTACAATAAAACACTGGCTTGGCACAATAAGCCCCAAGTGTATTTTTTTCTGTGACAAGTTTTATCTTATTTGAAAAAAAATGTTGATGGAGAAAAATTCCCAATCATGTTTATTTCAATTTGGTTTTCGCAAAAGACTTTTGGAAGAATTCAAAAATCAATAAACCACCCTACACAATGTACAATTTAGACATAGACAAGTATGGTTCTTATTGTAAGCAGCAGTGGCGGAACTACCGGGGGAGCAGGGGGTGCGAGCGGGCCAGGGCCTGCACTCCCTCAGGGCCCCCGGCAGGTCACGCACCACTGACAAATGCGGCCAAATGTGGCCGTACAGAGGGGGGCGGGGCCCGGCTGCGTGTCACGCAAAAGGGCCCGCCCCCCTCTAGTGACGTTACTGGTAAGCAGATTAAACCCTACTGCATTTTAAAATAATAAACAAGCTACATTTTAGTATATTTATTTTTTGCTGTTACTTGTTTCTACTTTTCCAGTGTGTTATACAGGAATTTAAATTTTCTCATGTTCTGTTAATTTTTTGGAAGAAACTGCAAATTTCGGGATATTAGAATTCTTTTACTATCTTCTACAAAAGCGAAAATGACAAGTCATATAGCCAGGTGTGTTTCTGATGCAGCCCTTATCTGGAGGGGAAGCATGTGTTTTTATAAGTTCAACTTTTAAAGGTTGCAATTCTAAAGAGAAAAATTCTATAGAAAAACTGATGACATATGAACATTTTCAATAAATGCAAATTGAAAAGTTGCTTATAATTACATATTCTTTAACGACTGATCCCTACTGATTAAATTTGATGTTTTCAGCTTCCATCTGTCTTCACATCCAACCTGAAGTCCTAACTCTTACAGCACTATATTTGCTTCAACCTACCCCTACAGTTTGAAAAAAATGACCAGTGGGTAAGACTCCATTTTCTCTTATCTCTGTATGCATTGTTTTGCATCTTTTCGAATGTTATTATGGTATAGCAGCATATATAGACACATGAATATGTGTGCAGAAAGCTATACATGTGCAGTTGCTGATGAACTAGACTGATCAGCAATTTTTCTCTGAAACAGGCTACCTCAAAGTTGTGGTTTATGTTGATACACTTTTACGGCCCTTATAAAGAGTAGTGAACTGCTACATCTCATACATATTACTTTGTTTTTTTAAATACCTCTTGCATTTTAAGAAGGAAACAATCTATGTAGTCTCTTGGTGAACTAGGATCCAGTGTATCTTGATTTAGTTTTATCCTTTCAGCTATAAACTCATTAAGTTCTTCAAGCAGAGTGACTATGTTCTGGTGAGGTCCAGGGACGTGGTGCATTAACCATGGAACCATGTCCTGAATCTGCAAGGAATTGAGAGACATTGCATTTTTTCATATAGCTTATTGTAATTTTCTTTAACCAAATCAGTAAATGATTAAATAGAACCAAAAGTGATATAGGCTAAGACAAGTGATATAAAACTTTGCACATTTAAGATTGTTTATTTACCTGACCCCAGATCGAGCTCATAAGTTCAAAGGTTTCATAAAAAATATCTAGCATCCTGTGAAATCTCTTGTCACTGTAATCGAACCGTGTTCCAAACACAACCGAACTGATAACATTAGTTACAGCCTTGGAGATTATCATAGCTGGATTAACTAGAAGCTCTGGAGGGAAGGAAACATAGACACAAAGTATTAAAATACCCTCAACAGAGTAATACACTTTTCATTGATCAGAGAAAAGCATACGTTTGTATGTCTGAAGTTCCTCTACAAGGCAAGAAGCCTCATCTTTGATCCTTTCTTCAATAGTTCTTTTTCCAACTCCAAAGTTTCTGAGAGTTGTTAGGGAAAAACGTCTGAGTTGTTTCCACCGATCCCCCTCACTGGTTATCAGTCCTAGACACAAAAAAGTATTAAAACCAATATGCCCTCTAAAGGCCATTTCTTCTACTACTATCTATAAAGTAGCTAAATCGTACATCTAAAGCTCATGTTCATGCCCAGATATGGTTGGGCAGTTTGGAAAACTTCAGACATATAGCCGGACCATCTAGATCTGTGTAGTCTGGGGACCATTTTGACAAAACATCCTGAGGTCCGATCAGATTGCAGATCCTGGGAACTGTTTGAAAAATCTACTGATGCATTAGTGAGTGCACGGGGCATCCAGAGATGAGGAAGTGAAGAGAAGCTGAAGCTCCACTTCATTTCCTGCAGTTCCAATCTCAGATACTTAGTCTGAATAACTAGTTTGAATATTCTTTCAGGATCATCCCAAGTAAGCTTGATAGTTTCTGCAAGAGTTGCTTCTGTTTGATACGTCATTTTAGCTTTTTGCTTAAATTTCTACGGTAGAAGGCTGAAAAACTATATATACACCTTTAAAAATCAAATGGGATACTATTCAAAATGAATGGTCTCTGTGTTTATGGATGGTTTTAACCATAATGCTTTTAATAAAATTCATATCATACAGATTTACACAATAAGGGGCACATTTACTAAGCTCGAGTAAAGGATTCGAAGTTAAAAAACTTCGAATTTCAAAGTATTTTTTTGGGTACTTTGACCATCGAATAGGCTACTACGCCCTTTGACTACGAATTCGACTTCGATTTGAACGATTCGAACTAAAAATTGTTCGACTATTCGACCATTTGATAGTCGAAGTACTGTCTCTTTAGAAAAAACTTCAACTACATACTTCGGTAGTTTAAACCTACTGAGGTACAATGTTAGCTTATGGTGACCTTCCCCATTACTTTTCTAAGGTTTTTTGATCGAAGGAAAATCCTTCGATTGATCGATTAAAATCCTCCGAGTCGTTCGTTTTCAAAGGATTTCATCGTTCGATCGAACAATTTTTCCTTTGATCGTTCGATCGTAGGATTTGCTGTAAATCCTTCGAATCTGATATTTGAATTTGTAGGATTTTACTTCGAGGGTCGAATTCGAGGGTTTATTAACCCTCGATATTCGACCATTAGTAAATGTGCCCCTAAGTATGCTCTTCTTTTACCTTTGTAAAGGGGCCATGCTAGACCCTGTTCTGTTAGCTTTGCAGCAACATCAGGATTTCATGTGCTGTTGCCATTAGTGTGTAATTTACCGGTAACTGCCATTAGTGGGAGAACTTGTAGTTGCAACATGCAAAGTAACCCTGAAAAAACTGTCAGTTCAAGGAATGATACACACTTAATTAACATTTAACATATCTGCAATTTTATAGGAGTGTTGGGAGACAGAGAGAGTGTCATGTAAATTCCACAGGTGCTGCATGCTGAATTGTCACGTTCGGCACCCTATATCCAGAACCCAAGCTAAGCTCCCTGGTCACGGCTCTCACTTTTGCCTTTAACCACCGCTTTTCACCTTGGGAGGGGCCCTTGGCTAATCGAATGCCACCCGGTTTATTTGAGAGAGGAACAAAACTAACGGTTCTGGACGAGCAAAGGGGCACGATCGTCTCGCCAGGACACTGGAAGGAAGAACACCACCAGGAACAGGCAGGCTGGGCCAGCACAAGCAGAGAATTTCAGACAAGCCGGAATCAGAATTGGAGAACGAAGAATAGTCAGTGGACAGGCTAAGGATCAGGATTGGAGAGGTCAGAATAGTCACAGGCAGGATCAGGATTGGAGAGGTCAGAGTAATCAATCAGGCAGGCAAGGGTCAAAACACCAAAGAGCAATAGAATTCACAAGGAATATAACACCCAGGAACAAGCTAATTGAACCTAACAATGGGCAATGTGCAAATACCTGAATTCCCCTTTTATACTATTTGAATTTCGCGCTAAGCGTGATGACGCGCGCACCATAGGAGAACCAGCACTCAATGGGACAAGACGCATGCGGCAGGCATCCAGGCCAAGAGCATGGCGGGCGCCCCCACATGCCACTAGACCACCAGGGTAGGTCCTAATCCTTACAATTTGTTGAGCACTGGTCATTATACTGCTGGGAGGAGGGCTTCCCTAGCAGATCCACCTGTGCATCTTGTCTGATTTATTAATATGATATAATGTGAAACTGCAGGGCTTCTTATCCTACTGGCAACCATGCCATTTACATTAGGCATAGATCATCAACAAGTAAAGAAGCACCTATTGATTTATTTACAACCACATGACAACAAAGAGAATCACTGACCATCAGCCTAATTCTACACACTGGAAACAATACAATGACTGCAGTTAAGGAGGGAGATTTAATACCATAACCCTGGAAGACTCTGTCCACTGTGGGCTGTTTTCCTCTGCCAACAAAATCTTCTCCATGATCTACAAGAGCTTCCTTCACTGCATCATATCCACAGAACACTATCACTGGACTAGGGCCAAAGTAGAAAGTAAACACAGGGCCGTACTGTTCACCAAGCTGTGCAAAAAAGGGAGAGAATTAACAGTGAGTTTTTGAGATAAATATCAGGAATACTAGGAAAATATACTGCTGAGAATCAGGTAGCGTTAAAGTGGGACACTATGATTTATAAGATATAAAATATATAGAAACTGTCACCTACTTACCATAAAATATAACATTATTCTTGACTTAATAATGGTAGATAATTTCTCCCTAAAATGAATGCATGCTGAAAGAAACAAATCTAAGATGGCATCTGCATGTGATTCTTTAGCAATAAGTCTGCTGTGACTATTGAGACAACACCCAAAGGGACTTACTGCCATGTTCAGGGTGATAGTAACTCTGAATGTGCTGCAGCACACAATTCGAATGCAAAATCAATTGTGTTCCAAGTGCAATTCTTATCTTAAAGTGATACTGACACACAAAAAAACTACTTTTTAAAATATGAAAGTATATTAAAAGTTACCTATAGGTCATGTTGATTGTTTTTTGCTGAGAGGTTTGTTTTGTAAGTTATTGTTAGTTGAAGTTCCTAAACCTGACTGTTTTGCCAACCTGACTGTCCCATCTCAGCCTGTCAGTTAAAGTTTCTAATGTTAACCGACTCCTGCTGCACAAATATGGCAGCCCCCTCATACAGGAACATGGGGCATCAGA
This sequence comes from Xenopus petersii, assembly GCA_038501925.1. Taxonomy (NCBI): domain Eukaryota; kingdom Metazoa; phylum Chordata; class Amphibia; order Anura; family Pipidae; genus Xenopus; species Xenopus petersii. Next base: position 68,775,037 of record CM076686.1, read on the forward strand.
CAGGTAATGTAAAAGCATTGTGCAAATAATTTATGGCAAAGCTATAAGTAGCTTTCAAAGGCAATATTATGATTGATGTAAAAAAGAGTTTAATTTCTGGTGTCAGAATCTGTTTAAATTTGTTTGTCTGCAATTTTTTGGCCTGAGGTGAAGGTGCGTCTATTGGCAAACAAAATACAAAAGCATCATCTATATGGAAACTAGAGTTGGTAGTTTATCTGGTGTCCAGTGATGCAATGAGTTAATATACCAAGTGGGAATTTTTTCTTTTGGATTAGAACAAAGACTGGACCAGCCCACTGTATAACAAAGTAAATAAAAAATCTGCTCCAGTGTTGGCATGAGCAGGCCAGTCCTGCCATAGGGCAGGTGGTAAGTACAGGGGTCATTGTCACTCCATAACCACATCTAAATAACAGGCATGTGAGGGGACAGGTATGAATACAGTGCTTAAAAATGCAGGCAGTGTGTATTCATAGGTGCGCCATAACAATGCAGAGAGACCAGCGGTAATTCAAATAAAGTGGAAGGCAAGTGCAAAGTGCAAAACCCTCTAATAACTGCCCCACCCTTAAGCACAGAGCTCTTTTAAGTTTATGTGCCCCTAGGCCCGCTGCTGTTCGTCACCCCTGTCCATTCCCCTTCATTTGTGCACATGCACACATTTTCATCATCAGGTTGGCAGCACTGGGGATTGGCACATGGTAAATTTTAAAAACGATTGTATCTCATGATCAGCCCCAGAGCTTCTGAACCAATGTGGGTGTGGTTGGGCTTCATGCCACCCCCTAAAATCCTGCTGCCCTAGGCCCGGGCTTTGGTGGCCTTTCCACAAATCTGGGCCTGCCCAGTACTTGCCATTCTGTAAATAAGTCTACTGTATGAACCATGTTGTACTTCTCCTTTACCTCAGTATTACCAATAAATGACATACAATATTTGATCAATGAGGGGAGATTTACAACTTAACAGCAGCAGATGTAAGAAAGAGGCTACATTTGAATACATTACAACATCAGTTATGCAGGGTATTGCACTGTATGTCTGTACTGTACGTCTGTCAGCCTGCAAGTCTAAATAGAATACAAAATATAAGTGTATGTGCTTTAATTGCTGTCATTATTTCATTATATCACTTTCCATTGCAATCAGCCAAATTGCTTATGCTTCTCAGCAGTTTTCCAAAAAAAATTCTATAAATTATAATATGTAACCACAAAACACAAGAATTTGCAGAAATAAAGACTGACCTCCATCAATGTCTTTGCCATCTCTCCATTACTGACTTGCAACAAGTTGCCTATGAGTGGGAGAGGGGTAGGACCCGGGGGCAGTTTGCTTCTCCTATTCCATATCATAAAGAAGATAAGTAGGGAGATAAGGATGGTCAGAAACAAAGTCCCACAACCAGAAAAATCCATGTCTTCCCTACTGGAATGCTCTGGGTGTGCCAGGGAACTGTGTGTTTTGTTTCTCAGCTCACAGCTGAATTCCAAAGTCCAGCGATGAATGCAGCAAAAGCCTACAGCTTATTGGCTCGGCTTCAGATCCTGCCCATGAAATTCCAATTGCTAAAAGAGGGAAAGTGTTTGAGGGGTGGGGGTGATGAGGATGTTACTTTCTTCGAACCCTGTGCAGAGGAAAGATGGCGAGTTAATTTTATGAGATTTTGTGAAAGGAAAATGAGAAATGCATTGAATATTATGTTAGCACTTATGCCTTTATATGTGTAATGCCTATGTTTCATTTTAAAACTATTCCAGGTATTGAATATGTTATCTGGAAACCCATTATCCAGAAATCTCTGAATTATGGGAATATCATTTCCCATGAACTCCATTTTAATTAAAATAATGCAAAATTTTAAAACCTTGTAATAATAAAACAGTACCTTGTACTTGATCATAACTAGTGATGGGGGAATAAATTTGCCTGGTGCGAATTTATGGCAAATTTCCACGTTTTGCCACGGGTGAATAAATTTGCAAAACTGCTGTGAAAATTCGCCGGCGACAAAAAGTTTTTGAGGCGTGTCGGAAATGTCACTTGCGTCAAAACGGTTGTGTGTCAAAATTATTCGAATTCGCCCATCACTAATCATTACTAAGGTATAATGAATCCCAATACTATTGGGTTTATTTAATGTTTAAATAATTGTGTAGACTTAAAGAATGGAGATCCGAATTCTAGAAAGATCCCTTATTTGGAAAACCCCAGATCCCAAGCATTCTAGATAACAGGCCCCATACATGTAATTATTAAAGGGATACTGTCATGGGAAAAAAAAAAATTCAAAATGAAACAGTTAATAGTGCTGCTCCAGCAGAATTCTGCACTGAAATCCATTTTTCAAAAGAGCAAACAGATTTTTTTATATTCAATTTTGAAATCTGACATCCTGTCATACCATGACATATGCAGGAGATAGAATTAATCATTTATTTTATTTGAAGGAAGAAGATACCACTGTATAATGCACAACTGTAACTGTGCCACAGTAAAAAAAAACCTGTTTGTGCTGAGGGGAGGTGGCTGTAATCAACATATGTAACACTATTTTTGAAATGGGGTACTTATGCTCTGAACCCCCCCCACATGGCCTGTTTCCTCTGCGGTGGGCCCATTCTGTACTGTTGGAGAAAGGATGCCAGTGGTTCTGGCCGTACTGCCAGGCTTGCACTAGCCCAGGGGAATACCCAATATTCCATCAAGCCTCGTGGCTCATAATATAACTGCATTTTGTTTTTTTTATATATGGCCCTCATGTTTTACTTTATGTTTTTTAAAGAGAGCTGTCACCTCTGGTGTTTTTTATACTTAAGATTTAGAATATATTTTCCTCTTTTTTTCATATATGATTATAATAAAGGTAGGGAAAACCTACATCGTTAGGAATAAGAGTTTTTGAATGGATTGCTCAGCCACACGCTCATGCAATTAGACAGAGCCTCGATTTAGTGGCTTTACAGACAATATGCTTTCTAGGGACAAATGTTATCAATACTGGATTAGGAAACTGAGAATTACATCAGCATGAAAGCAAACACAAACTAATACACATCTTAACATCCCCCAGTTACTCTCATATTATAGAAGGAAGGACTCATGTTGCCTAAATGATTATATCGGCTGTCGTTATAGGCTTAGTCATAACATCTGCTATCGCCTTGTTTGTGGAACAATACTCAAGGGTTATCTTATCATTATCATTAGCATGGATCAGAAAAAAAAAGATAATTGATACAAGTTTGTTTGTACCTTTAACGACAAACTAGGTTTTTGGTGGGAACTATTGCACATTGATTATCTTCAAAAATTCTTACCGCTCATATTGACATTCACTATCCATCTCTGAGCAATGTACAGGATACAAACTCTACTGCATGGTTGTATATTCAGCCTCACATAAAGACAATAATTCAACTGTGTATTGTTTCTTTGATTTTCAAGAAATCAGCAGGCCATTCTCAACGGTTTGGGTAAGCCCTTAAGAATCATTGCACTCAAAAGTCCATCATTTAGCATCTTTGCACATATTATATAGTATGTGACACTTTCATTTATAGTTTTTGTAACTTAGTATATAGGCTAAATATACTTAGCTTTCATTTACCTGCATCGTGGTTTCTCAATATTTCAAGCCCGTTACTTCCATCATAAGCTGTTTTTTTCTTCCAAAACTGAAGGTTTATCATTATCTGGGTCTATATCATATGTACATTTTGTCTCCAATAGTTCATAACTATTTTCATTTCCAACTAAGAGAAGCTGGCTCATTCAGTTCCCCTCTAATTTCCCAGGCCTACGGCCTGTTGTCATTTTTGAGATGGGATAACCAGAATGATATGTTAGCTCAATCTCAAGATCCCTTGAACTTGAGATAGCTTTTTTTTAAAGCTACATGATGATTCCATGCTTTCCTTTCTTCAATAGGGAAAAACTTTTTAAATACTTCTGCATTAGGAAACAGAGGAAACAGAGAACATATGATATGACATTAAATCAGCATTAGAGCACACACACTAGCAACTCATCTTAACAGTATGTACAGTATATGTAACCCCATTTGCAATATATTGGTCATAACACATGCTGACCCTGTAAACTTTATTGCCCTTGCTAGTGAAGAACTTGGCAAGAACACTTATGATTGATAGGTAACACTTTAAACCTTGTCTAAATAACAAAGGGCAACAGAGGCCTCTGAAACATGCTCTGTTTACCCAGGTAAAGGTGGCAGGACAGCATTCTGTCTCATTTCAAAAACTGCATCTGCTTACACATATAACCACAAAAAACAGCCGATTTTTTTTTTTAATATCTGAATTTTTTAATGTTTTTCAATATGACAAATAAAAAAGATGCAATCAAGTATAACATGTTCTCAGCTGCAAGTTTGTTCATGTCTAAATATGTTATGCCATTCTTTACAGAACATTCTCAGTATCTGACCATATCTTATGGTCTCTCAAGCGTAGGTCCGGATAACAGTATTGGTCCTAGAGACGCTCGTTATGTAAATCCTGCCCTGCTCAAGCTATTTCAATTCAATGCTATTCATGCAGCTGGCTTGTAGATAGGGAGGGAGAAACAGTTGTTGGAAGGGGGGGGGGAAAGGAAGGGGGGAAGAAAGGTTAAGAAGAGAGACAGGTATCGTTGTTGCGAGGAGGGTAAGAGATCTTTGGAGATGTCTCTGTGCGCTTTAGGAATACAAAATAGATGTGCTAATTGCAAGGGTGCAGAGAAGTGATTTTCAATTATTTTCCAGGATTCCTCTGTGGGAGCGTGTATGTACACCATGGTCTCTAATCTACTTGCCAAGTAGTATCTGTATATGTGTGGAACTCCAAGACCCCCTATTGTTTTCGGTTTGGTCATAATCATTGACTTAATTCTGGGTCTCTTTCCTCCCCATATAAAATTCGAAATAGCTTTTTGAAGTGAGAGAGCTATTTTTTCAGGGAAGTTAATTGGTAGAACTCTGAAGAGATATAGGAGTCGGGGCAATAGAGTCATCTTTACAGATGTTATTCTGCCGAACCAAGACAGAGAGTAGGTATGCCAAATAGATAGATCTTTCGTAAGTTTATCTATTAGCGTTGGGTAATTAGCTTTGTATAAAGATTTGTAAGATGGAGTGAGATTGATCCCCAAATATTCTAAATGATCACTTTCCCATTTATAGTCAAAGTTAAGCTGGAGTAGTTTCAGTTCTAATTTGGGCATTTTTAAAGGGAGAGCATGTGAAAACCAGCCGATTTTATTTTAAAAAGTGAGCATGTATGCAGCATTGCGTCAAAATCTTTGACAAATTCAAAGTAGACCACATCTACTGCAACTCCACTGCCCAAATTCTTATTTAGTTCATCATAAAGAGCAAGTATATATGATTGAAAGAATGCGCTCTTCATAAAGCCACACTGATCACTATTAATAATGCCATTCTCCAGGACATAGCCTTGAACAAATTTAACAAAAACAATAAACGTACAAATGTGAAACTTAGAGGTCTGTAATTGCCCCCATTGTTACCATAATAAATGAATGGGAGCCTGATAGTGTCCTGCTTTGAATAAGTTCACCAAATTCTCCATATTCCATCAGATCCCATTGCTTTGTTCACCTTCACTTTGTGTAAACATTTTTGTACCATGTCCTGTGTCAGCTACTGACAGCTTGTTTGATATAATCCTTCTGCTACTACTACAGAGTAAGTCCTGTAACTCATCAATGTAACTATAGCCCCATGGAGCTCAACCCTCCTCCACCCCACACATCACACTCCCAGCTCTTGTGTTAATCACACCGTTGCTGTAACTGTCTCCTTTACTATATGTAATAAGAAAAAGAAATCATCAACATGTGATTTTTCAGATGCCCATGTTCTCAACCTACTTCTTTTAAATTTCATAGTAGATAAGTCTTGAAGACGGTACACAACACATCATTCAAGGGCAACCTTTTCAACAAGTGAAAACTGCATTACTTCTCGTTGATAAAATTGTTTTTGGAATAAGTTTAAATGAATAAAACAATTTCTCATCTATTTTCCTATCTCTGCTTTACATTTGTAGTACAGGTAAAGGTTTCGTTATCCGGAAACCGGTTATCCAGAAAGCCGTCTCCCATAGATTCCATTTTATCCAAATAATCCAATTTTTTAAAAAATGATTTCCTTTTTCTCTGTAAAGATAAAACACTAGCTTTTACTTGATCCCAACTAGGATATAAAGAATCACTTTTTGAAAACAAAACCAGCCTATTGGATTTATTTGATGTTTACATAATTTTCTAGTAGACTTAATGTATGAAGATCCAAATTACATAAAGATTCCTTATCCAGAAAACCCCAGGTTGTATTTATATATATAGAATGCATTTGCCATCACCCTTTTACATTCTTTTTTCTTCCTTTCTATTAACTTCCACATGCATGAATTAAGCTGATTTTAAACATTAATAAACATTAATGATTTACAATATTATTATAGGACAACAATTTTTGCTCTGTGTTTTATGCTGAGACTTTCCATTCAGTGCACTGAAAAAATGGTCTTAAGTTGCTCAAGTTTAATCTCTTGAAATATAGTGACATTTTGGATGCAGTGTGTGTTTGCTTTATACAATATACTGTACATTAAGGTAGATAATATAATTATCACTGATACCCAAGTGTTGTATTACTTGCATATTTGCTATAAGTTATTAGAGATTGCTAGCGCTAGATCCTATAGAGCATTACTTATGTTTGGGGACCCCAAGAATCTGTGGCATGAGAATTGTCATATAGCAGTTTAAGAACATTTTGATTAAGTCAAAAGCTGCGTAACCAAAATTCCACATTATTAACATATTTTCAACCTTGCCTTTTCATGAAAAGAGCTAAGCTTCTGCCTATTTATATATTTTATGTGTGCTGTAGTGTATTCCTGCAAATAACTGCCTGTCGCTTTACAGATAATGAATGATTCCCAGGGATAATTGAAAGACTATTCTGTACTTTACAGATAACGCTTTACAGATAACGAATGATTCCCAGGGATAATTGAAAGACTATTCTGTACACTGATCTTTAATCAAGCTTTATTCAAAGTTTTGTTGTCACTCTGAGTTATCCCATAGGAATCATTTTTAGCTGTTTGTAAAAAGGTCAATACAGTAATTTATACAGTATTAGTAATGATTGTTTCCCATGACTAGATGGCACTGGAATGTTATTGACACAATGACATATATTATATGCTTTATTTTCTAGGTTATTAAAGATCTGCATAGAACACCCATCTGGCATATCATTAAGTGTCTCAGAAAAGTGCTGAGTACGGTATGCAGAGTGAGTCTTACTGACGTCTGAGGTATGCTAGATCATATAATTTTTGAAACTATACAAGTTTGTTCACAATATCAATTTTTTGATGATTTTTTTTTGCATACAATTGGACATTCTTTTAGACATTTTATGGACTTATTTCTGTATTATTCTTTTCACTGGATTATTACTACTTTTTTTCACTTTAATACTTTATATCTAATTGTATATAACACCCTTATGATGTCACAAGGAAAGGGTGGAGCATTTACTCACACCCCTCTCTCTCACTTTAAAAGGGTTGGATATGGGGGGCGTGGCCGAATGCCGAAGGAACAGGTCGCACAGCGGTGAGCTCCGTGGGCACATTGATCCTGGATCTACCCTGAACAAATAATTTTTTGTGACTTCACACTTATTTGTCACTTTGCCACGCTTGGCAATCAATGGAATGCTCCAAAGGTCCAAAAAAACCTACTGATACGCACAAAAGATGGATCAATACGTGAGACGACCCGCCCAAGATGGCGCCGAAGGCCCTTCAACGCCTGTGTCGTCAGAGGAGCCGGTGCCTCATACAACTATAGCTATAGGTCGACCTACAAAATATAAGGGAACGTACGACGGCAGTTGAGACCAGAGTAAGCAACCTGGAAGACTCCTGTACTCCGCTCGCGGAGCGAATGGACGACCTACAATACCAACTCAAACAACAAGCTGCACAACTTGACAATTATGAAAATCGTCAGCGGAGGAATAATGTTCGAGTGGTGGGTCTCCCAGAAGGCTCGGAAGGTGAGCACGCGGTAGAATCTTGCCGAATCTTGGCTTAAGAACCTTTTGCCACAGGCAACCTTCACGCACTACACAGTGGAGAGAGCGCACCGTGTACCAGGGGCCCCACCACGCCCGTTCCTTATCCGACTACTACATTTTCGGGACAGGGACACTGCACTGACTGCAGCTCGGTCAATGGGGAAACTTGAGTTTAATGGCGCTACGATCTCCCTGTACCCTGATTATTCGACACATTTACAGAAACTGTGCAGCACTTTCGCAGAGGTAAAGAGAAGACTGTGTGACCGGAATCTCATCTATTCCATGTTATATCCTGCGTGGCTTAAAGTCGTAGAGGGCAACAAAGCTAATTTCTTTACCGTTCCGGAAGACGCCCTGGAATGGCTAGAAGCAAGGCCCAGGAGAAGCCCCAGACCGTGACCCGCAATGCCGTTTCAGGGACCCTTGCTTACTTGGATCCGTACCGAGCTGCTACTGTTTCACGGTGGCCTTATTCCAATGATTTGGAACTGCCGCCCGAGATCGACATGGCTACTGTTAGCCTAAAGGTACTTATATGTTGTGTCATTTACTGGCTATTATACCGTTGGCTTTTTTCTCTTACCTCTCACACGGACGCTATGCAGGTTCATATTATGTGTGATTGTTGGCCATCCCCAGTTTTCCGTTACTGTTCCTTGTTTATGGGCGACTATACCCGGCCTACGCTTATATACCTTGGACGCTTCAATCTCTGCTGGGTTCTCTCCACTTTGTGCTGATGATTGTGGTTGTATGCACCGAATTATGCCAGAGACTGCATATTTTGTACGTTTGCCTCTAAAGTGTTACTTAAGGGATTACCCTAAACTCGATACATGGCCTGCACTGTCGATTGCTGTCTCGATCCTGTCCTACATGGACACCCGCACTGGGGCCAACATTGGAGCAAGCCTACTGCGAAGTACTACGGTGCATTTTGGTCCTACTGTCTTACAGCCCACGGCATAATTTCACAGATCTCTCAGCTGGTTGCGACTGAGCTATGGGCAACCACTTTCTCTGATTTCTATGATGTTTGGGTCATTAATCCCGCCAGACTTTCAGACTGGGCAGGGTGGGGGGCAATATTTGGGGATTTATGGGTTTATGTTACGTTTTTTCCTCTTCTTTTCTCTCTGTCCTTCTGTCTTATTCCTTTTTTTTTGGCTGGAAGAACCGCTCTCACTTTGACCAGAGGATTTGGGTGTCACCTGGGTACCATGGAGTCATGTTGGGGATTGTGAGTATATATTGTCTCTATGCAGTAGAATGTCTATAGTGACTATGGTGTCTTGGAATGTGAGGGGTTTGAACGACAAGGTTAAACGTGCGTTAGTTTTTTATTATCTTAAATCGTACAACCCTCACATTCTCCTGCTTCAAGAAACCCACTTGACCGGGAATAAGGTTCTTGCATTACGCAAACCCTGGGCTTCCCATATATACCACTCAACGTTCTCTTCCTATGCTAGGGGAACGTCTCTTATAATTCGAAAGGGCTTACCTTTAGACTTCCTTGATATTTGCTCTGACAGGTTGGGTCGATACCAGATATTGGCATGCGCCATAGCTGGAAATCCTCTTTTGTTGGTGAATGTATATATTCCTCCCCCTTTCACTGATGTGGTGCTCCAAGAAATATATCAGGGTATAGTACAATTACCCCCTGCCCCCATATGCATTATGGGAGACTTTAACGCGTGCTTTAATCCTGCTATAGATAGACTATCCACAGCTGCACCAGCCACTTCGAAACTTGCCGAGTGGGCGATGGCTTATAGCTTAACTGATGTATGGCGGTGGAAGTTTCCCGAGACACAGGAATTCTCCTGCTATTCGGCCACTCATTATTCTTTGTCCAGAATAGACCTAGCATTACTCTCCTCCGATCTTTTACCTAAAGTGCGTGAGGTCAAATATCTACCCAGAGCAATCTCTGACCATGCTCCCTTATTACTCTCCCTGGAATTACTTCCAAACCCCTCCTCTAGACAATGGAGACTTGGTCCCTTCTGGTTAAAGAATGAGACTGCCGCAACTGCCATTAAACATTACTGGCAGGAAAAACGGCAGTCTGCTTCCCCCTAATAACATGGGATGCCTTCAAGGGTGTTATGAGTAACTTAATAGCGTCTATAGCAACGGTGAGAGCACATGGTAAAGATAATTTAAGGTCTTTGGAAATGGCTGTGAGGGATACTGAATCTGCTTACATACTTGAGCCCTCCTTGGACAACCATACCGAATTTGCAGCGGCTACTAGACGCCTTAATCTGTATAGGATAGAACTAACTAAAAAGAAGGTGCTCCGTGCTACAAGCACTATGTTTGCTTTCGGAGATAAAAATGGTAAAGAATTCCACAACCATTCCCAAAATTAGGTCAGGCACTGGTGAAATCCTCACCTCCCCTAAGGCTATTTCCTTTGCTTTTAGCGAGTTCTACAAGGCTTTGTATGCTTCTACCGCTCACTATTCCAATGCGGAACTACACAACTATCTTAATACCATACGCATACCAAAACGTTCTCAGGCCCAAGCTAAGTTCGTAGATTCCCCCATCTCCCAACTAGAATTAGCAAAAGCCATTTTTTCCTTTCCCCTCAGGAAAGGCCCTAGGACCGGACGGTTTTCCTATAGACTGGTACAAGATTCATGTCAAAGAACTTGTCCCCATCCTACATGACACGCTCTCATATCCTTTCAAGAATTCTCCCTTCCTAAATCATTTGCAGAAGCAACAATAGTGCTTATTCCAAAACCCGGGGAAAGATGACTTACTATGCTCCTCCTATTGCCCAATCTCATTACTAAATATGGAGATTAAAATCCTAGCCAAAGTATTTGCTAAAAGGTTGTACAGGGTAGTCTCGACTTTGGTGGAACCTGGCAACCTTTGATTCTATTGAATGGCCCTATCTCTGGGAAGTTTTGACTAGAATGGGATTTGGCCCTACATTTATTAAATGGGTCCAGTTACTGTACAATGAACCCAAAGCAGCCATTAAGGTTAATGGAATCATTTCTCCCACCCGGGGCACCCGGCAGGGCTGTCCACTTTCCCCGCTCCTTTTTGCCCTGGCCATTGAGCCTATGGCCATTGAGATTCGGCATTCTCCCCTAGTTAGAGGACTTCTCTACAAAACAGTTGAGGAAAAAATTTCGATGTATTCGGACGATACACTACTCTATCTTGCAGACCACCGCACCTCTTTTCAGTCGTCTCTGGGCATTGTCAAATGGTTTGGGAATTTTTCAGGCATCCAAATTAATTGGGACAAATCCGTAATTTTTCCTTTAGATGATCTGACCCCAGATATGTTAGACCCTCAATGTAAACTGAAAATTGTCAACTCTTTCAAATACCTAGGCTTACACATTCATAGAAATCCGTCCACATTTCTCTTACACAATCTCCAGCCACTTTTAAACAAATTTAAATTGATCTTAGATCATTGGACGAACCTACCTCTCACTCTCATCGGTAGAATTAATATCTGCAAAATGGTTTTCCTGCCAAAATTTTTGTATATTCTAAGCAACACACCATGCCATATTCCAAAAAAAACTTTACTGGATATCGACCGTATACAATCCGCATTCATATGGGGTAACAAAACCCCGACACTCTCCCGTGCTACTTTGAATGCCTCGCCGGAACATCTAGGCCTAGCATCCCCTAACTATGAGTTATATTACTTAGCTTCACAGAGCATTCACGTAGCTAACTGGTGGTGCTTTGACACTGAAAATCCTGCATCAACTCTGGAAGCACTTTACCTCACCTCTATAGAAAGTCTTAAGTATGCCTTATATAGGAGCAGGAAGGATGTAAGCCCTTTACCACTGATACTTGACGCCACTAAGAGAGCTTGGGATGCCATGTTGCACTTAACAGATAAGACAGGGTTCATTTCTCCTGATATGCCATTGTGGGGCAATAGCAATCTATTGCATTTTTCTACATTTACGGAGGCAGGGACATGGACTAAACTTGGGGTAAAATGTATTAAACACCTATACACCAACAATGCTTTGCATACTCTTCCACTCCTACAACAGGTTACCTCCCACCCCTACCTGTCTGAGTTTTGCTACCTGCAGATAGCACATTTATGTTCTACCCAATTCCCCACGCCCTCACTTGTGCAGAGTCCTGACATAGAGAACCTGATATCTCGCCCGGTTAGGACTAAGCTCCTTTCGAAAACATACAAACTGCTACTGACTAGGAAATATGACCCACGACCTAGGTTTAAATATAAGTGGGAAGCCTGTGGGATTCAGCTAGATCAAGATGACTGGGACGAAATTATTGAATCTTTGTACAAACCTCTTGTCAGCACTAGGGATAAACTTATTCAGTTTAAAATTATGCATCAGACATACCTTACCCCACAAAAATTGCATGTCATGGGTAAGCGTGATTTACCACATTGTCCGAGATGTAGTGAACAGCTAGCCGACTTTATTCATATGATGTGGAACTGCCCCATTGTGCAAAGGTTCTGGCAACAGGTCACTCAATTTATGGGAGCAGAACTAGCCTTACCGAAGGTACTCAACCCTGCCACATTTTTGCTGGGATTAGTAGATTCCATGGTACCCAGAGTTCGAACCAGACACTTAATGAGACTGCTCTTGTTTTACGGGAAAAATACTATGGCGCAAATTCTATAAGCGCCGAACGCTAGCGTTTGGCATTTTTCGCTACTGCGCAAATTCACTAACGAACGATGGCGTAATTTCGCTAGTGTTACTTCGCACCCTTATGCCAGGCGAATTTTCGCTAGCGACGTAACTACGCAAATTCACTAACTTGCGCAGTGTACTGAACGCTACCTTTTACGCTAGACTTCCTTCGCCACCTCAGACCTGGCAAAGCGCAATAGAGTAGATAGGGATTGTTTCAAAAAAAGTCAAAATTTTTTCTAAGTCCCATAAAACGCTGGCGTGTTTTCTACATGATGGGTATAAGGCTGAAAAAGATCAAAAATTTTTTTGGGGCTCCCCTCCTTCCCCCCTACATTTCCTGACTCATGGCAACTTACCTAGACAGTGGGCACATGTGTAGGGCAAAATAATTTTTTTATTTGCTGATTTGAAGGTTTTCTAGGCATTTGAAGTGGTGATACGTGTTCCTCCATTGAAATTTGGATTTTGCGCCGTATGTAAATGAACCATCGCTAGCGAAACTTCGCTTCGCTTGGCGAATTAACACTAGCGCAACTTCGAAAACTTACGCTACCCCTGTGCGCAACTTCGCATCTTAGTGAATTTGCCCCACAAGCTCTACACTGGATGGGACCATCACCCCCAACTTTGCGGAACTGGATTGCTCTTGTTAACTCCCAACTGGAACTTTACAAACTTACTTATGTGGCAAGAGGATGTCCAGGGAAATTCGAGGACGTCTGGTCTCCATGGACTGAATCTCTCGCAACATCGTTATAATTGTCTCTTATTCCTCCAGCCACCTTATTACTGTCTATTGTTTCTTTCCCTTCTTTTCCTTTTTTATAATTTTTGTTATTGAAAATCAATAAAAAGCATTCTTTAAAAAAAAAAAGCGTTGGATATGGTGTATGCACGAAACGTTGCCTATATGTGTGATGTGGACTTAATACAATTTTTGGTGCACTTTTGCAATTCAACACAGTGTGCTGCTGGTTTTCTTTTTGCATATTGTTGTGACCCATCGACAGGAGTGGGTCTTCCAGTTCAGCACCTGGCACTACAAAAAGTCTGTATCTGTGAGATGAGCACTCTGCATTAATAAGTGTATACAATAACATATATTATGTCCTGATATGGGTGGGAGAAGTGTAACCCACTGAGGGTATACTACAAAGAGACAGACATATTCTGACATACCCACATAACCATTCTTTTCTATAAGATGTAATTTACATAATTGTCTGGCTAATATAACCTTGGTGGTGCCAGTCTGGAGACCTGTGTGGTTGAGACCACATTGTATTGCTCACTACACTAAACTGTTACCTATTGTTTTATAACTGTTTTGCCTAATTTCTCAGTTTATTGTAGTAATATTTTATTACTCATATAGCATAGTTGACATGTTAACCTTCAGTTGCTGCATAAAAAAATATACCTATTATAGAATTCTCGGTGACAATTAATTTCTAGCTTTCAAAAACCTCAATATTTTTGGTGATCCTCACACTATAAACAGGAAGAGCTTATTTGGGGACTATCATAATAGTGCTACTATGTATATATATATATAAGTCCAGATTTTGTGTGTCACCTAACAAATTAGTGGGCATGAGTAAGTTTCACTGAGGCTTACTTGACAATAAACCCATTTGCAATGTTACTGCTATAACACAGACTGCCCCCATCAACTCTAGTGCCCTTGCTATATTAGAAGTTGCCAAGAACAGTTGAGACTGTTAACTAATACTCAGAACAGGCTGTTCAAGCAACAAATGGCAGCACAGTTTTCTGGCAATGATCAAATCATGCACCCTGCTCTAGTTATCAAGCTAATGAGGTAAAAGTGCACATTGATGACTTTATGGACAAACAAATGAGAGCTTATTTATGCAGCACTATACTACTGCTGAATACTATATGGACAGGGTATTGGCATTCCTTAACAAAGTGCTGCCCAACAACCCCCTCTTGTGTGGCCACTCACATGAAAGTCTGCCTGCTGTGTCTGTTTACCATGTGTAAAATTTAAAAAGTATCACTACAGAGATTAGGTCACTGCATTGTTTACACCTCAAATTCAGAATATAAAATCCTGTATTGTTCACACCCTGCATTGTTCACACCCTAAAGCCTTGTACTGTTCACACCTAAGACCCAGACTGAATTTGCCCACATTGTTCACCTGCTCACACCTCATCTGAAAGTGCACCAGCACTGTGTCACTGTATGTAGTACATCTTAGAGTGGTCCTGATAGGTTTCCCTGTTCTGCCTGCCCTTGCTCCCTGTGTGTGACATATTTTGCCTGCTCTATACTCCCTGTGTGTGACATGCTTTGCCTGCCCCCTGCTACCTGTGTGTGCCATACTCTGCATGCCATATGCTCCCTGGGTGTGTCATGCTTTGCCTGTGTGTGCCATACTCTGCCTGCCATGTGCTCCCTCTGTGTGCCATACTCTGCCTGCCTCATGCTGACTGTCTGCACCCTTCTCTGCCTGCCCTATGCTCCCTGGGTGTGGCATACATTGCCTGTATGTGCCATACTCTGCCTGCCCTATACTCCCTGGATGTGCCATACTTTGACTGTGTGTGTGTGCGCCATATTCTGCCTACCCTTTGCTCCCTGGGTGTGCCGTACTCTGCCTGCCCTATTCTACTTGGTGTACCATGCTTTGCCTGCCCTGTGCTCCTTGAGTGTGCCATACTCTGCCTTGCCTATGCTCCCTGTGTGTGCCATACTCTTCCTGCCCTATGCTCCCTGTGTGTGCCCTGCTCGGCCTGTGGAACATATGCCTGGTAGGGGTTTGTTCTGGGGGTTTCTTAGCATTTGAAAATTGTTGTATTGTTGTTAGGGGCCCCTAAGATGTTTAATCACGTGCTGGGGGTTGCTGTGTTATCCACAGGGGAAGAGGATGCATATGGATTTAAGGGTATGTCTTAATATGACTTAACTTTTTTCACATATGAGAGGTAACTAATATCCCACCAACCATTTGTTTTTTTGGTGTGCTGCCACCATTAATGTGGATATGATCTTGTGGTAACATGGGTGTGGTTTAAGTGGGTGTGGTTTAACAACAGGGGGTGGCTAACACTTGCTTCCATTATCAGCATTTTGCCATGTAGGCCAGGAAAAATTTCTGCCCTCAGTACCACAGAAGTTGGACAGCACTGCCTTAACATGTTCCTACCTTGTGTGCCATTCATGACTTGCAAAGCAGGTAGGACAGGCAATGCAAGGTGCAGAGTGAGTTACATTCAACACCTTGTGGCAGATCAAATGTCACCTTGCACCTGCCATGAGAACAGCTGGCATGTTGAATCCTATATGGAACAATTTTGCTACTTTTGCCCAAATTTGTGCTCGTTATTACTCCAGCACCTGTATTTTTATGTACTTATGGTAAATTCCTCTTAACTTTCTAGCTTCATGAGTCGTGAAATTTGCAACTTAAATGTTAAAAAAAATATGAAAACTATAGTGAGCCAGTTTAGGGAAAGTTGCCATCATGCAATTTTGAGAAAGTTGACATTGTCCCCTGCTTCTAAAAATGTAGGAGACAAAGCATCCTAAATTGCAGCTGCCATAAAAATACAGCCTGTGCTAGTAACACATTTACAGAGGCCCGGGAGATTAACCGCAGGATAAGCCCAGCCATTTTTGAATAGTGTACTGTACATCCTTGTTTTTTCAGGGAAATAATCTTTGCAAAAAAATCTCACCTAGAAAGCAAAAATGTAATGAGAGGTTTAGGGCAACAGGGGGCACATGGTGGGACAAATATATGTTTGCCCATGGCAGGACAAATATATTTACATACTCACAGGTGAAAGTGTCACACCTATGAGACTAACCTTCTTGAAGAATTACATAAGGAATGTTCTAAAGAGACAAAGCAAAGGGAGGACAGATCTTAGGTAACCTGCGGGCAGCTTTCCAAATTCTGCCTTTTAGCAGGGCTGTATAAATACTCGAAGCAAATAAACAGATGTAGTGGTTGCAGGAAAGGATAGCCAGAATGGAGATCTTGGGAGCAACTGCAGGGCTGCTTGTAATCTGTGTACTATTTCTGCTCCTAAATACGATACAAGTTATACAACGCCAGGGCAAGTGCAAACTGCCCCCAGGACCCACACCCCTGCCCTTCCTGGGCAACTTTCTGCAGCTGAAAGGCAAAGAGGTTTTCAAATCCCTTCTTGAGGTAAAGGTGGTGTTGTAGCATACAACTTACAGATTTTAGGCTCATACAGTACAACAGAGTTACTAGGTCTTACTTTTTCTTTGGTTTTCTTGGGTTATTGCTAGAAGGTGTAGATCAACATTAGATGTAACTTGACAGTAGTTGACCATGTTTTCAGGCTACAAGGTTTACAAGATAAACTCATAAAAGCATGGCACTCAAAGCACCGTTTGCCATTTTCCTTGCTTTACTGTACAAGAAAAGTTGTTCTGTATTTAAATTGTATGTAAAGCTGCCCTTATATATACATGTCATATACCAAATTAATAGTCATTTGATACTTAGAGCAATTCATTATTACCATGAAAACATCTGTCTTGCAAGTATGCTTGTTCAAATAATTAATCTTTTTACATCTACATGTCTGAACTCATCTCTATATACTCACCCACTCGCTTACTACGCTCCTCTACTGACCTCCTACTCAACTCTTCTCTCATTACCTCCTCACATGCTCGCATTCAAGACTTTGCAAGGGCTACACCCCTCCTCTGGAACGCTCTCCCACGGTCTGTCCGACTTTCTCCCAACCTTTCTGCTTTCAAAAAATCTCTGAAAACGCACTTCTTTCGAGAAGCCTACCCTCACTCTGCTTAACTACCAAACGCAACACCACATTCAGTACCACATTTCTAATCCACTTACTTCGATCTTGCCCACTCCCACACCTTGTGTATTACTCCCTTCCCTTTAGACTGTATGCCTATGCATAGGGCCTTCCTCACCTTTTGTACCTGTATTGATTGTGATGTTTGTTACTCCATATATTCTATATATGTAATTTGTGTGATGTAGTTGTATAATCACATTTACTTTACAGTGCTACGCAATATGTTGGCGCTATATAAATACATGTTAATAATAATAATAATAATAATAATTGCATTTCCCCCAATGTACATTGTCTTGTTATGTATTTTTCTGGCTTTCATTATGCCAGTATAATCTTTGTTCATTACAAAAAACTAACATTTATAACATGTATTTTTCTTATACTTCTATAGCTTAGTAAGAAGTATGGCCCAGTGTACACCATTCATTTGGGCATGGAGCCAGTTGTGGTTTTGTGCAGCTGTGACATTGTAAAAGAGGCTCTCAATGACAATGGAGAGGAATTTGGTGCTCGTGGATATATGCCTCTACTGGACAAGATGTCCCATGGAGGTCATGGTATGACACTTTAAGAACTAGTTTTAGTTTTTCAACAAATAATTACACACAAGAGACAAGAGACCTAATGCTATGTCTTCACAGAACCAGGATAACTCATTTAGGTTGTTGCTTAACTAAATAATTATATGTGTGTGTGTGTGTGTGTGTGTGTGTGTGTGTGTGTGTGTGTGTGTGTGTGTGTGTGTGTGTATTTATGTATGTATGTATATATATATATATATATGCACACTTTAGCTTAAAAGCTGTAAAGACTTTAAATAAGTGCATCAAGACCTCATGCAGATACAATTAATGCAATAGGTGCATTCCATGTTCCATATTTGTTTCCCTCTGTGCTTCTTATCGGTATGAACAATTAAAGCTGGCCATTTTTTTGCCCAGTTGGTCCATCTGTGTGCTGTGCCAATGCAGTCCTCAAACAATGGAATTTTTAAAATTGCCAGATGGATATCTGGACAATTCTGTGGTTTGAAAGGCCTCATACAAAGACCAAGAAGTGGTCGAGTTGGCATCTTTTATCAGCCTGTGTGTGACCTGCTTAACTCCCAAACCTCAATTAGCAGCTGTCTGTGTTATATACGATATGTTTCATTTCTTCTTTGAGGGCTAATATTGGGAAAGATATCTGTGGAAAACAACCATAAATGCATATGAAGTCTTGCACCAAAAATTTTCATTTTCATTTTAAACTATTTTCTGTAGTTAGTCCCTGAGATTTCCATGTTGCAAGTTGTTCCCTTCTTACTCTTCAGTGGCAGCATACTATCCATGCGCTCAGTTCTGCTTGTGTTATACTCACCTCTATATACTGTAGCTCTGCACTTATTCACTCATTTCTTTTAGGGGTTATTGCTAGTAATGGAGAACGCTGGAAGCAGCTAAGACGATTTTCCCTGATAACTTTGAGGAATTTTGGAATGGGAAAGAGAAGCATAGAGGAAAGAATCCAAGAAGAAGCCCGTTTCCTTGCAAAAGAATTCAAAAACACCAAAGGTGGATATCTCCACAGTACATAACATTTTGAAAAATGTACCATAATCACTTTGTATGTAGAATGTAAAATGGACACTGTCAGAAAATACTGCACGTAGCACCGTTGAGTGATAATAACAAAAAATGATACTAACAAATTCTTTAGTTTTATGATACATGTGACTTCCATGGTCTTATCAGGGAGAACCATGACAATCCAAGCACCATTTCCCACCTGACATGGCTTACCATTTGAAAAAATGGAAAATGCTCAGCTTTAGGCAGACACTGGCTATGGCAAGCAGGTTTAACAGGAGAACATAGAACTGAAACCCTATTGTGTGCCATCAGTCTTGTTGTTCTCCTTTTACACTTAACTGTATATGCAATGCACCTAGTCCAAGTGCAGGAGCAGATGGGGTCTGGTGCCTTTAGATTTTGGGCATATCTGATGTATATGCCATTCTAGGGATCACTAAATGAAAACCTCTTTTTTCTAGGCTGAGCTCCTGTTGCTGCAGCCATCTGCTTCTTGCTTTGTGCTGTAAAAGTAGAAGCCATATAATAATTCTCCACATAGGAATTATACTGAAGAATAAAGAATGTTTGCAAATGAAGGAAAATAACTTATATACTAATATGAGATTCATGTCGGTCACTCATCTAATGTTATAATCTGCTTCTTTAACCTAGGCCAGCCTGTGGATCCAACATTTTACTTTAGCAAAGCTGTTTCCAATGTAATCTGCTCCATTGTATTTGGAGACCGGTTTGAATATGAAGATACAGAATACCTTAGGCTTCTAGATTTCTTAAATCAAACTTTCAGAGGCGTAAGTTCTGTTTGGGGGCAGGTAAGCGTTTCTCTTTTGTTGTTGAACATCAAGGCTGATTATTATGACATGTTCTTTGTCTTGACTTCTTTTCGCATTGATTGCTATTTTCTCTGGAAACCATAAAAAATAAAAATGAAAAAGATTGTCAAGTTTCAGGTGGCAAGCTTTTATTTTTTTACATTTTTAGAAGAAAATATTTCATAGGAAAAAAAAACCCCACTTAAGGAGAAAAAGGTAATTGATACAAAAACTGCAATCAAGATGAAGAATATCAATTTCCCCAACTCTGACCCTTGATAAATAATACATTTATTGGTACAGCATGACACAGCCCTTGTCAGGGTCTAACAACTGAAACCCCAGAGAAAATCCCAATGGGCCCTGATTCTGGCTGTATATCAGTATTAGGTAAAAGCATCTGGAGAGACTGCTGAGAGTACTTTGGCAGTTTTGGTATGTGCTGTGGGTGGCCTGCTCTGAACTGGGAGGCTTTACTTTGTAAAACTAACTGTCACTTAATTAAGGGGGAACCCAGGGTCAGACTGGGCACCAGGAAAAAACTCGGTGGGCCCCGGCTGTCATGCGCCCCGCTGGCCCAGACCTCCCTCTCCTGTCCCAGTTGACAAAAGAAAAAAGGTAGTGGGGGTAGGCTGGAGGGGGGTTGCGGCAGGGGCCACAGAGGGGGCTTTAGGGCAGGGGTGGGGCAAAGGGTGGACCCTGAGACAGCAGCCCTAGTGGGCCTCTGCCCCCCCCAGTCTGACCTGGAACCTGATCAAGCACTGTCATTTGTAAATGTCCAGGCCTAATGAATTATTTGACATTGTGGGGGAAAAGATAGATGCTATGGGTCAGATTCACTAAAGGGTGAAGTGGCTAGCGAAATCCCATCCACAGGGACTTTGGCAATTTACTAGCAGGCGTAGGCAACAATTTGGTAGCAAACGGGACCGTCGCTAGCATTCATTCACACTCTATCACCAGACGACTTTTCACTCTAGTGAACAGGCATAACTCAGCAAATTCACCAATATGCAATTTTACTGAACGTTACCTCTTTCATCAGAGTTTCCTTTGCCACCTCAGACCAGGCGAACTGCTAAAATGTTCGCTACATCATTAAAGTTGCAAAAGTCCTACCTATTAAACTTTTTTGTATTAACATTTTTCCCCAGACATTTGAGGGGCATGGAACATTTGTTTTAGGGTGGGCTCATGTGTAGGGCATTAGAGTTTCTCTTTTGTCTTTATTCCTTGGACATTTGTAATAAAAGTGGCCACTTCAAACCTTTGTACCAACATCTCTAATAAAGACATCCATACGGCATTAATGTACCCGCCCTATTCAAATTGACCTAACCGTTAGTTGACTAATGAAGTTTTACTAGGCAGAAGCGATTGCTAGCTTCATTTGGCTTTGAAACGCTGACACTGCCAAAGTAACGCTAGCAAAAAGTCAGCGTTCGCCACCCAGGATGCAACTTCGCATTTTAGGGAATTAGCTTAGTGGTAACAAATTTTCACCTGGCGAAGTGTGATGAAGTTTTTGCTGCCGATAATTCACCCTTTAGTGAATTTGCCCCTATGAATGAATTAATAAAATACTGGTTGATTCAATAGAATGAAATGCAGTTGATAAACTGATAAATCCAGTGCCGTGCTGTGTTCTTGTATATATGTATATATAGTATTATACTGGATATGATTTATTTATATCTTTTAGTATGGTTTAAAGGACGACTAACTTTGTATTAACACAGATTGAGCTTGTGCTTGTGCCTTAAAATGTACTTTTTTTCTTTCAGTTGTACAATATATTTCCAAAAGTCATGGGTAAGCTCCCAGGGCCCCACAACACAATATTCCAATCTGTTGATGCCATTCATGAGTTTATTAGGAAAAGGATCAACATGCATAAAGAGACTCTTGACCCTAGTTCTCCTAGAGATTTTCTTGACTGTTTCCTCATAAAAATGCAACAGGTAGGTCCATATTACCCATTTAAGGAGAGGAGAGTGAATGTGTAACTGCTGATGAGATAGATACATTTGTAATTTGTAAGATAAAGGGCATATTCTAGCTAGCTATACAGTGGCTACCAATTGGGCCACCCATCTTGCTGGCAGATTACTGAAATCTTTGCGGCCACAAACTGACTGCCTAACTGAATGTGGGTTCTTTTGAGCTGGTTGGAAATTTTAGGTTTCTTAAATATCTCATGATAAAAACAGGTTTTTGTTTACAAACAGATGTACCTGGAAATTTGATACAGTAATATAATTGGGCATAATACATGCCATTATATTTTGGATGATGACAAAACCAGTTAGTTTTTTACTTTTTGCTTTAGGAAAAGGATGTGCCCCAGACTGAGTTTCACATGCTGGGTGCTGTTAACACCACATTTGATCTGTTTGGTGCTGGAACAGAAACTGTCAGCACAACACTGCGATATGGCCTGCTGATTCTCCTTAAGCACCCAGATATTGAAGGTACAGTATATGAAGATTTATGGGCTTGTTTGAGATCCTTTTATAACATATATTATTTTGGAGATTTCCATCTCCAAGTGTTATGGTGAGGAGAAATCTTGCTTCCAAGCAGTGGAAGTCATGAGGCATAGACTTAATGCCCCGTATTATTAAGGTACCTTGGGGAAGCAACCCTGCACTAGACTACACAGACTAGACCATGATATATATATATATATATATATATATATATATATATATATATATATATATATATATATATATGTGTCAAAAGTGTCCAAAAACAGTCCATTTAATAAGGTTACATGCCTGAAGAAGTCTAGAAATTAGAAAGCATCTTTAGTGAACAGAATACATTTATTGACCCAATGTTTTGTTCTCAACAGAGACCTTTATCAAGTTGAGACCGAGACATTGGTTCAATAATTGTATTTTTTTGTTCACTAAAGACCTGTGAGTGCGGTGTTACATGATGTTGTACAGTAGCCATGTATACAGTGAGGTTTAAAATAAACCTCTTGCAACTGAATCCACCTCTATTAACTTTTCTAAAGCATTTTGACTTCTACTTTTTGATGCACATGCAAATGTTGCTGGCACACAGTGGGGCAATGAGAAGGGAACCCAAAGGCAAGCTCTGATGTCTTGTGATATATAATTTACCGGTTAGGGCTGCCCTACAGACAAAGAAAAACAAATGGAAGGCACCCATACTTGAACGCTAGAGAATTCTGTACACAGGCTGAGGAAGAGGTAGGCAGAATACTAGACAGAGCAAGAATTGTCCTAAGGAAATGAGAAAAAACATTAAACTAATTAAAGGGGCAGTATACCCAGTTCATTCACTGAATAACTAGGGTTTGTGCTGAACACAATTTATGTCTATTGCTTTGCCCATTGTTATATTTTATGAAATATGGATGTTTTTTACATTTCTTGCACTAAACAAGGCAAAATTGGAAAGCAAAACTAAAGTCACATTCAGTTGTTGGTTTGAGTACAGTCAAAAGAAATCACCACCCCCCAGATAGATTGAATGCAGAGCTGGAGTGAAGGAAAGGGTTCATTTAGGAAAGGTTTGTTGTTGTGATTTGTAATGTTCTATAATTTGTATAAAACCCATTACATTTAACCAAAAATGGATTGGCATGATGAACCAAATCCTTTAACTTTTCCCATAGAGCGAATCCATAAAGAGATTGATAGCATCATTGGCAGGAATCGCGCTCCATGTATTGAAGACCGTTCCCGCATGCCATACACAGATGCTGTTATCCATGAGATTCAGAGATTCACTGACATTATACCCATGGGACTTCCCCACAAACTGACACGGGACATTCAGTTTCAGGGTTATTCCATTCCAAAGGTGAGAATTCCATGACCTCCAATCAAAACTTTCAAACACATATGTATTAACTCATTAAACGTGAATAATTAAATGAATATCGCTGGCAAATAATGCAAATGGACTAACAACAAATAATTTAGGCAATTGTTCTGACCCTGAGATTTAAATATATGCAATATGTAAATAAATGTATTATATATTTCAACATTCAAATTTTATGTTGAATGAGTGGCTATTGTGGAATTATGTGAATCTATTCTCTTGTGCATATTTTTTATGGGGCCCATTTACTAACAATCAAATTTCCATTTTTTTCCACAAATCTCTAAAAATCTGTGGTTTTCTAAATTTTTTAAAAAGCTCTAAAAATTTGAGATTTATTTAATGTAAAAACCACAAAAACCAGCAATAAAAAGCTTTGCCAGGCTAAACTTTTCGAGGACCTACAGAAGTCAATGGAAGCTGCGCTGATTCTATTGTACTGTTTTAATTAGACTTTTAGAGATTTTCCATTTTTTTTCCGAATTGTCCAGCAAAACATGAATTTTTAGAGGTTTTCAAGGTATTTGCAGTTTTTTAGCTTATCATTCGGGGGCCCATTTACTTAGCTCGAGTGAAGGAATAGAAGAAAAAAAACTTCGAATTTCGAATGATTTTTTTGGCTACTTCAACCATCGAATTGGCTACTTCAACCTTCAACTACAACTTCGAATCGAACAATTCGAACTAGAAATCATTCAAATATTCAACCATTCGATAATCGAAGTACTGTCTCTTTAAAAAAAACTTTGACCTCCTACTTCACCACCTACAACCTACCGAGGTGCAATGTTAGCCTATGGGGAAGGTCCCCATAGGCTTCCTAGCAATTTTTTGGTCGAAGAAAAATCGTTCGATAGATCGTTCGATCTAACTATTTGCGGTAAATCCTTCGACTTTGATATTCGAAGTCGAAGTATTTACATTAGGCAGTCGAATATCGAGGTTAATTAACCCTCGATATTCGACCCTATGTAAATCTGCCCCTAAGTGTAATTTTTAATTCGTAATTTTTTATTCAGATATTTAAATGATTCTCATGACATTCTTAGTTTTGGAGTTTGTGAGTTTAGTCATGGTTTCAAAAAGCAGTTAAACCACAAAAATGAGACTTTTGATAAATAAACCTCCAAGTCTCATGTTCAGGACTTTTAAACTACTATATGGTATTTAGCAGGGATGCACCGAATCCAGGATTCGGTTCGGGATTCGGCCAGGATTTTATTAATGATAAATAAGGGTAAATTGTGCATTCTAGTTTAGTTTGGTTTAGTTTTGGCTTTTTTTATTTAAAATAGCAAATTGGATTTTGACAAATAACCACCATAATATTTGAGTAAAAATATTTAACTGTAATGTACTAAATCAGGTGCTAAAGTCTAACTTACAGTAGACTGATCAAACAAAATTTGAATTGATTTCTACTGGTCATCACAATGATTTTCTTAGGGACAGATTTATTAATATTCAAGTATTCGGTTCCTAAAACCATACTTGAGTTCCTAAAGTCACATGTGGTTTCGGCATCCAAATACCTTGGCTTGCTGCTGATCTGATTTTTTTCCCTAACAAAAAAATAAAATTGGTGGCAAACCAAGGTATTGGAATGCAGAAACCACACAATCGCACATGACTTTGTGAACTCAGGTGTAGTTTTAGGAACCCGATGCTCGAACCTGGAAACTCGAGCATTAATAAATCAGAACTTTAGTGTTGGTAAATGAGTCTCTTTGCCTTTTCCTTAATAAATATTTCAGGAATGTTCTGTACAGCATGATACACTTGGGGGCCGATTCACTCAGCTCGAGTGAAGGGTTCGAATGAAAAATACTTCGAATTTCGAAGTATTTTTTGGGTACTTCGACCATCGAATTGGTTAAATTCGTTCGTATTCGATCGAAGTCGAACGAAATCGAACGATTCGAAGTAAAAATCGTTCGACTATTCGACCATTCGATAGTCGAAGTACTTGCCCTTTAAAAAAAACTTCGACCCCCTACTTCGGCAGATAAAACCTACCGAAGTCAATGTTAGCCTATGGGGAAGGTCCCCATAGGCTTGCTAACCTTTTTTTGATCGAAGGATTTTCCTTCGATCGTTTGATTAAAATCCTTCGAATCGTTCGATTCGAAGGATTTAATCGTTCGATCGAACGAAAAATCCTTCGATCGTTCGATCGCAGGATTTGCGCTAAATCCTTCGACTTCGATATTCGAAGTCGAAGGATTTCAATTCGAGGGTCGAATTTCGAAGTATTTTTAACTTCGAAATTCGACCCTAAGTGAATCGGCCCCTAAATATCAGTTATTTTTGGGCAATATCAAATTTGCCACATTCCATGAAAATTTTCTTTCAATTCATTTTTAGGGTACCACAGTATATCCAATGCTTAGCTCTGTTCTGCATGACCCAAAGCAGTTTAAATACCCTTATTCATTCAATCCTGGACATTTCATAGATGAAAATGGAAAGTTTCGTAAAAATGATGGATTCATGCCTTTTTCCTCAGGTATGTTCATTAATGTAAAATTACGGGAATTGTATTATATTCCTTAACCAGTCATTTAAGAACAAGCTGACTACTTACAAATGTATTTGCCACATTAAACCAGATGTGTGTGTGACTCTATATTATACTATTCTCTATACTAATTAACCTGTGTCAAATAAGTGATAATGAACCATTGCTAATTTTAAATAGGACCTATTTTACTGCAGGAATATGTTGCACTTCACTATTCTCTTAATAGACTTCTAGGGGCCTACACTGTACATTCTAAACTAAAGTTGTGGAATTTAATGGTACTTGGATTCTACTCTTGTTCTTGAGCCAGTTGACTACACAACACTTTTTATTAGAGTGTCTGAACTATATATTTCTAAGTTAAAATCAGTAAAATATTTAAAAAGGGAAGATTGTCTCTGAAGACCTAGCTCCTTCTAGTTGTAATACGTGATATGTATTAATATCAAACATGAGGTCAGGTGCATATAGATGTTTTGAGATCAAAATATTATACCTGAAAGGACTACAGTAATCAAAACACCCATGTCTGCACCATTACAATAAAGTGTCTACTAAAAACAGCTGATTTTACATTTAGGGTGAACTACAGTCAATATACAGGTAAGTCTTCCATTAATTATCTTAATATCACAGGTGACAAGCTGTGCACTAACTCATAGCATCCAATCAGCAGTTAGCTTTAGTTAGGGGCATAGTTGGAGACAAACATCATCAATGATGTTGCCCATAGCAACTTATCAAATCTTATTGGTTGCTATGGGCAACATCACAGGTGATGTTTGTCTCCAATATTAATAAATATGCCCCTTAGTCTAGCTTTGTTAAAATTATGTAATTAATTGAGGTTTTTGTCAAAGCTTATTGTATTGATGTGTCACTGCTAATTTTGCCTCCCATAAACTTTTCTTACTGCACAGGGAAGAGAATATGTGTTGGGGAGGGTCTGGCTCGGATGGAACTCTTTCTGTTTATTTCAACCGTACTACAGAATTTTACACTAAGTTCTCCAGTGGACACAGACGAATTGGACCTTACACCTCATTTGAGTGGCTTTGGGAATGTTCCCTGTCCCTACAAGCTCTGCTTCATTCCTCGCTAATGTATTGGATCCAGTTTAATTTGTGTCTTACTTATATGATATTGAAGGCTGCACCAAGAATATGGGTGATACTAATACCTTTTGTCTACTAAAATTAGTTCTTAAAGGAAAACTATACCCCTGAACAATATAATTCTCTATAAAAATATATTGCATAAAACAGCTCATTTGTAAAACCCTGCTTCATGTAAATAAACAATTTTCATAATAATATACTTTTTAGTAGTATGTGCCGTCGGGTATTCCTAAATAGAAAATTGCCATTTTAAAAAATAAGGGCCACCCCCTGGGATCGTAGGATTCACGGTGCACACAAACAAACCATACATGTTAGGTCACGTGAGCCAATTAACAGAGTTCTATATTTTGCTTCAGCATTTCTTCCTGTTACAGTTAGAGTTTAGTATTTCTGGTCAGGTGATCTCTGAGGCAGCACACAGACCATCAGTAAATGGTGGTTCAGAGCAAGAGATGTAAAAGGATAATATTTACTTAAATATATATACCAGTTTGGTAAGATTCTTTAATATGCCACTTAATTTGAATTCTTTAGGCTCACTAATATACAAAAATCATGTTATGTGTAGACATAATCCAGTTCTACAAATAAATGGACTTTCATCAGTCTGATGTAATTAAATATGTGGGTTCTACTACAAGTTATTCTAGTACTGCAGTATATAGTTTTAGCAGATTTATTCTATTAATTTAGCAGACAACATAGCACTAAAATATGGAGCTATACAACCAACTTTGTCCGGTACTTTTTGAAAACGTTTAAGTCATTTCAATGAACTTTTAAATCAGATTATTATTTACCCCAAAAGCTTCTTTAGACATTCTGCAACAGTATTCACATTATAGAGGACATGTTCCGTGTTAAGCTGGCCATACACAGATCTTTTACTGATTTGATCATAAACACGTTGAGCTGGGATGATCTAATAATTTGGTCCCCAAACCAGTGAACAGATTCTAATGTGGCTAGGGAGAGTCATTGGGTAAGGATTGTACCTATGTTCCAATATGCTCCTTGCACGATTTTTGTCCAGATGTTGATCAAACTGAAAAAAATCTGAATAAGCTGCAGGCTCAGTCTGGAAGGGTCACATCAGCAGCCTAAATCAGCCTGAGTATGGCCAAGCTTACAATATATTGGCAACTATGCAGAGTTGTAATGGCGATATAGAACTGCCCAATAAATTTGGAGGTACAATTACCACCAATGTGAAGCAGTATAAAAATTGCTTACTACATTACTCTGAAATTATACAATGTATTTTTCTTTTACTTTATAAGCAAGATTTCAGGAATTTCGTTGAATGCTTTGTTGTTATTCTTTTTAGATTAAATACAATATGTACAGCAAGCTAAACTTACAATCATTTGTCATATACTCTGACCTTCTATTTATATTAATAATCATATAATAAAAATAAATTCAAGAAATAATATCTAATTACAAAAATGTTTACGTGTATTATTCTGCTTACAACAAGAAATTGCTCTGACTGAATGGAGTTTGACGTTCAGTACGGCACAGTTAGCAATCCTTTCATAAAGAAACCTCCCACTTCATTATCTAGCTGGGGGGAAATTAGGGGCTTAATTATCAAGTAAAACATTTATTTTGGATTCAAAAATTAGTTTTCCATGATGGAACAACCTCTTCCTCCATGAAAAATAACTGTGTGAATAGTGCTCAGTGGTTTTGCTGCTGAACATCACTAAGCACTACCACCCAATGGATCAAAGCAGTTAAACACATTCGATCAGGCCCGGATTTGTGGAGAGGCCACCAAGGCCCGGGCCTAGGGCGGTAAGATTTTAGGGGGCGGCATGCTGCCCAACCATACCCACATTGGTGCAGAAACACGGGGGATGTGCAGATTATTTTAAATGTCCCATTTGCCAATCCCCATTGTTCTGGCAATTTGAGGGGACTGGGGTGACGAATAACAGCGGGCCTAGGGGTGCCCGCTATGTAAATCCGGCCCTGCATTCGATGAGTTGATGTGGGTATCAAGGTTGAGCAGTGCGTCGTTCACAACTTTTGTGTGTAGCTGGTAGCCAGTTTAAACTCCCCTTCAGGGATGGTGTACATATTAGAGAGAGAAACTCAGGGTTATATTGCCTGTGAACAGTTTTATGTTAATCATAGCACATTTCTTAATGACTTTAGAGAGATGGCAAGTGGAACAGGAACAGGAGGCAGCCCTGCATAGTAGAAATTGGCATTACATGAGAGAATAATCCACATAAAATGTAGTGGTATAAGAGTTTTTTATATAAAAAAGGGAGTCATTTAAACCTAGGTCTCCTAGTTTAGCCTATCAAAAGTTTTTATTTTTTAGCATTTAATGACTATATAACGGTTAATTGTCAAGCTCTAGTTCCAAAATGCACCATGTTTACTGCCTCCATCATGTTTCTGCCCATTTGACTCCATGAGATAAAGTAGACCTGGTCAATGTTTCAGCAAGTACTGTATGTGGCCATTTTAGTCCCATGAGCTGGAAAAAAAGTATTAGATCAGTGTCAAGCACTCACTATTCAGGAGGTCTTTGCCCTACTCTCATAATCACTTTTTATTTGTATAACAGGCAACAAGCCCTTTGTAAAAGGCTGATGGCTTGACAGGAGAGAGAAAAAAATACACCTCAAAGAACTGCTTATTGTGTTACAATGTATGGCCATTTGAACTAGGAATTTTATGAATTTAAAGGAAAAATTCAGTATAAAAATTAGAACTGGGTAAATAGGTTGTACAAATAAAAAATATTTCTAATATAGTTAGTTAGCCAAAAATGTAATGTATAAAGACTGGAGTGACTGAATGTCTAAAATAACAGCCAGAACACAACTTCCTACTTTGGAGCTCTCTTTCCAGTGATTGTTTACAGTGACTTGAGGGGGGTCATATGGGTTGGAACTGTTTGCCTTTGAATCTAAATTGCATGCCGATGATCAATTGCAAACATACTGAACCGTTATGTCCCATGTGGCCCCCCTTAAAGAGATACTGACATCAGAAAATAACATTTTTTATTATCTATTATAACTTTGTCTTTGAAGGCTATTTATAATTGTGCATAAAAGTATTTGCCTGATGCGTTTACTTTCTTACTACAATGTTCCTCTATGAGTAGGAGTAGTCCGTTAGCATTAGAAACTCTGACGGGTTAAGAAGGCACAGTCAGGTTGGCAAAACAGTCATGTTTAGGAACTCCAAGTGACAATTACTTACAAAAGCAGAACTATCAGCGAAAAACTACATGACGTATAGGTAACCTTTAATGCAGATTAATATTTTGAAAAGAAAATTTTTAGTTTCAGTATCACTTTAAGGTCCTTGACTAACTCAGAGTTAGAGAATTGAAAAGCAGGAAGTTGGTTTCTGGCTATTATGTTAGACATCCAGTCACTCCAGCCTTTATACATAACATTTTTGGCTAACTAACAATATTAGAAACATTTTTTATTTTGCACAGCCTATCTGTTTATCCAGTTTTTATTTTTACACCGAACTGTTCCTTTAATGGCCCCAATAAGCTATTAGGGCAACTGTTAATGAAAATGTGGGAGTTCCAATGTAAGCTTGCCTGTTTTTTGTGCAGATATAACAGGGTGTGAAATTTTTATGCTGGCCTCTACTGTTCAGCATGTATGCCCAGTATTCAATTTTCTAGGCTGCCTAGATTGCCAAGGATTGCATGAGGCTTGTTGGCAAACAATTATTTTGTCTAGTTTGTGAAAGTTGCCCTATTTGTGTGTGTTAGTTCCAAGTGCAATTGGTTGTATCTATTATATTGTGTTTGTGTTGTGGAATTGGTGAAAATGTAGTGTATGTGTCTGCATTATTTGTTCCCAGCCCCAAAGGTTATTTTTACCTCACTATTTGACTTTGCATTCCAGAGAGCTCACCAATATACAATATACCGTTTGAAGGCAAGGTCCTGTAAGTATAATATTATGAGCTTACAAATAAAATGCAGCCGTGTTGGGAGGTCTGCAGTCATGTCAGTATGTCTACTCTGGAACCAATATATACCAGTACTGTATATGCACAAATGCATACAGAACTACAGACAAATAAGAAAACCCGCAGGCTGCTACAATTAATATGAATTGTATCTGTGATGACTGCTGTAGTTAGCACACTTAAATATCCAGCAAAATATAAACAAACAATTCCTTTATTTCTGTATTCTTATTATATTAAATTAGTATAGTATTAAAATAGAAGGATCTGTTTTGCTTATTTTTATTATGCAGTCATATTTTCACTGCATCCATTTTAAAATCAAAAAAATATTTAATGGTGAGCAGAACTTTACAATTACTTTACACAGTAACAGTGGCCAGCTCCCAACATTCCAAATGTAAAGTTTTAGTTTATCTCTGTACAGTAAAAATGAAATTTAATCCTACTTTTTGCTTGGCGAGTTTGTATCACACAGATTTGTTTTTTAAGTGAGTCTGATCTGGTGGCAGACTACCAAGAGCAATGACCACAGGAATTTGGCCAGTGTTCATTGCTCTTGCACAACCTCACTGTTGTAATATTCCAGGTTTATGACAAACGTGGATTTTGTTGAATATAGGGCATAACGCAATAAGCTGTTACACTGCTGGCCTCCTTTTGCTCCATACCTGCAAAAATGGAGTTTAACAGCACCATCATCCTCTTTCTTCTCTTTCTTATAGCATTCATGCTGATACTGTCCAAGAAGAAGCACCATGGGAGACTTCCTCCTGGCCCAATGCCACTCCCATTTATCGGGAACATGCATCAAGTCAAGATAAATGATCTTATCAAGTCCCTAGTTGATGTAAGTTTGGTTTGGGGTAGTAAGTGTTCTCTCAATGATTTTTCTTATTAAAAACATTGTCTATTGATAAATATGTCTACCAGCCTCCATGTTTTGCAATGCTTGTACTACCATCTCTCATTGTCATTGTATATTAGTGATCATGAGGGCAACATTGATTTAGTTGCTATTTTTGCTGTTTCTGCATCGTGATTAACTGTGTAGTAGTATAAACTTGAATGGGTGGGATACCATGGTAAGCACATTTCATTGACAAATTGTGGCATCAAAATGAAGATTGCAAAGATATGTGGAGATTGTAGAAGTTTTTATAAAATTGGATTAGCATTCAAGCTGGCTGAGCTGTATCATATTTGAGAGGTTCTGAATGTGTGTGTGTGTGTGTGTGCGTGTGCGTGTGTGTGTGTGTAAGAGTTGAGATTAGCATGTGCACTGTACCTGTAAAGAGTATGTAAGAGGGAAGACCATACTTACTGTTGCCTGCACTGTACCTATGTAGTCTCTCTCTCTCTCTCTCTCTCTCTCTCTCTATATATATATATATAACATGTTGTACACTAAGCTACTTAAAAATGTCCTCCCCTCTAAACAAAACAGGAATTTTTTGACCTTGTATTGCAAAATATTTAAGCTTGCTAAAATACATGGAAGTTAAGCTTTGAACTTTGTCAAAGTCATCCCTGATATGGCCAGTCCTAAATTACCTTTCATCTGATTCATTAAGAATTCTGCTGCTTCACTATACATTTTACACAGGGACTAAGTTTACCTGTAACTTACTTGATTTCAAACCAGTGGCATAACTATAGAGGAAGCTAACAAGAACCCCCCTTCCTTAGCAGCTCTCTTACCTGCGGCAGGGGTATTGGAGCAGCAAGTCAGCATGGTGGGTGGGGAGTGGGTGGAGACAGGGTGGGGAGTAGGCGGCCAGGGCAGGGAGTGGGCAAAGGCAGGACGTGGGGGGAAGCTGGGAGGATGGGGATCGTAGTGCTCTAGGCTTAGGCCCACTATTATGCCCCTGTTTCAAAGTTTGTGTATAGAAAACGTATCCGCACACACACTGGTTAATGCAGTCGGGGAGTATCCCCTTTTATTCAGCCACCAAACATTCATGTTTGGTGGCTGAATAAAAGGGAATACTCCCCGACTGCATTAACCAGTCTGTATGTGGATCCGTTTTCTATTCACATACGTTGCTAAGGGACCCGGCCGGGTCAACAGAAGAAACGCACCACCAGTTGCAGTGGTGAACTATAGGTGTGCGGTAGGAGAAATTACACTGTTTCAAAGTTAAGATCTCTAAATGGTTGCCCTTTTTATTGACTGCTACTGGGTTCACCTTACCATAGCTAGGAATGATGGGAGCTACAACAGTTCCCATTTTGTGGTAATAACCTCATTGCACCCCTGCCTAATGATTTAAAATTTAGTGGTCTGCCTTTAGATATAGAGAACTGTGAGATGGAGCATTTTTGGATTCAGATTTTTAGCAGCTTTGAGGTATAATAAATCTCTAAAATGTAGGTTTTTTCCCCCCTAAATAATCGAGTTTTTCCCTTGAAAAACTCGACCAGAACAATTTGCAGTTTAATAAATAGGCCCCATAGTTTTTCTAAAGAACACAGTGAAAGAAAAAGCTCACTTTTGGCTGAAACAGTATATTTTATTAAGTATTATGTAGTTTTGAGTAAAAATGTCTCACTATATGGTTACTAAAGTTACTAAAGTGGGGGACATACATACATACATACTATATGACCATTTTTGGCAAACATTAGAAGCCCTATCCTGATTTATTGCAGTTATTTTAGAGATACCTTCTGTATTAGAGCCACTATTTCAAAGAAAATCAGGATCAATAACCCTTTATCTAAATAGCTCATAAAGTAACCTAACAAAGTATATAAATATATGAAATGTGAAACACAAAAGTGAAATATAACAGCATTCTGTTAAGGGGAAACCTTTTGGGCTATATGCAACTCTAGATATCCCAGGAATGGCCAAGGAGATATTTAGATACAAGACTTTGGCTTACTCATTAATTCAGAAGTTACATGAGACATCTGCTTTTCACAGCTAAGCAAGAAGTACGGACACATGTATACTTTTCATTTGGGTTCTCGCCCTACTGTGGTCTTGTGTGGGTACGACATCCTGAAGGAGGCTCTTATTGACCACGCAGAAGAATTCAGTGGAAGAGGAGAATTCCCTGCAGTACAAATGTACAGCAAAGGAAATGGTAAGCAATACAATATGATTAGTGTCAACATTTAGAACCCATTAGAACCCATGGAGAGTTTGTTCTTTCTCCACTAAATAAATGAAAAAATCTCAAAATACACAGAACTATATTTCACTTACATGTTGTTTAGTTTTTACTTTCCCATTATAATGGATCCTAGAAAGGGTAAAGTATCTCATATTATGGAGTTTAAATTCTGAAAAAGGCTGTATGCTGTAATTCCACAAGGTTAGACTTTTAGGGAGGCAACAACAAGGCAAGTTGACCGTGTAACTGATGGGGTGCCCAAACATGTAGAGGACTCATTAAGGATGCTGAATGTTGTGTATTTTTATATATATACTTGCAAAAACAATTACAATGTGATCGAATGATCGAAGGAAATATCGTTCCATCGAACGATTAAATCGATGGATTTTAATCCATCAATCAAACAATTTTCCTTCGATCAGAAATTTGTTAGAAAGCCTATGGGGACCTTCCCCATAGGCTAACATTGATGTTAGGTAGGTTTTAGGTGACCAAGTAGTAGGGATGTAGCGAACGTCGGAAAAAAAGTTCGCGAACATATTCGCGAACTTGCGCAAAAATGCGAGCGGTTCGCGAACCCCATAGACTTCAATGGGAAGGCGAACTTTAACATCTAAAAAAGACATTTCTGGCCAGAAAAATGATTTTAAAGTTGTTTAAAGGGTGCAACGACCTGGACAGTGGCATGCCAGAGGGGGATCAAGGGCAAAAATGTATCTGAAAAATCTGCCTGTGTGTGCTTGGAAGAGATAGTGTAGGGGGAGAGCTGTTAGTGATTTCAGGGACAGATGATAGTAAGTTTGCTGGCTAGTAATCTGCTTGATACTGCTCTGTATTGGAGGGACAGAAGTCTGCAGGGATTTGAGGGACATTTTAGCTTAGGTAGCTTTGCTGGCTAGTAATCTACTGTTCTCTTTAAACAACTGCCATACGTTGCCCTTGTAGGCATTGTTTGCCCAGTTTTTTTGGACGCAGCCACTGAAGCACAGTTGCCAGAAAAAATATGCCATATAAATGCTGAAAATAGTCATTTTTCGCCATACGTTGACCTTGTAGACATTGTTTGCCCAGTTTTTTTTGGACGCAGCCACTGAAGCACAGTTGCCAGAAAAAATATGCCATATAAATGCTGAAAATAGTAATTTTTCGCCATACGTTGACCTTGTAGACATTGTTTGCCCAGTTTTTTTGGACGCAGCCACTGAAGCACAGTTGCCAGAAAAAATATGCCATATAAATGCTGAAAATAGTCATTTTTTGCCATATACGTTGAGTCAACGTATGGCAAAAAATGACTATTTTCAGCATTTATGTGGCATATTTTTTCTGGCCTCTGTGCTTCAGTGGCTGCGGCCAAAAAAACTGGGCAAACAATGCCTACAAGGTCAACGTCGTTGACCTTGTAGGCATTGTTTGCCCAGTTTTTTTGGCCGCAGCCACTGAAGCACAGAGGCCAGAAAAAATATGCCATATAAATGCTGAAAATAGTCATTTTTTTGGTCGCAGCCACTGAAGCACAGTTGCCAGAAAAATTATGCCATATAAATGCTGAAAATATAAATTTTTTTGGTTGCAGCCACTGAAGCACAGAGGCCAGAAAAATTATGCCATATAAATGCAGAAAATATGCATTTTTTTGGTCGCAGCCACTGAAGCACAGTTGACAGAAAAATTATGCCATATAAATGCTGAAAATATAAATTTTTTTGGTTGCAGCCACTGAAGCACAGAGGCCAGAAAAATTATGCCATATAAATGGAGAAAATATGCATTTTTTTGGTTGCAGCCACTGAAGCACAGAGGCTAGAAAAATTATGCCATATAAATGGAGAAAATATGCATTTTTTTGGTTGCAGCCACTGAAGCACAGAGGCTAGAAAAATTATGCCATATAAATGGAGAAAATATGCATTTTTTTGGTTGCAGCCACTGAAGCACAGAGGCCAGAAAAATTATGCCATATAAATGCAGAAAATATGCATTTTTTTGGTTGCAGCCACTGAAGCACAGAGGCTAGAAAAATTATGCCATATAAATGGACAAAATATGCATTTTTTTGGTTGCAGCCACTGAAGCACAGAGGCCAGAAAAATTATGCCATATAAATGCAGAAAATATGCATTTTTTTGGTTGCAGCCACTGAAGCACAGAGGCCAGAAAAATTATGCCATATAAATGCAGAAAATATGCATTTTTTTGGTTGCAGCCACTGAAGCACAGAGGCCAGAAAAATTATGCCATATAAATGCAGAAAATATGCATTTTTTTGGACGCAGCCACTGAAGCACAGTTGCCATAAAAAATATGCCATATAAATGCTGAAAATAGTAATTTTTCGCCATACGTTGACCTTGTAGACATTGTTTGCCCCGTTTTTTTGGACGCAGCCACTGAAGCACAGAGGCCAGAAAAAATTAAACCAGTAGGGTTTGCACCCTAGTTTGTAACGGTGGCGGAGGGAGGAGGACGCTAGAGGACAGCTGTGTGTGGAGTCATGAGGCTTGAAGAGAAGGACAGCTGCATAGAAGTCAGAACAAGTCTTCCGGCGTGCAGTAACCCTCCGAGATCCACCCCTCATTCATTTTAATAAAGGTCAGGTAATCGACACTTTTGTGACCTAGGCGAGTTCTCTTCTCAGTTACAATCCCTCCTGCTGCACTGAAGGTCCTTTCTGAGAGCACACTTGAGGCTGGGCAAGACAAGAGGTTCATGGCAAATTGTGACAGCTCTGGCCACAGATCAAGCCTGCGCACCCAGTAGTCCAGGGGTTCATCGCTCCTCAGAGTGTCGATATCTGCAGTTAATGCCAGGTAGTCCGCTACCTGCCGGTCGAGGCGTTCTTTGAGGGTGGATCCAGAAGGGTTGTGGCGCTGCCTTGGACAGAAAAACATTTGCATGTCTGATGTTACAGACCGGCCAAAGGGCTTTGTCCTTGCAGGTGTGCTCGTGGCAGGATTACTGGCACCTCTGCCCCTGGAATGTTGATGAGTTCCTGAAGTGACATCACCCTTAAAAGCATTGTACAACATGTTTTGCAGGCTGGTTTGTAAATGCCGCATCTTTTCGGACTTGTGGTATGTTGGTAACATTTCTGACACTTTATGCTTGTACCGAGGGTCTAGTAGCGTTGCGACCCAGTACAGGTCCTTCTCCTTAAGCCTCTTGATACGGGGGTCCTTCAACAGGCATGCCAGCATGAAAGACCCCATTCTCACAAGGTTGGATGCAGAGCTATCCATCTCCGCTTCCTCATTATCAAGGACTGCATCATCCACGGTCTCCTCCCCCCAGCCACGTACAAGACCAGGGGTCCCCAAAAGGTCACCACTAGCCCCCTGGGAAGCCTGCTCCTGTTGGTCCTCCTCCTCCTCCTCCACAAAGCCACCTTCCTCCTCTGACTCCACTTCTGGCACCTCTCCCTGCGTTGCAGCAGGTGCCTGGGTTCGTTCTGGTGATTGCGACCATAAATCGTGCGCTTCCAGCTCCTCGTCACGCTGGTCTACAGCCTCATCTGTCACTCGTCGCACGGCACGCTCCAGGAAGAAAGCGAAGGGTATTAGGTCGCTGATGGTGCCTTCGGTGCGACTGACCATATTTGTCACCTCTTCAAAAGGTCGCATGAGCCTGCAGGCATCGCGCATAAGCACCCAGTAACGGGGGAAAAAAATCCCCAGCTCTGCAGATCCAGTCCTACCACCCAGTTCAAAAAGGTACTCGTTGACGGCCCTTTGTTGTTGCAGCAGACGTTCCAACATAAGGAGCGTTGAATTCCAGCGAGTCTGGCTGTCAGAAATCAAACGCCTGACTGGCATGTTGTAGCGCTGCTGAATGTCAGCAAGGCGTGCCATGGCTGTGTAGGAACGTCTGAAATGGGCCGACACCTTTCTGGACTGGGTGAGAACGTCCTGGAATCCTGGGTACTTGGAGACAAAACGTTGGACTATTAAATTTAACACATGTGCCATGCAGGGCACATGTGTTAAATTTCCCAGTCTCAACGCTGCCAACAGATTGCTTCCATTGTCACACACCACTTTTCCGATCTGCAGTTGGTGTGGGGTCAGCCACCGATCGGCCTGTGACTGCAGAGATGACAGGAGTACAGATCCGGTATGGTTTTTGCTTTCCAGGCACGTCATCCCCAAGACAGCGTGACAACGGCGTACCTGGCACGTCGAATAGCCTAGGGGGAGCTGGGGGTGCACAGGTGTGGAGGAGGAGAAGGAGGACCCAGCAGCAGAGTAAGAAGAAGAAGAGGAAGAAGACGAGGTAGAGAGCGATGGAGGAGTAGAGGTGGTGGCAGAACCGCGTGCAATCCGTGGCGGTGACACCAACTCCACTGTTGTTGTTGTTGTTGAGCTACCCATTCCCTGCTTCCCATTCCCAGCCATTACCAAGTTCACCCAGTGGGCAGTGTAGGTGACATACCTGCCCTGACCATGCTTGGAGGACCATGCGTCAGTAGTCATATGGACCTTTGGCCCAACACTAAGTGACAGAGATGCGGTAACTTGGCTCTGCACATGTTGGTACAGGTGTGGTATTCCCTTTTTAGAAAAAAAATTGCGGCTGGGTACCTTCCACTGCGGTGTCCCAATTGCTACAAATTTGCGGAAGGCCTCAGAGTCCACCAGCTGGTATGGTAAAAGCTGGCGGGCTAAGAGTGCAGACAAGCCAGTTGTCAGACGCCGGGCAAGGGGGTGACAGTCAGACATTGGCTTCTTACGCTCAAACATGGCCTTCACAGAAACTTGGCTGGTGGCAGATGACTGGGAATGGGAACAGGTGGTCAAGGTGGAAGGCGGAGTGGAGGGTGGTTCAGATGGGTCAAGGAGAGCAGAGGTAGAGCAGTAAGATGCTGGACCAGAAGGAGTGTGGCTTTTAGTTTGCCTGTTGCCTTTGAGGTGTTGCTCCCAAAGTGCTTTGTGCTTGCCGCTCATGTGCCTTCGCATAGAAGTTGTACCTATGTGGCTGTTGGGCTTACCAAGGCTCAGTTTCTGACTGCACTCATTGCAAATTACAATGCTTTTGTCAGAGGCACACACATTAAAAAAATGCCACACTGCTGACTTTTTGGAAGTCTGCGATCTGGCGGTAACAGTAGAAGTTGGCGGCATTGGCGGCAATGGCGGGTGCGTTGGCCGGCTGAACACAGGTGCCGATACATGTTGTTGCCCTACTGATCCCTGCGGGCTGGCCTCCCTGCTTCTTCTAAGTCTTATTCTCCTACTGCCTCTCTGACTCTCCGTCTCTCCATCTGAACTACCCTCCTCTTGCTCTCTTCTACTAGGCACCCACAAAACATCAATCTCCTCATCATCATTCTCCTCAGATGCATCAATTTCTTCTGACACATCACAGAAGGAAGCAGCAGCGGGGACCTCCTCCTCCTCCTCATCACTCATCATTATGTCCATCTCTGTCGTGTTCTCTGCCAGAATTAAATCTGGTGTAACGTCCTCATCTCCTTCATCTTCTTCTGCCAATAATGGTTGCGCATTACTCAGTTCAAGAAACTCATGGGAAAATAACTCCTCTGACTCCAGTGAAGAAGGGGCACCGGTGGTGGAGGAAGTGTTACGTGGGGTGGCCATAGCAGTGGAGGATGAGGAGGATGTTGTGGTAAAGTTAGAAACGGTAGAGGATGGGGTGTGCTGTGTAAGCCAGTCAACTACCTCTTCAGCATTTTGGGAGTTCAGGGTCATTGGCTTTTTAAAACTGGGCAATTTGCTAGGGCCACAGGATTGCATAGCAGCACGGCCCCTACCACGGCCTCTGCGTGGCGGCCTGCCTTTGCCTGGCATTATTTTTAAAAAAACAACAACAACAAAAACTCAGTTGGTTTTTCTGGAAACGATAATACACACAGCTAGATGGCAGTTTGAAGAAAACAGTGTGCAAATAATGCCTACAAGATCAACGTATACACTACTACAGCGGTGGATACGGATTACGTAAAATATATGAATGCTGCTTGAAAAAAAGTAACTCAAGTGGTTTTTCTAGAGACGATAATATTATCAATATTTAGACAAAATGTGAACAAGCTCACACAGCTAGATGGCGGTTTGAAGAAAACACTGTGCAAATAATGCCTACAAGGTCAACGTATACACAGCGGTGGATACGGATTACGTAAAATATAAGAATGCTGCTTGAAAAAAAGTCACTCCGGTGTTTTTTCTGGAGACGGTAATATTATGGATATTTAGACAGAATGTGAACACGGTCACACAGCTAGATAGCAGTTGGTTGAATAACACACTGGGCAAAAAATGCCTACAGGGCAAATAATGCCTACAAGGTCAACGTATACACAGCGGTGGATACGGATTACGTAAAATATAAGAATGCTGCTTGAAAAAAAGTCACTCCGGTGTTTTTTCTGGAGACGGTAATATTATGGATATTTAGACAGAATGTGAACACGGGCACACAGCTAGATAGCAGTTGGTTGAATAACACACTGGGCAAAAAATGCCTACAGGGCAAATAATGCCTACAAGGTCAACGTATACACAGCGGTGGATACGGATTACGTAAAATATAAGAATGCTGCTTGAAAAAAAGTCACTCCGGTGTTTTTTCTGGAGACGGTAATATTATGGATATTTAGACAGAATGTGAACACGGGCACACAGCTAGATAGCAGTTGGTTGAATAACACACTGGGCAAAAAATGCCTACAGGGCAAATAATACCTAAAAGGTCAACTTATACACTACTACAGCGATGGATACGGATTACGTAAAATTTATTATGGCTGCTTGAAAAAAGTCACTCCGGTGTTTTTTCTGGAGACGGTAATATTATGGATATTTAGACAGAATGTGAACACGGTCACACAGCTAGATAGCAGTTGGTTGAATAACACACTGGGCAAAAAATGCCTACAGGGCAAATAATGCCTACAAGGTCAACGTATACACAGCGGTGGATACGGATTACGTAAAATATAAGAATGCTGCTTGAAAAAAAGTCACTCCGGTGTTTTTTCTGGAGACGGTAATATTATGGATATTTAGACAGAATGTGAACACGGGCACACAGCTAGATAGCAGTTGGTTGAATAACACACTGGGCAAAAAATGCCTACAGGGCAAATAATGCCTACAAGGTCAACGTATACACAGCGGTGGATACGGATTACGTAAAATATAAGAATGCTGCTTGAAAAAAAGTCACTCCGGTGTTTTTTCTGGAGACGGTAATATTATGGATATTTAGACAGAATGTGAACACGGGCACACAGCTAGATAGCAGTTGGTTGAATAACACACTGGGCAAAAAATGCCTACAGGGCAAATAATGCCTAAAAGGTCAACTTATACACTACTACAGCGATGGATACGGATTACGTAAAATTTATTATGGCTGCTTGAAAAAAGTCACTCCGGTGTTTTTTCTGGAGACGGTAATATTATGGATATTTAGACAGAATGTGAACACGGTCACACAGCTAGATAGCAGTTGGTTGAATAACACACTGGGCAAAAAATGCCTACAGGGCAAATAATGCCTAAAAGGTCAACTTATACACTACTACAGCGGTAGTAAAATAAAAAAAAGTTAAATAAAAAAAGAATGAATATTAAAAAAAAAAAATTAAAGTTGGTGCTGCTGAACTACTAGGAGCAGCAGATTAGCACACCAGTCCCACTCCCCAACACTGCTAGACTAATAGCACTGGGCTCTTATAGTAGTAGTAGTAGTAGTAGTAGTAGTAGTAGTAAAACAACAAAAAAATAAATAAAAGCAGTCCTTACAAGGACTATTGCTATTGCAGCAGTCAGCAGATGAGATCAGAAGCAGGACAGCTGCCCACTGCAGCTACATACAGAGCACTGCAGTAGAAGGTAGATTACTAGCCAGCAAAGCTACCTAAGCTTAAATGTCCCTCAAACCCCTGCAGACTTCTGTCCCTCCAATAACAGAGCAGTATCAAAACGATTACTAGCCAGCAAACTTTCAACTGTCCCTGAAATCACTAACAGGCAGCAGCTCTCTCCCTACACTATCTCTTCAGCACACACAGGCAGAGTGAAAAAAAGCTGCAGGGCTTCGGTTTTTATAGGGAAGGGGAGTGGTCCAGGGGAGAGCTTCCTGATTGGCTGCCATGTACCTGCTGGTCTGGGGTGAGAGGGCAAAAAAAAGCGCCAACAATGGCGAACCCATAATGGCGAACGTCGCGCGACGTTCGCGAACTTCCGGCGAGCGCGAACACCCGATGTTCGCGCGAACAAGTTCGCCGGCGAACAGTTCGCGCCATCTCTACCAAGTAGGGGGTCGAAGTTTTTTTTAAAGAGACAATACTTTGACTATGAAATGGTTGAATAGTCGAACAATTTTTAGTTCGAATCGTTCGATTCAAAGTCGTAGTCGAAGGTCGAAGTAGCCAATTCGATGGTCGATGTAGCCAAAAAAAAAGTTTGAAATTCTAAGTATGTTTTTTCTTCTATTCATTCACTCGAGCTAAGTAAATGTGCCCCTATATCTTTTTTTGTGCTTAATGGGGTCTTAAAAAGATTTTGCTTTTGGGACTAGTTTACTTTATTCTATGCCACTGTTTACTTTAAATTGATTATCTTTTTTGTGGTTTTTTCAGGAATTGTATATGGCACAGGAGAGAGATGGAGGCAGCTTAGGCGGTTTGCTATAACTACACTAAAGAATTTTGGAATGGGGAAGAGAAGCCTAGAAGAAAGAGTGAAGGAAGAGGCCCAGTATTTGATAGCAGAATTCAGGAAAAGTGAAGGTATTTATAACCAAACCAGAGGTTGCATTATATAATAGCAGTGCAATAACTTTCATATAAAGTTCTATTTCGATTAAGCTGAAATGTGTCTGATGGAAATGCGGGTAATGCAATTGCCATCATTTCTGGTGTTCTGTGTGAGAGCGTGACTACTGCGTCTGATTCTTTTGACACATGCCACGGTGGGAAAACTGGAGCTACCACCTAGTTCTGAGGACTTTGTACATTTATGTAAATTATATGTTTCTGTATTCACAGCTGGAACAGTCTATCTTTATTACAGGTAGTGCAGGAGTTAGCATATAGCCCTTTCAGTTGATACCAGCAATACTGGTGCTCATACCCGCAACTATCTTCTCCAGTTGAGTACAATGTCCACAATTAATTACAGGGGCTTTGTAATAATAGATTCAACTTTTGGTACAGGTCTAATCACTTACAGCTTATAAGTGTTTCACTTGTTTCAAGTGGATGCTACGGGTCACTGCACTCGGGCAACTGTTGTGCCTCATATTACAAATTCGAAAGAGTCCTAACAAATAAATGTGTTCTTTTGTGATTATTCCATTTGGGTTTCCATTCAAAGACTGATACCAACATCTTCAGACAAGACCACCCTACTAAATATTGCTCACCTGTTGCTCCACTCTTCAACTCAACTAATAATGGAGATGTTCACCAACAAGGCCTTTCAGTTATTTGTCCTGCCCAT
This sequence comes from Xenopus petersii, assembly GCA_038501925.1. Lineage (NCBI taxonomy): Eukaryota > Metazoa > Chordata > Amphibia > Anura > Pipidae > Xenopus > Xenopus petersii. The sequence continues at coordinate 68,819,144 of CM076686.1, forward strand.
ATTCCTACTTTGATCTTAAACATTTCTGACATTTCCCTTCTAAATTACATCAACACTTTCCTTCTTTCTTAGACATACATACCTTTGTTATTCCATCTCTTTAATGCTCTTACCCATTCATTTTATTTATAGAGCACTATTGATATTTACCCTAAACCACCTTATGGCTAATCGCACATGCATAGTTTAGCATTTCTACACCAAAACCCTCTCCATGTGTTTGCTATGCCTTACTTCCCACACACATTCAGGTAGTTAAAGGCAGTGGATCACTGTTCTACACAAATGGAAAAAAACAACCCATATGCCATTAGCCTAATGGCAGAGCCACACAATCAATTCTTCACTTTTCAGTTTTTGGATTGAGTGACAGTCCACAATTACCTGGCATTATATTGCTGGAAATTTAAGTTTTGTCCATATTTCCAGGTATAGTTTTTCTATAATCAGTGGCAAGAAAAAATTCCAAGAATTACATGGCTTTCCCACTTGTTATTTCTTCCAAACATGAAATGGGATTTCATCTGCAGCCATGATGTTTTAGTTTTTCAATGTCACCTTAGCTATGTTTCTCATGAGTACAGTTTGTTTTAATCTATTTTATCTCTTATACATTGTACCTTGTTTATGAAAAACCCTTGGTTCTTTATAAATAGACAAGTTGCTATAAAACTTGGCATGGCATTTAATAGCTAACAAGGCATATCTGCTGTTGTAAGCAAATAAAGCCATTAAGTCAGCCAACTGAGTGTGTTTGTTTTCCAAATGAACAATTATGCAAGCGAACAGACAATTATTTAAAAAAAAAAAAAGATTACATTTATAGGCCAATAAAGCTAAAAGCAATAGTTTTAGAACGCTATGGATTTTTTTCAAGTATCTTTTTAACCTTTGATCTTAGAAAAATATATTTTCCTCAACAATTTTTTAAAGCATGGAAACAAAGAATAATGTCCACTAGTCGCTGAGGACAACCAGACCCAGACACAAGTGCTTCTGGGATCAAAGTAAATGACTCTTTACATAAACTGAAATAAAGTGGAAGTAAAATGCATTATTTCCTGTCATAATTTTTAGTAATCTTATGTAGGAGACATTTCAGAAAAGTTGGAGAAGAATACTGTCATGGTGTCTGATTACCCATAGCAATCAATAAACAAGTAACAACTGAAAATTAAAGTAACAACCAGTAAAATCTTATTGGTGGTCATGGGTTATTAGAAAACATTCCACCTGCTATTACAATAGCTTTACAACCCTTCTTAAGACCAATGAAAAGCACATTAAACCTTCAGAGTAACTATGAACAATTTCAAATATTCCTATTTAGAGATTATGAGGTATATATGAAGTCCAGCATCATCTTTAACATAAGATCGAGTCTCATCAGGATTCTATCCTGTAGCAATGTTTGTATTAGTGTTGACAATGCAAGGAAGACATCCTTCACTCATGCACCAGTCATGTCTTTGTACAGGGGCTTCAGACCTCCTTGTCTTTGCTTTCACTTTCAGAGCAGATCTTGATTCAGACTGGAAAGTCAGTTTAGCAATTAAAGGTTATATAGATTAACTAATCATTCTGAACATACAGTATTTTACATTACAGACATGCTGAAACATATGACCCTTGTCCTACCAACATGTTTGATAATGAGGCTTAAAGCTAATGTCATCAGTGTGTGAGTTGATAGCCTTATTTAAAGTTAGCCAAACTTTAGTCTTCTCAACTGCAATCTATTATAATAAAGACTTCTTAATCTAATGCTTCAAATGGCTTTCTGCAGTAGGACTGAAGAGTATTAATATTGTTGTTTTCTTTTATTTACTGTATATAGCTCCAGAGTGGTTTTCAACGATTGTTCATTATGCACAGTGAAGTTACAGTCTAAGGTTTCAATCACTTTCACTGGTGATACTAATGGTTATTTTTTTTTGGCAGGGAAGCCTTTTGACCCAACATTTGGCTTTAGCTCAGCTGGTTCTAACATTATCTGCTCCTTGGTGTTTGGCGACCGATTTGACTATAGAGATCCAGAGTTTTTAAACTTGCTGTACCTGATTAACAACAGCTGGCACTTAATGAGTTCCACCTGGGGTCAGGTAAGTCAAATTTTATTGTATTTAAGCAATATTAATATAGCTACAAATCCCATAAACATTGATGTGCAAACTGCCCCAACCAAGTTATGAGCTGTGAGCAAACCCCAATGTGTTTTTTTTTTGTACCTGTCAGTCCCTCAGGTGCAATGTTTTTCTCTCACTGAATGTTGTTTCATAGAAGAGATGCAGGATATGGGCATCACCAAGGAAGACCTTTCCTCTAGCATCCAAGGAAGGAGCACCAGTTGATGCAAGGTGCAGGCTTTACATATAGGGTTCTTTTTGCAAACTCTGTAATTTATACCATGCATGAGAGTTTCAATCCAGTGCCCAGTACACATTCTGCTATTACTATAGGTAGAGGTGCAAGTGCTTTGTGTATATTTGCAGATTTACACCCATTAGCACTCCAGCACTTACTTCCATAACCATAATAAACAAGACCTTGTTTCCTTTAATTTTTGTATTATAATTAGTGATGGGCGAATCTGTGCATACTCACTTTGCAAAAAATTTGCGAAACACATTGAAGTAAATGGGCGTCAAAATAATTTTAAAGTGAGCAAAATTTGTATGCGTGTGACTATTTGGTCCAAATGCATTAAAGTAAATGGACGTCTGAATTATTTTGATAAAATAGTAGTTTACATTCTGAAGCAAAATCAGCCATTATCCTCACAGTTGTGTTTCGATTACAATTCTAAACCCAGTGATCACAAACACCAATTTACCATGATCCATCCTATTTCATATTTATTTATTATAAAAGTTCAGTGGTATGCTCTGCCTCAGCGTTAGATCATCCACTCTGATAGCTAAAACAAAGAATCACCAGACAGCAATGTGAATTGTTTCTGAAGTGTTTCAGATTAAATTCTTATGTTCTGAGTGTTAACCTAGAGATAAGTTAGCACTTTTTATTGAAATAACTGGAATAAATGGAAACATAAATACAAATAGATGGTGGAAAACATAGTAACAGTTTTTATTTTTGCAGCTGCTCTTTGTGTTCCCGAAGATCATGCAGTTAATTCCAGGCCCGCACAGAAAGATATACAAGAATTATTTGAAACTCGGGGCATATGTAGCCAAGAGGCTTAAAATGAACAAAGAAACACTTGACCCCAACAACCCACGTGATTTTATTGATTGCTTCCTCAACAAAATCCAGCAGGTAAAATGATGTGCATTTAACTTACTTTAATGTAACGTAACTAACACATTGCTCCTTCACATATGCAGTTGGTAGGAAAAATATATGCATGTATTATATTATACACACGTGTATATATATATATATATATATATATATATATATATATATATATATCACGTATATATCTATATATATATATATATATATATATCTCTCAATCATAGATTAGTCATAAATGTATCCCTTTTGATCAAACGTGAGCATATTTCTATTTCTTTTTCTATATTATAGGAAAAGAAACACACTGACTCTCATTTTAACTATGAGACGATGCTGAAGACCACAGTAAATGTGTTTTTTGCTGGAACAGAAACAGTGGGATCTACCTTGAGATACGGCTTCCTCATTTTACTCAAACATCCAGAAGTAGAAGGTAGCTCTTCTGAAGCAGACTTTAAACAGAAAGAAAGTGCCCAATGATCAATATAACTGCCAGCCTCTCTTGCATTAATATCTTTTATTGATTTGGCAGTTATGCGGCCCCCAAAAAATGTCATGCTCCACAATTCTTCTTAAAGAAAACTGTCTTTTTTTTACCTTTAGAGAAAGTTCAAGGAGAAATAGACAAAGTGATTGGCAGAAATAGAAACCCATGCATGGATGACAGAAGCAAGATGGTGTACACTGAGGCTGTTATTTATGAGATTCTGAGATTTGCTGATATTGTCCCCATGAGTGTCCCACATACTGTAACTCGGGATATTGAGTTCCGGGGCTATACACTGCCAAAGGTACAATTTAGGGATAGAGCCATTACATGAAAACTGCTTATGTACAACAGCGTTTAATCTCTCTGGACATCTTGACATCAAAACAGTCACACTCTTTGCGTGTTAATCTAATTAATTTTGGCTATTTAACATATTCTTTAAATCTACTTATAATGCTTAAGAACAGAACAGTTTGTTTTAGAACTAACAAAGCCACTCCCTGCACAGATTTGCACTACACCTTAGTGAGAGAGTTCTCATTGCCAACAGATTGTTCACCTGTTATGAAATAATATGTTTGCTGGCTTAGTTCTGTGCTTTTAAAATCCATATTTCACCATTTTGCCAAGGAGCAGTCTCAAGTATAGTTCTGTGTTTACCTAGATCTTTTGTGTTGCCAGGTTTTGAATGAAAAAATGTATATACTAACCACACAACAAATTCAACAAATCAAACTAAATTAATTCCAGGGCATTTGCTATATACGGTATGTTCTGTTAAAGCAAATAATAATTTAGAAAATTAATGTACAGAACATAGTGTTCTTTTAAAACAAAATGTATTAAGTTTTACAGGTATGGGATCCATTATCCGAAAACCCATTATCCAGAATCTCTTGAATTATGGAATGTCTGTCTCCCATAGACTCCTCTATAATCAAATCCATTTTTTTTTTAATAATTACCTTTGTCTCTTTAATAATTAAACAGTACCTTGTTGGAAGCAGAACCAGCCTATTGGGTTTATTTAATGTTTACATGATTTTCTAGTAGATATACTGGGGAATGTAATAAAAGTCGCAAAGAGCAAAACAAATCGCACCAATAAGACTAAAAATCCACATCTCGCAATGTAATATTGTTCTTTAAACTGTTATTGCATTGCGGATTTTAATTGCGCACTCATAAGAAGTGCTTGAAGGTGTCGTAATCTTTTGGAGCAAACATAACGACTTTTTCAGTAAGAAGTTTTATTACATTGACTGTGCATTGGCGCAAACTATGAAATTCACAATCGGTCTTTCACTGTCGGAAGTGGTCGCTAAAAAGCTATATTAAATTTGCACAAAGCAAAATTTGTTCGCCCAAAGGCATAACTTTTCGCATTGCGAATAGTTTTTCCGTTAGCGATTTTTATTACATTCCCCCGTTAAGGTATAAAGATCCACATTATGGAAATATACTTTATCTGGAAAACCCCAGGTCCGGAGCATTCTGGATAACAGGTTCCATAACTGCATACCTATATTAAATGGTATTTCAGCTTCTTTTTTTTTACAAATTAACTTTTAATACCATGAAACACTGATATTCTAAGACAATTTGCAATCAATCTTGTTGATCTTGTACCGCAGACAACAAATCTCCTGAAAAAAGACCTTCCATAAAGTAACATTAAGATCGCCAAAACTAAAACCAATTGGTCATATTGATCTGCCTCCCTTCACATTTTGCTTCGGTTAAGCCAGCTCACCATGAGTAATAGGTTTTCTGTGCAGCTATCTTGATGTTGGAAAAGGAAAACTAATATTTAAAAACCTATTTTAAAAAAAACAATTTTAAATAAAAGCCCAATGAAAATTTGTTATGGGTCATGTATAACATACTAAAAAGTGAACTATCCCTATAAATATAGATAAAGCTACAGATATACTAATGAACAATTAGTGCATCCTGTGTGTGTTTTTTCTAGGGTCTAAATATTATGCCCTTGATATGCACTGCCCAGTATGATGCTACAAAATTTAAGAATCCCTCCTCATTTGATCCTGCTCATTTTCTGGATGAAAATATGGAGTTCAAGAAGAATGAGGCATTCATGGCATTCTCAGCAGGTATACAATATGTTTTTTTTTTATTTAGAAGAGACTTTAACACTTTTCAGTGGTATTTGTAGAAACTCATAAGAAAGAAACTGATAACATTGAGTAGCATGCTATTTTTCATGTTCAATAGTTGCTATACTCAAGTGTCACTGTGTAAATTCTGACATTGAGGGTCAATCTGTGAAATTAGAGCTCACCACAGAAAAACTCACCCACCGTTCATTACTATGGGATTTTCTAAAAGGATATTTTTCAGGTGGTTAAAATTTGTAAGTCACAATTTAATAAATATGCAAAATATCCCATACAAGTGATTAAAAAATGTGGGTACGTTTTTCTGTGGTGAGCTCTAAAATCATACTTTGATAAATCTGCCCCTTAGAATTATGGCTCGAGAGAGAGATTAACATCTTAATGGGCAGTTAAACTCTATACATGCGACATCTCTCAAAACTGCATAGGGAGGTAGAATATTTCTACATAAATGCTCTTAAATCTGTACAGTGATGAAGGAAATCCCTGGGTACCTAATGATAGTGATTGCCAAGCTAGCAGTAGAATGATGTGCAAAGTTGTTCAGTGACTACTAGAAAGGCTAATTTCTACTGTATGATGACTCTTGATCAATTATATATTTATAAAAGTATCAATATCTGGTTAGATGCAGGTGTACCTTATTTGTTGTGTTAATGCTTCTTACTGTTTTCAAAGGAAAGCGGATCTGCCTGGGTGAGGGTCTAGCTCAGATGGAGCTATTTATATTCTTTACTACCATCCTACAAAACTTCAAGCTAAAACGACTAATGGACCCCAAAAGTATTGATATCACTCCTGAAAGCAGTGGCCTAGGAAATATTCCCAGACCCTACAAACTGTGCCTCATCCCTCGCTGAAAAAGGCGCAGGAAACATGACAGCGATAAGTTCAGACATGAACTGAACTTTTTAAAAAGTTTATTGTATACTCGCTAAATTAATTGTTTTCATGTGCAAAATCAATAAACCACCTATATATAATCTCCTATTAACTGTAAGAAATATTGTTTAGTTAGCTATGTTTATTTCAGATTATGTGTTAGTAACCTCACAGCAAAAACAATATTTATGCAATATAGAAGCAACTGATAAAGATAGTTGGTGCCAAATTATGCATTAATTCATTATGTCAAGTATGGTACAGCACAATGCAGTATTTTGGCTTGGAACTAATATTGCATCAACAACGATACCATTTACACTTATTACAGAGTTGATCTAGGGACAGTTGTCTTTATTAAGTTGCCCTTCCCTTCGGATTAGTTGATTCAGCAGTTTGGCAGGTTTCATTTGGACAAAGAGGTTGAACTTGATTGACGTGTCTTTTTTAACCTCAATTACGATGTTATGAAATGGGAAGTTCCTTATTATGATTTATATATTGATATTCTGTGATAGTTTCAAGTATTAGCCTTTCTGTTTAGCTTACTTTAGTGGGCAAAGAAAGGGAAAATGGGGGAGGAGATTTGGCTGGGGATACTGTTAAGGATAGGAAGGACCACATGTCATATGTTCAATATGGTACCAGTATTAAATGTATGTTTGCAAATGCAAGGAGTCTGACTGGTAAAATGGGAGAGCTGGAGGTGCTGGTGCTGGAGGGAAAATATGATGTGATTGGTGTGGCCGAAACATGGCTGAATGAGTTACATGACTGGGCAGTAAATATCAGTGGCTATACTTTGTTTCGGAGGGACAGAGGCAATAGAAAAGGAGGAGGGGGTATGTCTGTTTGTTAGGCAGGATTTAAAAGCTTATATAAAGGAGGAGGTTATGTTAGAAAATGAGGGGGCAGAAGTCGTATGGGTGGAGTTCTTCACCAATTGTAAAGAGTCCAGCAAATTAATTGTAGGCGTATGCTATAGACCTCCTAATGTAAGTGAGGAGGAGGAGGCAAAGCTCCTCATGCAAATAGAAAAGGCTGCTAGTTTAGGTAAAGTAATGATAATGGAAGATTTTAATTACCCAGATATTGACTGGAGCGACAGTACTGCTAGATCAGTTAATGGGAATAAATTTATAAACTTGTTGCATGACAATTTTATAGCACAGGTTGTTGAGGAGCCTACCAGAAAAAATTCTATTCTGAATTTAGTGAACTCAAATGACCCAGAACTTATAGCAAATGTGCAAGTCATTGAACCCCTGGGTAATAGTGACCATAATGTTATATTATTTAATGTCTGGTGCAAAAAACAAATATATACTGGGCCAATCTGTTACACCTGACATTTTTTCAGAAGTTGGGGATGTTAAAAGCTGCAACATGGAGTTAAGCTAATAAGGTAAAGCTGTTTCACCGTCAAACTTTTGTAACTTATAAACCATTGTACAATTAAGATTGACCACATACTACATACAAAAGTTGTGGCCAACTCCTTTGTTCCTTTAAGGGGCAGATTTATTAAGGTTTGAATGGTAAATTCAAATTCGAATTTTCAAATTTTTGTGTCAAAACTCACAAATTTAAAAGCACCAACTCAAATGAAAATTAGAATGTGAACTTTATCACACCTTGACCATGGAAACAATTCTAATTCGAATATTCGCCACCTAAAACCTGCAGAATTAATTTACAAGTCAATGGCAGAGGTGCACTGACCCATTTGAAAATGTTAATAGCCTTCCTGACATTCAAGTTTTTTTCGGAGAAAAACTCAAATCTAGTTTCATTCGAATTCGATTCTAATTAATTTCTAGTTTTCGGGTCAGTAACATTTGTTCGAACTTTAGACGTTTGAGTTTTTTCTTAAAAATGATAAAATTTTAATTTTGAGTACATTGCACAGTGCATAGCACAATTCTGGGAATTTGTTGGTTTATTCTTTTGTTGACAATGCTGACCACCACAAATGTATTACGTCAATATATAGACACAACTTCCCTGTTTTGTTCAAAATGGCATTTTTGTAGCTATTCCCATAAAACATGTTTAGATTGTTTAATACATTGTATAATGTGTTGCATAGTTAAACTGAGTTCTAGTCCCAGCACATCACTGGCCGTATAACTATTTCTGAGCAAAGCCTGTGCACTGTAGGTTTGCACTGTCCTGGGACATGGGGAACCGTCTGAGACATCGAAAAGAAGTGGTGATCTCACCCCGATAAATACAAATACATATTTTGTTAGCTGGAGCCAGGTCAAAGATTCTCAGGGGAAAAGAGACAAAGGTGTGTTCCCTAATTTTTTTATGGAATTTGATTTGGCGCACCCTTGAAATTTGGCTTACCTTGTAATTTATGCAGTCACACCCACATTTCACCCATGCTTATTAATTTGTTCATGTTTAAATGGTTGGAACTAATGCTTGTCTATTACCTCTGGGTTTTAGCTTTTTTAATTGCAGTCTGGTAACCCTGGTAATGGTACGTGGTTTAATTACATCAAAAAATGTTGATTATGGCATCTTCATTGTTGTCCCTATCTTTATGATATGATATGATGTGTCTAAATAGTGAATATGGTTACATTTGTATTTAGAGATCTTGGTTAAAAAGAACAGCCATTTTGATGTTAAAATCTGCAAAATCAGTGCAACTTTCTAATTATAGAAATGGATCTTAGAATGACATATTCACACTGTATGAAAGTTCTGACATAAGAATAAGGATCTTATATAAATCTGGAGATTTGTTGCTGGAATTTTAGTCTTATCGTTTAGATAGCTCTCCATCTGACAGCTTAAAAAATGAGAATTCCTATCATACTTACCGTAATTCTCTTTTCCTGGAGTTCCCCCATGGCAGCAACTAATGGGTTAATCCCCTATCATGAGAAGGACAGGCTTAACAAGCAACCAATTAATTGTCCATAAGAACCCTCTCCCTCCCCTTATTCCTTGTCTTTGTCCAAGCCCCGAGGGTGGGAGCGAGTGCTGCCATGGGGGAACTCCAGGAAAAGAGAATTACGGTAAGTATGATAGGAATTCTCATTTTTCCTGGGTTCCCCCATGGCAGCAACTAATGGGAAATAAAAAGCTAACAGGCTGGGCAATAATCACAAAACGCCATCTGCAATTCAAAAACTTTACTGATGAGGAACTAAATCAAGAACTGCAGAAGCAAACTGAAAGGCATCTGAAGGATTGACTTCCAACTTATAATGTCTCAGGAAGGTTCTGGTTGATCGCCAACTAGCTGTCTTGCAAATGATGTCAGTAGGAACCTTCCTCTCTGCTGCCCAGGAAGTAGCCACTGCCCTCACAGAATGTGCTGTGATTCCCACTGGAATCTCCATCTTCTGCTCTACATAGGCCCTCTTAATAACCGAGATTAACCATCTGGCCAAAGTCGCCTTAGTAGCAGGCTGACCCTTCCTTATTCCGGCTGGAATGACGAAGAGATTCTCCGAACTCCTCCAAGGAGAAGATCTCTCTAAATATACACTCAAGCTTCTTACAGGATCCAGAAGGTGAAGAGTCTCCATACTTCTGTTCTCCATGCTTGATAATGCTGGTAAGACTATCTCCCTATTAAGATGAAACTGGGAAACCACCTTTGGGAGTACTGAAGGAAGTGGTCTCAGAATGGCTTTTTCTTTGTCACACACTGTGAAAGGCGGAGAAGCCGATAAGGCATATAAATCCGAGACTCTACTTGCCGAGGCCAAGGCGATAAGGAAAACTGTTTTGAGCGTTACAAAGTAGTCAGAGGCTTGTTCCAGGGGCTCGAACGGAGCCTTTGATACACCATGCAGTACTGGAGGAAGGCACCAAGGAGCAGACAGCTTTCTGCTTGGGGGTCTTAACTTTAAGACTGCTTTGAAAAACTGAATTATTAATTCTTGCTTCGCACAATGGAAATTAGTAAGGGCTGTAAGAGCAGAAATTTGCACTTTTAGTGCACTCAAGCTCAATCCTTTCTCAAAACCTGTCTGGAGAAAGGATAAAATACTGCCAATAGGTGGAGAATATGGATCCACAGCTTCCGTAGTAGCAAACTGGATAAACTTTTCCCAAATACGATGGTATGCAGCATTAGTCGAAGGCTTCCTTGCCCTTAAAAGCGTAGACACTACTGGAAGGGCAATCCCCTCCTTTAGTAACCTTGACCGTTCAATTTCCATGCCATTAAATTCAAGCTTTGAGGGTCTGGATGGAAGACTGAGCCCTGCCTCAAAAGACCTAGTCGACTCGGAAGTTTCAGGGGAGGCCTTACTGCTAGGCTCAGAAGAAGAGGAAACCATGGCCTGCGTGGCCAATATGGGATTACTGCAATTACCTTGGCCCTCTCCTGACAGATCTTCTTCAGCACTGCATGAATCAACGGAATTGGAGGAAAGATGTATCCCAGTGGGAAAATCCAGGGTATTGAAAGAGCATCCCATGCCAGCGCCTTGTGATGTGGTTTCCAGGAATAAAAGTGGGGAAGCTTGGTGTTCCAAGGGGAGGCCATGATATCTACCCACGGAACCCCTAACTTCGATGTTATCCATAAGAACACTCTCTGATCCAGCTCCCACTCGTGATGATCTATGAATCTCCTGCTTAGCCAATCCGCCTTCTGATTCTGTGCTCCAGGTAGATGTATTGCCATCAAACTCTTGACATGAGTCTCCGCCCACTGCATGATACATGCAGTCTCCTCTAGCAACTTCCGACTCTTGGTACCTCCCTGCTTCCTTATGTACGCTACTGCTGTAGAGTTGTCTATTCTTAACTTTACATCCTTTCCCTCTAGGTGATCTTGGAAGGTAAGTAGAGCCATCCTCACTGCTCTCAGTTCCAGAATATTGGACGAGTCTCTCGACTCTAGAGAACTCCATTTCCCCTGTACACTGAACTGTAGGTAATGCGCTCCCCAGCCTAATGTACTCGCATCCGTGGTCACCAGACTCCAGACTGGCTCCTTGATAGGCAGACCGTCCTGCAGATTCTTTGTTACTAACCACCATTCCAACTGTTCCCTGAGTCCCTCGGGGATTACTATCTTCTGGTTCATGGAGCAACGATTCCACTCCTGTAGGAAGGAAAACTGAATGGCTCTCGTATGCCAACGGCTCCATCTCACCATCTGAAAAGACGACGTAAGAAGCCCTAAGAGGCGAAGCCACTGTCTTGCTGACAACCATTCCTGCGCAAGAACCTCCGCTACTACTTGCTGTATCTTGTTCACCTTTAATTCGGGAAGCGATACTCGATTCCTCTGCGTATCGAGGAGGGCTCCTAGATAGATCAGCTGTTGTCCTGGTACTAAACTGCTCTTCTGATAATTCACTAGCCACCCGAATTGCTGCAAGACTCGAAGCACCTGCTCCGATATGGTCAGTAACTGCTCCCGGGAGGATGCCAGAAGGAGGAGTTCGTCCAAGTAATGGTAAATTCTGACTCCCTGTTCTCTTATCAGAGCAATTAATGCCACCAGAATCTTCGAGAATACTCTGGGAGAGGTGGACAGACCGAAGGGGAGACAGACAAACTGGAAATGACCCTGTATCGTTGCGAATCTCAGGAACTTGTGATGCTGTTGTGCAATCGGGACGTGAAAATAGGCATCTTGAAGATCGATAGATATCATCCAATCCCCTAACCGCACCATCTGAACAATTGTCGAGAGTGATTCCATCTTGAAATGTTGAGGACTGATGAATTTGTTGAGTTCTCTTAAGTCCAGAATTGGTCTGTATTCTCCTGAGGCCTTTAACACGAAAAAGAGAGGTGAATAAAAACCTTGAAATCTCTCTTTTTCTGGCACAGGTAGAATTGCCTTCTGGAGTAGAAGCTTCTGGACAAAATGATGAATTGCCTGTAACTTGGCCGGAATAGGTGGAATGGTTGAAGGAACATAATGAGGGGTTTGAGGTCTTTGATTGAACTCTATCAAATATCCCTTGCTCACCACTGTGCGTATCCAATTGTCTTGAATTGAGCCAGGCCAAACCCCAGCAAAATCCTTTAAGCAACCTCCTACTTCCTGGAGTTTGGCTGGCAGGTCTTCAGAAAAATCTTGTATTCTTGCCTCCTCGAAAGGAAGGAGAAGGTCTTTCCTTCTCCAACTTAACAGATGATTGTCCCTCCTTCCATGTACGTGGCCTTCCATACTCTCTTCCTGGCCTATAATTCCTCTGATTATTGGAGAAGAGGTTATCTCTGAAGGATCTTTTATTAGTAGAAGAGAAGAACCGGTTCTGGCGTCTCTCCTGCGGTAGAAACATAGTCTTCCCACCTGAAACCTTCTTGATGGCCTCATCCAGCTTCTCTCCAAACAACTTCTGACCCAGAAAGGGAAACACACAGAGATTATACTTGGAATTATTATCCGCTTGCCATGAACGAAGCCATAATGCACGTCGAACCGAGACCGAAAGGGCCACACTCCTAGCAGAAAGTCGTATAAGGTCTAGAGAGGCTTCTGCCATGAAATCTGCTCCCAATTTTAGTTCATTCATAGCCTCAATGATTTTCTCTCGGCTAATCTTCTTCCTTAAGGCTTCCTCGATATTCGCCACCCAGAATCTGAAAGCTCTAGACAAGGCGGAGAGAGCTACCGCTGGTTTAAGGGCAGATCCAGAAACTGTGTAGGCCTTCTTTAGCTCCTTATCCATCCGTCTTTCCATAGGGTCCCTGAAGCTGGTAGCATCCTCCACTGGAAGCGTGGATCGTCTAGCCAACCGAGCTAAGGCTGCGTCAACAGCTGGTGGAGAATCCCAAAACTTAGAGTCCTCCAGAGAAAAAGGATAAAGTTTAGCTAATCTATTTCTGATAGATGGTTTCTTCTCCATCTTGCTCCATTCCGAAGCGATCATTTCCTTTACTTCCTCAAAAATCGGGAAAAAATTGGATCTCTTAGGTTTCGACATGAATAATTTCTTAGTGGTAGAAGATTTATCTTCCTCTTCCCCACAGTTCAAGGCTTCCTTAATGGCCTTAACTAATGAATCCACCATCTTGAAATCAAATAAATGTGTAGAATCCGTCTCAGATTCTTCCTCAGAAAGGATTACTGAATGTTCATCTGTCTCTGACTCTTCCTCGCTCCCATCTTCCTCCTGAGAAGTCCTTCTCGATCTCTTCCTAGACTTCTGAGCTGAGGAGGATTGAGACGCAGAGCGCATTCCCTCTGTGACAGCTTTTTTGATCATCTCCAAAACCTCAGAAGATTCCTTGGAGGTCTCTCCTGCCACCTCGGTAAGGCACTCCCGGCACAGGTATTTCCCATTCAAAGCCCTATTAGGGCATGCTCTACATATGGGAGTCGCTGTATCTTCCCCAGCGATAGGTGCTGATACTTCCTTGGAGCCAAGCTGACCTTCTATATTGCCAGAACGAGACCTTTTCGCAGAGAGCCTGTGAAGAGAGAAAGCACAAGACGAAAGATAATAGAGCGTGTAGAAGAGAGACAACAAAAATAAAAATGTCTCATGGTCTCACCTAGAACTAGAGCAACGAGAGCTACGGGCAGTGGGGGAATCCATGGTAAGGGCTACTCAGACCAAGAACCGCAACAGCAGACAGCCAAGCAGCAACCCGCACTGCTCAGCTTGGCGTCCCTTTTAATACCCTGGACGCCACGATCCGGGAAAAAACCCCGGAAGTGACGTCACTTCCTGCAGATGGAACGCAAAAGGCGCTGTGGAACGCAAGACGCTACCAGCACTGGCTTTCCCCCACTCCCAACGGCGCCTAGTCTCTCCCCAACCTCGCAAGTTCACCTTGGCGTCCTCAGAAGGAACGAGGAGGGGGGGGGAGAGAGACCCTCTGACAGGCAGAGCGCCGAGCGGATACCCTTTGCAGAGGCTTCACCGAAGTGGAAAAAGGACAATATGACCCAGGTAAGACCAAAAATAGAGAAAAATAAAAAAAATAGCCTATCCAGGAAAAAAAAAGACAAGGAATACGGGGAGGGAGAGGGTTCTTATGGACAATTAATTGGTTGCTTGTTAAGCCTGTCCTTCTCATGATAGGGGATTAACCCATTAGTTGCTGCCATGGGGGAACCCAGGAAATAATATTACGACTACAGTCCAGTATACTTTGACTGCCTTTACTTTGTGGTGTCCCTGAGATAGAAAAAATTGAGACAGGGATCTTGGGACAGCTCCACCATCTATAATTTCTTTCTTCCATCTATTTCAATGAATTCAAGCGCTCCAGGAAATTAATTACCCTTTTTTATCTGATCATCTATTTCATTCGTATGGCATATTTTAATGAATTATAGGAATTTTGAATTAATCAATTGAGGCACCTGACACTTATTAAAAATCAATACCAAGGATAGATCAATTCTCCTTGTTTTTTTATCTATTAAGGAATCACTTTCTCTTATTTAGTTTCTAATAACTTTCAAGGAATACAATGGTGAATTAATCAATGGAGATAATAACTCATTACTAGGCACTTAGCACTTTATCATTTATTGAATTATCATATAATTTATGTAATAGAATCGATTTTGTTTATATTGATTTGGCGTTCATTATAGAACAATTAATTTAAAATTGATTTGAAGGGTTGCAAGTTAATGAATTGATTTCACAAGTTAAGTGCAACCTTAAGGCTTTATAATTATTTATCTAGGAATATAAAGGGTACTTTCTATCTTTTTCTTCTAATTAAATACAGTGTTAACTGAAATATCCCAAACAACACACCAGTGATCTTGTCCAGGATGAAAGCAATAAAAAAGTTTTTTGGTTGAAACAAGGTATATGATGAAAAGAAAGGACCAAAAGAGTAAATGTGACAGAATGAAGCTGAAGATTAAATGCCAGCAATCCTGAAGATAGATTTTTAAAATTCCTACTCCAAGAAAATACAAGAAGATACAGATTGGAGCTGCCTAAATTCCATTCACAGGTTAACAAACAGCAAATATGATTGATATTTGGAACTGCTTATATTTAAGAAGTCAAGGTACAATTATAGATCAGTGCCACAGGCTATGGAAAAAACAAATAACAGGAACCTAGTGAAATATTGTTAATATTCAGTGCAATCACCAAAGTGTTACAATACTAATCTGTGTGTGTCTTGAACCATAGAAAGTCTATGCACAGAATTGTTACGTGTGCTATAGTGATGTCTACAAGGTGCTATCTCCAAAATAAAATTATAATTAAGTGTTTAGTGCTTGCTTTAAAGGGTAAAATTAATTATAATAAGGTGCAATGGTGTTTTCTTCAATCAGTAAAAATCAGCACGAGGCTTCTCCACTCTGGTGGGATTGGCAACTTACAAGATTCCTGATTTCAAAACAGCATATCAATATCATCTCCAGGGTATTCCTTTTGCTGTAACGACATTAAAAAGCAGGGACAGCGCCCATAGTGTAATTTTTTTTATTATTTTTTTTAAGGTTTTAAAACTTGTTGCACATACATAAGTCAGACTTCTGAGCGCATATCAAACAATCCAGTCTTATAGTGCAGATCATGGAGGTGAATCTTTGCAATACAAAGAGATGGGTTCTGCCGGCATCTCTTTCTCCTGTATGTTCCACCTGTACATACACTCACTGCTGAGACCAGAAGTGATGTCACACCTGACGCGTTTCGCTAAGGTCAGCCTCTTCAGAGGTGGATTTCCTTTCCCTGCTAATTTCCTTATATTGCCATGGTTACACTTCACATTTCTTTTGCAAGTCCATTCAGTGATCTGGTAACCCCTCCCCCATAAACTCCATATAGACACCAGGTTAAAAGGCTGTTTATACTACAAAAGTACTAGATTTGCCTTTAGAGCGCAGGTTCACTTTCAATCAATGAGTAAATAAATACAATACATAAATACTTATACAAATAGAACTGTATAGCAATCCTAAAATCAGCCTTAAATATCCTATAAAAAAGCTCTCAAATTAATATCAATATTTAAACCTAGGGGAATAAAAGTCTGCATATCGTTTATCCATTTGCACCCCCTCTCCAGTTTTTTCCAATAGTTTCAATACCCCAAAATTTAAGTCCCTGAGGGTTACTCCAGGCTTAAAATTCCTTACATGTTCATTTATTTGCTCCCTTAACTTCCTGTTTGTTTTCCCTACATACTGGAGTCCGCAAGGACATTCTAAGTCAGGGGTCCCCAACTTTTTTCATCCGTGACCAACATTCAGATGTAGAAAGCGTTGGGGAGCAACACAAGCATGAAACTTGAAGTTTCTGAGTGATGCCAAATAAGGGCTGTTAATGGCTATTGATAGCCCCTATGTGGACTGGCAGCCTACAAGAGGCTCTGTTTGGCAGTACATCTGGTTTTTATGCATCCAAAACTTGCCTCCAAGCCTGGAATTTAACAATAAGCACCTGATTTAAGGCCACTGAGAGCAACATCCATGGAGCAGCATGTTGATCACGAGCTACTGGTTGGGGATCACTGTTCTAAGTAGTAAATGACATTTTCTGATGTGCACTTTATTCAGAATTCAATATTATATTCCCTGTGTACTGCATTTGCTATAAATGATTTTCTTTTCCCTGCATACGTGCATGCTTTGCAGAGTGCACAGGGAAAAAAACCTTTCCATTCATTTTTCTCTTTTTTTGGTTCTATCAACTTGGTTGGAATATAACTATGGACCAGCTGCTGTTTTTTGCTCTTCTAAACACTACTTCAGGTTATTTTGGAATGTTATCCTTCAGCAGTTTGTCAGATTTAATAATACTCCAATGATTGGAGATAATTCTTTTAATTTCATGGGCTCCAGGTGCATTTGTAGTGATAAAAGTGCACCTATTATCTTTACCAGTCTCCTTATGTGCTAGTTCTCCTTTAAGTCCTCTCTTTTTTTACCTGTAGCCTTTTCAATTGATTTTTTTTTTATACACTCCTTTTTGTATCCCCTTTTCTCAAATCTGTTTGTAACAAATTCTATTTGTTTATCCATTTCTTCTGGTTCAGAGCAATTCTATTTTTTTTTTTCAATTTAATATTTCTTTTATTTTGATATTAAAAAAAAAATGGGTACAGAAAGAACGGGATGATGGCTAAATGTCACATCTTACAAATGTCACATCTGTGCAAATTTGACAGGGTTAAGCACTTGGTTCCATATTAAGTTGATATCATTTAACAATTATACAGTTAGATTATCATAGAGCTAGCGCTCTTTCCATAAAACTCTAACCGAACATTTTGTTTCTAGACCTTACGCAGGTGGATTATTCCAGAATGTTTTCTATTTATAGTTGATTGACATTTCTTGTTAATCAAGGTGTTTCCCTGTCTATCTCCTTTATTCAATATACACCTTTTGTTGTTCTATGTGACATCCCATTGGATTTTGCATCCTTCAGTTGGTGGGCTGAATAATATAGGGGATGAAGGGTGGTTAGTATGAGGAGGTAGTAAGGGTGAGGTAGAGAGATAGGGAGTAGAAAGTAGTAAAAAGAATTGAAAAGAGAGGGGATATGAAAGAAGTATGGAGGCTGGATGGGAGTTGTTTTGTCTCTTTTATTCTGTAGTTGTTAGAGTCTTATATTCGTCTGATTCTCTGTACAGGACCCAGAATATACACTTAGCTGTAAATTTTGTAGTCTGTGCTGGTGTTGTTGTTGAGAGTTCTTTGAATCTATATAATTCATTTATTTTGTTTATCCACTCTTGGATCTTGGGGGACTGTTCCTGTTTCCATTTTGCAGGTATCAGCAGTTTAGCTGCATTTAGTAGCTGAGGTTCTATGGTCGACAGGAAGTGAGATATTGGTTTATTCAAATTGAATAATAATGTGTAGGCCGGGTCGTCTGGAATTATGTATTTGACTACTCTTTCCGTAATGTCTCTGTCTTGTTGCCACAATGATCGAATTTTGGGACATTTCCAAAATATGTTCAATAGTGTCCCCTCTGCCTGGTGGCATCTCCAGCATCTGTCTGTGGTTGCCGGCCAAATCTTATAAAGTCTGTTCGGGTGAGGTACCACCTTGTGAGTATTCTGTAATTGGTTTCTTTTATCCAACAGCATATGGAACTGCCCATCAGCATACAGATTATGGTGCTCACCTGTGGTTCTTCCAGGTCACAAACATTGGTGTTTGTAGGGTTTTGTATAGTGTGGATAGAGTCCTTGTAGGGGGTTTGGCTGTGGAGCAAATGGCCTTGAATGGGAGTAGTGGTTGGCTAAATGCTTGCGCTACTACTAGACTGTGGTAATAGTGTTGTATTTGGGATAGTGCGTTTAGATCTGTGGTGGATAGTTGTCTGTTTTGGCCCAGCTTTTCTTTAGAGATGAGTCTTCCATCCTCATAAATCAGCCATTTATGGAATCTTGTGTTACCCATTCCAGGTGGGAAAGCTGGGTTATTTATTATTGGTAGCAGTGGGGATGGGTGTTTGTACAACTTATATTTAGTCCTGGTGTTGTCCCATAGGCCTATAGTAGAGGCAAGCGTGGGGTGGTCTCTGTATTTGATACGTCGATGTATTAGGTCAATCCAGGGCAGGTGAATAAGATATGTATGAGATGCTTGTATTTTTTTGGTGTCAGCATGGTGGGACCAATCTAATATCCTTCTCAGAATGGCGGCTTGGTAGTACTTTTCAAGGTTTGGAAGTGCCCGTCCTCCTCTTGCTTTTTCTATGGTCATTTATCCTACCCATCCAAGAGATTGGTTTCTTGTTCCATTTGGTTAGGTCTGCGGCTATCTGCCTTAATACCTTTTCAGGTTGTTTTGTATCCAGTCAGTGTAGTTCTTAGTGATCTCCACTCCCAGATATGTAATAGCGTCTTTTGTCCAGTTATATTTATACTGTATTTCTTTGAAAGCTGACTTATTTAGTCACTGGGGAAGGTTAGGTTGAGAGTAAACGATTGTAACCCATTTTTGGCCACCCCCCTGGTGCCAAGTTGGTACATCACATAATTCTTACCGATGCAGGTCCTGAGTCCCCTTTGCTAAGTGAAAGGTACTGGGAAACTCCTCTCTGGCAGTGCCTCCACCTAATGGGGTCCCGGAATACATCTGAGGATAGTACCTTTAGGAAACAAATCAATCACACACTTTATTATATAAAAATATAAACTTTATACAAAGAAGTGCAATTTTAAAGGGGAGGTAAACTGTAGCATTCATAAACGCATGCAAAGCGTGACCCACTACTCTAGGAACCTGTAGCAGTCCAGTCCTGGTAATTCCCTGCCAGGAAAAGTTCCGCAACTCCATTTTGGCAGCCCAAGAGTCTCCATCCCTTGTCCCTAAAAGAGTACCAGTTCTAGGTAGCGCTACCTGCCCAAATACCTTTCCCAATGGAAAGTATTTGCTCCCACGTGGCAGGCACACAAACAGCCTGTTTCTCCAAACAGGAGATTGCTGGATCCTTATCCTTATCCTTTCCTACCTCTTCCCTCAGGTAACACTCACCCAAAGGAGTCACACAGCAGGGTAGTTTCACACAGAGCTGACAGGCATCCACAGCGATGATCTCTTTATAGGCTCCAGACTCTCCCAGTTGAGCACATAACATGGCTTGAATCCCGCGGGTATTTGCCCCCATCCCCTTTGGGATCAGCCATGCTGCACCAATCACAAGGGCTCTGCCCCTTAGGAAACCCTGTATATACCATGAGGCTCTGACTAAAGGAGAAATTAACCCTTAAGGTCCCTACACGATTTTGCGGGGTTTAATTTAAAATTGCTTAGCGTTCCAAACATTTGTAGCTCCGTGTCAATATGTTGTAGTGAGTTGTCAGGGTCTGTGACCAGGAAGAGGAGGTCGGCAATTCTTTTTTATGCGGCATAGTTGGCCCAAGGGTATATTATTTATCCATGTTGGACTGGTGGTTGCTGCTTGCTAAAACATAATTGCAGACATCAACTTCTTTAAAAATGTTGTAAAATGAATTTTCCCTTTTTTTCAGATATATTTCTATATCTAAAAATCTATGTGATCAGAATTAAAATGTTGTGAAAACTCCAAATTAAAATCATTTTGGTTCAGGGTTTCTACAAATTTGAGTAAGTCTGGCTGTGGGCCCTGCCATATGAATAAAATATCATCTACGAAATGATGCCAAAGGACGAGACTTGTGCCCAGTTTAGGAAGGATTTGCTGGTTCTCCCATTAACCCATCAGGAGGTTGGCATAGCTGGTAATTGCACTGAATATTAACAATATTGCACTAGATTTTGTTTCACATTCAAATCATTCAATCAATCATTCTGCTGATTCCAAGCTGCTGAAACAGAAAGCACATACAAGGTAACAGCTTTCATTTTTATAAACTCTGATGCAGTACTAGATAGCCAAGTATCCAGAAGAATAGCCTCTAGTTCTTTTTATTTCAGTGATGTTCGTGACAAAGCAGTGTCCTGGTAGAAATGAACACAGAATGTGCATAATTACAGTGCGGACTGTAAATCCTGCATTTCATGGATTGTTTTTCGCTGAAACTAAGACGTGGTGTAGAATTACTATTTGCTATTTATTCTGTGGGTGGTATCTAAAGTGTTTGGATTGGAAGCGATGTGTTACACCCTCTTCAGTAATAGTGGGCACCTCATTTATAATGAGGGAGATGCTCATCATTGACACTGAGAGCCCCAGATCCAGCGGCTGAGAGTCCCAAAATGTCTTCTGTTTTGGATACAGGTCAGAAGAATTTAATCAATATTTAATCAATACTTCTTTACATATTGTGTAGTTTTTAGTGGCATAATGTTGTACAGGCATGGGATCTGTTATTCAGAATGCTCAGGACCTGGGGCTTTCTGGATAACGGGTCTTTCCATAATTTGGATCTTCATACCTTAATTCTACTAGAAAATCATGTAAACATGAAATAAACCCAAGATGCGGGTTCTGCTTCTAATAAGGATTAATTATAACTTAGTTTGGATCAAGTTCAAGGTATTGTTTTATTTTTACAGAGAAAAAGGAAATCCTTTTTAAAAATGTGGATGGTTTGGATAAAATGGAGTCTATGGGAGGTGGCCTTTCCATAATTTGGAGCTTTCTGGATAACGGTTTCAATACCTGTAGTGGTATCACCATAGACGGGAGCTAAATTTAGTAATTTTTCAGTCATAAAATGCCTCCTACCCCACTGCTAACTAGAAAACACTGTGAACGAAATAGTAATAGCAAAATAGTAAAAGCAACATGTAATTGGAATTTATTCAAATATGCCATAATTGTTTAAGGGTGCTACATTTGTTGTATGGCATGCATGTATGCTGAGTATTTCTGAAACTTAATTAGCAGAACTTATGGTTTGGGAAGAGAAATATTTCCACTTAATTCTTATATATCAGGCTGTTACGAGAGTTACTGGGTGTACAATGTGAAGCAGTTTATTTTTATTAAAAAAAGTGATATGCATGCCATTGCTCTTCTTTTTTATAACATAGTTACACTTTGTCACTAAGTAGATTACATCTGATGAAGAGATATATATACCTGGAAATGCTGTATCCTTGTCACACCAGTACAGATGCTGCTGCTTTTATGCTCAATATGGAAAAATATATTAAGGCTCGTGTACAACCATAACCATAATTGCAGTGACACAAAAATGGGCACAATCCATTAACATTCCATTAAAGCTTTTAGCTTCCAAAGCGATCCTTCTGCATAGATGCTCTCAGCACTGCTGCATCCATCCCAGCTCCTGTGCAAATCATACAAAAGTGCAACTCTTTACATGGGAGAACCTTGGAGCTATCACTGTCTCAAAGGTGGTAGGGGCTCCAGCCTTCCCACAGTTGCTAGTGATACTAGGCACAGTATATTTGTACCTAAATAAAACACTGGAGACATCATTTAGAAGCAGAGCACGAGAAATTAGACAATTCCCTTCTAAGAATTCAATCCCATTAAACTAAACATTAGGTCATATTACCCCTTGAAACTATAGTAACATGACTACAAAGTACATTGTTTCATATATCTGTAACCTTGTTTTGAGCTAATGGGAACTTTGACTAAATATTGGATCAGGGATCTTGAACCAAAAATGCTTAAATAACACTATTTTAACCAAGTTAACAAGATCAGAACCTATACCCTTTGACTTCATCAGGTTTAAGGTTAATACGCCACTCATATAACTTCACAAGAAGCCTTCTAACAGAAATGCTAATTGTTTATTGATAACAGATGTCATGAATAATTTAACACACTAAAAATGAAAAAAAATCATAAGGTCATGGTAAGTGATTTATGAAGCTGTTGTACTTGACCTGTATTGTCACAGAATTTACACTTACTACTATTAATACCTCTGGAGATTGATCAGTTTATTAATTTATTAATATTATTAGATATGTACATTGCCTTTTCATTGCACTAACACCAAGGCACAGTTAGTAAAGTATCTTATGAATTCTATAATAGGTTGGGAAAATTTTGGCGTCAATGCATACACATTAGCCTTGGTTTCCGTTTGCATTATCTATCTATATCTGCTTCATAAAAGAAAAGGAAATTTGCCTCCAGGTCCTCAGGGTTTGCCAATATGGGGTAATCTTCACCAGTTGGATACCAAAGATCTTGTCAAGTCACTGGAAGATGTAAGTAGGTTTTCAATGTAAACGTGAGGTCTGTAAACATATATTTCATAGCATGCTTTGTTATAAAAATTATGATTAAAAGACAAGTATCTTCCTGAAATATGTAGGTGACATATAGGCCTATTGCATATGCAAATTAGGGATGGGAAGGGGAAAACATTTTTTACTTCCTTGTTTTCTGACAAAAAGTCACGCAATTTCCCTCCCTGCCCCTAATTTGCATATGCAAATTAGGATTCGGATTCGGTTCGGCCGGGCAGAAGGATTCGGCCGAATCCGAATCCTGCTGAAAAAGGCCGAATCCTGGACGAATCCTGAACTGAATCCTGGATTCGGTGCATCCCTACTTGATTCATAACCTGTGTAAGGCAGGAAAGTCAAATAAAGGGGTTATTTACCTTGACTTAACTTTTAGAATGATGTAGAGACTGATAGTCTGCGAGAATTTGCAATTTGTTTTAACTTTTTATTATTTGTGGTTTTTTAGTTATTCAGCTTTTTATTAAGCAGCTCTCCAGTTTGCAATTTCAGCAATCTGGTTGCTAGGATCAAAGTTACACTAGCAACCATGCATTGATTTTGAATAAGAGACTTGAATATGAAAAGGAGAGGTCCCAAATTGAAAAATCAGTAATAAAAAGCAGACATTCTAGCAGATAGCAGGAGCTATATCAAGGCTACCACTGTATGAGGATGTTATATAGAAGCCATTGCTAGTGTTAGTTATACTGTATATTTATCAAAGTGGGAAAATATATAAGAAATGTAAAAAAAGAAAATGTATAAGGCAGGAGCTAAGAAAATGCATTCTAAAATATTTAAGAGATGAACATGAGAACAGGGAGGGGAAAGGATATCACCAAGCTGGAATAATTCATTTAGGAAAATATAATATAGTGTATTGCTCTTTCAGCCACCTTCTTTTTCTCTCTATTTCTCCCTCTCTTTCTATTTTTTATTTTCTCACTCTTCAGGGCTCATTTATGATTACAGTCACAGTGTGTAAAGTGCAATTTCAAAAAGCAATTTGGCAATTTTTGGAACCATGAATGTTTTTACCCCAATTCCAGTGTCATTGTGGCAGCTTGCGGATTTGTGTTCTGATAGCATCTCCTGCATCAATACGCAGCTATAACACAGACAGACTGCTTGTGCTTTGTGCTTGGCACAAATACCTGGAAGTGCAAGTAGTGTGTATAGGTGCAAGCACCTTTACTGAATCGCATTAAATACACACAAAGATTGTGTCCATTCGTGTCCAAGTGACTGTGATTGTAAAATGAGCCCTTTTGTCTTGCAATTCTCTCGCTCTCTCTCACACCTCCTTAAATCTTAAAGTATGAAAAGCTTTAACAAAACCTGCATCTCTATGTTGCCTTATAAAGCTCTTTATTTAATTTTTACACTCAATATTGTTGACTGTGACATACTGACAATCAGCTGAGCAAGATGTATGGGCCAGTCTTCACCATCTATCTAGGACCAAGGCCCAATGTTGTCCTCTATGGATACAAAGCTGTTAAGGAGGCACTGGTGGAACAAGCTGACAATTTTAGTGGAAGAGGAGAGTTTGAAGTGGTCCATGGATTTACCAAAGGCAATGGTAAGAATGTTACTGTTGTGTGTAACCATGTCCAATCAACCCAGACACTTTTGCAACACCGGTCCACCACCTTAAGCAAAACCACCCCAGAAACAAGCCACTCTGGTCGAGCTATTTTTTGTGTACTCTGACCAGGGAATAGTCCAAATTCGAATCGAATTTGAAAAAAATTAAAAAATTTGAAAATATCGAAATTAATCATGTACTTTTCATGTAAATTTTACTTCGACCATTCGCCATCTAAAACCTACCGAATTGCTGTTTTAGCCTATGGGGGACCTCCTAGAACCTATCTGGCCGAATACGGACTTATTCGATTGAAAACGGACCTATTCTACCTTTTTTTCTATTTGAAATTCGACCCTTGATAAATATGCCCCTTACTGTGCAACAGCATTGATGCATGTGGAGCTAACCAACTTTCTCAGTTGTATTGTATTTGCTTACTTGCCAAACTCTCTTCACATACTTAGTTTTGTGGAACAAGAATGGCATTGAAAAGACGTACCATGTAAGAATTCTCAACTATACAGGATTTAGAAAGGAGAAATAAAAAGAAAACACACTGGGGCTCATTTATAAACACTGGGCAAATTTGCACCTGGGCAGTAACCCATAGCAACCAATCAAAGGTTTGCTTTCATTGCTCAACCTACAGCAGGCTGAAAAAAGCCACTCACTGATTAGTTGCTATGGGTTACTGCCCCGTTGCAAATTCTCCCAGTGTTTATAAATGAGCCCCACTATATTGAAATTTACTGGGTACGCATCCAGTTCAGAAGATAAAAATATAAATATAAATAGGAAGTACAACGGAGGTTCTTCTTCCTCAATATCCAATCCACTAATCCACTACTATGACCCTTTAGTGAACCACACTCTTACAATGAAAGCATTAGTGTGTGCGGAAAGGATAAGGCGGTTATAAAACATAATTCTGCATAAAGAGAAATAAGTGTGATTGCGTGCAATAAAGAAAACCTTTCTTTAAACCTCCCAAGAGTCAGTAATCCATGCTGCAAATATTAGGTAAATCCACAGATCAAAATATTAGTTTTGAAAAGAAATATCCTTGGGAATAAAAATACAATGATTTCTTGTAACACAAGAAGAGACATGGACATCACAGTAAATCTATTTTTATAAAAAAGACAGGTGCTATTAACCCTTCAATTCATTAAGGCTGTTATGTAATGCATGATGGTAAAGGCTTGTTTAGAATTCACATTTAACAAACAATTGGTTCTCAGTATCCGAGTCTTAGTTGACATATCTTGGTGTAATTTATAAAAAGTAATTTAATACATTTCTACAATAAAATCATTCTTTTGTTTGCCCTGTTTCAAACAATGGAAAATCAAGAGACAATGGGGCAAATTCACTAACCTCCGAAAACTCGCCAGCGACGGCTTCAGTCACAGTGCAACACTTTGCCAGGTGTAGATTCACAAGGACAATGCTAATTCACTAAAATCAGAAGTT
The DNA here is from genome assembly GCA_038501925.1 of Xenopus petersii. NCBI lineage: Eukaryota > Metazoa > Chordata > Amphibia > Anura > Pipidae > Xenopus > Xenopus petersii. The sequence continues at coordinate 68,845,561 of CM076686.1, forward strand.
GTGTTCAGGGCGCTGAACGCTGGCGAAGTTGCGCTAGCATTACTGCACCAAGTGAAGCAAAGTTGCACTAGCGTTGCCTAATTTGCATAGGGCGGAAAGTTGAATGGACGTATATGTTGCAGCAAATATATTACACTACTAAGTCCGGGAAACCTTAATAAAATAAAATAAAGTTGTTATATTGCCCTACACATGAGCCCAGTGTATAGTTTATGTGCCATATGTTAGGAAATATAGGGGGGAGCCGGGTACCCAAAAAAAAATTACGCTCTTTTTCAGCCTATCACCCTGAAAAAGGAAAAGACGCTAGCGTTTTTGGGACGTAAAAAAATTTCATTTCAATTTTTTTAGGCAGTCCTATCTACTCTATTGCACTTTGCCTGGTCTGAGCTGGTGAAGGCAAGTCTGGCACAAGAGGTAACGTTCAGTAAAATCCGCATCTTAGTGAATTTGTGTAGTTACGTCCATTCGCCAGAACGAAACTTCGCCAGACGGCTAGAGTCTATCTCCTTCACTAGCGAAGTTATGCCATCGACTGTTCAGTGAAATCTGCATCTTAGTGAATTTGCGTAGTTACGTCCATTCGCCAGAGCGGATCTTCGCCAGGCATAAGGGAGCGAAGTACCGCTAGCAAATTCTCCTTCGCTAGCAAATTTTCTTCCACGTTAGTCACTTCGCCCTTTAGAAAATTTGCCCCAATGAATACACAGACACAATTGTCCCAACAGAACAGAACTGTTCCGTTTCATTTAATAGTGTCCCTTAAAAATATGAAGCCAAGAAAGAACTCCTATGATGTCTACCATTAGCATTAACTTTGAATTTCTACTAGTGCTAAAGTGAAATAACTGGATTATAACATAGTGGTGAGTCAGAATATCAGATATATCAAATATAGTCAAATATATCATAAAGATACATGTAGGGGATCTTGTATGCAAAATTCTTGAGAACTGGGTTATGCTCAACAAGGGGTATTCAACTTAATGTTACTAAAGAACTAAACAAAAACAAAACTTGCTTTACAATAGTTTAATGCTATTTATAACTAGTGAAGGGCGAATTTATTTGGCAGGCGCGAATTCGCGGCGAATTTGCGCGATTCGCCGCCAGCGAATAAATTCGCGAAACAAATTACATTTTTTTTGAAAAAACAGACACAGCGTCAAAAATGAGACGCCGGTGCCGTTTCGCAAATTTTTCAGAGAAGCGAAACGGCGCAAATTCGCCCATCACTATTTATAACTCGGAGGGTGCAAATCAGCCAAGACAGAAGAAAATGTTGTTAAAGCACATTACCCTGGTAAATGCTATATAGCCATATTCCTGAGGTTTCTGTATAATAGATCCTATTTTCTCTCAAATTTTTAGGACTTGTCTTCTCTAACGGGGAGAAATGGAAAACCCTTCGTCGTTTTGCTTTAACCACATTGAGGAACTTTGGAATGGGAAAAAGAGGAGTGGAGGAACGAATAAAGGAGGAGGCCCAGTTTTTAATGGAGGGGTTGAAGCATACAAAGCGTAAGTATGACAAGGCATCATAAGCGCTGCAATATACATTAGTACTGAACATTGCATAACAGATAAATCAATTAAACAATTCTACACTGGTGGTTGTTACATTCTTGGTTTGTTCTATTTGCTTTCTGTTAAATTGAAGGCATAAGGTAAGGCATAAAAAACCATAGTTAGGACTAGTCAGATTTTTACTATTAACATTACACATTAACAAACCATATTAGCTGTGGTAGATTAAAAAACTTTGCTAAAAAAATTGACTGTATGAATGATCGGCAAATATGACCAATGCAGGCCTAGATCAAGTCTGTTCAGTCATCATCCAAAGCTACCATGTCTAATTAGGCTCCCACTGAGGGCCTGCTTGTTTTGAGGCATGCATAGGCAGGTCTTGGCAAGTCGGGATGATATTCAGATTGAAAGCTTTCTGTACTCTGCTTTACTTCAATAGAAAGATAAAAGTTACATTTTATTCCATTACACACCCTGATGAATTGCCATTACTCCAATCTCAACAGAGACTCCCTTTGACCCAACTTTTTTCCTGAGCCGTGCAGTCTCCAATGTCATCTGTTCAATTGTGTTCGGAGAACGGTTTGATTATGGAGATAAGAGATTCCTGATGCTTCTAAGTCTCATAAATGAAAATTTTCAACTCTTGAGCTCTCAATGGGGAACGGTATATGTGTGCATATAATTTCTTCTCATCGTGATCTATGTATTCTTGTATAAGTAGAAGATATTTATACCTTATATTTAGCCCCTTTATGAAAATGGCAATTATGTCAGACCTGGAAAGATAAAAAGTGAAATGTCTACTTTTAACCATATAAGCCTGTCCTTATTTTGCTCTATGAATAAAATAATTGATGATCAGAATATTTTAGGAGATAAATCTAATGCAATAACTTAATTTCCCTGTACAACATATATTTTAATGATAACACATCAAATATTCTGACTTACTGCAGTTCTACAACATATTCCCAGGGGTTATGAAATATTTACCAGGACCACACAACCGAATTTTCCAAAATTTTGAAAAAATTAAATTCTTTGTGCTGGACATTTTAAAGAGCCACAAGGAAACATTTCAGCAAGACTGTCCCAGAGACCTTATGGACTGCTTTCTTGTAGAGATGCAGAAAGTGAGTAAACTGTTTATAATAAAATCAAAACCTCATTTTGTTGATGGGCACCCTAATATGCAGTCATACTTGTACAGTTACCAGATATTATCATTTTAGGAGAGTGGGAAACCGCTGAGTCACTTCAACATTGAAACGTTGGTTATGACCACCCTTACTTTGTTCTTTGGGGGAACAGAGACTGTCAGCACCACTCTGAGATACGGAATTCTTATACTAATGAAATACCCAGATGTTACAGGTGAGTAAATTGAATAACCTCCAGTAGTCTGTAGCTATACAGTCAAAAGAAAAAATGAGCAAGGTGGTATATAGAACAGTAAAAGGATAGGTATAGAAATACAATAAGGTTTATAGAGAAGCAGTTGTAGATTGGGGTTGACAGTACACCTTATCTTGAAATACTGACCTGCCTTCCTATCCTTTTAGCTATAGTCCCACAACATATACATCAAACTAAAAGTTTAAATACAACTCCAGCAACTCTTAGTAGAGAGTTATTTTTGTTTGAATTTATAACCACTGAATGAATGTATTATATCAAGGTCTTTCAGGCATTACACTTTAATGGCTTTTGGATTTCACACATCACACTTTGCAAAATCCTAATTATGCATCATTACATAAGATATGACACATAATTCATTTATGAAGCAATAATTAGGAAGCAAATGTAATTAAGATCCCCCAAGGGCACTCATTTCCAATTAGTTACAGTGACAGAAAGAAAACAAGTATGCACCTGATGGGATGGATTAGTAGGCTATTATAAAAGAGAGGATAATTATCTGTACAGACAACTGCGAAATGCTAACTAGCCGGTTCAGCAGGATAAGAGTTAAAGGAGTGGTTCCCTTTAAAGGGATACTGTCATGGGAAAAAACATTTTTTTCAAAATCAGTTAATCAGTTAACAGTGCTGCTCCAGCAGAATTCTGCACTGGAATCCATTTCTCAAAAGAGCAAACAGATTTTTTTATATTCAATTTTGAAATCTGACATGGGGCTAGACATATTGTCAATTTCCCAGCTGCCCCAAGTCATGTGACTTGTTCTCTGATAAACTTCAATCACTCTTTACTGCTGTACTGCAAGCTCAACAAAAAAATTAATATGCACTGTCCATCACTTTTATAACTTACTTACTACACACACTGTACACCTCACATACTGCATTTATACAATTATCATTACCAATACCTAATATAGTACCTATATCTATTTACTATTACCTCACACGATCTCTGTGTTTTTATTTCTTGCCTTTAGCAAATACTTGAAATAAATATGCAACAGGCGGCTAGGGGAATAAAAGTAACGTTACTAAATGTGTATCGGACATCGAGAAAAAGTTTTACCTCTGGAAGCTTCTCAATTCCAGGTGTTTCAAAACTACGACAATCCCATTTGTTTAGAAAATGGGTTTATTAACCTAAAATAAGGTTTATTAACAGTTTGCAATTCATAACTTATAATTCTTTTTATAAGCTTATTTTTATTATTGTTCAGTGTTATAACACAATACATTAGTTATTGATAAGGAACAACATTAGTGGATAATGGGGAAGGGGCACCACTATCATAGACATATTAGGAAAAACCAGGTATTTAAAAAGGATTGGCCCTCAAGTTAATTTAAAGTGTTACTGACACTGACAAAAAAACTACTCGTCAAACTATTAATGTACATTAAAAGTTGCCTATAGGTCATGTTTATCGCTTTTCACTGACAGGGCTGCTTTTGTAAATAATTGTTCCTTGAAGTTCCTAAACCTGACTGTCCCTTCTCAACCTGTCAGCTAGAGTTTCTAATGCTAACATACTTTTCTTGGCATAAAACGTCAGTGTCTTTATAAGTGTAAGGGATGCAGTGTTTGCAACTGTTGGTACTTCAACTAAATTTAACAGGAGCTGTTTAATATCAAAAGTCAGTGGGAACTCTACTTCATATACCAAACCTCTTGTATTTGTCTGCCAGTTCTTTTGAATGTGAGGTTATTCCTATCACATGTGAAGCCAGAAGGCAGGGCCTGTTTATTTCTGTGACATTCATTGTTATCTTGGCAGCTTATGAAATGTAACTTTTGTGGTGTGATGTACACCCTATGCAAATATGTACATTGAATGAGTGTATCTGTTCCTGATACCAAGTGGGCATATGGGTGTATTTCCATTCTTCCACTGTTAACTGAAAAGTTTGGAGAAAAACAAGTTGCTCATAGCAGCCATAAAATTTCAGCACCTAATAAGCAAAAAAATTGACTGGTTGTGCAGCATCACTGTTTTTTCTCTATTGTTTTCCACAGCATGATAAATAGGCTCATTAGAGTTGTGATTTGAGAACGTAAAAGAGGCTTGTAAAGTCTGGAGGGAGAACTGACTCTGGGGCAAAGAGAGGGTTACAAATCATTCCTGAAAGTCATGAAATATTTTGTAAATATTGACAAAGGAAATAGTTGGGCTAGTATTTACTACACACCAGACAGTGTCCACAACCATTAAAGCAGGTTGTGTATTCTTTGTATTTTCACAGAGAAAATTCAAGAGGAAATTCACAGAGTTATTGGAAAGAACCGCTTTCCAACAGTGGATGATCGCAGCAGGATGCCTTATACTGATGCTGTCATACATGAGATTCAGCGTTTCACCAGCATCATCCCTTTGAGCCTTCCACATGCAGTCACACAGGATACCTATTTTAGGGGCTACAAGCTTCCCAAGGTGAAGTATAAAAACAAATCAGCAAATGGTAGAAATTTATAAGGTGAATTGGTCAATCTGAGCTTCATTTTGCTTGGTTGTTTAGCTTGAGTGGTAGAAATAGTTTTACAGGGGCAAGTTACTATAATAAGAGATGATAATTTAACATTGTAGTATATACTATATAGTAGTATATGACAAGGAGAAACTGTGATACTTTTAGAAAGTGTGAAGGCTGGCTACACACAGGCCCATTGGTATGCACATTTTTATTAACTAAGCTGTATGGTCAGTGATTTGTGTAATGGAGCATGGGTGTTCTGTAAATTGCGGAGAGCAGTTGCATAGGATAAATTGTGCATGACGTTAAGATGGACTTGTCAAAAGTCAGGTAGGTTAATTATATAAACATTTCATAGTATGCTTCAGAAGAGTATCTATGCATATCTTTGCTACATGTGCAGGGTATGTGTCTGGAGTTGCAAAAAGAAAGAATGAGAAAGTAAGGTAAAGATAATGAGAGGGTGAAGAGGATGATATTGCAGATACTGTGTGAAACCTTGTATTTGGTACCATTTAGGGAACAAACGTTATCCCAGTCCTTACCTCCGTGCACACAGACCCTACAAAGTATAAAGAACCACAAAGATTTGACCCCCACAATTTTCTGGATGAGAACAATCAGTTTAAGAGCAATGAGGCTTTCATGCCATTCTCCTCAGGTAAAGTAGGACAGTTCTGCATGAACATTTCTGTTTTCATATCAGGATCAGGTGCAGGATAAATATTTGCGCTATAATTTATAGGTTAAGAATACCTGCTCTAAAGACTAAATTGTTAAGGACTATAAGCATTGGTATTGATAAACTATAGACTGTAATGGTGGTATTGGCCCCATAGGCCTATAGTTACTTACATATATCAAGCCAACTGATTTTCTTTTGGCCTTTGGGAAACAAAACTGTAAATATTATACTCCTATTGTACTAGACGGCACAGATCCAATAGAACTGTATTGCATTTTTCTCTTAAAGGTGTTGTTCACCATTCAATTAACTTTTAGTATGATTGAGAGAGTGATATTCTGAGACAATTTGACATTTGTTTAAATTTTTTGTTATTTGTGGTTTTTGAGTTATTTAGCATTTTACTAAGCAGCTCTCCAGTTTGCATTTTTAGCAATGTTAATAAATGTGTAGCCATACAGAGCATTTTTTTTTAGATTGGTCAGTGGCCCCCATGTGAAAGCTGTAAAGAATCAGAAGAATAAGAAGGCAAATAATTATTTAAAAAATTAACAATTAAACCAATTCCAACTCAAAGACCAATTAAAAAGTTGATTAGATGTGGCCATACTATAACATACTAAAATTTAAATTACAGATGAGCCACCCCTTTAAAGTACATTTTCTAAAAAGCAGCTTGACGTTGTTATGCTTTGTTCTAACAGAAACTCTTTCTTTTTTCATTCTTCTTTTCCAGGAAAACGTATATGTGTTGGGGAGAGCTTGGCTCGCATGGAGCTTTTCATATTTTTTTCAACCTTACTCCAAAATTTTACTTTCCAGCCCACTCAGCAACCCGAACTTATTGATCTTAAACCAACAATAAGTGGAGTGGGTAATGTCCCAACTCCTTATCAGCTCTGTGCAATTCCTCGCTAGCCTATTACTTTATGCTGCCATGAATGGAAGTGAAAGATAAAAAAAACTCATGCCCTATAATATCTATAAATTTTTTTGAAAAGCATTGTATGAAGCCTCCATAATGCAGCATCCAATAATATACCATATTGCCACCAATATGGATTAACACAGTTTAGGTACTGTTTTACTATTACATAGAAAAAGGAAATAATTTTTAAAAATGTAATTATTTGCTTATAATCTACAGTATGGTCATTTCCCTATGGGACCAGACTGTAAATTATATCCTTATGAACGTCTGACGTCAGAACGCACCGTTTATAACAGGGGCCCCAGGCTGCCGAATTGGACGCAGCTCGTCCGAATTTTACGCCGTGCGTCCGAAACAGACGCCGGTGCGTCAAAAAGGACGTCAAGAATTGGACGCCGGCGACCAAAATTTCGACTCCAACCACCCCTCCCGACCCCCCCACAAAATGTAGATTATAATGCATATTGTACCCCCTACTAGAAATTTATAAAGATATCAGAAGTCACCCCGGATTATGTGACCTGTATAAAAGCACTCGCCTGCGGCCTCGTGCTTTTAGATGGTCACATAACTCCTCGGTGACTTATAATATCTTTATAAATTACAGTAGGGGGTACATTATCCACTATATAATACACAAGAGCCATGAATATCCTGTAAGCTTTATCCTTATAAACGGTGCTTAATGATGTCACTTTTGTCACATGACTCACTGAAACATGTGCATTATAACAATAATAATAATTATAATAGTACCCCCTGTTACAAAATATAAGGATATTAGTCACCTCCCAGTTCCATGACCAGCCTTTGGCCTTGTGCTTTTATATGGTCATGGAACTCCTTGGTGACTTACTATCCTTGTATTTTACAAGGGATACATTATTTACAATATAACAGACTCTAAGGCTGTCTTCTGATCTCTGGTAATTCTGAGCTTTCTGTATAACAGAGACAAATACAAAAGATCCTCTGCACTGAACCCATTATCAATACTAAGCTGGCCAACTACGTCAAAGTCATCTCCAGTATGGCCAGTTCTATACTCAACTTGCATCTTCAATAAGAATGCAATAAGAATTCTAATGCTTCAGTATACATTTTACAAAGGGACTAAGTTGCTTACCTGCAACTTACTTGCTGCTTTCAAAGTAAAACTGTCAAACAAACTTGATTGCAATTTTATTGGCCACCAGTGACTATAGCTGGAAAGGGTGGGAGCTACAACATGGAGCTGGTCACTGCTCCTGTATAAACTATAGCACACAAGGGAAAGTTGTGCTCACCACTCATTTGTAAAAACATTGAGCAAGAGGTTGTGACCACAAAATTCACATAGACAAATACAAAAGATCCTCTGCACTCAATCCATTATCAATATATTAAAAATGCCTTTCTGTATAACAGGTTTCTGGATGAAGGATTATTATTAAAAATTAAGAATTATGAAATGTTTCATTTTTCATACATGTTCAAAATTTCAAACTTGGTGCCAAACAAGCTAAATATTAGAAATTGATAATATTGGTCCGTGCAGACTCTATATACTAACCAATTTGCTTTATAGCTTGATATCACTAAAAAAGTATTGATTTGTACAAGTGATTTGTTCTGTAATGCTTCTGCAGAATTAGATATTTAGCGGTTTATTTACTAAAACTCTAATTAATCAATTTTTTTTAATAAAACAAAGTCGATTGAACTCCCATCCACGAATTGAACTCATTTATTAATAATTCATATAGAAAAAGTCGTAGCAGAAAAACATTGCAACAAATCCATGCTTCAATTTGAATCTTATGATTGGCACTCCAAAAACTCGACTTGGCCCCACAAAAACTCATATTTATCGGATTGTCGTACAAAAACCTTGTATTTTTCAGATTATCCAGCACAGATCACAATGTCAAAAAACATATTCAGGGACATCTGCCATTGACTTCTACATGACTTGGACAGGTTTGAGATGGAGTATTTTCGGATTCCGATTTTTAGCAGCTTTTGGGTATAATAAATCTCAAAATATTTTAGGTTTTTTTCCTCTAAAAATTTGAGTTTTCCCCTTTAAAACTGCTGAGCTGACCCTTGGCATTACACACTTTTTGAAACTGCACATTAGTCAGGATCCCTTGTGGGCCCAAACATGTTCAGAAGGAAAACAGAGATGTCTTCTGGTGTTGCCCTGTTTAAGAAAGACATAGGATCTGAGGTTTTTTGTTCCCTTTCCAAAAAGGAGCAACATCAGAAGAGTTAACCTTTAAGTTAACCTTTTATTTGTTATAGAATGGCCAGTTTTAAGCAACTTTTCAATTGGTCTTCATCATTTATTTTTTTAATTATTTTCCTTCTTCCTTCTTCTTCTTTCCAGCTTTCAAATGGGGTTAATAACCCCATCTAAAAACAAATGCTCTGTAAGGCTACACATTTATTGTTATTGCTACGTTTTATTACTCATATTTCTATTCAGCCACTCTCCTATTCATATTCCAGTCTCTCATTCAAATCATGCATGGTTACTATGGTAATTTCAACCCTAGAAACCAGACTGCTGAAAATGCAAACTGGAGAGCTGCTGAATAAAAAGCTAAATAACTCAAAAGCCATAAATAATAAAAATGTAAAAGCAATTGCAAATTGTCTCAGAATATAACTCTCTACATCATACAAAAAGTTAACTCAAAGGTGAACCACCCTATTAAGCCAGAACTGCAGATACTATGTTTCAGGGTTCCTCAAAAAGTTGGCATCAGTAGAGCCTGCACGTAAAAGGTTATTGCAATGAATAGAATCTGTACCAATCAAGGACCACCAGGACCAGTGCTGGTTCTGCTCCTTCATAAATATTATTCTTTATTTATATGGTACCATGTTTTTGAAGCACTTTACAGTGCACGTTGAATAGCCCATATCAGTACCTGGCCTGGGAAGCTTACTACTCCATTTATGGCAGTCTTTTTATTGATGATATTGTAGTTTATATAGAATATAAACAAAGAAATGCAAAATATGACATTGTATCATTGTGGTAGCTTTGTAAGAAAAGCTCAAAGCCTCAAGCCAAGCTCTCAGTGCTCTTCAGCCCATAAAAATGTGTTTACAATGAAAGCTCAATGGACTGCTTGGTGTTACAGAGTGGATACACACTGAATCCACTTTTAGATTTCTAATGTATTTCCATAGAACAACTTCCATAGCACAACTATTACATACATACATACATTTTTTCTGGTGTAGCGCTATAATAAATTGAGTGGCACCATCTCTATTACGAGCTTACTTTCAAATATAATTGTGGAACTGATGATACCTTTTTCTCAGGTGCAAGCCCTCGCAATGGTGTGGTGGCAGGGTGTAGTGCAACTATAACAATTTGCTTATGCACAAGAACTGGGCGCCATTCTTTTATGCTTAAACAGGAGCTGATTTTATTTACAAGATGATTCACATCGGAGTACATAGGCCATATAGCATAAAGGATAGCAGTATACACACAGCTTGATCCATGCAGGCAAGGGAACAGTTACAGCAGTAGCTAAGCAGCAATTAAGAAGGTACCCCAGCTTTCAGCCTGTGCCTTAAGTGGAACCTAGGGGAAATTCTACCATCCCTAAGTCTATGCACTTAGTCCCTGCTTCTGGGTTATTAGTACCTGGGATCTTAATCCCTCTGACTCTCCTCTTCGGAGCCTTGAGCTGCTCAACTATATAACCCAGGGGTGTCCAAACTTTTTTCACCAAGTGCCATATGCAGTAAAATACACAAACAGCTGGGCCAATCACTCGAGATGAAGTACGTAGGTATGCCGTGCAGGTCCTCTCTATTTTTAATTGGCACGGCAATTTCTGACCACGCCCATTTTTGTGGCCACACCCATGATTACCATGTTAATTTTACAATTTGTAAATAAGTAACACACACATAGAGACACAAACACATAGAGACACACATACAAACACACACACATACACAGGGCCGTTCCTGCTATGAGGCAAGTGAGTACCTTGCCTCAGGCGACAGTGAACAGCCAGTTACAAGGGGCGGCAAAAAGCCGCCTCCTGTAACTTTAAGAGGCAAATTTCCGGGTTTTAAACTGGAAATTCGGCTCTGCTAGTGCAGAAAGCGCAGTACGCGATGCAGCCCCTTTTGACCTTGACGCTAAACTTTTAAGCGCAGAGTGGGAGAGGGGGGGCGGCATCGGGGTTGCTGCCACAGGCGGCAGCAGCCCACGGATCACGTCTGCACATACAGATACACACACATACAGTAACACACATACAGACAGATACACACACACACACACATACACACAGTGACACACATACAGACAGATACACACACACACAGAGGGACACACATACCAACAGATACACACACAGTGACACACATACAGATATATACTCACACAGTGACTCACATACAGACAGATACACACACACAGTGACACACATACACACAGGTACACACACACAGTAACTCACACACTCGATCTGTAACTGACACAGTAGAGGTCTCCCTTGCCCACCCCCAATGACGCCGTGGTTAGAAACGTTTTTTTTCTGACTGCTGAGAAACTTGTTGGGACTTTTGGGGGGGCCAACTGTTTGAGTTCCTGGCACTCCTAAAGTATTTTATTTGCTTGATTGATAAGTTATAAACACTGCTGCTCTCTTTGGCCAGAGTTTTAAAAAGTGGACTGGTGTTGCTAATAGTAAAAACAAGCTGTTGAGGATACTAAAACTAAGGACAAATACATCACAAAGAAATGCAGCACTGAAATGAATATAGCTAAATACTGCACCTGCCTAAAGGTTCAGCATCTCTGTAACAGCAATGATCAGGCCCAGACTGGTAATCTGCGGATTCTGCAAAATGCCAGAGGGGCTGCTTTAAGATCCCAGAGACAGTCACTATTCATTGGGCTGGTGGGTTGTTGTGGCCCAGTGGAAGAATTACCAGGGGTTTAACCCCATGAGGCCCTCCAATGGTTTGCGCGATTGCGAATCTGCTGCGTTCTCTGCTTCCAGAGGTGGGTGTGGGGGCCTCTGTGTACTTGAAATGCCAGGGCCTAATTTGAAACCTAGTCTTGCCACCTCTTCAGTTTTGAACTGAGCCGTTTCTACAAGGGCTGTCCAGTTCAAAACTGCCTGCCCAGATTTCCAAGGTTGTAAACTAAAACCAGAGAGGACTCTGGCAGGCATGTCACACCCCACCCATGATCACAGAAGTCTGTCCCCAAAAGCAACATTACTCTGCCCCCTGATATCACAAGCCACACCAGAGCATATGCCATGAATCAGCAGGAAAGAGGATGTGGTGGAGCTACTGGGGCTATAATCAGATACACAGACTTTCACTGCTAAAGCGCTGTTGTTGCCTTGGGTACAGAACCCCAAACATAAAGTGTAGCCTTTTACCCTAATTTGTTAAGGTTTAGTTCTACTTTAAGAAAAAAACTATTATATTAGAGGATGACAGTATCCATTTTTACAAAAGGGATCCATCCACCCCCTCTGAGTGGCCCAAGTCACCTATAACCTTATGATAGGGGTATCCCAAATTCTCACAGACAAAGATCAGAAAACATTCAACCATATTTTATAGCAAAAATGTTGTCTAAAGTAAATGACATGTAGCCATAGTAATTTATATGGACTTTTATTTCCACAGCTATCTCTTGTGGCTTCTAATTACAAAGGACTTGTTCCTTTGTCATTTACATATAAAACATTGTTGTATTGCTTTATCTTTATTTTTTCATTTATTTTCTTAGTTTCTCTTTACATCTTTCTGCAGAACAGCACCACCTTGTGTTGAAAATATATCAATGCAAATAAAGACTGAAACAATTTCTTCTAAAAGATTTGTGAATTTCTGCCTGTAACAAAGAATTGGCCCTGACCAAATTGGTGTTCATTTACTACAAAAGTGTATGCTGGGATAATGAGAGAGCTTTGCACAAAACCTTGTATTTGGGGTCTGATTACAAGCCGCTTAATAGCCATTAATTATCATACAACCTCCACTTTTGGATTTAAAACACATATTTTCCTTTGTTAAACCAGCGCCTATGTTTTTTACTTGGTCATCTTAAAGGGATACTGTCATGGGAAAAAATTCAAAATGAATCAGTTAATAGTGCTGCTCCAGCAGAATTCTGCACTGAAATCCATTTCTCAAAAGAGCAAACAGATTTTTGTAAGTTGGAGTGACATCACCCCCCTCCCTTCCCCCCCAGCAGCCAAACAAAAGAACAATGGGAAGGTAACCAGATAACAGCTCCCTAACACAAGATAACAGCTGCCTGGTAGATCTTAGGCTAAGGCCACACTAGGCGATAGCGCCGCGATCTGACTCGCGGCGACTTTTCGCCGCGACTTTTAAGCCGCAATCGCTGGGGAAACTTTTGAGCTGGCGTCTATGGGGAATCGCGAAAAATCGCCAGCGTAAAAACACACGCGGCGATCTATTTTCTACTGTCGCTCAAAATTGCCTCGCTAGGCGATTTCGAGCGACAATAGAAAAAAGATCGCCGCGTGTGTTTTTACGTCAGATCGTCAGATCGCGGCGCTATCGCCTAGTGTGGCCTTAGCCTAAGAACAGCACTCAATAGTAAAAACCCATGTCTCACTGAGACACATTCAGTTACATTGAGAAGGAAAAACAGCAGCCTGCCAGAAAGCATTTCTCTCCTAAAGCAGGCACAAGTCACATGACCAGGGGCAGCTGGGAAATTGACAACAAAGTAGCACTATTAACTGATGCGTTTTGAAAAAAACATGTTTTTCCGATGACAGGATCCCTTTAATTACAATCCAATTTAATCTTACAAATCTCTTGCTTCCTCTCCACGTATATGTTCCACATTTCCCTGCAGGAAGACTACAGACTGAGTCACAAACAGTTTCACAAAAGACAGAATAAACAAACCATAAGGGAAACAATAAGAAGTTACAGTTTGTAGTATATGAAGACTGACAGATGTAATACTGGAAACTCTTTGAACTTCCTTCCCTTTAGGGTTACACACAGTGAGCGGTATATCTGCTCAGATACAAGTATAAGTAAGTGATAAATATAAATAAATATATATATATATATATATATATATATATATATATATATATATATATATATATATATATTAAACACAAGGATTTATAAATATATATATCCATATATATCCATACCCGTACAGCATAATACATGCCAGCTAACACATAGTTGGTTTAAAGACAAACATATAACTATAAAAATAAATTACATAAAACAGCTCATATGTTAAACCCTACACATCAGTAAACCATTTTCATAATAATAAACCTTTGTAGTATGTAGTATGTGCCATTGTTTAAGTTCTAAGGCCCATGGGTTCTTAGGATTCACAGTGCACACAAACAAACCAAGGACACGCATACATGTTAAGTCACAGAACCACAAAGTTCTGTCTTTTGCTTCCACACTTCTTTTTGTTACAGTTAGAGCTGTGTTATTTCTGGACAAGTGATCTCTGTGGCAGAACAGAAAATATCAAAAATGGTGGCTCAAGGGAAAAGATGTAAAAAGGGAATCATTACTTATATCTATACTCCAGTATGCCACTTAGGGGCATGTTTACTAACATTGGAGATAAATATTTGGAGAGATTTCTGGAGATGTTGCCCATAGCAACCAATCAGATCTTTGCTTTTGTTTTCCAACATGGCTGTGGCTGTTTAAATCTAATTGCTGATTGGTTGCCATGGGCAATATCTCCAGAAATCTCTCCAGATATTTATCTCCAATGTTAGTAAACATGCCCCTTAATATGATATAAATCTGTTGGTTAAGTATTCATTCTGGGGAAATAGTTTTCCGTTAAAGCTTTTTTATTGAATCTAGCACAACTGGACATGGGCAGGACAGACAAGGTACAAAGGTCTTGATGAGCCTGAATTTTAATATTAAACCGGTGAGATATGGTAATAGTTTATTTATTAACTGAATAGGAAGTGGTCTGGGGCAATCAGAACATTCCCATATACAATAAAAGTTTGCCAGGTGCAGCAACCAATAAGGTGATTGCTTTTAAACAGCTGTCCAGTGAGTTATATATGTTGATTGGTTGCTACGGGTCACTAGACCTGTAATAAACTTTGCATCTTTTATTACATAACCCCTTTATTTAGTGTGACACAACATTTAACATGAAAGGGGTTTTACAGTGAAAGTACAGGTATGGGACCCGTTCTCCAGAAAGTTCAGAATTATGGAAAGTCTGTCTCCCATAGACTCCATTATAATAAAATAATCCAAAATTTTAAAATGATTTCCTTTTTCTCTGTAGTAAGAAAACAGTTGCTTGTACTTGATCCCAACTACAATATAATTAAGCCTTATTGGAAGTAAAACCAGCCTATTGGGTTTGTTGAATGTTTATATGATTTTCTAGTAGTCTTAAGGTGTGAAGATCCAAATTACAGAAAGACCCGTTATCCGGAAAGCCCCAGGTCCCGATGATTCCGGATAATAGGTCCAATACCTGTAGTGATATTGTAGAAATAACTCATGCAAGGGGTTGTGTTTGCAAAAACTATACTCCCTGGCAGCAGGAACCATAAGGGGTACACTCATCTGTTACTTGCTCTTTACTGAATGTTTGGCTCCAGCAGTTATATTATTTATAATTTAGATATTAACACACTGAAATAAACAGACTATTTAAATTATACATAAATCCTGGGATATCACCAGGGATCCACTGGGAGATAGATGACTAAGGGAAAGAAAAACGCAGAGATGGTTGAACTTTGGACTGGGGATTTGCTGAACTATGCGATATGGAGTAAATATAGATAAAGTGGGGTAATTTTTTACTGACAATATTGTTCCAAATAAAGAATTGTATAGCTTTTATATACATTTTATATAAAGCTTTTATATAAATTTTATATGAAAAGACAGCAAAGCATTAGGTAAGACCGCTGGGGGTGCCAAACTGTTAGGAACGACATTGATTATAACTAATAACTGATCCCCCACGCTGTTGCTCTTGTAAGCAGAAAATCGCACTAGCCTGGGCTATATGATCTGTAGAAACTCATTCACTGCAATCTTCTTCTGCCTGCTATACTTTAGACGCAGCCAGGCACAGGTGAAAAGATGGCATTTTGCATCTATGCTCAGCTTTCACCCATTGTACATTTACCTCTTGATTAGAACAAAGAGAAAAATTACCATTTTATAGCATATCCATATAAACAATTTGTATAGCAAACAATCTACCAGGCAAAGAACTGTAACCCCACAGCCAATGACTCTTGCTTCTCCAGCCATTGATTCATTTTCCATTTTTAACCCATCTGGTTTAACATATTTACCATACCTCTCACCAAATTCTCTGGCCTCATGTGATTCCCAGCTTCAATGGAACTCCCTTATCTGCTTACCATGCCACAACCCAGGTCCCCCTGATCCTTTAAAAGCCTATTGAGACACCTTAAAGGAATTGTTCAGTATAAAATTAAAAACTGGGTAAATACATAGGCTGTGCAAAATAAAAAAAATCTTTCTAATATAGTTATTTAGACAAAAATGTAATATATAAAGGCTGGAGTGACTAGATGTCTAACATAACAGAACACTACTTCCTGCTTTTCAGCTCTCTTGGTTTCCACTGACTGGTTACCAAGCAGTAACCAATCAGTGACTTAAGGGGGGGGGGGCACATGGGTCATAACTGTTGCTTTTGAATCTGAGCTGAATGCTGAGGATCAATTACAAACTCACTGAACAGAAATGTACCATGTGGGCCCCCTTCAAGTCGCTGACTAACTCAGAGTTAGAGAGCTGAAAAGTAGTGTTCCGGCTATTATGTTAGACATCCAGTCACTCCAGCCTTTATAGATTACATTTTTGGCTAACTATATTAGAAACATTTTTTATTTTGCACAGTCTATCTATTTACCCAGTTTTTATTTTTACACTGAACTGTTTCTTTAAGGGAGGGAGGGGAAAGCTGACCAAAACGCTTGACCTGAGACTAGGGTTGCCAGCTTTTCTGGAAAAAAATACAGACCTTATATATTTATGTTTTTCCCTGTTAATAACATTGTCATCAAACATTATTTTTAGCAGGTGGCTACCCCTCCCAAGCCCCTGATTGATATTTCTCTAATAATTCCCCTGCCAGCAAGTCCCTGCAAAGTTAACAAGTGTGAGTGGGACTAGTCAGGCAGGCAATTCTCTTATTGAAGTTAAAGCAACTAATGTGAACCGTGTAGGTAAGATAAACAAAACAAAGGATTTGAGCAAAAGCATAGCCTATTTTGATCTCTCATTACACAGAAAATCAAGAGTCCATCATTTAGCTCAGATGAAATGTCCAAGGAAATAACCCCCAAGTGGATCACACAGCCCCTCAGCAGGAGGATTGCTTTTATGTTTGGTTTTCAGCAAAAGGCAGACTCCTCTCTTCACACGCTGAGAGCGCTAACAAAGTGCTGCCCTGCTAATTATGCCCTGGGGGTTTAACCCTTCCTGCCACCAGTACAATAAGCAATGGCAGATGAGTCTGGTGGGAATGTATTTTTTATCCTATGGATGTGAAAACATATAATGCAGTGTATGGGAACATCAAGCAACTCAATCAAAATGCTTTCACTTCTTTTCACCTAGGAAAACAATGCAACTGACTGAGCCATTGTTTCTTCTTACAATATGAAATGAGTTGTTCATCTATTAATTACCTTTTAGTGTGGTGTAGAGAGTGAGATTCTGAGACAATTTGTAATTGATTTTCATTTTTTATTATTTGTGTTTTTTTTAGTTATTTAGCTTTTTATTCAGCAGTTCTCCGATTTGCTGTTTCAGCAATCTGGTTGCTAGGGTACAAATGACCCTAGAAACCATGCATTGATTTGAATGAGAGACTACAATATGAATAGGAGAGGGACTGAATATAAAGAGAAGTAATAAAAAGTAGCAATAACAATAAATTTGTAGTCTAACTTATAGCCTAAGCACTGATTTTTTAGATGGGTCAGTGACAGAAGAAGGCAAATAACGCAAATACTATAAGAAATCAAAATTGAAGGCCAACTGGAAAGTTACTTAAAATTGGACATTCTATAACATACTTAATGTTATTTTACAGGTGAACCATCCGTTTAATAAATTTGCTCCATATTGTAGTATCATCATCCATAGAGTAGTTAGATCAGAAGTTAGGATGAATTTTGTTACCACTTCTGGCAATTGATTTAGGCGAAGTAGGTGGAATGCATAAAAAGTCACTACATAAGAAATCAAAAATGTAATAGTTTGCTACCAGAGAACAATTATTTTGTAAATGTCATTACAGAGACTGGTGAGAAAATCTGTAGTAAAAAGAAAATATGCTTCCCCATACATCATTTACTGCTCCAGTAGAGCTTACAATCTAAGTTCCCTATCACATTCACACAGTATAGCCAATTTTATCAGGAGCCAATTACCCTGCCTGTATGTTTTTAGAGTGTGAAAGGAAACTGGAATACCCAGAGGAAGCCTACACAGACACAAGGGGAACATACTAACTCCTTGCATATAGTGCCCTGGATGGAATCAAACCTATGAACCCAGCAGGAGTCTCCCCGCTATAGCCCTCACCAATACAGCACTGAGTAATGTGGTCAATGCTGTTTTCTTGGGGAAGCAGAAGGTCTCTGCACTCTGAATTGGAGTACCAGCAGAAACTCCTAAAGGCCAGATCGCAGAGTGCAAAAAAATTACTGAATGCAGCTTTTTATTTCACTTTGCACTTCATTTGCACTGCATTTTAGTATGAACATTCACAGTTTTGTGAATTCAAGAGAATCTGCTTCAGGCTGAAGCTTAGTCCAAAGTCCATCGATAAAACGGACAATGATTACAAACACACCACCAAAGTAACATTTTATTGGCTTGTGAACAAAAAGGTGAATGTCCTGCAATAGGTTAAAGCCCAGATCATCTTATCACTATGCATAAAATGGTCCTACAAAATATCAAATTAAAAAAAATAGTGTTGCATTAAATAAATACATCACAGATAATAAAATATAAAAAAATAATATTTTAATAACCTGTAGGTGGTGCTAGAAGCCTAACTGTAGGAGCAGATGGTGTATCCACTATACAATCAATAAGAAGAATACTTTGCTTATCTGTGCTGAATGCACGCCTCTCTTAAGCTGGCTATAGACGCAAAGGTCCAATCCTCGATCGGTACGATTTTCGGACCGTGTGTGGAGAGTCCCAACATTTTTCGTCCCATGGAGATCTGCCGTTTTCAGTGGGAGATAGCTTTAGAAGTGCATGCAGACAAAGTCCATTCATGAGGCTAGGTGATAGCTCTATCCAAAGGCATCCAAACAGCCCACTCTGGTCACGTGGGTAAAGCCAGTACAGCAAATGAAGGCGCATAGGTCCGGTGCTGGTTAGGATAGAAAGGATTTTTTTGTATCGAACTGTTATATAAAAAACTTCTTTTATTAAATATTCTTTAAAAGCACACAAAAATCCAAAAGGGCAGAGCAGGGGAGTGCATGGCTCAACGCGTTTCGTGACTACAACGCTCACACGCCACGATTCCCATTGGTTCCAGGTGTACGGAGGGGGGCGGGGGGCCCGGCAGCGCGGCCCGCACCGGGGCCCGTCCCCTCTAGATACGTCACTGTGGGGAAGTCCGATCGCTTGAGGATTCGAACGATTGGATGGTTTGCACACCCAAAGCCTTGTATATAGCTCACAAAGTTTTTTAATAATTATACACAGTTTTAACTGTTCCGATCTATGCAATCACATACTATATGAAACAACAATTTTTTAAAATCTTACAAAAATACAGTTACAGAAAATGAATCCCTGCCTATCATACATACAGTAGAACAAGTTAGCAACTGGTGGCATAAAAAGAAGTTACTGGCCACAGAAACATTTTCAGGAAGACCCAGCAGTTGAAGGGAATACTACCTTTACTGCAAGGTCAGTGTCACGATTGGAACCCTAAATCCAGAACAAGTGCTAGGCTCCCTGGTCACGGCTCTGTTTCCGCCTTTAGCAGTCATTTTTGGTCTCGGGAGAAGCCCTCAGGTACTCAGATGCAGCCAGGTCTTAAAGGGGTGGTTCACCTTTAAGTTAACTTTGAGTATGTTATAGAACGGACAATTTTAAGCAACTTTTCCATTGGTTTTCATTATTTATTTTTTATAGTTTTATAATGATTTTCCTTTTTCTTCTGACTCTTTCCAGCTTTCAAATGGGCGTCGCTGACCCCATCTAAAAAGCAGCTGCTCTTTAAGGCTACAAATGTATTGTTATTGCTACTTTTTATTTCTCATTTTTCTATTAAGGTCCTCTCCTATTCATAAACCAGTCTCTTATTCAAATCAATGCATGGTTGCTATGGTAATTTGGACCCTAGCTACCAAATTTCTTAAAATGCAAATTGAATAGCTTCTGAATAAAAAGCTAAATAACTCAAAAAACACAAATAATAAAAAATGAAAACCAATTGCAAATTGTCTCAGAACATCACTCTCTAGTCTACATCATACTAAAAGTTAACTCAAAGGTGAACAACCCCTCGATAAGAGAGGAGCCAAGCAAGAGTTCTGAGTAAAGGGGCACCATTGTTTACCAAGGATTTAGGACGGAAGGCAACACAATTCAGAAGGAACAAACAGAATATAGTGGTCAGACAGGCCGGGTCGGTACAGGCAGAATTCAAGCAAGGTCAGACAGGGTAGGACTGGAGAGTCCAGAATAGTCAGGCAGGCAGACAAGAATCAGGACTGAAGAGTTTGCAATAGTCAGGAAGGCTAGGGTCAGGATTGCAGAGTTCAGAATAGTCAGGCAGGCAAGGGTCAAAACCAGATAATTCAAACTAATTCAAATCCAAAGTCCCTTTAAATACCTTTGAATTTCGCTTCAACACGCCACCGTGTAAAACCCAGAAGTGCGCACGGTGCATGCCATAGAGAAACCGGCAATGGAAGAGCAAGGAGCCACATGGCTGCGTCCCCGACGGAGGCACTAGAGCCACTAGACTGCCAGGGTAAGCGTTTATTACAGTCAGACTAGGCATGCAGGACCAAGGGAAACAAGTGGGCCCTTGGGGAAACTTAGGCGAGGAATGTCCTTTCCAACTGCCATAGGGCAGGCAATGAACACAAATCTTTTCTGCACCTTGCATCAGTCAGTACTCCCAAAATTGCACATCTTGTTAGGGGTGCTTTTCAGTATCACATGGGGTAGGGGTTGCAGTGCCCACCAGACCCCTACAAAGATTTATTGCATTGGGGGCAAGTGCCCTGTACGCTGCTAAGCTATGTCCTGTGTGCACATGTAATGTCTCTCCTGGAACTGCAAGGAGTACATAACAGTGTTCGCTTTCAGTAGTGGTGGTAGTTTTGGTTGGGTGGTGGTGGTGATTGTTGTTGGTTTGAACAACATTGTGTGAACTACTGCTAAGGCCTATGACACAAGGTGCTTTTTCATTATCCTCTCACAGCCCACTAAGTGCTACACAGGATGGACATAGTAGATTAACTGTGTATTAATTATTTTTAAGATCACGCTTCTTCTGGTCTTCTTTATCTGCTCTTTGCTACTTTCAGGCTTGTGAGTTGCCTGTTGGAGACAAAAAAATAAAATATATAACACTACTGGACTCCTTTGATATGGATACTTATTACACTCAGGGCCAGAACTAGGGTCTGGCATCAGAGACATCTGCACAGGTCACTGCCATTAGCCTGGCAATCTGATTGGCTGACAGATGTAAAGCTGCCCCACTGGCATTTGCCAGGATCTACAAATTGCCAATCTGAGCCTGACCATAATAGCTGGGCATGCAGCAAATTAATGCTTACTAAAAGGTCCCCTATTGCTCAGTGCTAATTGACATCATTGAAAGAGGTCCTATTGAGCATGGTTGATTTAGAGAACATAGAAAGAAGTCATTCTATTCCTCCACTTACTTAAAAGTGAATGTTCACAGCCAACATTGCAGGAGGTGTAATGCAAAGGCTGACTGGAAAGGGCTGTAAGCAGTACGAAAGTAAGACTTAACGTGTACAATACTAAACAGAAAACAAGTTAGACTGTGGTGTTTGTGCAACAGGAAAAGAGCTGCATATATCTATTTGTCAATGATGGCATGATCTGATGTTTGTTTTTCATTGAGTAACAACCACCTGATCTCTGTAATGACATTGATTTTAAACAGTTATTTTCCATGGATATTGGTACATATGACTTTGAACGCAAGCAATTTTTTAATTTTGTACTTTATTTTTGTTAGTTTGCTAGTTTTAGTCCTTAGTATGCTATGTTGATATAAATCTCAGCCTTATCCCCAAATTATTGGAGAATCCAATTAGTTACTAGAGGCTAGGGATGTAGCGAACGTCGGAAAAAAAGTTCGCGAACATATTCGCGAACTTGCGCAAAAATGCGAGCGGTTCGCGAACGGTTCGCGAACTCCATAGACTTCAATGGGAAGGCGAACTTTAACATCTAAAAAAGACATTTCTGGCCAGAAAAATGATTTTAAAGTTGTTTAAAGGGTGCAACGACCTGGACAGTGGCATGTCAGAGGGGGATCAAGGGCAAAAATTTATCTGAAAAATCTGCCTGTGTGTGCTTGGAAGAGATAGTGTAGGGGGAGAGCTGTTAGTGATTTCAGGGACAGATGATAGTAAGTTTGCTGGCTAGTAATCTGCTTGATACTGCTCTGTATTGGAACAAAAAAATAAATAAAAGCAGTCCTTACAAGGACTACTGTTATTGCAGCAGTCAGCAGATGAGATCAGAAGCAGGACAGCTGCCCACTGCAGCTACATACAGAGCACTGCAGTAGAAGGTAGATTACTAGCCAGCAAAGCTACCTAAGCTTAAATGTCCCTCAAACCCCTGCAGACTTCTGTCCCTCCAATAACAGAGCAGTATCAAAACGATTACTAGCCAGCAAACTTTCAACTGTCCCTGAAATCACTAACAGGCAGCAGCTCTCTCCCTACACTATCTCTTCAGCACACACAGGCAGAGTGAAAAAAACGCTGCAGGGCTTCGGTTTTTATAGGGAAGGGGAGTGGTCCAGGGGAGAGCTTCCTGATTGGCTGCCATGTACCTGCTGGTCTGGGGTGAGAGGGCAAAAAAAAGCGCCAACAATGGCGAACGTCGCGCGACGTTCGCGAACTTCCGGCGAGCGCGAACACCCGATGTTCGCGCGAACAAGTTCGCCGGCGAACAGTTCGCGCCATCTCTACTAGAGGCACACTCCCATAGTGTAAATCTCAATACACAGTTTGGAATCTGTATGGTTATATATTGTTTGCTTGAAAAATTATATACTGTATATGTATATATATTTATTGGGCAGCAACAATGAAAGTCATTAATACTTATTTATTATATACAAGCTTAGTCTAGGAATCTGCTTGTGTTTGATGGCTTTGCCCCTGGAAATTTGTTTGCGTGACTTCCCTACTGCTTAAATGTCCCTCCTTTGTTTTATTGTCCTAAGTTGTTGGTAGGGTGAATATGACAATTTTTTCTTAGATTTCTTTGTTTTCAAGCTTGGAGCATTAGGACTGAAAGCAAGGGAATTGTATGTGTTCCTTGTGTCTGGAAGCTCTAGAGGCAGTGGAGACATTGGTACGCTTAAGCGATGACTAGAATGCTCACTTAGGTATTCCTTCTCAATTGCACTGACATCAACTTGCTGTCCCTGCATTGGGATGTCACTACTTGGCACCACATTTTTACAGAAGGAAGATTGCATTGCATTGCGATTCCTGTACTACAGCAGTGCTCAGAGAGAAAGGGGACTTTGTGCAACCAAAGCTGCTGTTCTGTGTAATATAGTTAGATGGGTATAACTAGTTAAATTATATGTCTTCCTTTAGTCTTTATTTTGTCCTCCATATTATTTCTCACATTTATTTATATTAGGATTAGGGATGCACCGAATCCAGGATTCGGTTTGGGATTCGGCCAGGATTCGTCCTTTTTCAGCAGGATTCGGATTCGGCCGAACCCTTCTGCCCGGCCGAACCGAATCCTAATTTGCATATGCAAATTAGGGGCAGGGAGGGAAATCGCGTGACTTTTTGTCAGAAAACAAGGAAGTAAAAAATGTTTTCCCCTTCCCACCCCTAATTTGCATATGCAAATCAGGGTTCGGATTCGGTTTGGTATTCGGCCGAATCCTTTGTGAAGGATTCGGGGGTTCGGCCGAATCCAAAAAAGTGGATTCGGTGCATCCCTAATTAGGATGGCAAGTCCTGTAGAGTATAAATAATCATACAGAAAACCAAATCTAGAAGAAGCACAAAATCTGTAGCAAATATGAAGTTCTTTATCAAGTGCAGTGATTCCCAAACAGCGGCTCATAAGAAATATGTTGCTCACAAACCCACTGGATGTTGTGCCCAGTGGCCTCAAACTAGATGCCTATTTTTGTATTCCTGGCTTGAAGTCAAGGTTTCATAAAAACCATGTGCACTGCCAAGCAGTGCCACCTGTAGGCTGCCAGTCCACATAAGGGCTACTAATAGCTAATTACAGTCCATATTTGGCACCCTCAGGAACTTGTTGCATGTTTGTATTGCTCCCCAACTCTATTATTGAATGTGACTCACAGGTAAAAAAAAGGTTGGGGATCCCCGACCAAAGTAATACCAGAGAGGATATTGTTTCTAATGCTTGGCAATATGACCACTGTATAAAAAAGAGGTATCCAAAGCCACTGTTAAATAAGCACAATTAAATAAATTCAGAGAGAAAGGTTGGTGCTTGACTATGATCAACCCCAGAAGAGTTTTATGGTTGGAGATTCAGGCCAGGACCAGAAGAAATCATTGTGTTGGATGATGTGTTTTGTCCTTGCTAAGTAAAAGGTGGCCCAGATTCTTGAAACAGTCTCTAAACATTTTATAATGGAATGTTTGAAGTTACTCCATTCACTAAGGACCCAGAGAGGAACCTAAGGATTGTGTCCCAAAACCACCAAAAGCAAGGTATGTTTCATATCTTCTATGTATTCAGAGGAATGACGGATGGTTTGAAGAAGACTAAAGTAATTTTATGCACATTAAAGAAAGAGGTAGTATCAAATGTTTGTTGTGGAGCTCACAATTTTCACTTCCTTTCCTTTTCTAGAGCAGGATCCACAGAAAAGCAGCTGACTATGGATTCTGGATTGTTTTTCAAACTATTTTCTTTAAATAGGTGCCTATACAGGGATTTATTGACAGAAACATGTTATTTTGCTGGTAGAAAAAACAGATGGACATTTTTTCACAGTAACTTGATTTAAGGTTGGCATAAAGTACATCAGTGATTTTTGTACTGGGGGACTACAAGGACTCAATAGACCTTATTCATATTACAGTTTTTCAGAAATAAGAATAAGCATAGCTGTGCCTTTTGGTCAGGATCTGAAACAGTATAGTACATAGTATGTTTGCAAAAACAGTATCATCCACAGTAGCAGTGTTTGGCACTGAATGTGTTACATTTGCAATATCAGCATCTCTGCAGCAAAACCCTGCACCAACACAATAACTCTTCCCTAAAATGTAAGGGATTCTGGATTTGGCTTAGTTACCTTATGTTCCAGGTGATGAAAGCATCTTGTAGAGATGATTCTTGATTCAGAGCCGATAGATGTTAGTAGAGAATATGTTCGGTGACATAGTGGTAGGTTTTGGAAACTAGAGTTGGTCTTTCAATAAGGTCAACCTGTGCACCATGACAAGGGATGTTTCCTTCACAAGTTATATTAACTATCATTTAAATACTGCCATTGTTCCATGCAGCACTTTATACATTGAAGAACATGTTGGGACAACATAAAAGATTGTTGAGAAATGGTAATCGTTTACCTGGCTAACAGAATTTTACAGAACTACTGTATTTGGAGCGGAAAGCAGTAAATGTTCTGCCATACCATCGTAATTTCCTACATATCTCTATAGACAACATTCATTAGATATCTCTAGATAAGGAGTGCCCATACTTTACTAATGCAAGGTCTACTTTTAGTAATGTTGTCCCATTATGATCTACATCCATGAAAATATTGTTAGCATTCTGATCCATGGAAAATATCTTAAATATTATATTGATGAGAGACTTTACTATATTTAAAAACAGTTATTTGATATGTAACCTTATAATAAATATCTGAATGAAAAGTTATGAAATAAGAGGGTAATTTAGACAGCTGTTTGTTGACATTGTCTTGAGATCTACTGATCACCAGCTGAAGGTCTACTGGTAGATCCTGATCTACCTTTTAGGCACCCTGCTCTAGATGCGTGCAAGAGCTATCTGAATAGAACACATTTGTTTAGAAAAAAACAAAAGAAATGTCATCTGATTAATTTGTAAGTCTAAATATTGTATTTAGACATATATAATAGGTTGTGCTGTTATTGGCAAACTAAAAACTGCTGCACTTCAGTCATTTAGAGGCCTCCTCTAATTGCACTAATAATTGTAGAAATTAATATTGTGTGTTTTTTTTCTAAGAGAACTTTTTGAATAAAAAACGTAAAGTTGGCAAATGGTCTGATGACAAGTTTTTTTTTTTATCTTTCTTGTTCATTGTACATAATCAGAATATTGCAAATGAATAAGTGTACTGGTAGCATTGATTAGATGTGTATGGTCACCAAAGCCACTTCCACTGAATTATAGATGGAAGGTTGCAGGCAGACATTCTTCATTTGTCTTTTTTTAAGCTGGGTGCAGACTGCTGTAATTCTGGCCCTGGAAATTGATAAAATCAAAATGCACTCATCATAATGAGGTATTTTTATTGCAGATACAATAGAAATCTTTATCTTTCTTTCACATAAAAAATCTGGCATTCCTCCAGCAGATAGGAAAGTAAACCTTCCCTACCACAAGTGGATTTCTCACATTAACCATTTCTGGAATTTGAGAGGCTTTGCAGGTGCACAGAGAGTGGCTAGAGGTAGCCTGTTGTGACAACATCCTCAAATTCTCCACCCTTCTCTCCAACTAACCAATTTTTGTCAATCTGTATAGCAGTGCTGTTCAAACTTGAAGAATCTAAAGATGGCCCATAAGTAGTTCACATAACTCCTTGCATACTGGAAGAGGCCCAGGTACACCTCCCTGAGCCTTCAGTTAAGGGAGCGGATCCCACCGTACAGATGTAGAACAGGAATTCAAAGAGCAGTCAAATATTTTTGATCTTATGTGTACCTAAATAAATTTGATTTCATACTTGTGTTTGTGAAGACTGCTCTTTGAGTGCCTGCTCTACATTTATACAATGTAGTGGAGATGGATATTTCTCATACCACATGTTCAAATGATGCCATTCAAAAGTCTACAGAGCCCTTCAGCAGTTCGAGGACCGCGGAATTCTTGTTATGGGCTTCTAGCTTGACAGTCACTCTCCAAAGGAGCCCTTTAAAGGGAAAGGCTAAAAATTAAGTCTTCAGGTGTTGAATACCACAGTAATCTAAGTAATGTGATAACAATAGTCTACAACATATGGCACAGTTATTGCTCAGGTGTATTTCTAAGAAATAAATAACAGATACCTCCACATGGTGATTTTTGTTCATCTGTGAAGACATAATCACTCTTGTCCCCTTATAAATTGCACCGGGTTCTCATCTGATGAAACAACATTTTGATGTCTAAGAACAGGAAAAGACAAAAATCTCCCATGTACAGGTATTGAACTTGATAAGAACAAAAATATTTAACCATGGCCTGTAACCCTCTGCACATCTCTAGGATCCAAGTGAATACCTAATACTTATAACCCACCATGTCTCTGCTTTAACTCATTGAAACTGCCTTCATATTACTTGTCATTTTGCGAAATACAATGATTTAAATTTAGGACACAGAATATGCACAATTTTAACAGCTGGATGACTCCACCCTCTGTGACTTCTCTTTATCCACGGCTGTAGAAAATGTTTGCAGGTGATTACATAAGCATGTAGTATCCAGCCTATGTCAGGGTAATAGCAGCTGAATTTTGGTAGTAACTCCAACATTAAGAGCAGCAGCAAGTTAACCAATCCCTGTTACACAGTACCAGGGCACGAGACTGGGACGTGAATGCCTTTCTGTCCGGCAGCTGTAATTGGGGAGAGATTGAAAAACAAAGTTACAGCGGATTGACTGAGTAAGGGGGTATGTGATAAAATGCGCTAAAATTTGCCCAGGTGCAGTACCTAATAGCAACCAGTCAAAAGGTATAATTTACTGGTCACCATTTTAAAATTGTGATACACAATCAGAGAAACGACTGGTCTGCCCCTGTCCACTGTCTTGTGTGTGCACTGACAGGTATGGGATTGGGCTATCAGAGAGCACACTGGACAGATTTTCTCACAGAAACACTAGACCATACATTTTCATGCCAAAATCCCTCTGTGCACAATGACGAGGTGATGCTGTGTCTGCCAATGAGCACACAAGCAAGAGTGGACATAGAGCCATTGAGAACAGGAAGTGAGAAATACAGAACATACAAAGTGGAACTTGTACATTGCCTTGTTTGTCACAGTTTTCCTTGCACTCCTCCTCAGTATGCTTTCGTATTCAAGTATAATAGATGAAAAACTGATGACAATAAGCAATAATCAACCTGCAGAACACCTTTATTGTCTGGATCACAACATGTTTCCGGATACCTCAAATATCCAAAACCTGTTGTGATCCACGCAATAAAGGTGTTCTGCAGGTTGATTACCATGCATTGTCAGCAGTTTTCATCTATTTAACAGGAAGTGAGAGTATGGTGAGTGGCAGACACAGGAGCATATCTGTTATGCTGTGTAGAAAACAGTGGAATTATACACCACACATCGCCAGGCTTCTCTGTGTAAAAAAATCATAGCATTTTAAAGCATTTTTTCCTATGGGGCACTTTAAAAACCAAATTCAAGCTGAAGATTTAAAAAAATCCAAGGTGAAGTAAGCCTTACCTATTATAGCGGTTTTGGGGGGAATTAAGCATTAATAAAATTTGGTGTTACTGTTCCTT